>CM046948.1:97371914-98584414 GCA_025698515.1 Gossypium sturtianum
GAAAATCATCCTTGATCAACAGGAGACGCTAATATCCAAGTAGTCCTAACAAGGTGAGTGATTATGGTTTGAGTTAATAACCGTGGTGGATTAAGTGTATATGCGTAACCTGTTTGGTGTAACTCGATACGCATGTGTTGGTGGATTGCAGATTCGAAAGAGCGGATCTTAACTAGTTTCGCAAAACAGTGTGTAATCGACACCCAACATCGCTTCAGTAAAATCGATGGATGAAGGTGCGATTCACACCTCGCGCAATTGTGAATCCGCCAGCCGGTAAAGTCGGTGATTATCGCACCTGAGGTTCACGAGCCGCGAATGCTCGTAGGGACAAAATTGAGCCACAATCATTAGCGATAGACCGTAGAGGTCTGCACGCAGCGCTTCATGGGATTAGGGCCGAATGGGCCTCGTTATCGTAGATGGGCCCATGGGCCCCACTGCAAAATTCACGATGGTGAAAATAATGGATCGGGCTGCAAAGTCCACATAGCCGCGGATCGAATTGCGCTGAATGGGCCACACGAGTGTGGGCCCACTTGGGCTTCTAATAGTGGGCGTTGGGGCCCACATACATCAGAACACCCCTAACCCGTGATCCGCCGCCGTGATTAGGGTTAAAGGCTAATTTTATTTGCATCGAAAAACATTTTAAGAAGTTCATATATTCATCCATCAATCTCAAATCATAATGTCTCCTCAATACGGCCCACGACCTCAAAACATGCTTATAACCTGGTCGACTAAAACGGAACACATACGAAATTTCACGAAATTTAAAACTTTTCTAAGTTTCGGGGTTACATGCCCGTAAGCAAGTTTCGGTGCCTCCAATTTTACCGCCGACACCCTCGTGTCCTCTCCGTGGTCGAATTTGACTCACATCCACGGCCACCAAGCACGCCTTGTGCCTTGGCCGTGGTCGTAGCTCCAACTTCACATCCAAAGCCACTACACGCCCGTGTGCCTCAGCCTAGCCGTGGTCGACCGACTTCACATCCACGCCACCAAGCACGCCTCGTGTGCCTTAGCCGTGGTCGACCGACATTACACCCACGCCAACCAAAGACACCGGTGCTAAGGCCGTGTACTCTAGGCCCTATACTAACTTTTCTCATACGGCCACTAGACATGCCCGTGTGTCTTGGCCGTGGTGCTATTAGGCTAGCTATCGACTTAGCCCCACGGTCACTAGGCACGCTCGCAGGTGTTACAATCGTGTGACATTATAGGTCATTTGCAAGGCCAAAATGTCACCCAATGGGTCATACCTACTAGTAAAATCATCAAGACATCTCATGCCTATTTGACAACCAAAATCATACTAAAATAACCATCCAAATTACAAAGCTAAAACTCATCTCATCACAAGCATAATTCATTCCTTTGCTTAATCAAAACTTGACCATTTCATGCATCAACAAACCATGCCAAAAAACATACTTCATAAATCACATACATTCAAGCAAATTCTCAACCCATAGCTAGCCAAATCGTATGGCTAAGTTCATATAACAAACTCATATCAAATACTAGCCTATACATGCCATATCAAGCTATATACATATCCAAAGTGTACCAAAAATGAGTTTAATAGTGTGATGACGATCCTGACAAGCCCGAGCCTTCAAAGAGAGCTTTAACGACCTATAAAAACAGAGAAAACACACACAGAGTAAGCTTTCCAAAAGCTTAGTAAGTCATAAATACAAACAAACTTAGCAACTATCACATATATACTTTGGTCCATGTACTTGACCATATTTATCACATTAATCAATTCAAAGTCTTATATAAACATAGCTCATTCATGCTTACTCTCACATATCATATTGTTATTCCAATATACATAATCATCATAGTATGATCACATAGATACTTACCTTATATACACACTTAGTGTATAAATCAACGTGACACAAACGGATTTACAATTCACTTAGCCATTCATATCACGACTTGCCCGCTGGAACCGTTAGGAACTAATAGGATACTCAAAAGCTCTAATAATAGTACAATGCCAACGCCCCGGATGAGGTCTTTCATGCATTCAAAATGTCGATGCCATCGTCCCGCATGTATGGTCTTACACGAATCAAAAACGATGCCGATGTCCCAGACATGGTCTTACACGTAAAGATAATATCGATGCCAATGTCCCAAACGTGGTCTTATTCGTACAGATAATATCGATGCCAACGTCCCAGACGTGGTCTTACACGAAGAGATCATATCGATGCAAACATCCTGCACGTGGTCTTACATGAAATCTCAAATCAATGCCGACGCCCTGCACGTGGTCTTACATGATAAATCGAACAGTACCTATGTATTCCTAGGTTCAGACGGGGACTTTTCTGACATTGTCGCTAAGTAGCTCTTATCTCAAAAATCATTTGTATTACAACACATAAGCATTTAATATCGATAATAGGCATATGAATATGCTCAACTCAATACAATTACATTTATTTGCAATATGACTTACCGATTCGATGCATCAAACTAAACTGCTACTCGACATTTCGCCTTCCCTGGCTCTAAGTTCTGCTTTTCCCGGCTCTTGATCTAAACATATTCAGAGTTAATCCTTTTATTCACTAACTCATCCAATTTATTCCAAGGACACACATTTAGGCTATTTGCAAATTAACCTCACATTTGCACAATTTATCAATTTAGTCCATTTTCTCAAAACATCAATTTCACAAAATCATTACATACACATGCTCACTTAATATTCATACATATCATACAAGCCCATATTTTCCATCAAATTTGCAATTTAGTCCTTCAAGTTACCATTTTCTCAATTTAGCCCTATTTAGCTAAATTCATCAAAAATTCAAGAACAAAGTATGTTCATCTAGCTCAAATCTTTCATTTAATACCATAAATCATCACAAAGCTCAAGATAACATCAATGGCATTTCTCATGAACAACATCAATACACAAAATTGAGGCATGGGCTTGATAGTAGACTAACAACGATTGCAAAACGTAGAAATTATCGTAAAAATCGACTAAAATCATAACTTTAATTTGACCACAATAGTGCCAAAACCTAGCTTGGCTTAATCCTTTATTTTCCTAGCTATTTTTGGTTCAAATAAGATGATAACTATCATCTTTCAATTGTTTCTTTTACCAATTTATGCTAATAATTCAATTACTAGATTGCCCATGCATTAAACAAATAAGACAAATTAATACAAGGTTATTATGACATTCTACCATCCACTATCTCAATATTGGCTTAATTGCCATACAAGGCCTCCACCTTTACAAAGCCACAACACAATGGTATTTTAACAAATAACATACAACTTCCACATTTAATGCAAATCAACTTTGCTCAAATTAAACACACGCAGACGGACAAATTAACTTACTTAAACTTTAGCACACGCATGATCACTTATCGAGACACGTAAAAATACTATTAAAATATTATTCGACTCTGGATTCGTGGTCCCGAAACCACCTGCTCGACTAGGGTATAAACCGCATCATATAATTCTCCCCTTAGGATTTTTGTCCCCTAAAAATCTTACCATTAAACAAAGTCGGATATTGATGTTTCATGGAATCTTTTGGCTCCCACGTAGCCTCTTCTATTCCATGACGATTCCATAATACTTTTACTAAAGGAATTTTCTTATTTCTCAACTCTTTTTACTTCACGAGCTAAGATACTGGATCGGTTCTTCTTCGTATGACATATCATATCGATTTCAATTTCGGGATGGGGCAATCACATGACGGATCGGATCGATATCTATGGAGCATTGAGACATGAAATACATTATGTATCTTTTCTAGCTCGGAAGGTAACAACAATCGATATGCAACAGTCCAACTCATTCAATGATTTCATACGGCCCGATAAATCTCTGACTCAACTTGCCTTTACGCCTGAAACGTAAGTACTTTCTTCCATGGTGACACTTTCGTAAACACTTTGTCGCCGATCTTAAATTCTATATCTTTCGCTTTAAGTCCGCATAAGACTTCCGACGATCGATGCTACTTTCAAACAATCTCGGATCAATTTCACTTTCTATTCTCGAAGTTTTACCAAATCGACCCCATGTAGCTTACTTTCACTGAGCTCAGTCCAATACAGAGGTGTACGACATTTACGTCCGCATAAAGCTTCATATAGTGCCATTTTGATGCTCGACCGAAAACTATTATTGTATGCAAATTCAATCATGGCAAATACTGCTCTCACGATCCATTAAACTCAAGTGTACAAAGATCTTAACATATCTTCAAGAATCTGAATAACTGCCGGATTGGCCATATGTTTGCGGATGAAAAGTCAGACTAAAATGCAGCGTGTCTAAAGCTTCTTGAAATTTCTTCCGTAACCTCGATGTAAACCTCGGTCTCTATCTCGACACAATAGATAGTGGCACCCCGTGTAATCTAACAATCTCGGAAATATAAAGCTCTGGCTAATTTATCAAGTGAATAGTCGATCTTACTGAATAAATGGGCGACTTCACAATTGATCAACTACGCCCATATCGTATCTTTCTTTTCTGAGAGTCCGAGGTAAACCAGAAACAAAATCCATTGTCACTCTATCCCATTTCCACTCATGAATCGTAATTGGTTGTAGTAACCTGCAGACGAACTTGATGTTCAGCTTTGACTTGTCGACAAATTAAACTTTTTGAAACAAAGTCGAAATATCACGCTCATACCGACCACCAATAGTGTCATCTCAAATCATGGTACATTTTAGTACTCCCGTGATGAACAAATAGATGACTATTATGTGCTTCATTCAAAATCAATGAATCAACTCCGGATTTCTTGGAACACAGGTACGATCTCAGAATCTCAAGCAATCATCAACAACTCGAAATTCAGATTCATAATTTGAATCACACTGATCTCGCTTCGCTAATAACTCATTATCAGATTTCTGAGCATCACATATTTGCTGCATAAACAATGGTTTCGCTTTTAATTCAGCTATCACAGAGCTATCATCAGACAAATCTAACTGAGCATTCAAAGCACACAGTGCAAATAATGATTTTCTACTCAATGCATCAGCAACAACGTTTGCTTTACCCGGATGATAATCTATCACAAGTTCATAATCTTTTAACAGCTCTAACCATCTTCTTTGATGCAGGTTCAAATATTTTGGAGTCATCAGATATTACAAACTTTTATGATCCGAAAATACGTGACATTTCTCACCATACAAATAATGGCGCCAGATCTTAAGTGCAAACACAATCGCAGCTAACTCAAGGTCGTGCGTCGGATAGTTCTTTTCATGAGGCTTTAATTGCCTCGAAGCATAAGCTACAACTTTGCCTTTCTGCATCAAAACACATCCTGCATCGTTTAACGAAGCATCATTGTATATAACAAATTCTTTACCCGATTCCTTTTGTACCAAAACCGAGCTTCAATAATAAAGAGTTTTCAACTGATCAAAACTTTTCTGGCATTTGTTCGACCATTCAAATCTAACATCTTTCTGACGCAATCTAGTCAACGGACTAGCTATCACTGTAAATCCTTTCACAAATCGACGGTAATAACCAGCTAGGCCCAGAAAGCTACAGACTTCAGATACGTTTCTCGGAGGTTTCCAATCCAGAATAGCAGAAATCTTGCTTGGATCAACTCGAATCCCAAAAGCTGACACAATATGCCCTAGAAAACTAACCTCATGTAACTAGAATTCACATTTGCTGAATTTTGCATACAATTGATTTTCTCTCAAAGTTTGCAATACAATTCTCAGATGCTCAGCATGTTCAGTCTCATCACATGAATAAATCAAAATGTCATCAATGAATACAACAACAAATCGATCTAGATACGGTCTGAAGATTCTATTCATCAAATCTATAAAAATAGCAGGAGCATTGGTTAATCCAAATGGCATAACTAGAAACTCATAATGCCCGTACCTTGTTCTGAAAGCAGTTTTCAGTACATCTGAATCTTTCACTCTCAACTGATAGTATCCCGATCTCAGATCAATCTTGGAAAATACAGTAGCTCCTTTTAATTGATCGAATAAATCATCAATCCTGGGCAACGGATATTTGTTCTTTATGGTCGCTTTATTCAACTTACGATAATCAATGCACATTCTCATCGTGCCATCTTTCTTTTTCACAAATAGAACAGGAGCACCCCAATGCGAGAAACTCAGTCTAGCAAACCCTCTATCGGTCAATTCTTGCAACTGTGACTTTAACTCTTTCAACTCTGTTGGTGCCATTCTATACGGAGCTATCAATATAGGTGTAGTACCAGGTAACAACTCAATACCAAACTCAATTTCAAAAAATGGAGGCAAACCCGGTAACTTTTCAGGGAATACATCAGAAAACTCACAGACAATAGGCACTGATTCGACTATCTTATCGGACACTTCTCAATCAATCACATAAGTAAAATATGCCTCATAACCCTTTTTCACATAACTTTGAGCTTTCAAAACAGATATCATAGCGAGTAAACCATTCAAATCATTAGATTCAATCCGCATAATTTCATCATTCGGACATCTCAATTCAATAGTCTTTCTTTTTACGATTTTATAATAGCATCATGTGAAAACAACCGGTCCATACCCAGAATGATATCAAACTCATCAAATGACAAAAGCATCAAATCAGCAGGGAAACAAATATCTCAAAACATCAATGGACAGTTCTTGCATACTTTGTCAACCAGGACACTTTTACCTAAGGGGTCGATAGTTTTATAACAAACTCGATGAGACTCTGCAGCAAAGTCTTATCGAACACTAAATTCATGCATATATACAAATGCGTAGAACTGTGGTCTATCAATGCAATCACGTATATCATAAAGTGTAAAAGTACCCATTATAACATCCGTGAAGAAGCTTCTCACGAGCTCTAATAGCATACGCTCGGGCAGCTGGCCTAGCTTCGGATCTCTCAACAGTCTCTCTCGTAGTTCTCTGACTACCACTAAAATTTCTTAAATTATTCGAAAGTCTACCTCTCACAGGTGCATTATCAGATCTCAGATTCGAACGGTCTGCGCTCTCGTGATTCAGGACAATCACGGATAAAATGATCAAGTGATGCGCATCTCAAACAGCTCGTCATTCATTCTACAACTTCCCTGATGTCTTTTCCCGCAATACTTACATTCTGGTTTCTCGGATCGTACATTTCCAACACTTGCCACTGAAGTTTCTGGAGCTTTGAAGCTCATTTGTGATCTATCTCGATTTCTATTTGAATATCCCAAATTAACTCTCGAACGGCTTTGATCATCTCTAATTCTCTTTGAAGCAGACTGAAATGATCTACTCTGAAATCTCTTTCTCACTTCTCGGGCTTCTGACTCAGCTTTCTTTTTGTCTTTCCTGAGTGCTTCAGCTTTGTACGCTCAATCAATGAGTACAACAAAATCTTTTATCTCTAAAATCCTGACTAGTAAACGGATGTCTTCATTAAGCCCATCTTCAAACCTTTTGCACATTATTGCTTCAGATGATACACACTCACGAGCATATTGACTAAGTCTGACAAACTCTCGTTCATATTCCGTCACAGTCATACGGCCTTGTTTCAATTCCAGAAATTCCTTTCGTTTCTGATCAACGAATCTCTCATTGATATATTTCTTTCGGAACTCGATCTGAAAGAAATCCCATGTCACCCTTTCTTTCAGAATAATAGATATCAGAGTTTTCCACCACTGATAAGCCGCATCTCGAAGCAAAGATTCAACACATTTTATGCATTCTTTCAGAGTCAAAGACATCTCATCGAATACCCGGATCGTGTTTTCTAACCAAAACTCTACCTTCTCGGCATCATCATCATTAGTAGCCCAAAACTCTTCAGCCCCATACTTACAGATTTTATCAACCGGAGCCTTGTTCAACATATTTATACCCATCACCGGAGGCACAACTGAGGTTTGAGGGGGATTAACCGGGGGCGAGGGTTGTGAAACAGTCGGGTTATTCTTTACGAATTGAATGAACCATTCACTCATCATCTAGAAGAAAGCTTGTTTAGCTTATTACCCTTGACTGCTAGTAGTCGGTCTCGGATCAGAGGGCGCTGCCTCTTGCGCGGGAGCAGGCGCATTACTTTCTACGTCATCAGCTACGGCTCTTTCGGGATCCATTACTATACAAAAATCACATTTATACGTCAGGATTCATCACACTATCACAATTCAGAAATATGGCATGTATAGCTAGACTCTGACACGCTACGTTAGTCCGAGAATCGGCTAAATCGTAGCTCTGATACCAACCAAATGTAACACCCCTAACCCGTATCCGTCGCTGGATTAGGGTTAAAGGCGTTACCGGGCAGATCGGAAACATTTTTAGAAGTTCATACATTCATCCATCAATCTCAAATCATAATGTCCCTTAATACGGTCTACGAGACCTAAAACATGCTTATAAACCAGGTCGGGACTAAAACGAAATACATACAAAATTTCACAAAAATTTAAAACTTTTCTAAGTTTCAGGGGTTACACGCCCATGTAAGCAAGCCGTGTGCCTCCCACGGCTACTGGACACCCCCGTGTGTCCTCCCCATGGTCGAATCTGACCTCACATCCATAGCCACCAAGCACGCCCATGTGCCTTTGCCGTGGTCGAATCTGACTTCACATCCACGGCCACCAAGCACGCCTGTGTGCCTTAGCCGTGGTCGAATCTGACTTTACACCCAGGCCACCCAGCACCCGTGTGCTAAGGCCGTGTACTCTTAGGCCCTAAACTGACTTTCTCACACGGCTACTAGACACGCCCGTCTGTCTTGGCCGTGTGCTATTATGCTAGCTACTGACTTAGCCCCACGGTCACTAGGCACGCCCGTGTGCCACAACCGTGTGACATTATAGGTCATTTGTAAGGCCAAAATGTCACCCAATGTGTCATACCTACTAGTAAAGTCATAAAGACATCTCATGCCTATTTGACAACTAAAATCATACTAAAATAACCATCCAAATTACAAGGCTAAAACTCATCTCATCACAAGCATAATTCATTCCTTTGCTTAATCAAAACTTGACCATTTCATGCATCAATTAACCATGCCAAAAAAAAACATACTTCATATATCACATACATTCAAGCAAATTCTCAGCCCATAGCTAGCCAAATCACATGGCTAAGTTCATATAACAAACTCATATCAAATACTAGCCTATACATGCCATATCAAGCTATATACATATCCAAAGTGTACCAAAAATGAGTTTAGTAGTGTGATGATGATCCTTGACGGTCTCGAGCCTTCAGTAGCTTTAACGACCTATAAAACAAAGAAAACACACACACAGAGTAAGCTTTCCAAAAGCTTAGTAAGTCATAAATACAAACAAACTTAGCAACTATCACATATATACTTTGGTCCATATACTTGACCATATTTATCACATTAATCAATTCAAAGTCTTATATAAACATAGCTCATTCATGCTTACTCACATATCATATTGTTATTCCAATATACATAATCATCATAGTATGATCACATAGGTACTTACCTTATATACACACTTAATGTATAAATCAACGCATGCACGAAACGGATTTACAATTCACTTAGCCATTCATATCACAGACTTGCCCGTTGAACCGTTAGGAACTAATAGGATACTCAGAAAACTTGGAATAATAGTACAATGCCAACATCCCAGACGAGTTCTTACATGCATTCAAATATCGATGCCACTGTCTCAGACAGGGTCTTACACGAATCAAAATGATGCCAATGTCCCAGACATGGTCTTACACGTAAAGATAATATCGATGCCAACGTCCCAGACGTGGTCTTACACGAAGAGATCATATCGATGCCAACGTCCCAGACATGGTCTTACACGAAATCTCAAATCAATGCCGATGTCCCAGACGTGGTCTTACATGATAAACAGAACAGGTACCTATGTATTCCTAGGTTAGTACGGGACTTTTCGGACATTGTCGCTAAGTTGATCTTATCTTAGAAATCATTTGCATTACAACACATAAGCATTTAATATCGGCAATAGGCATATGAATATGCTCAACTCAATACAATTACATTTATTTGCAATATGACTTACCTCGGATTCGATTTACTGAAACGGAAACGGCTACTCGATTACTTTCGCCTTCCTTCGGTCTAAGTCTATTTTCCTCGGTTCATCATCTAAACATATTCAGAATTAATCCTTTTATTCACTAACTCATCCAATTTAGTCCAATGACACACATTTAGGGCTATTTGCAAATTAACCCTCACATTTGCATGATTTATCGATTTAGTCCATTTTTCTCAAAACATCAATTTCACAAAATCATTACATACACATGCTTAGTCGAATATTCATACATATCATACAAGCCCATATTTTCCATCAAATTTTCAATTTAGTCCTTCAAGTTACCATTTTCTCAATTTAGCCCTATTTAGCTAAATTCATCAAAAATTCAAGAACAAAGTATGTTCATCTAGCTCAAATCTTTCATTTAATACCATAAATCATCACAAAGTTCAAGATAACATCAATGGCATTTCTCATGAACAACATCAATACACAAATTTGAGACATGGGCTTGATAGTAGACTAAGCAACGATTGCAAAAACATAGAAATTATCAAAAACCGACTAAAATCATACCTTGAATTTGACCACAATAGTGCTGAAACCTAGCTTAGCTTAATCCTTTATTTTCCTAGCTATTTTTGGTTCAAATAAGATGATAACTATCATCTTTCAATTGTTTCTTTTACCAATTTATGCTAATAATTCAATTACTAGATTGCCCATCCATTAAACAAATAAGACAAATTAATACCAAGGTTATTATGACATTCTACCATCCACTCTCTCAATAATGGCTTAATTGCCATACAAGGCCTCCACCTTTACAAAGCCACAACACATTGGTATTTTAACAAATAACATACAACTTCCACATTTAATGCAAATCAGTCCTTTGCTCAAATTAAACACACAGACGGACAAATTAACTTACGAAACTTTAGCACACGCATGATCACTTATTAGAGACACAAAAAATACTATTAAAATATTATTCAGACTCGGATTCGTGGTCCTGAAACCACTGTTCCGACTAGGGTATAAACCGGACTGTTACATACACTATTTTGGCCCTATAAGTTATTCGAGTCATTTGAGACGACAATAGGCCTTTGGAAAGGTTGTAAAATTATCGAAATACCCTCAAAGGGTAAAATTATCGAAATACCCTTGAAGGGTAAAATTACCGAAATACCCTCGACGGGTAAAATTACCAAAATACCCTTGAAGGGTAGAATTACTGAAATACCCCCGTAGGGTAGGATTATCAAAATACCCCTGAGGGGTCAAATTACCATTTTACCCCTAACTGACGTAATGATCATTATACCCCTAGTGGTAGTTTAAGTGATGTGTGTATGATATTTATATGACTGGTTATAATTATGACACACTGCATACACGTATTAATTATGACACGAAATACTACATTGGGGTTGGGGTTCAGATTTTGAGGAAGTAATATACTAGTGGCTCTGCCACGTTTTTACTATTTTAGTGGCTTCGCCACGTATTCTAATTTTAGTGGCTGGGCCACGTTTACTGTTGCTAGCAGCTTTGCTGTGTTACTTTTAGTAGCTATGCTGTGATATTGGTGTGTTGGCTGGGTGGGTCAACTTAGTCCCCACATGGTGTGTTGGTTAGTACGGGTGGTGTATTGGCTGGACTAGGTTGGGTTGCATCCTAGTTTTGCACTGATATTATTTTGGGCTTAGGCCTACATCACATCAGATGGGGCTAAAGCCCGCATCGACCGATATTGAATAGGGCTCTGTGCCTGATGTTACTACATGATTGGGGATTACACACAGAGTTCTCGTAACTCACCCTTTTCTTAACTGTGCAGGTAATCCCCAGCCATAGATGATTTGAAGCTGCGAGGGACTCGGAGGTGGCCACACGTTCGTTATTATTTAAACTTAGACTTAGTTATTTTATTTTTATATTGGGTTAATAAAAATGTAATAAGGCCATTTGAGGTTTTTAACTTTTATTTGGTTTTAAATTTTCACGTTAACCTGTTAGATTAGGAAACACGGGTTTGCAAAATAATAACTATTTTCAAAGAAAAACCACGATTTTCAAATCTTAAAGTTTACGACTAGAAAAAGGCTCCCGCAGTTTTATTCCAGATTAATAAATTTATAACAATTGATATGACCTAAAATTGGACAACATGATTTGATTTTACAACACTAACGTTTTCAACAGCAACATTTTTAAAGGGGATTCAAAAATTTAGTAACGAACTTTTATCGACAAGTCAGGGTTTTAACGACACTTCGATGTGACACGTCAGATCCGGTCGTAACGTCTAGGCCAGGTTTGGGGTGTTACATTTACTGGTATCAGAGCCCAGGTTGCAAAACTCGGCTGTGGAATGGGTTCTTCTAAAATTTTCTAAATTTTGGTTTTAGAAAGAAAAGTAAAAGGTTGTTACTGAAACTGTGGCACACCGAGTCTCCGGCGCCAAATTTGTAAGTTCTCTAACACTGTTTTTTGTTATATACTGAAAGGTTATACTGAGAAACTATTATAGATAGTAGTATTGTACTAAAACTCTTTAGTTAGAGTAAACTGAGACTATAGAAGACTGAAACGTTAGTGAGGTCTCGATCTGTGAAAACAACCCTAATTACTGTTTATTATAAAATACCCGTTATTAATTATTGGAATTATAATCTGATACATAAAACTCTTAAAACAGATAAATACGCTATATTGATATGAGCACAATAGGTCGTGGAAGGGGTACACGTGGCTGCGGTAGAGGCCGAGGAGGTGCTAAGGCTGGGTCTTCAACATCGGGCCATATGCCTACTAGGGAGGCACCAGCCTCACCAATAACTAAGACATGATCTCAAGGCCGAGCAGTTGGGGATGATGCTCTATCCCAAGCAATGTTACGATTTCTCGAAAGGGTTGCTGGAGCAAGTACTGGGTCAATGGGTTGAGGGTCAATTTTAGAGCGACTCCGGTCTAATGGAGCGGAGATCTTCAGGGGCGTTTCTGGTGTAGCCCCAAATGTTTTAGAATATTGGTTAGAGGCCACCGAACGGATAATGGATGACCTTGACTGTACTGTGGAATAGAAATTAAAGGGAGCAGTGTCTTTACTGCGGGACGAGGCATACCAATGGTGGCTCACTGTGAGGGAAGGTACACAAGTCGACCGCTTGACATAGGACTTCTTTAAGGCGGCCTTTCAAGGAAAATATGTTGGGGCGAGTTATGTGGATACCCGGAGGAAGGAACTTTTGAGCCTGGTCCAGGGGAATAGGTCTGTGGCAAAGTATGAGGCAGAGTTTCTACGGCTGAGTCGGTATGCTCGCGGCATAGTCGCAACTGAGTATGAGCACTGTGTGCGTTTCGAGAATGGCCTCCGAGATGAGTTGCGGGTGCTGATAGCTCCGCAGAGGGAACGAGACTTCGCTGCCCTTGTTGGGAAGGAAAAAATTGCCAAGGATGTAAAGCGCTCAGAGCGCCAGAACCGTGAAAAAGATAGGGACAGAAATAAGAGGGATTCTGTGCCCTCAAGTTCTGTTGGAGGACCTAAGAAGAGGCCTAGATTTGATGCGCCAGTCTGAGCTAGAGTTCCTGTTGCTACTGCTAGACTACAGCCTTGTGCTATTGTGGAAGAACTCATCAGGGTGAGTGCTGGAAACGAACTGGGGCGTGTTTTAGATGTGGGTCCATGGATCATCAGGTCAAGAACTATACTCAAAGGCCTATTCAGATGCAAGCCGTGGGTTAGGGTTATGTTCAACCAGTGAGAGTTGGGCAGCCACCGAGAGGCCGTGGATAGGCCAGGGGTGAAAATGGCTTGGGACGAGGTCGTGGAGCACCGAGAAGAGGCGCCGGTAACACTGAGGTGAGACAGCTAGCTTTGGTCTATGCTACTCGACGTCGAGAGGATGGTGACACCCCGGACGTCATAACCGGTACGTTCCTAATTTATGATGTACCATACACTGCTTTAATTGACATTGGGTCTACACAATCGTATGTTGCATGCACTGTGTCTGGGACATTGGGTTTTCAGTTCGAAATTAATGATAGTGAAACAACTGTGTTAAGTCCACTCGGACAGTCAGTTAGAGTGAATAAGTTGTTTAGAGACGTGCCCCTAGAGGTCCAAGGGGTTGTCTTTCCAGCAGATTTGATGGAACTACCATTTGGCAAATTCGATCTGATATTAGGCATGGATTGGCTAGTGAAACACCGTGTAAATTTAGACTGCGCTGCTAAGCATATGGTGTTGAAGTCTTCTGAGGATGATGAGGTGGTCGTGTTAGGGGAGCGAAGAGATTATCTATCTAACGTAATCTCAGCATTAAAGGCCGAGAAACTGGTTCGCAAGGGTTGCGAGACGTTTTTAGCTTATATCAGCAGTTTGGATTCTCAAAGTCCTTCTATTAGGGATGTTAGAACTGTTAAGGAGTTTCTGGATGTATTTCTTGAAGTGCTTCCTGGGTTGCCTCCAAACCGTGAGGTCGAATTCGGTATTGAGCTCCAACCGGGAACAGCTCTGGTGTCTATCGCCCTTTATAGGATGGCGCTGAAGGAGTTGGTGGAGTTAAAGGCTGAAATTCAAGAGTTACTGGACCGAGGGTTCATTCGGCTGAGTGTGTCTCCATGGGGAGCATCAGTGTTATTCATGAAGAAGAAGGATGGATCCATGCGCAAGTGCATCGACTATCGTCAACTGAACAAACTGACGATTAAGAACAAGTACCCTTTACCGAGGATAGATGATCTGTTTCACCAACTGCGAGGAGCTTCGGTTTTCTCCAAGATAGATATTCAATCCAGGTACCATCAGCTAAAGGTTAAGGAAGCGGATGTGTATAAGACTGCATTCAGGACTCGTTACGGTCATTACGAGTTTTTGGTAATGCCATTTGGGTTGACGAAAGCACCAGCTGCTTTCATGGATATGATGAACCGAATTTTCCAACCCTATTTGGATCGATTCGTAGTGGTGTTTATAGATGACATCCTAGTGTATTCCAGAACCGAGGAGGATCATGATGTACTTCTTAGAATTGTTTTGCAAATTCTGAGGGAAAAGCAGTTGTACGCAAAGTTCAGCAAGTGTGAGTTCTGGTTGCGAGAAGTGACATTTCTGGGTCACGTGGTGTCTGCCGAGGGGATTAGGGTTGATCCTCGAAAAATTGAAGCCGTATTGGATTGGAAACCACCAAAGACTGTATCTGAGATTCGAAGCTTTTTGGGTCTGGCTGGATATTACATACGTTTCGTTGAGGGGTTTTCACTGATTGCTGCACCTCTGGCTAAGTTACTGCGTAAAGGGGTACCGTTTAATTGGACTGACAAGCAGCAATAGAGTTTTGAGAAGTTGAAGAAAGTTCTGTCTGAAGCCCCTGTGTTAATACAGCCAGAGTTTGGGAAGGAATTCACTGTCTACAGTGATGCGTCGCACACTGGATTAGGTTGTATGTTGATGCAAGAGGTTAAGGTTGTTGCGTATGCGTCTCGTCAGCTTAAGCCTCATGAGGCGAATTACCCCACTCACGACTTGGAGTTAGCTGCGGTGGTATTCGCACTGAAGATTTGGAGGCATTACTTATACGGTGAGAGGTCTATTATTTACACAGACCATAAATGCCTCAAGTACCTCTTTTCTCAGAAGGAGTTGAACCTTAGGCAACGAAGATGGATAGAGTTGCTTAAGGATTATGATTGCTCAATTGAGTACCATCCTGGTAAAGCTAACGTAGTAGCTGATGCACTGAGCCGTAGGGTTGTAACGGATCTAAGAGCAATGTTTGCTTGTCTCAGCCTATTTGAGGATGGTAGTTTGCTGGCTGATCTCCAAGTTAGACCGACCTGGACTGATCAAATTAAGGAGAAACAGTTGTTGGATGAATCGTTGGTTCCTCGTTTCTGACTGGTTGAGAAGTGGGAGACTACAGATTTTGGGCTGAATAGTGAGGGAGTACTATGTTTCTGTGGGAGAGTTTGTATACCGAGAGATTCTGATCTGAGGCGGTCTATACTGCCAGCGGCGCACTGTAGTCCTTATGCCATGCATCCTGGTAGAAACAAGTTATATCGAGACTTGCATGAACTGTACTGGTGGCCAGGGCTTAAGCACGAGGTTACCAATTTCGTGGGTAAGTGTCTGACATGCCAGCAAGTTAAGGCTGAGCATCAACTACCTTCTGGATTACTGCAACAAGTTAAGATTCCACTCTGGAAGTGGGAGAGGGTAACCATGGATTTTGTCAGTGGGCTACCCTTAACGCATACTAAGAAGGATTCGGTATGGGTTATTGTTGACCGACTGACTAAATCTGCCCACTTCGTACCGGTCTGCACGGATTATTCGCTACAGAAGTTGGCTAATTATACGTGGAGGAGATTGTGAGACTGCATGGGGTACACGTTTCTATCATATCTAATAGGGATCCAAGATTCACATCTCGATTCTGGAAAAAGTTACACGAGGCTTTGGGTACAAGGCTGGGTTTTAGTACGGCATTTCATCCTCAAACTGACGGTCCGTCAGAGAGGGTGATCCAGATATTGGAGGACATGTTGAGAAACTGTGTAATTGATTTTAAAGGCAGTTGGGAAGACTATGTGCCACTAACAGAGTTCGTATATAACAACAGCTACCAATCTAGTATTCGGATGGCACCATACGAGGCATTATATGGTCATAGGTGTCGTACTCCTACCTGTTGAACAGAACTTGGTGAGCGGCGAGTTTTGGGGCCAGAGTTAGTTTCTGAAACCGAAGAAAAAGTAAAGTTGATCCGAGATCGGTTAAAGAAAGCAACTGATAGGCAGAAGTCGTATGCTGATTTAAAGCGTAAGAAGATAGAGTACTCTGTGGGGGATTTTGTCTTCTTGAAGGTCTCGCCATGGAAGAAGATTTTGAGATTTGGACGGAAAGGCAAACTGAGCCATAGATTCATCGGACCTTATCGGATATTAAAGCGTGTGGGACCGGTCACCTATCAACTTGCGCTGCCTCTTGACTTAAATTGGATACATGATGTGTTCCACGTCTCCATGCTGAGGCGATACTGCTCTGATCCCTCACATATAGAGCCAGTGGAGGAGATCGAGGTTAGACCTGATCTAACTTTTGAGGAAGAACCGGTGTAGATACTGGATCGTGACGTTAAGGTATTAAGGAGAAAATTTGTTCCGTTGGTCAAGGTGCTTTGGCGTAATCACGGTTCAGAAGAAGCCACGTGGGAGCCTGAGGAGGCGATGCGACAACAATACCCTCATCTTTTCTGACCAGGTAAATTTCGAGGTCGAAATTTCTTTAAGGGGGTAGAATTGTAACGCCCCAAATTATAGGGTCTTTAATTTTTCATACTCTGACCAAATTTCTTGTTTGCTTTAATGGCTAAGCGTTTTGAGTGCGTTTTGGGGATGTTAGGATGCCTGGGTTCAAGTATGGCCTTTGGCAAAAATTTGATTTTTGCTCTTTAGGGAAATCTGGAAGTTAGCTTAAAGGGTTTATATAATAAGTGGTGTTGTGTTAGAACACAAATAGAGCCTGTGGCTTGATGGTTGTGGCGTCACTAAGATGGCAAGGGAATCGGGGTTCGAATCCCATGACATGCAAATAGGGGGCTTCTATTTTATGATTTGGTAGTGCGAGAGGTAGAGTTTGAATCAAACTCTGTAGAGGAGGTTGGAGACTTGGTCAACAAGTTTGAATGGGAGGCTGGGAGCGTTTCAAGGAAGAATCTATGGATATTTCTAAGGAATTGGATGTGGGGAGGAGTCTTGGCCGAATGGGGGGCATCAGTAAAGGAAATTCGGCTATAGGCTTTCACTTTGGTGCATTTTCGGCTTTGTGAGAGTAAAGAGGTGCCAAATTTTCTATGGTATTTTCGAGTTTTCTTCTCTTTTCTGTTTCGATTTATTTTCTTTTGGTGACGTTTTGTGCATCATTCTGACCATTTAGGTCTTTTTCGTTTCGTCTTTTATTCTCAATTGCTGCCCATTTTTTGCCGAAACATAAACATCAAATGCCTAGTTCTGATCATTCTTTTGAAGTCTTTCCCTCATCTCTTCTCTAATTGTCTTCCGCTATAGCTGACCCTCTTCTACTTCCATTATTTCTTTGTTTTCAAACTTCATTGTTCCCTTCTTAGTTCAGGCCGAATCTTCTTGTCAGACAACTGCCGAAATACGTGGTTAATTGGTATTGGTAAGGGAGGAATATTGTAATCACTTTATTATTTCCTTATTAGTTAGATTTCTTATGGCTTTATGATCAAACTTCAGTTTTCCCTTATTTTTCTATGGGGGCCAAATGTTGGATTGTTTCTAACAATTTTTGTTATGCCAAATCGTGTTAGGAGGGGGAAATCGCCCTTGATCAGCAGGGAGACGCTAATATCTGTTAGTCCTAGCAAGGTGAGTGATTATGGTTTAAGTTAATACGGTGGTGGATTAAGTGTATACGTTAACCTGTTTGGTGTAATCTGATACGGTATATTGGTGGATTGTAGGATTCGGAGAACGTGGAGCTTAACTAGTTTCGCAAACAGGTGTGTAATCGTACAACCAATAATGTTTCTGTAAAATCGATGGATGAAGGTGTGTATTCACACCCCTGCGTAATTGTGAATCGGCTAAAGCTGAAAAGCCGAGACTTCGACACCTGAGGGTTCACGAGCGTGCGAATGCTCATAGGGACAAATCAAGCCACAATCGTTGGCAATAGACCATAGAGGCTGCCATGAGCGTTCTCATGGGCTTAGGCCCTAATGGGCCTCATTGGGCCGAGATGGGCCCATGGGCCCCACCTGGGGAAAATTCACGATGGTGACAAATAATAGATTGGGCTATGAAATCCGCATAGCCGTGACTAGAATTGGGCTGAATGGGCCACACGAGCATGTGGGCCCACTTGGGCCGAATAGTGGGCTTTGGGCCCAATTACACTATTTTAGCCCTATAAGTTATTCAAGTCATTCGAGACGATGGTAGGCCTTTGGAATGGTCGTAAAATTACCGAAATACCCTCAAATGGGTAAAATTACCGAAATACCCTCGAAGGGTAGAATTACCGAAATACCCCTGAGGGGTGAAATTACCATTTCACCCCTAACTGACGAAATGACCATTATACCCCTAGTGGTAGTTTAAGTGATGTGTGTATGATATTTATATGACTGATTATGATTATGACACACAGCATACAAGTATTAATTATGACACGAAATACTGCATTAGGGTTGGGGTTCGGATTTGGAGGAAGTACTGTACTAGTGGCTCTGCCACATTTTTACTGTTTTAGTGGCTTTGCCACGTATTCTGATTTTAGTGGCTGGGCCACATTTACTGTTGCTAGCAGCTTTGCTGCATTACTTTTAGCAGCTATGTTGCGATATTGGTGTGTTGGCTGGGTGGGTCGACTTAGTCCCTACATGGTGTGTTGGTTGGTACGGGTGGTGTGTTGCATTTGGGTGGGTTGGGTTGCATCCTGTTTTTTTGCGATATTATTTTGGGATTAGGCCCACATCGCTACGTATAGGGCTAAAGCCGGCGGTGATCGATCTTCGAATAAGGCTCGAGGCCTGCATCATATTCTTGCATGATTGGGGATTACACTGCTTTGAGTTCTCGTAACTCACCCTTTTCTTAATCATGAGGTAATCCCCAGCCATAGATGATTTGGAGCTGCGAGGGACTCGGAGGTGGCCACACGCTTGTTATTATTTAAACTTAGACTTAGTTATTTTATTTTTATATTGGGTTAATAATTATGTAAAAAGGCCATTTGAGGTTTTTTAACTTTTATTTGGTTTTAAATTTTCACGTTAATCTGTTAGATTAGGAAAGACGGGTTTGCAAAAGAATAACTGTTTTCAAAGAAAAACCACGATTTTCAAATCTCAAAGTTTACAACTAGAAAAAGGCTCCCGCGGTTTTATTCCAGATAGATAATTTTATAACAATTGATATGACCTAAAATTGGACAACATGATTTGATTTTACAACACTAACGTTTTCAACAACAATATTTTAAAAGGGATTCAAAATTTTAGTAACGAACTTTTATCGGCAAGTCTAGTTTTCAACGACACTTTGATGTGACACGTCAGATTTGGTCGTAACATCTAGGCCGGGTTTGGGGTGTTACAATCCTCTACTCTCGTCCAAGGATCTTTTTTCAATTGTCTCCCCCTTCTTTTTTTTTTTCTTTTTGGGTTTTATATCTCTTCCTTTAGAGTAGGCCCATGATCCCATGATCCTATGTTCCCATGATATTTTTCTTCTTTTTTAGGCTGATTTTTCTGGTATACGTACAACAGGGCTGATAACGGTTAAGTGTTGATTGGGTTTCTTCCTAGCATTGCCACGATATTTGTGTTGGCAAACTGTAACAGCTCAGTTTTAGCTAAGTCAAAATAGTGGTTTCGAAACCACAAATCTAAAGTCAAAAATTATTTTAATATTATTTTTGGTGTTTATAGCATGTGATTATATATGTGTGAAAGTTTCGTGAAATAATTTTAGTGTTTGAATGCTTAATTTGAGAAAAAAAGGACTATATCGCGTAAAATGCAAAAGTTGCATTCTATTTGTTTAAGTGCATAATTACTATGATTTATTAAATGAAAAGTCCTTATGATGATATTAGACCATTAATAGTGGAATTTGACATAAATGGGCATGTTTTTGATGTTTTAAATGTTATTTAATTAAGTTTAATTTGGTAATTAAATAAATCAATGTATATTAAATAAAACAAAAGATGAAAACATGTTCATCGTTGGTTATTTCAACCGAAAATACAAAACAAAACCTAGAATTGGGGAGCTTTAAGTTTCGGCACCTTTGAAGCTTGATTGGTAAGTGTTTTGAGCTCGGTTGTTGATGATTTTTACGTTTTTGAAATCGTTGCTTTGTATTCTAGCTAGCCTATGCCTTAATTTTTGAAGTTGTTAATGATTTTGTGAAGTGCCATTGATGAATACTTGAGCTTTTGAATGTTTAATGATGAAAAATGAATATTTTTTGATAGTTACACAAGTTTTGTAAAGTGATTTTTGACAAAAATGTCAAATAGGGATTAAATTGTGAAATATGTAAATTGAGGGGTTGAAATGTGAAATAAATGAAAGTTTTGGGCTGCTAGGGACTCAAGTATAAATCGGCTAAGCATGGGTTAAATTGAATTGTGTTAATTTTGTGTAATTGTGAAATAGGGATTTAATTGTAAAAATGTGGAACTTTAGAGGCTAAAGTGTAAAAATGCCCAAATATGTGTTTATGGACTGAATTGAATGATTTGATGAATAAATGAGTTAATTTTGAATGTATATAGATCAAGAACGAATGAAATTGGATTTAGATCGGGGAAAATCAAAGGTTATCGAATAGTCGATCCAGTCTGTTTATCCCGAATACAAGGTAAGTTCATATGCAAATAAATGTCTTTAAATTGAATTATATATGTTTAATTGTCATTGAACTGCTATGAATGTTGAATGATAAAATACGAGCAAGAATCGACAGGGTTACAATATCCGAAAGTCCCGTACGAACCTTAGGAATAGTATAGGATATGAATGTCATGACATTAGGATCAACGAGATGTGATTATGTGTAAGACCGTGTCTGGGATATTGGCATCATTATGTGATTACGTGTAAGACCATGTCTGGGACATTGGCATCGTTATTTTATTTCGTGTAAGACCATAGCCGGGCTATTGGCATCGATATGTAATAACATGTAAGACCATATTTGGGATATGGCATTGTACGAGCTATATGTGATTTCTGAGTATCCTTAACGATTCCAAAAGGTTCAGTGGGCAAAGTCAAGTCGAGAAAGAATGTGTGAATGAGTTAAGTGACTCAGGTACGTATGAGATTCATACAAGTATTGAAAAAGGAAGTATTTGATGAATTCACTTGTGATATTGAATATGTATCTATTGGGAAAGGTTTGTGAGCTTTTATGTGCTTATTCATAGTTGCCTATTGATGAAAATGATATTGATTCATGTGGTAATTTTATTTGTATATGGCTTACTAAGCTTTTAGAGCTTACTTTGTGTGTTCTTTTCCTGTTTTATAGATAATCAAAGCTAGCTCAGACTCGGGGATCATCAGGAACATCGCCACACTATCGATCAACTTGTTGGTACTTTTATGTATATATGGTATATGACATGTATAGGCTAGTGTTAAGATGATATGTTTTGAGTTGTGACTTTAGCCATGAGAGTTGGCTTGTAAATGATGTACATTTTGGTGTGTTTTTAGCCATTTAAGTTGGTTTAAATCATAAGTTTGATAAGTGATATATGATGTATATAATGCTTTGTGTTTTGGTATGTTTGTCATGGCATGTTATGAATTGGTTTTAAGATGATGAAATGGTACGTTTTGAGGCACAAAGTAGATGATAATATGGTGAGAATATGCATAAGGAAGTTAGGTGAAAAATGTTAGTTATGACATATTAATGTGGTATGTTTTTGGTTATGTATTGGTTGATGAAAGGATGGTTTATAAATGGCATGATATGTGTATGAAATAGTATGCTTTGGCTGCCTTTGAATGTATTGAAATGGTATGAAATGATGTGGTTTAGGTATGCTTGAGGATGGTGAGAAATGTGGCTTTAACCAAGCCTAATTTCGCCCCACACGGTTGAGCACACGGGCGTGTGATTCGACCGTGTGTCTGCTGTAACTTAATTAAACAAGTCAGAGAGTTACACGACTTAGACACAGTGGCATGTCTACTGGCCGAGTGTGGCACACAGGCTGGCACATGGGCATGTGGCCGGCCGTGTGACCCAAGTCAGTATACCCCCAGATTTCACACGGCCATGACACACGGGCGTGTCTCCGGCCGTGTGATACAAGTCAGTATGTATGCCCTGTTTCCACACGGCTTGTGACACGGGCGTGTCTGGTGAGCGTGTGAGGCACACGGCCTGTTCACACGGGCGTGTGATCCCTGTATGTATGGAAATTTTATAAGTTTCCCAAAGTTTTCAAATGTTATCAGTTTAGTCCAAAACCTCTTTCAAGCATGATTTAAGGTCTCGTAGAGCCTTATAAGAGACAATGTGATTATGTTTGTGAAATGTATGTTGTATGTTGTGATTTGATCGGTAGTTCCTCGTAACCCTATTCCGGCAACGGATATGGGTTAGGGGTGTTACACAAACTGTCTAGCCTTTTGCCGCGCCAAACCTTCACTCATTTACTTATTTTCCTTATTCTGCACCTGCCACTCAATCAACAAACAAATCATTCCCGAAAATAATTAAAAGTAACATATAATAACATTTAAGCACAGTCCGAGCTCTTTAATGTAATGCCCTAAAAAATACTAATATAATATCCTAAAATGCAACTAAATTCACCTGAATATAGACAATTAACCAAGTTTGAAGGCAAGAAATATAACTCTTTTCAAGATTATTAGACACAATCCCTACGATCCTAACAATGTTGAATTTTGTCGTCGTATCGCACCACATCCTACCTATGGAACGACACACCCTCGAATCCAATAAAAATAGGGGAAAAATAGTGTCGTGTCCCGCAAAGCACCACCTATAGTGCAACATGCAGACCATTTTTGGGAACTTTTTTTTTTGGTTCGACGCGATCTTCAAATTTATTCACCAAGTCCGCATGGGAAGTAAAGCCCTAGATGGATTCTATATATTGCCCTTACCATATGCCACACCCTTCAAGCTATCATAGCCAACCAAATCTTCATTCACAACCCTTTTCTTCAAGATTTTGCGAATTCTCTATATTTCCTTTGTTATTTAACCCCAAAACCATGCATAGCAACCTTTCTAATAGTGAATCCATAGCGGATAACCATGCCATAATAAGAGAAAGGGAGCTTGATAATATTCTTTGAGTTGTCAAATGAAAATCCCCCTTACAAGAATGATGTCTTGACTCGCTATGCGTATTTCAAAGCAAAACACGTGAGTTGATTCAATTTCAACAATGGGAGAAGTTTTGTATGACCCCGACCAATCCAACATACCTTCCGATCGTGCATGAATTTTACGTTGCATTGAAAGAGGCGGATAAAAACATATCGATGAAGGTACCATGGATGCAGTTTTTAGTCCAAGGGAAGGAGATGTCCATCTCACCTCTAGAGATAGTAAGGTACTACGACATCCCATTATATCTCTGTGATTTTTACAATGCACAGATTTAATGTATTTTCCAAAAGATAATATGGAAGACATAATTAAGCTATTGATGGACAGACAGGGTGAATGGAAACGCCACTTGGGTATAGACTATCCCATATCATTCTCCCAGAAAAATTTAAATTCTAAGGCCCAAACGAGGTTGAAATATATCAGCACTCTAATTTACCCTACGACAGACATGTCCAATGTTCATATGTTCTAGGAAACTTTGTTGTATGCAATTTTAACGATGGAGTGAGTTTGTGTGGGAACATGGATATGTTGGAGCATGCTCCAATGTGCAAGGAAAAATGAGGTGGAACTACTTTTCTCGCACTTAGTGATAGCTTTATGCCGACAAGCAAAGGTGTCGATGGGATGACCAGCTCGCGTCTTACAACCAAGCAAGTAATAGATCTTGGAACTGACTGTGGAATATCTTATGGGGAATCAGAAATGAAAGAGAGCGATAAAGGCAAACCCACATCCAGGTGAGAATGTGCTACCTGATTCGGAATGGATAGTTCGATGGATGCAAAAAGCTGGACCAATTTTTGAGGACTATGCGAGGAAAAGTAGGTTGAAGCTATCACAACTCCCAACAACTAAGTACAAGGTAAAGATTAAACCAATCAAGAAGAAGAATGAGAATGAATTGGAGGAAGAGGAAGACCACGGAGAAGATCCGGATGAAGATATGGAGGAGGAGTCAGAAGACAAACCTAGCAAAGCGAATGAAGTGTTAGACCTTAATTTTGACCAATTTTAAACAATTTCATTAATTTCCATTTTTTTTTTAAATTTGGACTTCATTTTTTTTATTTGGGATGATTTTAATTTAGTTTTCAATTATATAAGACTTTAATATTATATATATGTAGTGTCTTTAATTTTTCTTAATAAGAACCCCAAAATTTTTAAAGCACAACAATATATAGCTAAAACCCAGAGGGGGGAGTGGTCCCACCAATTGTATTGCACGAATCAAGCAAATCGGGAAATCTCTTTCCTTTATATTTTTTAGTGCAAAACAGGGACAATGTGTCGAATAAAATGTGGGTGACTAAGGAAAATTTTAAAAAAATTCTTTTTCTTTTAAATTATTTTCTTTGTTTTTAATAGTTTTTAAATTTTTATTTTTGCATGTTTTTTATGTGCTTGAGCTTGTAGAAATACAAGTGATTGGTTAGGACCATGTTAATAGGATTTTGTAAATAAATTGTAAATTTAGTTTGATAAATAATTGATTCTAATTTTTTTTATTTTAAACTACTTATTTCAATTTATTTGTAACATCCCAAATATGGGGTTATTTGGAATTTGACTATTTTCTTATTATGAACTGCTGTGATATTATTAATGGAATAATAGAGCTTAATTTAAGGCTTTGAGTGTGTCGGTTTGATAGGGAAATTTCAGTTTTTAATTTTAAAAGAAGGGAGCCTTAGTAAGTGGGTGTTATAAGAATAAATGTGGGTAATTTAACACTAAGAAGCCCTTGGTAAAGTGGCAAAGCAAGCCCACTTAAGAGCTAGCATGTGACGCCACCAAGGAACAAGGGAGAGCCTTGGTTCGAGTCACAAAATCCTCCTTTTTGTTTTTATTTGGACGGCACAAGGGGGGGAGAGTTTTTCTCCCTTCAAACTCTTTTATTAAGTGTTGTTATTAAAGGATAATAGGAGAGTTTTATTTGCTTAATTATAGTATTAATAAAAGGGATAATGGATGGATTATTAGGAGATTATTGTTTGATTAAATCAAGCTATTTTGAATTAAATCAAATAGGTGGCCAAGAGGATTTTTAGGAGTTGTGCCGAATTTGAACTCCTTGAGCAAGGAGAGTGGACGGCAAGGGGTACTAGGGAGTGCCCAAGTTTCTTTTACTTCTTTTCCTATTAGCCGAATTCTCCCAAAAGTCCCCCATTTTCTACTTTCTCTTCTCCATCCTCTCTAAACCGAAAGCACATCCCCTAAAACCTTTCTTTTCTTTTCCCAACCTCTTTAGCTTGAAACTCCACATTCAAATTCCCTTTTCTTTATTTCTTTGTCAACAGAACCTCTACTCCTTGTTGCCGAAACTCCAACACCCTTTTCTCTCCATTATTTACCTTTTACCGAATGTTCAAGCAAGGGTAATCTTCTCTAAACTCATCTCCAATCGGTTCATAAGGTAGGTAGGTATGGCCGAATGCCATCTTTCTTCTCCTCTGTGTTTTTGTCGATTTCTAATAGGGGGAATAAGTGCCG
This sequence comes from Gossypium sturtianum, assembly GCA_025698515.1. Taxonomy (NCBI): domain Eukaryota; kingdom Viridiplantae; phylum Streptophyta; class Magnoliopsida; order Malvales; family Malvaceae; genus Gossypium; species Gossypium sturtianum. The sequence continues at coordinate 97,398,442 of CM046948.1, forward strand.
ATTTCGGCAATGATTAAGTCTTCTAAACAAGAAGTAACCGATTCCTGTTGGGTACTCAGGGAAGTGAAGCAGTCGATTCAGGCCCCGATCTCTAGCATTCGAATTGTGGTACGTAACGGTAAGATCTACTGTAGTTGGTCAGTTGATATTCGTTTTAGCCGAAGGCTACTAACTTGTTGAGTGCCGATTCTTGGAATCAGAAGCAGATTCGGGAGTTGGGTGTTGCGGTTGGTGTCCAAAAGTGTGAAGGTGAGATTTCGGGTTCACAAGGAACCCCTTCCAATAATCTGATTTGGCCGAATAGGCCCTAAGACTAATTCCATAGTTGGCCGAATATAGGTACAGTGAGATCTAGGGTGGCCAACGTTCCTTTTCGGGATTTAGACTTCTCATCAACATCAGGTGTGTACATACACACTTATAGCAGTTAATGTTGTGTTATATATGTTTTGTATGTAAATCTGCTTGATGTAGATGCGGATTGGTACCTTAACGGTACAAGTGAGGATCCCGGTAAGTCTCTGTTGATATGAGATTACTTTAATGCTTTTGGGAAGCATGGTTTATTGATACATGTGATGAATGCATGAGATCTGTTGTTAACTGTTTACCTACTATGGGCTATATGAGAGGAGGGGGCAGTGATGTTTCGTGCTGACGAGCACCCAGTGTTTTGGTAACACATGGTGACTATATGTCACCAGAGGTTTGGTACCTCCAGAGGTTTGGCACCTCATAGCGACTTGTCCCGTGGTTAATACCACCGTGGGTTGGCCCCACTTGAGATATGGGATCGTCACGCGGTGATTTGGTATCACCACGATGGGTTGGCCCCATCACCCGATTTGTGTCTACGGACACCAGTGCTTTGGTAGCACATTGTGACTATATGTCACCAGTGGTTTGGCACCACCAGTGTTTTGGTAACACATTGTGACTACGGTCACCAGTGGTTTGGTACCACATGGGGTAGACAAAGGCGTTGGGTTGGCTAGGTTGGGTACACGATACTCTGCATAATTAACCTGTTATATGTTGTGTATGAAATGTTGTATTAACCGGGGAAGGGTTACATACTGAGTCTTGGTGACTCACCTTCTCCTTTAACATTTTTCAGGTGACTCGTAGATGGCGGTTGAGGAGCCGGTTGGACTCGAGGTGGCCATGCAGTGGATTTAAATTTATAGGACTTTAAATTTGGTTAATTTTATTTTGGGTTGTAATAAGGCCTCCATAAACTTTATTTGTGTTTTTTTATATGTTGGATATCTACTTTAAACTATATTATTAAATTGAACTAAAATCACATGTTTTCTTAAGTTAACACGAAAAAGTTTAATCGTGCCATCGGGCACACTTGAAACTGGTATAACAATTGGACTTAATTAAATTTCCAAATTAAATCTAAGGGTAGCTTTGGCAAGATAACCGAAAACGAGGAGCTTTAAATAAAAATTAAATAGGTATCGAAATGGTGTTCACAAGGTTTTTCTCGGTAACAAATCAAATTCGGTCGTAATGTTTGGGCCGGGTTTGGGTTGTTACATTATTGCATTGTGAATAGATTTAAGATGTTACATATACAACATGATAAATAGGTATATAAATAGCATGCATGTTTAATTGGATTATAAGTTGTAGAAATTGATAGACTTGGCCTATTTTATCCATGTATAGAATTACCTAGAGACGACCTAAGACATTGTTTTGTAGACATTTTCGAGCCAAAAAGCTATCCCATAAATATTTTCTCTAGTACCTACTTTGAGCCTGAATCCATTTTCTTGATGAACCGCAAATGAAAACTTAAGCCTAGTAAATAATCTAATTTGATCCTTTGTTTCTTGGTCCTTGCACGGATTTAGACGTTAGACCATTGATATTGAGGGATTAGGTAGATACATCTCAGTGGTTTCAAAAAGAGAAACAATTTAGTGGCTAAGTAATTGTAAGGTAAAGTGAGTATAAGAATTTTGAGCCTGTAGAAAAAAATAAGGCCAAATTTCGATTGAGAAAATCTCAATGAAAAATTAAAAAAAACAAAGTGAGTTAGAAAAAAAGTACACCCACCTTTGTTCGAATAGAAAAAGCATACAAGCTCAAATGATTGTACTCATTAATACTATACTATGCCTTAGTCAATGGAGAGATAAGGAAGGTTAAGGAAGTGGATATAAGGTGGTGAGCTACATGTATACTTTGGGAGTATCGGGGACAATACAATGTGCCAAACTACTTTTATACTTAGCCGTTTTGTCGAGCCTGCTCATTGAATTTCAAACCAACCTAAGCTTCAGAACGTTACAAGCCAAAAAGTCCTATGTGACTTAGTGGATGAAATTGTGTAAAGTTTTGATGTTTTTACCACTTATATTGTAACAACCCATTTTTAGTGAAATTGAAACAGTGGTTTTGGGACCACAAATCTAAAGAGTAAATTATTATTATTTTATTATTTTAATGTCCACGAGAATATATTAAGGTCATGATAAAATTTTGTTAAGAAATTTTGATGTTTACATAGTTAATTAAGTAAAAAAGATTAAATGGTAAAAATGGTAAAAGTTGAGTTCTATTTGTTAAAAGGGTCAAATGACTATGGGATCTTAAATTAAAGGACTTAAGTGAGTAATTATACCATTTAAGAAAGTAGTGGACAAATATAGGCATGAGTTTAATGTTTTGTTTTGTTATTAAACAAGGTTAAAATGGTAATTTAATAAATAATTAAATCAAAAGAAACTAAAAGATGGTATCATCCATATTGTTGTCTTCTCCACAGAATTTAAGGGCAAAGAAAACACCATTTTTGAACTCTAAGGTTAGGCTAAGTACAAGTCTTGCATGTAAGTAATTTTAGCCACCGTTTTTAATGATTTTTATGTTTTTGAGTTCGTTGTAGCTTAATCTAACTAGCCCAGGGGTCAATTTATAAAACTATTAAAGGTTGAGGGTTATGCCATGAATGTTCTTGAATGATTGTTGATATTAAATGATAGATTGTGAATCTTGGTTGAAAAATGATCAAGTTTTGTAAAGTGATTTTTGATGAATTTTGGAAATTAGGGACTAAATTGTTAAAGGTATAAATTCTAGGGCTATAATGTGAAATGTTGATAAAAATGGGTTGTTTCAAGGTCCCTTGCATATTTGGTTAACATGGATTGAGATTAAAATGGTTAGATTTTAAGTTATAAGCTTAAGGACTAAATTGTGAAAATTTTAAAATGTTAGGGGAAAAATAGTAATTTTGCATAAATGTGAAATGTGGATTAAGTTGAATACTATAAGTATTAAATGGATTGAAATTGTATATTTAGATAAAGATAAACCACGTACAGACCTTGATCGAGGCAAAGAAAAAGCTTCGAATTAGCTCGATCTAATTTCTACGCCTTTAATCATCGAGGTAAGTTCGTATGAACGATTATCGTCATTATGTATCTAAATTGAATGTTATTATGTTATTTCTAACGCAAATGACCAATGTATAAACCTATCAATATTATGATGAATTGACGGATATCGATTCCCGGTTGAACCTTAGGTATTCATAGGATACAAATGACATGTCATTAGGGATTTCATGTTTCGGGTGCTGATCTTGAATGTCCTACCGATGGCTGATGTAACACCCCTAACCCGTAATCATCACTGGTTTAGGGTTATGAGGCATTACCGGATAATCAAAAACTTTTACAGGCATTTCATAACATATTTTGACAAATCACATCAAAGTGTCCCTTAAATAGGTCTACGAGACCTTAATCATGCTTTAAAAAGGGGCCGGGACTAAACCGAACACATACAAAAATTCTCAGAAATTTAAAACTTTTTTCAAAGTTACAGACGTCACACGCCCGTGTGGGCAGGCCGTGTGCCTCCCACGACCTCAGACACACCCGTGTGTCTAAGCCGTGTCAAAACAGGGCATACATACTGACTTGTCCACATGGCCGTGGACACGCCCGTGTGCTTCACCCGTGGTCGAGCCTGACTTGCACCACACGGCCAGTCACACGCCCGTGGTCGAGTCTGACTTGTTTTGAAAAACAACCGCGAAGGACACGGTTGAGCCACACGCCCGTGTGGGCAAATATAGGCCATTTGCAAGGCCAAAATGCCACCCACACTTTGGGTCATCCATACCAGCACATACAAGCATCATACCAAACACAATTAGCAACCAAAAACATACCAAATGGTCATCCTTTTCAACTCATTCAAGTACATTTCACACACACCAACATATATGTCATTTAACTTAACTAAATCACATACATTTTTATGCTTAACCAAACAAAACATATCTTTTCTTTGTAACAACCATTCGTCCAATGTGTTCTAACATCGTATCAATAAACTTGCCAACATTTTGGCCATATCTCTAGCCATTATACCATACCAAACAAAACAACATATAACATGACTACTCATTCATAAGACAACCATTTATCTAGCCATATCACATGGCTATGTACATATCTCAAACATAATTCAAAGTGACTAGCCTATACATATTCAAATTTAACTCATTTATTTACTAATTTATTCAATTCAATCCAAAAACACATATTTAGGGCAATTTACAAATTAGCCCTCATATTTTCACATTTTGACATTTTAGTCCTTATTTCACAAAATCACAAAATACACAAAATTTTCACACACCATGCTTAGGCCGAATATTACCCATGCTCATACAAGTCCATACATTTCATTTATTTTACAATTTAGTCCCTCAAAATATTATTTTCACAATTAAGTCCAAATTACTCAAAATCAACAAAACTCCAAAGACAAACATATTAATCTAACACATATATTTCATATTTCATCATCAAACATCACAAAAATCATGGATTCATCAATGGCACTTTTCATAATCTTCATCAATTCACAAAATTGAAGCATGGGTTTTGAAGAACACGAAGCAACGATTACAAAAACGTAGAAATTATCAAAAATTGAAGCAAAACATACCTTGAATCAAGCTTAGACTTAGCCGAACCCTAGCTTCCTTTTTCTTTTATTTTCTTTTTGATATTCGGCCAAAGGTGATGAATTTTGCCACTTTCTCATGTTTTATTTTATTTAATTATGATTTAATTCATCATTTACCAAATTGCCCTTAATGAAACTGAATAAAATCTTTAAATTAAAAGCCTATTACCGTCCATGCTATTGAAAAATGGCCTAATTTCTTTTTAAGGCCTTCATAATAAAGAACATGGTATTTAAGCATTTTAACAATTATCAAGGTACTTTTACATTTTACACTATATAGTCCCTTTTCTCAAATTAAGCATACAAATGACAAAATTAATTCACGAAAATTTCCCACATGCTTAATCATATACTGCAGACACAAAAAATAATACTAAAATATTTTTATTACTCGGATATGTGGTCCCGAAACTACTATTCTGACTAGGGCCTAAACCGGACAGTTACAATTCTCCCCCCTTAGGGATTTTCGTCCTCGAAAATCTTACCATTGAATAGATTCGGATGTTGTTGTCTCATTGTATCTTCAGGCTCCCACGTAGCCTCTTCCACTCCGTGTCGATGCCATAACACTTTAACTAACGTGATTTTCTTATTTCTCAATTCTTTCACTTCATGAGCTAAGATATGGATCGGTTCTTCTTCATAAGTCATATCAGATCGGATTTCAATCTCAGACGGAGTTATCAAATGTGATGGATCAGATCTGTACCAATGAAGCATTGACACGTGTAATACATTATGAATCTTTTCTAGTTCCGGTGGCAGCAACAACTTATAAGCAATTGGTCCAATTCATTCGATGATTAACATCGAACTCAACTTGCCTTTACGTCCGAATCTGAGTACTTTTTTCCACTGAGATACTTTTAAAAATACTTTATCACCAATTTCAAATTCAATGTCTTTTCTTTTTAAGTCTGCATAGGATTTCTGACGATCGGGCGTTGCTTTCAGACTATCACGGATTACTTTCAGTTTCTGTTCAGTGTCTTTTATCAAATCAACCCCGTGTATCCAATTTTCACTGAGTTCTGACTAGTACAATGGTGTTCAACATTTGCGTCCATACAAAGCTTCATAAGGTGCCATTTTGATGCTTGACTGAAAACTATTATTATATGCAAATTCAATCAATTGCAAATATTGTTCCCACGTACTATTAAACTCAAGGATGCAACATCTCAACATATCCTCGAGAATCTAAATAATCCGTTCGGACTGACCATCCGTCTGCGGGTGAAAAGCCGTACTGAAATGCAAGTTCGTACCTAAAGCTTCTTGCAATTTCTTCCAGAATCGTGATGTAAATCTCGGATCTCTATCAGACACAATAGACAATGGCACTCCATGCAATCTCACAATATCAGAATTATAAAGCTCAACTAACTTATCAAGTGAGTAATAAGATCGTACCGGAATAAAATGAGCAGATTTCGTCAATCAATCAACTACGACCCAAATTGCATCTTTCTTTCTTGGAGTCAATGACAATCCAGAAACAAAGTCCATTGTCACTCTATCCCATTTCCACTCGAGAATCAGAATCAGTTGTAGCAAACCAGATGGAACTTGATGTTCAGCTTTAACTTGCTGACAGACTAAACATTTCGATACAAAGTCAGAGATATCTCTTTTCATACCAGACCACCAATAGTGTTGTTTCAAATCATGATACATCTTTGTACTACCCGAATGAACAGATAGGCGACTATTATGAGCTTCATTCAAAATCAACTGAATCAACTCTGAGTTTCTTGGAACACATAATCGATCTCAAAATCTCAACCAATCATCATCATCAACTCTAAATTCAAAATCATAATTCAAATCACACTGAGCTCGTTTCGCTAGCATTTCGTTATCAATCTTCTAAGCATCAAATAATTGTTGTAAGAACAATGGTTTAGCTTTCAATTCTGCCAAAACTGAACCATCATCAGACAGGTCCAAATGAGCATTCATAGCACGTAATGCAAATAGTGATTTCCGACTCAAAGCATTGACAACTACATTTGCTTTACCCAGATGATAATCTATCACAAGTTCATAGTCTTTTAACAGCTCTAACCATCTTTTCTGTCGCAGACTCAAGTCTTTCTGGGTCATTAGATACTTCAAACTTTTATGATCTGAAAACACGTGGCATTTCTCACCAGAAAGATAATGACGTCAAACCTTTAATGCAAACATAATCGCAGTTAGCTCAAGATCATGTGTCGGATAGTTCTTTTCATGCGGCTTTAATTGTCTCGAGGCATAAGCTATGACTTTGCCTTCCTACATCAGAATACATCCCAAACCATTCAACGAAGCATCACTATAAATCACGAATTCTTTACCCGATTTTGGCTGTACTAGCACTTGAGCTTCGGTCAAAAGGGCTTTCAACTGATCAAAGCTTTTTTGACATTTATCGGACCATTCAAATCTCACATCTTTCTGAAGCAATCTAGTCAACGGAGTAGCTATCATCGAAAATCCTTTTACAAACCATCGATAATAACCAGCAAGTCCCATAAAACTGTGAACTTCAGACACATTCTTCGGAGGATTCCATTCCATAATAGCAGAAATCTTACTCGGATCCACTCGTATTCCAGAGGCTGATACAATATGTCCCAGAAAACCAACTTCTCGCAACCAAAATTCACATTTAGTGAACTTTGCATACAATTGCTTATCTCGCATAGTTTGCAAAACAATTCTCAGATGCTCGGCATGCTCAATCTCATCACGTGAATAAATCAAGATGTCGTCAATGAATACAACAACAAATTTATCTAAGTACGGTCTGAAAACTCTGTTCATCAGATCCATAAAAATAGCAGGAGTATTTGTTAGTCCAAAAGGCATAACTAGAAACTCATAATGCCCGTACCTCATTCTGAAAGTAGTTTTCGGAATGTCTGAATCTTTTACTCGCAACTGGTAGTATCCCGATCTCAAATCTATCTTTGAAAACACTATGGCTCCTTTCAACTGATCAAAAAAATCATCAATTATGGGCAGAGGATATTTGTTCTTTATAGTCACCTTGTTCAACTGATGATAATCAATGCACATTCTCATCGTGCCATCTTTCTTTTTCATAAACAGAACATGAGCACCCCAAGATGAGAAACTCGATCTTGCAAACCCTCTGTCAGTCAACTCTTGCAACTGTGACTTTAACTCTTTCAACTCTGTTGGTGCCATTCTATACGGAGCTATCAAAATAGGAGTTGTTTCCGGTAACAAATCAATATCAAATTCAACTTCACGTATCGGAGGTAATCCCGACAATTCTTTAGGAAATACATCAGGGAATTCACAAACCACTAGCACTGATTCAACTTTCTTTTTAGTCACATTTGAGTCAATTACATAAGAAAAATAAGTTGCATATCCCTTTTTCACATAACTCTGAACTTTTAACACAGATATCACAGCTGGTAGTCCATTCATATCATTAGACTCAATCCGAACTATTTCATCATTCTGACATCTCAAATCAATAGTTTTTCTTTTGCAGTTCACAACAGCATCATGCAACGTCAACCAGTCCATACCCAAAATTATATCGAACTCATCAAATGGTAATAGCATCAGATCAGCCGGAAAACTAACATCTCTAAACATCAACGGACAATTTTTGCATACTTTATCAACCAATAAACTTTTACCTAATGGGTTCGATACTCTAATAACAAATTCAGTTGACTCTACAGGCAAAGTCTTACTGGATACTAAGTTCATGCATATATACAAATGTGTAGAACCTGGGTCTATCAATGCAATCACAGAAGTATCATAAAGAGTAAATGTACCCGTTATAACATCCGGAGATGAAGCTTCCTCACGAGCTAAGATGGCATATGCTCTGGCAGGCGCTCTAGCTTCAGATCTCACAACAGTGTCTTTCGTAGTTCTCTGACTACCACTGACGTTTCTTGCATTTCGGGAAGGTCTACCTCTCACTGAAACATTATCAGATCTCGGATTCTGAATAATCTCTTTCTCAACAGACTCTGGGCAATCTCAGATGAAATGATCTAACGATCCACATCTGAAACAAGCTCGATCATTCAATCTACAACTACCTGGATGTCTTTTACCACAGTGCTTACATTCAGGTCATTCAGATCGAACATTTCCCACACTAGCTATTGGTGTAGCTGGAGCTTTAGAATTCGACTGTGATCTAACTCGGTCTCTCGGATTCGAATGTCCCACATTAGTTCTGGAACGGCTATGCTCATCTCTGAATTTCTTTGAAGTAGACTGAAATGATTTGCTCAAAAATCTTTCTCCCATCTCTGACTTCAGACTCAGCTTTTCTTTTGTCTTTCCCGAGTGCCTCAGCTTTGCACGCTCGATCAATAAGCACAACGAACTATTTTATTTCCAAAATCCCAACAAGCAAACGAATATCTTCATTTAAGCCATATTCAAATCTCTTACACATTATCGCTTCAGTTGAAACACATTCTCGAGCATATTGACTTAGTCTCATGAACTCTCGTTCATACTCGCTCACGGTCATCCGACCCCGTTTCAACTCAAGAAATTATTTGCATTTCTGATCAATAAACCTCTGACTGATGTATTTCTTTCTGAACTCAGACTGGAAGAAATTCCAAGTAACCTGTTTCTTTGGAACGACAAAAATCAAAGTCTTCCACCATTGATAGGCTAAGTCTCTTAACAAAGAAACAACACACTTTATACATTCTTCAGGAGCCAGTGACATTTCATCAAATACTCGGATAGTGTTCTCGAGCCAAAATTGCACTCTCTCAACATCATCATCACTAGTAGCCCTAAACTCTTCCGCTCCATACTTACGGATTTTGCTGACCGGAGGTTTATTCAACAAATTCAAGCTCATAACCGGAGGTATAGCAGAAGTCTGAGGAGGATTATGCCGGGGTGGAGGTTGTGAAACAACCGGATTAGTTCTTACGTATTGAGTGAACCACTTATTCATCATTTGGAAGAAAGCTTGTTTAGCCTCTCCCTCTTGACCGCTAGTAGTCGGTCTCGAATCAAATGGCGCTGTCCCTTGAGCGGGAGCAGGCGCATTGCTTTCTAAATCGTCAGCTACGGCTCTTTCGGGATCCATGACTATACAAAAAAGCACATTTTACACGTCAGGATTCATCACACAATCACATTTCATATATATGGCATGTATAGCTAGACTCTCACACGCTACGTTAGTCCGAGAATCGACTAAACCGTAGCTCTGATACCAATCAAATGTAACACCCTAACCCGTAACCATCACTGATTTAGGGTTTTGAGGTATTACCGGATAATCGAAAACTTTTACAGACATTTCATAACATATTTTGACAAATCACATCAAAGTGTCCCTTAAATAGGTCTACGAGACCTTAATCAATCTTTAGAAAGGGGCTGGGACTAAACCGAACACATACAGAAATTCTCATAAATTTAATTTTTTTCAAAGTTATAGAGGTCACACGCCCGTGTGGGCAGGCCGTGTGCCTCCCACGGCCTCAGACACACCCGTGTGTCTAAGCCGTGTCAAAACAAGGCATACATACTGACTTGTCCACACGGCCGTGGACACGCCCGTGTTCTTCACCCGTGGTCGAGTCTAACTTGTTTTGAAAAAAAACCACGAAGGAAACGGTTGAGCCACACGCCCGTGTGCTCAACCGTGTGGGCAAATATAGGCCATTTGCAAGGCCAAAATGCCACCCACACTTTAGGTCATCCATGCCAGCACATACAAGCATCATACCAAACACAATTAGCAACCAAAAACATACCAAATGGTCATCCTTTTCAACTCATTCAAGTACATTCCACACACACCAAAATATATGTTATTTAACTTAACTAAATCACAAACATTTTTATGCTTAACCAAACAAAACATATCTTTTCTTTGTAAGAACCATTCATCCAATGTGTGCTAACATCGTATCAATAAACTTACCAACATTTTGGCCATATCTCTAGCCATTATATCATACCAAACAAAACAACATATAACATGACTACTCATTCATAAGACAACCATTTATCTAGCCAAATCACATGGCTATGTACATATCTCAAACATAATTCAAAGTGACTAGCTTATACATATTCAAATTTAACTCATTTATTTACTAATTTATTCAATTCAATCCAAAAACACATATTTAGGGCAATTTACAAATTAGCCCTCATATTTTCACATTTTGACATTTTAGTCCTTATTTCACAAAATCACAAAATACACAAAATTTGCACACACCATGCTTAGGCCAAATATTACCCATGCTCATACAAGTCCATACATTTCATTTATTTCATAATTTAGTCCCTCAAAATATTATTTTCACAATTAAGTCAAAATTACTCAAAATCAACAAAACTCCAAAGACAAATCATATTAATCTAACATATATTTTTCATATTTCATCATCAAACATCACAAAACTCAAGGATTCATCAATGGCACTTTTCATAATCTTCATCAATTCACAAAATTGAAGCATGGGTTTTGAAGAACACGAAGCAACGATTACAAAAACGTAGAAATTATCAAAAACCAAGCAAAACATACCTTGAATCAAGCTTAGACTTAGCCGAACCCTAGCTTTCTTTTTCTTTTCTTTTTATTTTTGATATTCGGCCAAAGGTGATGAATATGGCCACTTTCTCATGTTTTATTTTATTTAATTATGATTTAATTCATCATTTACCAAATTGCCCTTAATGAAACTTAATAAAATCTTTAAATTAAAAGCCTATTACCGTCCATGCTATTGAAAAGTGGCCTAATTTCATTTTAAGGCCTTCATAATAAAAGAACATGGCATTTAAGCATTTTAACAATTATCAAGGTACTTTTACATTTTACACTATATAGTCCTTTTTCTCAAATTAAGCACACAAATGACAAAATTAATTCACGGAAATTTCCCACATGCTTAATCATATACTGCAGACATAGAAAATAATACAAAAATATTTTTCTGATTCAGATCTCTGGTCCCGAAACCACTATTTAGACTAGGGCCTAAACCGAACTGTTACAGCTGAGGTCCTACATTTGTTGCGTATTCTCCACAGCTCGTGTGAGCAACATCATGTAGCTTACATTCTGACCCACAGCTCGTGTGAGCATGCCTATTTCACAGCTTGTGTGAGCAATGATGTAATGGAAAGTCTACGGTTATATGTAAAGGCACACTTTGTGCGAGCTTTCCCAAGTATTCGATGAAATTCTAGATGGTTCAACGGGCAAGAAAAGGGATTGAAAAGGTAAGTATTCAAATGGAATCAAGCATGATCTTATAGAAATAATGCATGAACTAATTGATGTATTTCATATGGAAAATGACTTATATTATAGTTGATTCATTTGAGTTATGTGCAAGTGTGCTAAATTGTGTATTGATGATGATGTATAGGCTTGTGCCAAGCTTATAGTTTGGGTTATATTATGATTATACTTTATGTTATGTAAATGAAATGGTAAGTTATGTTTTATTTTCTACGGACTTACTAAGCATCAGTTGCTTATGTAGTTTCTTTCCTATGTTTCATAGATTATCAGAAGCTTGATCGGTTTGGAAGCTCGTCGGAGATCTATCACACTATCCAGCATAAATATCGGTAGTTTTTGAATGTTTTGGCCAAGGTTATAATGCAATGTATAGGGAGAATTGTAATGGCATTTTTTTGAATGTTTAGTTGGTAAATTGGCATGTATAAGTTGTGTAAGTTAACTTTGTTGGTACCATTTGATGCCTTGCTAGATTGTGTCATTTTGGCTATCTTATGATGCATGTTTTGAATGGCTCATATGGTATGTTTTGAATTGGTATGATTATGGTCAAGTTATGGCATGTTTTGGAAAGTATTGAATTAGAATTCGACGTTTGAAATTTGGTAAAATTAACATGTTTTGGTAAGTGTTGATGAATGCATTTGAGGTGCCTTTGAATGTCACATTGGTTAGTTGAAATAGGATTCTTGAATGGCAATTATATGAATGTTTTTATAGTTTTTTGGTGCCTTGGAAATGTGCACAAAAAACCTAAATGTTTATGCATGAAATGGTATTGGAAATGGCTTGATTTTAGGAAAAATTTGGGTCTACGCGGCCTGAGACACGTGTGTGTGACTCAGCCGTGTGAGGAACACGGCCTGGAACAAGGCCATGTGTCATTTGAGAGTTCCTTTTCATGCAAGTCAATGAGTTACACTGTAACAGCTCGTTTTAGGTCAAATAGGAACAATGGTTTTGGGACCACAAATACGAGGCCAAAATATTTACTTTATTATTTTATTGAAGTTTACAACATGATAGAATTATTGTGTGAAAGTTTTGTAAAGAAATTTTACTGTTTGAATGGTTAATTCGAGTAAAAGGACTAAATTGCGTAAAGCATAAAACTTGTGTTCTATTAGATATCAGTGTCTAATAGCTATAGAACCTTAAAGTTATGGTCTTTATGTTGAAATTAGACCATTAACATGATAGTGGATGATAGTGGCTTGGTAAATTTGAAATTATTAATGTTCATTAAGGCTATTTTTGTAATTTGATTATTAAAGGTTATTTTTAATAAAACAAATGAAATTATTCTTTCATTCATCTTCTTGGTCGAAACTTAGGGTTGGAGAAAGCCATTTTTATGCTTTTAATTCTGGCACACTCCTAGCTTGATTAAGGTATGGTTTTAGCTCGGTTTTTAATGATTTCTACGTTTTTGAGATCGTTGCTTCGTATTCTAGCTTGCCCGTACCTTCAATTTCGAAACTGTTAAAGATTTATCTTGTTGCCATTGTTGAATACTTGAGTAATTTGATGGTTGATGATGGATTTTGAATAATTATTTATAGTTAAACTTGTAACACCCCTAACTCGTATTTGTCGCCAAAATAGAATTACGAGGCATTACCGATCAGATCACAACATACAACATACATTTATGCATCCATTCTCAAATACCATTCAATCATAATCACATTGTCCCTTATAAGGCTATACAAGACCTTAAAACATGCTTGGAAGAGGTTCAGGACTAAACTGATAACATTTGAAATCTTTGGGAAACTTATAAAATTTTCATGCATACAGGGTTGACACGCCTGTGTGAACAGGCCGTGTACCTCACACGACTCCAGACACGCCCGTGTCCTTGGCTTTGTGAAAACAGGGCATACATACTGACTTGGATCACACGACTGACCACACGCCCGTGTGTCTAGCCTGTGTGCCCTTTGGAATGGCCACACACACCCGTGTGCCAGGCCGTGCGCTAGGCCATGCCAAACCTGTAGGGTATACTGACTTATGCAACACGGCCAAGTCACACGCTGATAAACCGTAAAAGTAACATATTCTAAGCCCACATTTAGTATGCTTTTGGATGATTTAAGCCCCAATTTATGTAAAAAGGTGCTCTTAATCCTTTCTTTTCATGTCTTATACTCAGGAAAGCACCCGATGATGAAAAGAATGAGAAACGGGCTTAAAATGGACCAAGTTGGGCCAAGCCACGAAATCAACACAGCCTGGACTTCAAGCCACACGGCCGTGCCACCATTCTTACTAGAACACGGCCTTACCACGACTTACACGGTCGTGCCTCATTCAATAGTGTCGAACACGGCCTGGCCACGATTTACACGGGCGTGTGCCATGGCCGTGCCTCTGCCGTGGAGAAGAGCAATTCCATTCGGGAAAGGATACTTAGGGAGAAAGAAACGTGTTTCAAAAGCCTATAAATACACCCTAGGTACCAGCTGAAAAGGGGCGGCGAGCTAGGCCAAGAAGCCAAGCCGAAAAGGTCAGATTTGTGGGAATCACTCGAAGATAGCGAGTTGATCCATCTCAAGAAGCCAGAATTCTACTCAAGACGGAGGATCTCCTCTTCAATTCCTTCAGGACGTTTTAGGGATTTCTTATGTTTTGTTTTATCTTTTCTCTTGAGATGTTGTCTTTTATTATTATGAACTAAACCTTCGGATACCCGGAGGGGATGAAACCTATGAGGAATCTTGTTATTTGATTTTTGAATTATATGATAATAACTTAGTTTGTTCTTAATTGTCTAAAATTAATCCAAATCTAATGTGCTTAGGTTGAGGAGGAATAGACCCTGCCTAAGAGTAGATCCAACATAATTAAGTGGAGTTGATCGCACGCCTAGAGATAGGGTGACAAGATTTTGCCGGATTAGGGTGAAACCTAATATAGGAGTCCACAGATCGATTTACTGCAATTCTAGGGGGTTATTATAAGCGAACAAGAGTTCCACTAATTAACCTAGGTTAGACATTATTCGCCTCGAGAGAGGGTTTAATACGTTAGGGAGTCTCACGGATCAAACTAAGTAAATAAATCATATGGTTCAAGGTTAGATAACAAGTGAAGTCTAGGTGGATTTTTCCTAAGGATATCGTTTGAGTCAACTGAGTTTTCCCAAAAGTTATTTCCCGAATTCATTCTTTTTGTCTTTGCATCTTAGCTTAGTAAGTAGATTAGTTTTAGTTTAAACAATCATCACTTTATATTAAGGCTAAATAATAAAAAGACGGTGAGTATTAGTACTTTTAGTTCCTTTGGGTTCGATAATCCGGTCTTGCCTAAACTATACTACTGTTCGATAGGTGCACTTGCCTTTAAACGTTGTCAGAGTTGGTTTCCAGGTTCGATCATTCTTTTATAAATTTTAAAACTCTGATTTACAGCGATCACACGTCCGTGTGCTAGGCCGTGCCATTTAGGGGGTATACTGACTTGTGCCACACGGTTGGTCATACGCCCGTGTGTGAGGCCATGTGGAGCATATTGACTTCAATTCAATTTCAAAACCAGGGGACACACGGCCATGTAACATGACCGTGTGTTGCACATGGCTGAGACACACGCCCGTGTCTCTGCCCGTGTGGACAAGAATAGGCCATTTGCAAGGCCAATTTGCCACCCTTTCTCATGTTCACCTATACATCAAAATTAATACCATTTCAACACATTTATAGGCAACCAAAACATGCTATTTCATATACAAATCAAGCCATTTAAAATCCATCCATTTCACTACTCAAATCACAATCCAAAACATACTAAAACAATATACCATTACCAACAATTTCACCTATCTTCTCTATGCATTTTTTACATCATCTTATCAACTAATTCATGTCATAAAACATACCAAATCATCATCTTAAAATCAAGCCACAACATACCAATTCATCTTCAACCATACCAAACATGCCAAAACACAATGCCATATATACATCACATATCACTTACCAAATTCATAAATTAAGCCAACTCAAATGGCCAAATACACACCCACATTTACATCATTTATGAGCCAAATCTCATGGCTAAAACAACAACTCAAAACATATCATCTTAACACTAGCCTATACATGCCATATACCATATATACATAACATCAAAAGTACCAACAAGTTGATTGATAGTGTGACGATGTTCCTGATGATCCCTAAGTCCGAGCTAGTTCTATTATCTATAAAATAGGGAAAGAACACACAAAGTAAGCTTTAAAAGCTTAGTAAGCCATATACAAATAAAATTACCACATGAATCAATATCATTTTCATTAATAGGCAAATCATGAATAAGCATATAAAAGCTCACAAACCTTTCCCATTAAACACATATTCAAAATCATAAGTGAATTCATTAAATACTTCCCTTTTCAATACTCGTATGAATCTCGTACGTACCTGAGTCACTTAACTCATTCACACATTCTTTCTCGACTTGACTTTTCCCGTTGAACCATTCGAAATCGTTAAGGATACTCGGAAATCACATATAACTCGTACAATGCCATATCCTGGATATAGTCTTACATGTTATCACATATCGATGCCACTGTCCCAGATAGGGTCTTATACGAAATCATATAACGATGCCAATGTCCCAGACATGGTCTTACACGTATTCACATCTCGGTAATCCTAATGTCATGACATTTGTATCCTATACTATTCCTAAGTTCGTACGGGACTTTTTGATATTGTAACCCTATCGATTCTTGCTCGTATTTGATCGTTCATCATTCATAACAGTTCAATGACAATTAAACATATATAATTCAATTTAAATACATTTATTTGCATATGAACTTACCTCGTATTACGGATAAATGGATTGGATCGGCTATTCGATAACCTCTGATTTTCCCCGATTTAAATATGATTTCTTTTGTTCTTGATCTATGTACATCAAAATTAACTCTTTTATTCATCAAATCACTCAATTTAGTCCACAAACATATATTTGGGCCTTTTTACACTTTAGCCCCTAAAGTTCCACATTTATTCAATTTAATCCCTATTTCACAAATACACAAAATACATGCAATTTAATACCTTCCTAAGCTATCCGAATTTTCTTAGTGCACATATCAGCCCATATTTATCATTTATTCACACATTTAACCACACATTTTCACATTTTCACAAATAAATCCCTATTTGACATTTTTGTCAAAATTTACTTAACAAAACTTGTATAACTATTAACAAATATTCATTTTCCATCATAAAACATTCAAAAGCTCAAGCATTCATCAATGGCACTTAACAAAATCATTGACAACTTCAAAAATTAAGGCATGGGCTAGCTAGAATTCAAAGCAACGATCACAAAAACATAGAAATCACCAAAAATCGAGCAAAAATCACTCACCAATATAAGCTTGAAGTTCCCGAAATTAAAAAGCTTGAAAAATGGTTTCTCTAGCCCTAGCATTCGGTGGAAAAGATGAATGCATGAGTGAAATTCATTTGGTTTTATTTAATTAACCTTTAATAACCAATTTACCAAATTAACCTTACTAATTAATCTTTAAAAACATATAAACCATGGACATAAATGTCCACTAGCCTTTCAAAAGGTTTAATATCAACATAAGGACTCCCACAATTTAATATCATAGCCATTTAGTACATTTAACAAATAGAAAGCAACTTTTGCATTTTACGTGATTTAGTCCTTTTTTCAAATTAGACATCCAATCGATAAAATTAAATCACAAAAATTTCATACATAGCAAACAACATACTATAAACACCAAAAATAACATTAAAATAATTTTCTGACATCAAATTTACGGTTTCGAAACCACTGTTCTGATTTAGCCAAAAACGGGCTGTTACAACTCTCCCCCCTTAGGGATTTTTGTCCCCGAAAATCTTACCATTGCATAGGTTCGGGTATTGATTTCTCATAGCATCTTCGGGTTCCCACGTAGCTTCTTCAACTCCGTGTCGATGCCACAAGACTTTCACTAACGCAATTTTCTTATTTCTCAATTTTTTGATCTCACGAGCTAAAATTCGAATTGGTTCTTCTGCATATGACATATCAGACTAAATTTCAACCTCGGTAGGGGAAATGACGTGTGATGGGTCGGATCGATATCGTCGAAGCATTGATACGTGAAATGCATTATGTATTTTCTCTAATTCAGACGGTAGAGATAGTCGATAAGGAACCGGTCTGACTCGCTCGATAATCTCATATGGCCCGATATATCGCAGACTTAATTTCTCTTTTCAACCAAACCGCAATATCTTTTTCCGTGGTGACACTTTCAGAAACACTCTATCCCCGATCTGAAACTCAATATCTTTTCGTTTCAAATCTGCGTACGATTTCTTTTGATCTGACGCTGCTTTCAGACTATCACGAATTACTTTCACTTTTTCTTCAGTCTCTATGATCAGATCAACCCCGTGAATCTTATTTTCGCTAAGCTCACTCCAATACAACGGTGTTCGACATTTACGTCCGTATAGAGCCTCGTACGGTGCCATTTTAATACTCGATTGAAAGCTATTATTGTAAGAAAATTCAATCAATGGTAGGTATTTCTCCCAGCTACTTTCAAACTCAAGAATGCAACATCATAACATATCCTCAAGAATCTGAATAACTCGTTCGGATTGACCATTCATTTGCGGGTGAAACGCAGTACTAAAAAGCAACTTTGTACCTAAAGCTTCTTGCAATTTCTTCCAAAATCGCGATGTGAACCTCGGATCTCTATCTGAAACAATGGAAATAGGTACCCCGTGCAATCTCACAACCTCAGAGATATATAACTCAGCTAACTTATCAAGCGAGAAATCCGTACGTACAGGAATGAAATGAGCTGATTTCGTCAATCGATCAACAACAACCAGATTGCATCTTTCTTTCTCGGAGATAGGGGTAAACCCGATACAAAATCCATAGTCACTCTATCCCATCTCCACTCGGGAATCATGATTGGCAGCAATAAACCCGATGGTACTTGATGCTCAGCTTTGACTTGCTGACAGATTAAACATTTCGAAACAAACTCAGAGATATCTCTTTTCATGTCGTGCCACCAATATAGCTGTTTCAAGTTATTATACATTTTTGTGCTTCCCGGATGAACAGATAAACGACTACTATGTGCATCATTCAAAATCATCTAAGTCAACTCTGAATTTCTCAGAACACATATTCGGCCTCTGAATCTTAAACAATCATCGTAATCAACTTGAAACTCTGAATCAAGATTCGAATCACAGTGAGCTCGTTTTTCTAACATTTTATTATCGACTTTTTGAGCTTCAAAAATCTGTTGTAAAAATAATGGTCTCACTTTCATCTCGGCCACAATCGAACCATCATTACACAAAGCTATTTGAGTGTTCATTGCACGTAGAGCGAATAAGAATTTTCAGCTCAAAGCATTAGCAACGACATTAGCCTTTCCCGGATGATAATCGATCACTAACTCATAATCTTTTAGTAATTCAAGCCACCTCCGTTGTCACAAATTCAAATCTTTCCGAGTCATCAAATATTTCAAACTCTTTTGATCGGTATAGATGTGAGATTTCTCACCAAACAAATAGTGACGCCAAATTTTTAATGCAAACACAATAGCTGCTAACTCCAAATCATGCGTCGGGTAATTTTTTTCATGCGGTTTCAACTATCTTGAGGCATAAGCTATAACTTTGCCTTCATACATTAGAACACAACCCAGACCATTCAACGATGCATCACTAAACACTACGAAATCTTTATCCAATTCAGGCTGAACTAACACTGGTGCCTCTGTCAATAAAGCTTTCAACTGATCAAAACTTTTCTGACATTTATCTGACCACTCGAACTTTACATCTTTTTGAAGCAATTTTGTCATCGGAGTCGCAATCATCGAAAAGCCTTTCACAAATCGTCTATAATAGCTGGTGAGTCCCAGGAAGCTACGGACTTCAGATACATTTCTTGGAGGCTTTCAATCCATTATTGAAAAAAATCTTGCTCGGATCGACTTGAATACCTGATCCTGACACAATATGCCCCAGAAAACCAACGTCACGCAACCAGAATTCACATTTGCTGAACTTTGCAAATAACTGCTTATCTCGTAGAGTCTGTAGTACAATTCTTAGATGCTCTGCATGCTCGGATTCATCATGTGAGTAAATCAAAATGTCATCAATGAATACAACGACAAATCAATCTAGATACGGTCTAAAAATCCGGTTCATTAAGTCCATAAAGACAGCAAGTGCATTCGTTAGTCTGAAAGGCATAACTAAAAATTTATAGTGACCATATCTCGTTCTAAATGCAGTCTTTGGCACATTAGAGTCTTTTACTCGCAATTGGTAATAGCCCGATCTCAAATCTATTTTACAAAACACTTTAGCACCTTTCAATTGATCAAACAAAATCATCTATTCTAGGCAGAGGATACTTACTCTTGACCGTCACTTTGTTGAGCTATCGATAGTCTATACACATTCTCATCATGCCATCTTTCTTTTTCACAAATAATATCGGTGCACCCCAGGGAAAGAAACTCAGTCTAGCAAAACCTTTATCTGTCAACTCTTGCAACTGAGCTTTCAGTTCTTTTAATTTTGTCGGGGTCATTCTGTACGGTGCTATTGATATTGGCATAGTTCTCGGTACTAACTCAATGTCAAACTCAACCTCTCGGATCGGTGGTAAACCCAGTAATTCTTTAGAAAACACATCCGGATACTCACACGCAACTGGCACTGATTCGATCTTCTTTTCAGTTACTTTCGTATCAAGCACATAAGCAAAATAAGCTTCGCAACCCTTTCTCACATATTTCTGAGCTAACATCGATGAAATCACTGCTGGTAAACCATTAAAATCATCTGACTCAATCCAGATAATCTCATTATTCTAACATCTCAGATCAATCGTCTTTCGTTTACAGTTTACTATAGCATCATGTAGCATTAGCCAATCCATACCAAGAATTATATCAAACTCATCAAATAGCAACAACATCAGATTAGCCGAAAAACAAAAATCCTGAATCATCAATGGACAGTTCTTGCACACTTTATCAACCAAAACACACTTGTCTAAGGGGTTCGATACTCTAATCACGAATTTAGTAGACTCTACAGGCAAAGTCTTACTAGATACTAAATTCACACATATATACGAATGAGTTGACCCTAGATCTATCAATGCAATCACATTAGTATCATAGAGAGTAAAAGTACCAGTAATAACATCTAGAGATGACGTTTCTTCGCGAGCATGAATAGCATAGGCTCGTGCAGGTGGTCTGTCCTCTGACCTCACAGCAAAATCTTTAGTCGCTCTCTGGCTACCACTCATATTTCCTGTGTTTCTGGGTGGTTTACCTCTAACTGCAGTGTTACTCAGTCTTGTGTTTTGTATTGTATCTTACTAAGCCAACTCAGAACAGTTATGAATGAAATGATCCAGTGATCCACATTTAAAATAGGCCCAATCATTCAATCTACAATCAACGATATGTCGTTTTCCATAATGTCTACACTCGGGTCAGTTTTGTCTCACATTGCCAACACTAGCAATTGATGTAGCTTGAGCTTTAGATCTTACAGGTTGCTTTTCACAATCCCTAATTGAATATCTCATCGATGCATTGGAACGATCGAACGAGTCTCAAAATTTCTTTGATACAGACTGATAAGATTTACTCGCCGATCTCTTTCTGGAGTCTCTAGCTTCAAAATCAGCTTTTCTCTTTTCTTTTTTGAGTTCTTCAGCTTTACATGCTCGTTTGACGAGTATCACAAACTCTTTGATTTCCAGAATCCCAACTAATAGCTTGATGTCTTCATTTAAACCATCCTCAAATCTCTTGCACATAATAGCTTCAGTTGAAACACATTCCCGAGCGTATCTGCTCAATCTCACAAATTTTCACTCGTATTCGGTAACAAACATACGGCCCTGTTTCAGTTCGAGAAACTCTTTGCATTTCTGATCAATAAATCTTTAGCTAATATATTTTTTCCAGAATTTGGTTTGGAAAAACTCCCAAGTAACCCGTTCTTTTGGAACCACCGATACTAATGTATTCCACCAATGATACGCAGTGTCTCTTTACAAAGATACGGCACATTAGATACATTTATCAGGAATATAAGATAACTCATCGAATACTCGAATTGTATTATTGGGCTAGAACTCCGCTCGTTCACCATCATCATCAACATTAGCCTGAAACTCTTCAGCCCCATATTTACGAATCTTATCAATAGGTGGTTTACTCAATCGAATCGGATCTATCACCTGTGGCACAACTGGGACATGTTGAGGAATAGGCGGGGGTGGAGGTTGTTGAGCAGCCAGATTCATTTGAACGAACTCTGTGAACCACTCACTCATCATTTGGAAGAAGGCTTGTTTAGCCTCTCCCTCGTGGCTACTAGTTACAAGTCTAGAGTCAGATTGCGCTGCCCTCTGAGTAGAAGCGGGCGCGTTACTCTCTACATCGTCAGCTACAGCTCTTTCGAGATCTATTACTATATGAAAACACATTTTAAGCTGTCAGGAATCATCACACTATCGCAGAGTATATATGGCATGTATAGCTAGAATCTCACACACGCTACGTTAGTCCTAGAATCGACTAAACCGTAGCTCTGATACCAATAAATGTAACACCCCTAACTCGTATCTATCACCGAAATAGGGTTACGAGGGATTACCGATCAGATCACAACATACAACATACATTTATGCATCCATTCTCAAATACCATTCAATCATAATCACATTGTCCCTTATAAGGCTCTGCAAGACCTTAAAACAAGCTTGGAAGAGGTTCGAGACTAAACCGATAACATTTGAAATCTTTGAGAAACTTATAAAATTTTCATGAATACAAGGTTGACACACCCGTGTGAACAGGCCGTGTACCTCACACAGCTGCAGACACGCCCGTGTCCCTGGTCGTGTGAAAACAGGGCATACATACTGACTTGTGTCAAACAACTGACCACACACCTATGTGTCTAGCCCGTGTGCCCTTCGACATGGCCACACATGCTCGTGTGCCAGGCCGTGTGCTAGGCCGTGCCAAACTTGTAGGGTATACTGACTTATGCAACACGGCCAAGTCACACGCCCGTGTGCTAGGCCGTGCCATTTAGAGGGGTATACTGACTTGTGCAACACGGTCGGTCACACGCCCGTGTGTGAGGCCGTGTGGAGCATACTGACTTCAATTCAATTTCAACACCAGGGGACACACGGCCATGTATCATGACCGTCTGTCACACACGGTAGAGACACACGCTCATGTCTCTGCCCGTGTGGACAAGAATAAGCCATTTGTAAGGCCAATTTCCCACCCTTTCTCATGTTCACCTATACATCCAAATTAATACCATTTCAACACATTTATAGGCAACCAAAACATGCTATTTCATATACAAATCATGCCATTTAAAATCCATCCATTTCACTGCTCAAATCATTATAAAAAACATGCTAAAACAATATGCTATTACCAACAATTTCACTTATCTTCTCTATGCATTTTTCTCATCATCTTATCAACTAATTCATGTCATAAAACATACCAAATCATCAACTTAAAATCAAGCCACAACATACCATTTCATCTTCAACCATACCAAACATGCCAAAACACAATGCCATATATACATCACATATCACTTACAAAATTCATAAATTAAGCCAACTCAAAAGGCCAAATACACACCCACATTTACATCATTTATGAGCCAAATCTCATGGCTAAAATCACAACTCAAAGCATATCATCTTAACACTAGCCTATACATGCCATATACCATATATACATAACATCAAAAGTACTAACAAGTTGATCGATAGTGTGACGATGTTCCTGATGATCCCTGAGTCTGAGCTAGCTTTGATTATCTATAAAATAGGGAAAGAACACACAAAGGAAGCTTTAAAAGCTTAGTAAGCCATATACAAATAAAATTACCACATGAATCAATATCATTTTCATTAATAGGCAAATCATGAATAAGCATATAAAAGCTCACAAACCTTTCCCATTGAACACATATTCAAAATCATAAGTGAATTCATTAAATACTTCCCTTTTCAATACTCGTATGAATCTCGTACATACCTGAGTCACTTAACTCATTCACACATTCTTTCTTGACTTGACTTTGCCCTTTGAACCATTTGGAATCGTTAAGGATACTCGAAAAACACATATAACTCGTACAATGCCATATCCCAGATATGGTCTTACATGTTATCACATATCGATGCCACTGTCCCAGACAGGGTCTTATACAAAATCATATAATGATGCCAATGTCCCAGACATGGTCTTACACGTATTCACATCTCGGTAATCCTAATGTCATGACATTTGTATCCTATACTATTCCTAAGGTTCGTTCGGTACTTTCAAATATTATAACCCTGTCGATTCTTGCCTGTATTTGATCGTTCATCATTCATAACAGTTCAATGACAATTAAACATATATAATTCAATTTAAAGACATTTATTTGCATATGAACTTACCTCGTATTAGGGATAAACGGAGTGGATCGACTATTCGATAACCTTTGATTTTCCCCGATCTAAATCTGATTTCTTTCGTTCTTGATCTATATACATTCAAAATTAACTCATTTATTCATCAAATCACTCAATTCAGTCCACAAACAAATATTTGGGCCTTTTTACACTTTAGCCCCAAAAGTTCCACATTTATTCAATTTAGTCTATATTTCACAAATACACAAAATTCATGCAATTTAATACCTTCCTAAGCTAGCCAAATTTTCCTAGTGCACTTATCAGCCCATATTCATAAAACATTCAAAAGCTCAAGCATTCATCAATGGAACTTCACAAAATCATTTACAACTTCAAAGATTAAGGCATGGGCTAGCTAGAATACAAAGCAACATTCACAAAAACATAGAAATCATCAAAAACCGAGCAAAAATCACTCACCAATATAAGCTTGAAGTTGCCAAAATTAAAAAGCTTGAAAAATGGTTTCTCTAGCCCTAGCATTCGGTGGAGAAGATGAATGCATGAGTGAAATTCAATTGGTTTTATTTAATTAACATTTAATAACCAATTTACCAAATTAACCTTACTAATTAATGTTTAAAAACATATACCTTTCAAAAGGTTTAATATCAACATAAGGACTCCCACAATTTAATATCATAGCCATTTAGTACCTTTAACAGATAGAATGCAACTTTTACATTTTACGCGATTTAGTCTTTTTTTCAGATTAGACATCCAATCGATAAAATTGAATTACGAAACTTTCACCCATATCAAATAGCATACTGTAAACACAAAAAATAATATTAAAATAATTTTTTGACTTTAGATTTATGGTTTCAAAACCACTATTCCGATTTACCTAAAATCGGTTGTTACAAAGCTAGTTTTGTAAAGTGATTTTTGACAAAAATGTCAAAAAGGGATTAATTTGTTAAATTGTAAAATTATGTGGGTAAAAGTGTGAATAAATTGAAAATATGGGCTGCTAGTAACATGTAGTATATTCGGCTAGCGTGAAATTGTACTAAATTGCATAAATATTCAATTTTATGTGATAAGGACTAAATTGTAAAAATGTGAAAGTTTAGGGGAAAATGTGAAAAAAGTAGCCCTAATGTGTGTTTTGGAAAAATTGAGTAGATTGAATACTGAATGTGCTAAAATTTATAATATATAGATCAAGATAAGCCGAGATCGGGTTTAGATCGAGGAAAAGGGAAGGCTGACGAATAGCCGATATTGCTATCCAAGCGATACGAGGTAAGTTCGTATAATTAGAATCAAAATTTTAAATACTTGTAATTATTTGAAATGTATGTATATATTTGAGTAATTGATATACTTTGAATACAAATGCCTATTTGATGTAGACTGATGGTTACCGAGTCCCATTTGAACTGTATGAATTCGTAGGATACGAGTGACATGTCACTAGGGTTACCATTTTGGTTGAGCTCCTGAATTTGTTGCGGACTCACCACATCTCATATGAGCTTACCGATATATCAGCTCGTAAGAGCTTACTATTTTTAGCTCATCAGAGCTTACCATTTCAGCTCAATAGAGCTTATTGTCCATCAGCTCAGGAGGAGCTTACTGATCATAGCTCGAAAGAGCAGAAATGATAATGAATTGATGGATTACTGATGTATATCACTCGAGTATCCTTTGAAGTTCTAATGGGTTCAACGGGCATAAATTATTTTTATACGGATAAAGTATTGTTTATACGAATGAGTTACTGTTATCAAATGAATTACTGTTTATATTTTGGATTGTTGATTATATGAATGTGAATGAATTGTTACATGTGTTTTATATGTTACATGAATTTAGTATGAAATTGGGATAAAGGTTGAATATGTGTACTGATGAGACTAACACATTGATAAATGCTTGTGTTTAGGCATTTGGCAAGTGAATTTGATTTACTTTGTTTAATGGTTTGATTTTGTAACAAATGGTAAGATTATTTCTAAATTATACAGGCTTACTAAGCTATAAAGCTTACTCTGTTTCTTTTCTATGTATTATAGAGGTTTGATAGCTCGTTCGATTCGGATAAAGTCGAAGTTACGCATCACACTATCCAGTTGCTGATTGGTACTTATGAATTTATGGATATATGTAAAAATGGCATGTATAGGCTAGTTATGAGAATGATAGTTAAGGTTACTTGAGATACTGATTTTGGTATATGTTGTGATATGAGTTGAAGCCATATGATTTGGCTTAACTTGATATAATATTTTGGTTGTGTTTAAGTATTCAAATATGGTATGTTTTGGCTAGTAATAGATGGAATGGAAATATGCAAATGTTATCTTGATATGTGTTTAGTATGTGAATGGAAAATTCATGTTATTATTAGGCATTTAATTACTATGTTGAATTGGTGTAATGTATGTATGAAATTTCATGAATTGGTTGCCTATTGAGTTGTGAAATGTTGCAATTTATGCTTATATATGAATGTAAAAATAGGGTGGCAAAATGGCTTTACAAATAGCCTATTTTTGTCCACACGTGCAGGGACACGGGCATGTGTCTCAGCCGTGTGCGACACACGGTCATGTTGCACGGTCGTGTGTCCCCTGGTGATGAAATTAAACTAAAGTCAGTATGCTCCACACGGCCTCACACACGGGCGTGTGATTGGCAATGTGTCACAAGTCAGTTTACCCCCTAAATAGCACACGGCCTAGCACACGGGCATGTGACTTGGCCGTGTTGCATAAGTCAATATACCCTACAGGTTTGGCACGGCCTAGTACATGGTCTGGCACACGGGCGTGTGTGGCCACTTCGAAGGGCACACGGGCTTGACACACGAGCGTATGGTCGGCCGTGTGACCCAAGTCAGTATGTATGCCCTGTTTCCACACGGCCTGAGACACGGGTGTGTCTGGAGCCGTGTGAGGCACACGGTCTGTTCACACGGACGTGTGACTCCTGTATGGATGAAAAATTTCTAAGTTTTCCAAAAATTTCGTATGTTATTAGTTTAGTCCCGAACCACTTCTAAAGCATGTTTAAGGCCTTGTAGGCTCTTATAAGAGACAAATTGAATTGTGTTGAATGGTATTTGAGTATGAATGCATAAATGTATGAGTATCATATGTTAAATGATGTGTATTGATCGGTAATACCTCATAACCCTACTCTGGCGACGGATATGGGTTAGGGGTGTTACATACACGGCCTGGCACATGGGCGTGTGGGGCAACTCAGAGAGTTACACGGCCTAGCACACGGACGTATGACACAGCCGTGTGACCCTACTCAGAGAGTTAAACGGGTGAGAACACAAGCTGGGACAAAGCCGTGTGTCCCTAGTTCGAAGGTTACACGGCCTGAGACATGGGCGTGTGTCTCAGCTGTGTGAGACACACAGCCGTGTGACCCCTGTATTCAAAATTTAGAGACTTTTCCCTAGACTTTCCAAATGATTTCAAATTGGTCACAAATCGTTTCTAAGGTATTTTTAGGGCCTCAAGGCCTCAATTTAGGGATGGTATGTATGTATGTGATTGGTATATGATTTGTTTGTATTCTTAAATGAAGTTAAGTTTAAATGTTTCTGATTGTACGATAATGCTCAGTAATCCTAATCCGGTGACGGATACGGGTTAGGGGTGTTACATATATTTATTTGAACATACGTGTATATTTTTATATTTTTTATGGAAACTAATACTTAACATTCTTTTATTTGTTTGCTTTGTAATTTATTGAACTAACCCGTCTTACTTTAGAAATTGTGATTCAATTGTATATCACTCTGGACTTATATGTTTATTTACACTAACTTGTTAATATATTTCTATCTAATTGCATGTATCAAACTAGCTCAAGTACATTTTGTTTGGTTTGCATGTTATTTTCTGTTTTTAATTTAGTTTATTTTTAGTTTTTGTTTAGTTTTCTTGAGGACAAGCAAAGACTTAAGTGTGGAGGTATTTGACCTGCCGTCAAATGTAGTAGTTAATTCGAGTTATTTTCGCACTTAAAGAGTTTGTTTTCTATGAAATTTAGTATTTAATGTTATGTTTTCAAGATTTCATACTTAGGATTAAATACTAGTAAAATAAGTGTTTTTAACACAATTTGTGAGAGTTGTGACCTATTAGGCTGACACAAGTCATAGGTAGTTCTAATATGTTAAATTGAGTGTGTTGGATGAAGATTTATAGGCCAATTGACGTGGAAGCAAGGTAGGAGTGATGCACAACCTTCCCAAGCTGTCGAAGCATGAAACGAACGATACAAGGAACAAAAAACATGTCGTGTCACGCCATGCAAGGGCTATGGTGCGACATAGGTCGACTTGCTGCCCAAGTATGCCAGGGTTATTTTCATTCAAACAATTTATTTTATACGAAGACCTAGGACGTGTCGAAGACCAAATTTGGGTTGCCAACACTCTTATAAATAAGACCTTAAGGGTTTGATGTAACTAAGTCATCCTAGATGCAATAAAAAACCCATGTAGTTTAGGAGTAGGATTAGATTAGTTGTCTTTCGGTTTTCTTAACTCTTTGTTTTTCCTCTTAGAATCTATTTCGATCCAAAAGTTATTTTATATTATTGAAGTATTTAGTTTATTTCTTCTTTGTAATTGACATATTTCATTATTTCGATCAATCGGTTTACTACTCCATTCTCCATTCGATATCAGTCCATGATTATTCTAATCTCATTTCTCATTTGGTTCAATCATGTTCTTTACATGATTTATTCAATTGAGTTAGAGATTATGAATAACATGAGTAGCTAAATCCCTTAGGGGAGATTAAAGAGTTTACGGGGATGTGATTTGTAACGTCCGCTTAAATTATGTTTGTATCTATAAAATGCTGACATAAATATCTGCTTGCTTCAGTGGTTAAGTGTTCTTGGTGTGTTTGAGAGGTCTGGGGTTCAATTTTCACTTTTGGCAAAACTTTTTTATTTTTGATCCAAGCTTTACCCTTGTTGAGTGGGCTTGTATAAAACTTTCTGTTAATCCATATTAGAATGAGCCTGCTAGTTCAAGTGGTAAGGGAGTCAGTGTGTTGGAGGTCCTGTGTTTGAATCTCTGCGCGAGCATGGATGTTATTTTTACTCTGGTTATCTGAGAGTGTTTGGGTGGATTTAGAATTTTGTAGTAGTTGAGATTAAGTGGGTTAATGGGGGTTGAAATTTAGTGGGATGTTGGTCAAAATATTTAATTTAATTTTTACTATTTTATTTTTCTCTGTCTTACCGAAATTCTTGTTCATTTTTGATGTTTTTCCAAATTCTCAAGTTTCTTTTCTTCTCCATCTATTTCCGCCATTTCTTTTTATTTTGGTTGGGGTTTCTTTATTCTTGCGTTGTTCGATCAAAGTGTGGAGGGGGTAAATTGATCTGCTGTTGGGTATTCTGTAAGTAGTGTTATTTTGTTAATCTCGTTGTTTGTCTCATAAATTTTCTGTTGTGAAATGTACGTTGTAATTATTCAAATGTGGGATTAATTGTTAGTGTTGTTGATCGATTTAGGGGGATCACAAGATGAATTTAATCCTTCAGCTAGTTAGGTGTTGATGAGCATCATTTTGTTTAAGGTGAGAACTTCAGTTTTAGGGGTTTTTAGTTCTTCGATTGTTTCGGTTTGACTTGGTATCTGTAATAAAATTATAGGTTCTAGTGGTCACGGGATTGCTTCTGCTACGAAAACGAACCATGTGTGTTCCCAAAACATAGAAAATTGAGCATCGGCGAAAGCCGAAAAACTATTTTGTCGACGCCACATAGGCGTGTGCCTGGCTGTATGGTTGGCCATGTGCGAGACACGGCCGTGTGTTTGACGAAGGTGTGGCCGTGCGCAAGACACGACCGTGTGGTAGTGTGGGTATGGTCGTGTGGGCCACACGGGCAAGGCCAAGTTAGGCGTGTTGGCCACACGGGCGTGTGGGCCTACACGGGCATGCCACACGGGCGTGTGGGTTCTGGGCCAAGCTATGTGGGCCACACGGGTGAGGCCTGTAACACCCCTAACTCGTATTTAACACTAGAATAGGGTTACGGAGCATTACCGAACTTACAACACTTTAAAACACACATTTCATATACAATTTATCATTTCAAATACAATTCCACCACAACCAATGATAGTGTCCCTTAAACAAGACTACGAGGCCTTAAACATGCATTAGAAATGGTCCGGGACTAAACCGATAACTCGAGAAATTTTTGTGAAACTTAGAAATTTTTGCTTCAAACAGGGGACACACGCCTGTGTCGCCTGGTCGTGTGTCTTACACAGCCATCAGACACGCCCGTGTCACAGGCTATGTGAAAATAGGGGGTACATACTGACTTGGGTCACACGGCCAAACACACGCCCGTGTGCCATTCGAACTGGCCAGACACGCCCGTGTGCCCTTCGAAGTGGCCACACACGCCCGTGTGCCAGGCAGTGTGTTAGGCCGTGTGCCAATTAGGGGGTATACTGACTTGTACCACACGGCCGATCACACGCCCGTGTTTATACTGACTTCATTTCAATTTCAACACCAGGGGACACACGGCCGTGTAACTTGACCGTGTGTCACACACGGCTAAGACACACGCCCCTTTCTTTGCCCGTGTAGACAAAAATAGGCTATTTACCAAGACATTTTGCCACCCATTTTGTACATACCTAAACAAGCTCAAATGGTACCAAATCATAGCATAAATAACATTCAATTCAGCCACATTCAAGACTAATCCATACCATTTTCAATACTAACATTCAACATGCTTATAACCTCAAACATTATTCCATCAAAACATACCAATTCAACTAACTATACCTTTACTAAACATACATTATATTAAACCAATTCACAAACATAATTCACATCTAATATCAACCATATCTTCACATATATGTACATAACAAAAAATTCACCAAATTAAGCCAACTCTCATGGCTCTATTTACAACTCAAATATAAACGTTTACAAACCAATTCATTTGGCCAAAGTCATTACCAAAACATAACTAACATGACTCAAAGTCCCTATACATGCCATATGACCAAACCATAAGTTCAAAAGTACCGAAGTGTAGGTTGGATAGTGTGACAATGTCTCTGACGATCCCCGAATCTGAGCTAGCTCTGAATTCACTATAAAACACAGGAAAAATAAACAAAGTAAGCTTTATAGCTTAGTAAGCTCGTATGAATTAAACTCAACAAATCATATTACATAAATCAACAACTTGAACTATTTAACATGTAATTCATGGTAACAACAAGCTTTCTATATTCTTAATCATGAACTTATATGCAAATTCATAACTCTTCCAATTGAAGTTTATACTTTCCATGTACATACCTATACAAACTCGTAACCAACTCATACCTGTTCGAAATACTACCAAATACTTGATATCTCGCACACTAAGTGCCATACGTAGCCGAAGCTATCTAGATATTGCACACTAAGTGCCATACATAGCCGAAGCTATTTAGATACCACACACTAAGTGCCATATGTAACCGGAGCTATCTCAAATCGTACACCAAGTGCTATACATAATCGAAGCTATCTCGATCTCGCACACTAAGTGCTGATACATAACCAAAGCTTTGTCGAATGTTTCCGTACAATTGTATTCATCAACAATTCAATATAAAGCATTAAATCTCAATTATAATAATGCTTATTAATATACGAACTTACCTCGGACGTAAAAATGATAATGCGGATCAACTAATCTGACACCTTGTTCTTCCCTCGATTTAGGTCCAAATTCTGTTTTTCTTGATCTAAATATATTCAAAATTAACTTATTTAATCAATTATTCATTCAATTTAGTCCAAAACATATTTTAGGGCTATTTTACACATTTGCCCCTAAACTTTCACATTTTTGCAATTTAGTCCTTATTTCACAAAATCACAAATTCATGAAGTTCAAGATTAACCCATGCTAGCCGAATTACCATTATACCCCTAGCAGCCCATATTTTTAATTTATTTCACATTTTAACCACACATTTTTCACATTTCACAATTTAGCCCCTAATTTGCATTTTCACCAAAAATCACATAACAAAACTTGTTTAACTAACATCAAATATTCATAATCTATCATTAAACATAAAAAAATCATACATATTCATCAATGGAAACTTTCAAAATCTTTAACAGTTTTGCAAATTAGTCCCTGGGCTAGCTAGTACAAGAAGCAACGATCACAAAAACATAGAAATCACTAAAAACCGAACAAAAATAGTCTTACAATTAAGCTTAGAAGTAGCCGAACCCTAGAAAGCTTCCATGGTTTTCTTATGCTTGAATTTTTGGTGGAAACATTGAAGAAGAAAGATGATAGCATTCTTTTTTTCTTTATTAAATTTTAACTTAATTTAATATTTACCTATTTACCCTTTACTTAAACATTAAAACATGTAAAAATAATGTCCATAAATGTCCACATAAGCAACCAATGGTCTAATTACAACTTAAGGACCTCAACTTTAATAATCCATAGCTATTAGATACCTTTAACTAATAGAACCCCACTTTTACACTTTATGTGATTTAGTCGTTTTTCTCAAATTGACCAATCAAACGATAAAATTTATTAACGAAATTTTCACACAAACATCTTATCATGCTGTAGACATTAAAATAATAATAAAATAATTATTTTGAATTCGGGTTTGTGGTCCCGAAATCACTATTCTGATTTGACTAAAAACGGGTTGTTACAACTCTCCCCCCTTAGGGATTTTTGTCCCCGAAAATCTTACCAGTGAAAAGGTTAGGGTACTATTTTCTCATAGCTTCCTTGGGTTCCCACGTAGCTTCCTCGATCCCGTGTTTATGCCAAAGAATCTTCACTAGGGCTATGAGTTTATTTCTTAATTCTTTAATTTCACGAGCTAAAATCCTGATTGGTTCTTCGCTATACGTCAAATCAGTCTGTATCTCAACATCTACCGGAGAAATCACATGTGACGGATCGGATCTGTATCGATGTAGCATAGAAATGTGAAAGACATTATGAATCTTTTCAAGTTCTGACGGTAAAGCTAGTCGATACGCTATAGGCCCTATTCTTTCGACGATTTCATACGGTCCGATAAATCGTAGATTCAACTTTCCTTTACGGCTGAATTGAAGAACCTTTTTCCATGGTGACACCTTTAGAAACACTCGGTCCCCGACTTGAAACTCAATTTCTTTACGTTTCAAATTCGCGTATGATTTCTGACGATCTGAAGCTGCTTTTAAACTGCCGCGAATTGTTTTCACTTTTTCTTCAGTTTCTCTGATCAACTCAACCCCGTGAATCTTTTTCTCACTTAGTTCAGTCCAGTATAACGGAGTTCGACATTTGCGACCAAATAAAGCTTCGTACGGTGCCATCTTTATACTCGTCTGAAAAATGTTGTTATACGCGAACTCAATCAACGGTAAGTATTTTTTTTCCAACTGCCCTCAAACTCTAAAATACAACATCTCAACATATCTTCGAGAATCTGAATAACTCTCTCGGTCTGACCGTCAGTCTGAGGATGAAAAGCAGTATTGAAATTCAACCTTGTTCCCAGAGCTTCTTGTAGTTTCTTCCAGATTCGCAACGTAAATCTCGAATCTCTATCAGAAATAATAAATAGTGGCACCCCGTGCAATCGAACAATCTCAGAAATGTACAATTCAGCTAGTCTATCAAGTGAGTAATCTGATATAAAAATTTGAATCACTGCCCGACTCAGACTGAGCTCTCTTAGCTTGCAAACCACTGTCACATTTCTGAGCTTCACAAATCCGTTGAAGGAACAATGATCTAGCTCTCAACTCGGCTAGAATCGAACCATTACTGGACAAAGTCAATCGTGTATTCATCGCTCTCAAAGCAAACAAAGATTTCCTACTCAAGGCGTCGGCGACCACATTCGCTTTACCCGGGTGATAGTCAATCACCAACTCATAGTCTTTCAGTAACTCAATCCATCTTCGTTGCCGTAAGTTCAAATATTTTTGAGTCATCAAGTACTTCAAGCTCTTATGATCAGTAAAAACATGACATTTCTCACCGTACAGATGATGTCTCCAAATTTTCAAGGCAAACACAATAGCAGCTAGTTCCAAATCATACGTCAGATAATTCTTCTCGTGCGGTTTCAACTGTCTCGAGGCATAAGCTACCACTTTGCCCTCTTGCATCAACGCATATCCCAATCCATTCAGTGACGTATCACTATAAATTACAAATTCTTTTCCCGGTTCAGGTTGTATTAAAACCGGTGCCTCAGTCAATAATGCCTTCAATTTCTCAAAACTTTGCTGACATTTTTCAGACCATTCAAATTTAACATCTTTTTGCAACAACTTGGTCATTGGAGTAGCAATCATTGAAAATCCTTTGACAAAACATCGGTAATAACCGGCTAAGCCCAAAAAGCTTCTATCTTCAGATACATTCCTTGGCGGTTTACAATAAACAATTGTCGAAATCTTACTTGGATCAACCCGAATACCATCACCTGAGACAATATGACCTAAAAATCTGACTTTTCGGAGCCAAAACTCACTTTTACTGAACTTAGCATACAACTTTTTATCTCTCAAATTCTGCAAAACAGTTCTCAAGTGTTCGGCATGCTCAGACTCATCACGAGAATAAATCAAAATATCATCAATAAACACAACCACAAAATTGTCCAAATACGGTCTAAAGATTTGATTCATTAGGTCCATAAAAAATGTAGGAGCATTTGTTAACCCAAAAGGCATAACAAGGAATTCATAGTGTACGTACCTTGTTCTGAAAGCAATTTTCGGCACATCCGACTCTTTTACTCTCAACTGATAGTAACCAGATCTCAAATCTATCTTCGAGAACACTGTCACTCTTTTCAGTTGGTTAAATAAATCATCAATCCTCGGCAAAGGATGCTTGTTCTTAATGGTTACCCTATTGAGCTGTCTGTAATCTATACAAAGTCTCATAAACCCGTCTTTCTTCTTTTCGAACAATACTGGAGCACCCCAGGGAGAATAACTTGGTCTCGTAAAACCCTTATCTATCAACTCTTGCAACTGAGTCTTTAACTCTTTCAATTTGGTCGGAGCCAATCTATACGGAGCAATAGATATCGGCGAGGTCCCTGGTACGAAGTCAATACTAAGCTCAACTTCTCTAACTGGTGGTAACCCAAGCAATTCTTCCGGGAACACATTCGGATATTCACAAACTATCGGTACTGATTCAATTTTCAATTTAGACTACTTTGTATT
Source organism: Gossypium sturtianum (assembly GCA_025698515.1). NCBI lineage: Eukaryota > Viridiplantae > Streptophyta > Magnoliopsida > Malvales > Malvaceae > Gossypium > Gossypium sturtianum. The sequence goes on from CM046948.1 coordinate 97,434,568, forward strand.
CAACACATAAGCAAGATAAGCTTCACAGCCTTTCCTTACATACCTTTGGACAGACATCGAAGAAATTACAATGGGTAACTCACCCGGTTAATCTGAATCAATTTGAAGAATTTCACCATTTTCACATTTCAGTTCAATAATCTTTCTTTTACAGTTCACTACGGTATCATGCAATGTCAACCAATCCATGCCCAAAATAACATCTAATTCATCAAATGGCAACAACATTAAATCTGCCGAAAAACAGTGACCTCGAATTATTAATGGACAATTCTTACAAACTCTATCAACTAGTACATGTTTGCCTAAGGGGTTTGACACACTAATCACAAACTCAGTAAATTCAACAGGCAAGTTCTTACTAGTTACCAATTTCACACAAACATAAGAATGAGTCGGTCCAGGATCAATCAATGTGACTACATTAGTATTATAGAGAGAAAAAGTACCAGTGATAACATCGAGAGATGTCACTTCTTCACGAGCACGGATGGCATAGGCTCTAGTAGGTGGTCGAGCTTCAGATCTCATGGTTGTATCTTTCATCACACCCTTATTACTAGCTCCATTTCCAGTGTTTCTCGGTGGCCTACCCCTATTAGTAGTATTACTTGGCATCGCACTCTGAAATTTTTCTTTCTCAGCCATTTCAGGGCAATCTCGAATAAAATGCTCTTGAGAACCACACTTGAAACAAGCCCGATCATTCACCCTACACTCGCTGGGATGTCTTCTTCCACAATGTTGACATTCGAGTCTGTTAGACCTCACATTACCCACACTTTCCATTGAAGTAGCCTGAGACTTAAAACTCGAATGTTGCTTCCCACGATCTCGGTGTGAATACCTCGCTGAAACATTCGAACGGGAATACATTTCTTTAGATTTCTTTGACTGAGACGGAAATGACTTACTCATAGGTCTTTTCCTCGAATCCCTAGTTTCAAGACCAGCTTTCCTCTTCTCTTTATTCAACTCTTCGGCCTTACAAGCCCGTTCAACCAACACAACAAGTTCTTTCAGCTCTAAGATCCCAACTAACACACAAATATCCTCATTCAAACCATCCTCGAATCTCTTGCACATACCAGCCTCGGTGGAAACACACTCCCGAGCATATTTACTAAGTCTGACAAATTCTTGTTCATATTCGGTAACTGACATACGGCCTTGCTTCAGCTCAAGAAATTCCTTACGTTTCTGATCGATGAACCACTAACTAATATATTTCTTCCGGAACTCCTCTTGAAAGATTTCCCATGTAACCCTCTCTCTTGGTACCACCGATACCAGTGTATTCCACCAGTGATATGTACAATCCCTCAGAGGTGAGATGACACACTTTAAACACTCATTCGGTGTGCAAGATAGCTCATCAAATACCCTGATAGAGTTTTCAAGCCAAAACCCGGCTCTCTCGGGATCATCATCCACATTAGCTCTAAAATCTTCAGCCCCATGCTTTTGGATCTTATCAACCGGGGGCTTATTCATTCTTACAAACTCCATACCTTGTGGAGTTACGGGAACCGGTCAAGGAATAGGTGGGGGTGGAGGAGGTTGGGCATTCGAATTTTGATCGTGTCTGAGAGTTTTAATATTTATATAATGAATGATCGAGCCTAGAAACTAACTATCACCACGATTGAGGCAAGCACACATATCGAACAGTAGTATAGCTTAGTGGCAAGACCAGAATGTCGAACCCAAAGGAACCAAAATTACTAGTACTGACTTTATTTTTATTATCTAGCATAAAATAAAGGGGATTGACATTTATCTAACTAATAACTAAGCTAAAGATGCCAAGACACAGAGAATGAATTGGGAAAATACTTTTGGGAAAAACAATTGATTAAGACAATACTCGAGGAAGAATCCACCTAGACTTCACTTGTTATTTAACTCAACTGCACGATTTATTCACTTGACTTGATCCGTAGGATTCCCTAATTTATATTAATACCTCTTTCGAGGCTACTAACGTCTAACCCTAGGTTGATTAATTGAAATCCCTTTCTAATTAAAACCCCTAGTGTTGCATTAACTCGATTTATGGACTCCCATATTAGGTTTGACCCTAATCCGGCAGATTTTCGTCATCCTATCTCTAGGAGTGCGATCAACTCCGCTTAATTATGCTAGATCTACTCTTAAACAGGGACTTTTGCTCCTCCGAATAAGCATATCAATACTTGACTCAATATCCTGAAATATTAAAGCAAGAATTAAGAACACATAATTAATAACAAATCAAGTATTTATCATACAGTTCAGAAAACAATATTAAGATCCGTCTTAGGTTTCATCCCCCTCAGGTATTTGAGGGGTTTAGTTCATGTTTTTAAAAGAATACATCTCAGAAGAAATTAAATAACAAAACATAAAGAAAAACCCTAAAACCCCCTGAAGGAAATTGAAGGGAAAATCCTCAGTCTTCAGCGTGATTCTAGCTTCTGAGATGGATCAACTGGCTTTCTTCGAGTAATTCCCTATATTCAGCCTTCTCTGGCTTCGCTCTTCGTCAAAAGCCCTAACAGAAGCCTTCTGTCAACTCCCCCTTTAGGTTTCCCTCTAGGGTGTTTATATAGGCTTACGGGATGCCTTACTTGGCCCACAAGTATCTTATTCTGAGTGGAACTAAAACGGGTCACGGCAGGGACACGTCCGTGTGAAATGCCCGTGTGAATCGAGCCCAGGGCCGTGTTCGAGTCTGCTAAAGTGGCACGGCCGTGTGGTGAACTCCCGGCCGTGTTGATTTCTTACTTTGGCCCATTTTCTCCATTTTGGCCCGTTTCTTGTTCTTTTCACCCTCTTATGCTCTCCTAACTATAAAACATGAAATTAAAGGATTAGAAGCATCAAATTCCATAATTCAAGGGATAAATCATCCAAAAGTATGCCAAATGTGGGATTAAAATATATATATATTACGGTTTATCAAATACCCCCACACTTAAGCATTTGCTTGTCCTCAAGCAAAATCCTTAACTCACAATTAAAATTTATTCTTCTCAACTTATAACTCCTATCAATAATGTTTCAAAATAATCCATAGGTAATCAGACATTGAGAATTCAACTAAAAGAACATCAAAGTTTCAAACACCCAAGTTGAGCATATTATTCATGAAAACATAGGTATTCCCCCTTATCTAAGTAATCACCTTTGATTCAAAATGTCACAGAGTTAACATCCTCACTAAGGATTCGCTCAAATCACTCGAAGTGTTTAAGGGACGATAAATTAAGCACTCAATAGCAAACATGAAAAGTTATTACCATAGGCTTGCATGAAAGTCAAATCTCCACCACTATAAATTGAAATGATACATCGATCAAAAAATCTTTAAAAAGAGTTGTAACGTGGCTTGGTTAGGGGGCGTGTCACAGGCTGAAAGAGGAGGGTTAGTATCGAGATTGAATTTGTAAATTACCTAACTAGAAAAATTGGACTAATACTGAATAATTACATCAATTGAAACCTTAATACTAATGATACGAGCTTCTTCTCAAATTGTGAAATTAACTGTTTAAGCTCCAATAACAAAGAACTAATAATGAATAGATTTCCAAAATTTTCATTATTTTTTTTAAGAACAAATCAAGTACAATAATAATATAGAATTTAACAACTGAAATAAAGAACATAGTTAAGCAACTGATCAAATCAAATCTCGATATAAGGGTAGTCAAGAGAAATGGTGATAACAAATACAAAACAGGTTTTGGGTTAATATTAATGGGTGAGTCAAGAAATGGTTTTTTTAGGCTTCAAAGGGGTTCGCTAGGGGTTAATTAAACGAGTAGGATTTTTAGTGGAATAAGTGGGTTAAGACCTAGGTGCCTTTATCATCTCAGTATATCAAATCAAGAGTGTGGTCTCGACATGCATAATCGAAGTAAGTTCTAGAATAACAAATCAATATTGACTCACTCAAAGCAACAATAAAAGTGAGTAAGAAAAGAAAATGCTCTCAAAGGCTCAAGATCTCACAGAAATTATGGTTTTTGATGTCAACCCTGTGAACTTCAAACTTCAAGATAATACCTAAACTTGGGAAAACAGCCTAGCAAATTTTTAATTTTCAAAAAATCAACTTGTCATGCTTAATTCTCTAAATCCTTCAAGTTTAAACAATCAATGCACAACTGCCTATGTTTTAATTGAAGACATATCAATAAAAATCATAAATCAATCAAAATTTGTTCTAATAGTAATATGAGAAAGTGACTTGAGAAAAAGACAAAATTTAGGGATTTGAGAATAATGCAAAAAGTTAGGAACTTTTTTTGAGTAAAATTCACCCCCCACAAATAAGATGTACATTGTCCTCAATGTACAAAAATATATATCCACAATATAGTAAGAAAATCATAAGGTAGGGAGAGAAGTGAAACTTCCTGAAGTTTGGATAGAGTCAAAGAAAAGAAACGAGGGAAATTCGGGCTGAGTTAGAAGATGATACACCGGTGGTGGTGGATACTAGGGTCGTGGTGTGGTGATTCCCTAACAGCCTTTAGAACTTAAATTAAAGAAATCAAAATATAATAATATAGATTTATCACAAGAAAGATAAAGAGAAGGAAAATAAATGAGAAGAGAAAAGAAAAAGAAAAAGAAAAACTAAATGGACTCAAAGGTCCTTGTCCTGTCGAGTTAATGAAGCGGCTGGCATGAACTTATGTAGATCGGTCTCACATGGGGAGATTGTGCTAGGGTTCTTTCGCTTCTTCGACATGGAGATGGTGGTGAGGATGGTGGAAGAAGAATTTAGGGAGAAAGTGAGAAGAAGGGGGGTTTAAATAGGAATCAGGGACATGGTTGGTCCCCACGCCCGTATGCCTTAGGCGTGTTAGGTCACACGGCCATATCACACGGCCGTGTTGTGCTTCGTTCGTTTCTCCTACGCCTATGTAGAGGTTTCGACGCCCATGTTGCTTTAATAAGTGTCGGCCACGGTCTAGGGACACGGGCGTGTCTTACACCTGTGTTGCTTTCTCAGTGTCGACCACGGCCGTATCGCACGACCGTGGGATTTTGTCGTTGCCCGTGGCAGGGGAATTTTTTCATCCTTGGTTCGTACGATTGTGCCACATCGGTGTTCTTAATTGTGGTGTCCACACGGCCACAGCCACGGCCATTTGCAAGGTCGTGTGGGTATGAAACATGCGCCTAAAAGTCTGGTTAGTTTTCAGTTAGATGTTAGAATTCAAAAATATGAAAATTAATGTGGTTAGTGCTCGGGTTGCCTCCTGAGAAGCGCTCGTTTATAGCCTTAAGCTAGACTTTCCTCTCATTCGCGTATTCATGGTGGTTTGAGGAGTTGAAACTCCTCTCCCCTGCTATCAATTTTATGATCATTATATAGTTTGAGTCGAGTGGCGTTGACCTTAAAAGTGCCGAATGTAGGATTGGTTACCTCGACTGTTCTCTATGGGAAGACATTGCGTACCGTGAAAGGGATTTCTTTGTTTGTATCAAGGTCTGAAGTGGTGATTCGAGGGTCTGTCTTGTCCAACAATACCTAATCCCCGATCTGAAATTGGTATGTCCCATCTTTAAGTTTGTCATGGAGTTGCCTCATTTTTGCTTCGTGTGTTTTTAGTTTCTCCTTGAAATTTGTCTTCCACTCGTCTAGTTCATCGATCTGAAGCCTTCATTCCTCATGAGTTATTTCCTTGTTGGTACTGGGTTTAGGATGTGGCTCAGATGTGTAATTTCATGGTGCTTCCTGAAAAGAAGGCTGAACCGAATGGTTATTTATAGAGTTTATGTTCTCACCTTTATTACTCAATGTCTTAGCTGAGCCAAGAGTCTGAAGAGTGATCGTTTCATCACCTACACGAAGTGTGAGTTCACCTATACCAACATCAATTTTAGTTTTGACAGTTGCTAAAAAGGGTCTTCCTAGAATTAAAGGAACATTGTTGTCCCCATCCATGTCTAAAACAACAAAGTCTACTGAGAATATGAATTTGTCAATTTTCACTAGTACATCCTCGATTATACCTCTAGGAACTCTAATAGTTTTATCAACCAATTGAATGCTCATCCTAGTTTGTTTGGGTTTCCCTAGACCTAACTGTTTAAGGCATAACATTTATGCTTGCCCCTAAATCAGCTAAAGCATTATTAACAGATAAACTACCAATTAAGCATGGAATTGTAAAACTCCCTGGATCTTTTAATTTTTGTGGTAGTTTATTTTGTAAAATTGTTGAGCATACTACATTTAGCTCCACATGCGACGTATCATCTAACCTCCGTTTGTTTGTCAAAAGCTCTTTTAAAAATTTCCTTGAATCTGGCATCTGTGAAAGAGCTTCAAGAAATAATAAGTTAATGTGTAATTTCTTTAGAAGTTTAAGAAATTTATCGAATTGTTCATTTGTGCGGTCTTTCTTCATCCCATTGGGGTATGGCACACGAGCTTGGTACTCTGTAATTACCGGTTTTGGTTTATCATGGCTTACCTCAACCTTACCTTCCTCTACCATATTCTCTTGCTTCAATTTTGGCTCATCTAACCCTTCACTATCGTGAGCAGTAATGGCTTGAAGTTGCTCCTTTGGGTTTGTTTCAGTGTTGCTTGGCAAGTTCCCTTGTGGTCGTTCTAAGATCGGCTTAGCAAGCTGACCTATTTGGTTCTCGAGCCCTTGAATTGACGCTTGCTAATTTTTAAGTGCTATTTTGGTGTTTTGGAAATGGGTTTCTGACACCGCGATAAATTTTGTTAGCATCTCCTCAATGTTCAGCTTCTTCTCTTGTGGGTAGGGTTACTGTTGAAAGCCTGGAGGGGGTTGTTGTCTCTAATTTCCTTGGCTACCCCATGAGAAGTTTGGGTGGTTCCTCCAACCTGGATTTTAAGTGTTACTATAAGGTTATTTAGAGGTCTAGAATTGTTACCCATATAGTTCATCTGTTCGTTTTTTATGCCAGGGTTGTAGGGCGGGTATTCTGCATTGTTCGACCCTCTTCCATTTGTATCGCACTGCATCACTGGATGTACCTGCGAAGAACCACACAAACCATCAATTTTCTTACTTAAAAGTTCTACCTGATTTGATAGCATGGTTACTGCGTCGAGGCTGAAAACATTGGCGGCTTTTGTTGGCCTTGTTCTTGTAACTTGCCACTGATAGTTATTCAAGTGAAATCTCCTCTATAAACTCATAAGCCTCTTCAGGGGTTTTTTTATTTAGGGTTCCACTGGCGGCTAAATCAATCAACTGCCTAGTTGAGTGGTTCACACCGTTGTAAAAGGTTTGAACCTGTAGCCACAAAGGTAATCCATGGTGAGGGCACCTTCTCAATAAATCCTTATATCTCTCCCATGCATCGTAAAGTGTCTCTAAATCCATCTGCACAAAAGAAGAGATATCATTCCTCAACTTAGTTTGTTTTTTAGCCATGGAAAATATTTTAACAAAATTTTTTTGGTCATTTGATCCCATGTAGTGATTGATCCTCGTGGTAACGAGTTCAACCACTGTTTAGCTTTGTTTCTCAACGAAAAGGGAAACAACCGAAGACGAATGGCATCATCAAAAATGCCATTTATTTTGAAAGTGTCGCAAAACTCTAGAAAATTTGCCAAGTGATTGTTTGGATCCTCATCCTACAAACCATCAAACTGAACAAATTGTTGAATCATCTGTATAGTGTTAGGTTTCAGTTCAAAATTATTTGCAGCAATAGCAGGTCTAACAATACTTGATTCAATTCCTGTTAAATTAGGTTTAGCGTAATCATACATAGTACGAGGAGCAGGATTTTGATTCATCGGATTTTCCATAGCAACCAGAGGTAATGGATTATTCTGATTTCTAGCCATCTCCTCAGGAGGGTTGGTGATGTTTTCTTACTCTTCCTCTATGTATTGTAAACTTCGCCTAATTTCTCTTCGGTTTCTGTGAATGGTTGCCTCAATCTCAATGTCAAAAAGCAATGGTCCTGACGGGTTCCTCCTAGTCATAAACTAGAAAAACCTATCAGAACAAATAATAGAGAGATTAGAAAAATAAAAATTAGAAAGAAGTAAATAAATAAAAGAAAAATGGCTAAAGTAATAAAAATTGAGCGTTCCTAATATTTCAGTTCCCTGGGAACGGCGCCAAAAACTTGATCATGTCTGAGAGTTTTAATATTTATATAATGAATGATCGAGCCTAGAAACTAACTATCACCACGATTGAGGCAAGCGCACCTATCGAACAGTAGTATAGCTTAGTGGCAAGACCGGAATGTCGAACCCAAAGGAACCAAAATTACTAGTACTGACTTTCTTTTTATTATCTAGCCTAAAATAAAGGGGATTGATATTTATCTAACTAATTACTAAGCTAAAGATGCCAAGACACAGAGAATGAATTGGGAAAATACTTTTGGGAAAATCAATTGATTAAGACAATACCCGAGGAAGAATCCACCTAGACTTCACTTGTTATTTAACTCTGAACCAGACATTTATTCACTTGACTTGATCCGTAGGATTCCCTAATTTATATTAATACTTCTTTCGAGGCTACTAACGTCTAACCCTAGGTTGATTAATTGAAATCTCTTTCTAATTAAAACCCCTATTGTTGCATTAACTCGATTTATGGACTCCCATATTAGGTTTGACCCTAATCTGGCAGATTTTCGTCATCCTATCTCTAGGAGTGCGATCAAATCCGCTTAATTATGTTAGATATACTCTTAAACAGGGACTTTTGCTCCTCCGAATAAGCACATCAATACTTGACTCAATATCCTGAAATATTAAAGCAAGAATTAAGAACACATAATTAAGAACAAATCAAGTATTTATCATACAGTTCAGAAAATAATAACAAGATCCGTCTTAGGTTTCATCCCCCTCAGGTATTTGAGGGGTTTAGTTCATGTTTTTAAAAGAATACATCTCAGAAGAAATTAAATAACAAAACATAAAGAAAAACCCTAAAACCCCCTGAAGGAAATTGAAGGGAAAATCCTCAGTCTTCAGCGTGATTCCAGCTTCTGAGATGGATCAACTGGCTTTCTTCGAGTAATTCCCTATATTCAGCCTTCTCTAGCTTCGCTCTTCGTCAAAAGCCCTGATAGAAGCCTTCTGTCGAACTCCCCATTTAGGTTGCCCTCTAGGGTGTTTATATAGGCTTTCGGGATGCCTTACTTGGCCCACAAGTATCCTATTCCGAGTGGAATTAAAATGGGTCACGGCAGGGACACGCCCGTGTGAAACACCCGTGTGAATCGAGCCCAGGGTCGTGTTCGAGTCTGCTAAAGTGGCACGGCCGTGTGGTGAACTCTAGACCGTGTTGATTTCTTACTTTGGCCCATTTTCTCCGTTTTTGGCCCGTTTATCGTTCTTTTCACCCTCCTATGCTCTCCTAAGTATAAAACATGAAATTAAAGGATTAGGAGCATCAAATTCCACAATTCAAGGGATAAATCATCCAAAAGTATGCCAAATGTGGGATTAAAATTTATATATATTACGGTTTATCAGATTTGTTCGAACAAATTCCGTATACCATTCATTCATCATGTGGAAAAAGGCTTCCCTAGCCTCTTCTCCTTGACCAACCGTAGCTGGTCTATTACCAGACGGCACTACCCCTTGAGCGGGAGTCGGTGCATTACTTTCAACGTCATTAGCCATAGCTCGGTCGGGATCCATTACTATACGAAAACACAATTTAAAATTGTCAGGAGTCATCACACTATCACAGTTCATTTATGGCATGTATAGCTAGACTCATACACATGCTACGTTAGTCTGAGAATCGACTAAACCGTAGCTCTGATACCACTAAATGTAACACCCCTTACTCGTATTCAACGCCAGAATAGGGTACGAGGCATTACTGGACATAAACACAAGCAAACATATAAAATCGAGACATAAATTTCCATCCAAGTTTAAAACCTTTCACATACATTCATATCGTCCCTATCACGAGCCTACGAGGCCCAAAACATGTATCGGAAGTGGTTTGGGACTAAACCGAGAACTTTGGGAACTTTTGGGAAACTTAGAAAATTTTTCATGTAAAAGGGGACACACGCCCGTGTGGGTTCGGGACACACCCGTGTGACCCTAAGACACGTTCGTGCTTCAGGCTGTGTTCAAATTAGGGAGCTTTCTATTTATGATGTCATCATCAAATTGAGGTCACATGGCCAAGTCACACGCCCATGTGCTTAGGCTGTAACACCCCTAACCCGTATTCGTCGCCAGGATAGGGTTACGAGGAATTACCGATCAAATCACAACATACAACATACATTTCACAAATATAATCACATTGTCTCTTATAAGGCTCTACGAGTCCTTAAATCATGCTTGAAATAGGTTCGGGACTAAACCGATATCATTTGAAAACTTTGAGAAACTTATAAAATTTTCATACATAAAAGGATCACACGCCCGTGTGAACAGGCCGTGTGCCTCACACGGTCACCAGACACGCCAGTGTCACAAGCCGTGTGGAAATAGGGCATACATACTAACTTGTATCACACGGTCGGAGACCACTCGTGTGTCATGGCCGTGTGAAATCTAGAGGGTATACTGACTTGGGTCACACGGCCGGCCACACGCCCATGTGCCAGCCCGTGTGCCACACACGGCCAGTAGACACGCCCGTGTGTCTAAGCCGTGTAACTCTCTGACTTGTTTAATTAAGTTACAGCAGACACACGGTCAAATCACACGCCTGTGTGCTCAACTGTTTGGGGCGAAATTAGGCTTGGTTTAAGCCACATTTCTCACCCTCCTCAAGCATACCTAAACCACATCATTTCATACCATTTCAATACATTCAAAGGCAGCCAAAGCATGCTATTTCATACACATATCATGCCATTTATAAACCATCCTTTCATCAACCAATACATAACCAAAAACATACCACATTAATATTTCATAACTAACATTTTTCACCTAACTTCCTTATGCATATTCTCACCATATTATCATCTATTTTGTGCCTCAAAACATACCATTTCATCATCTTAAAACCAATTCAGAACATGCCATGACAAACATACCAAAACACAAAGCAATATATACATCATATATCACTTATCAAACTTATGATTTAAACCAACTTAAATGGCTAAATACAGACCAAAATGTACATCATTTACAAGCCAACTCTCATGGCTAAAGTCACAACTCAAAACATATCATCTTAACAATAGCCTATGCATGTCATATACCATATATACATAGCATCAAAAGTACCAACAAGTTGATCGATAGTGTGGCGATGTTCCTGATGATCCCCGAGTCTGATCTTGCTTCGATTATCTATAAAACAAGGAAAGAACACACAAAGTAAGCTTTAAAAGCTTAGTAAGCCATATACAAATAAAATTACCACATGAATCAATATCATTTTCATCAATAGGAAACTATGAATAAGCACATAAAAGCTCACAAACCTTTCCCAATATATACATATTCAATATCACAAGTGAATTCATCAAATACTTCCTTTTTCAATACTTGTATGAATCTCGTACGTACCTGAGTCACTTAACTCATTCACACATTCTTTCTCGACTTGACTTTGCCCGTTAAACCTTTCAAAATCGTTAAGGATACTCGAAAATCACATATAGCTCGTACAATGCCATATCCCAGATATGGTCTTACATGTTATTACATATCGATGCCGATAGCCCGGCTATGGTCTTACACGAAATCAAATAACGATGCCAATGTCCCAGACATGGTCTTACACGTAATCACATAATGATGCCAATGTCCCAGACATGGTCTTACACTTAATCACATCTCGTTGATCCTAATGTCATGACATTCATACCCTATACTATTCCTAAGGTTCGTACGAAACTTTCGGATATTGTACCCAATGCCTCTTACAGTTTCTTCCAAAATAATGAAGTAAATCTCGGATCTCTATCCGAAACAATAGATAGTGGCACTCCGTGCAATTTCACAACTTCAGAAATATATAACTCAGCGAATCTATCGAGTGAATAGTCTGTATGCACTGGAATGAAATGCTCAAATTTTGTTAATCTGTTAGCAACAACCCAGATTGCATCTTTCTTTCTCGGTGTTAAGGGAAAACCCGAAATAAAATCCATAGTTACTTTGTCCCATTTCCACTCAAGAATCATGATAGACTGTAATAAACCTGACGGCACTTGATGCTCAGCTTTGACTTTCTGACAAGTCAAACATTTCGAAACAAATTCTGAGATATCCCGTTTCATGCCATGCCACCAATAAAACTGTTTCAAATCATTATACATTTTCGTGCTTCCCGGGTGTACTGATAAACAACTACTATGTGCTTCATTCAAAATCATATGAATCGACTCTGAATTTCTCGGAACATATATTCGATCTCTGAATCTCAAACAATCATCGGAATCAACTTGAAACTCTGAATCAGAAATTGACTCACACTGAACCCATTTTACTTGCAATTCATTATCAAATTTTTGAGCCTCACAAATCTGCTGTATAAACAACGGTCTCGCTTTCAACTTGGCTACTAACGAACCATCATCAGACAAAGCCAAATGTGTGTTCAAAGCACGTAAAGCAAACAAGAACTTTCGGCTCAAAGCATCAGCAACTATGTTTACTTTCCCCGGATGATAGTCAATCACTAATTTATAGTCTTTTAGCAATTCTAACCATCTCCGCTATCGCAAATTGAAGTCTCTTTGAGTCATCATATATTTCAAGCTTTTGTGGTCAGTATAAATATGAAATTTCTCACCAAACAAACAATGGTGCCAAATTTTCAACGCAAACACAATCGCAACTAATTCTAGATATTGTGTTGGATAATTCTTTTCATGCGGCTTCAACTGTCTCGAGGCATAAGCTACATATCGGATCGGATTTCAATCTCAGACGGAGAAATCACATGTGACAGATCTGACCGATATCTACGGAGCATCGAAACATGAAATACGTTGTGTATCTTTTCTAATTCAGAAGGCAACTTCAGTCTATAAGCAACAGGCCTGATACGTTCGATGAACTCATACGATCCGATGAACCTCGGACTTAATTTTCCTTTACGACCAAATCGAAGTACTTTCTTCCACGGTGAAACTTTCAAAAATACCCGGTCTCCGACTTGGAACTCAATGTCTTTACGTTTCATATCCGCGTATGAATTTTGGCGATCTGATGGAACTTTCAAACTATCTCGGATTACCGCTACTTTCTGTTCAGTCTCTTTAATCAAATTCACCCCGTGTATCTTGTTTTCACTGAGCTCGGTCCAGTACAATGGTGTACGACACTTGCGGCCATATAGAGCTTCGTAAGGTGCCATCTTGATACTAGATTGAAAACTGTTATTATAAGCAAATTAAATCAAAGGTAAGTATCGTTCCCACGTACCTTCAAACTCGAGGACGCAACATCTCAACATATCCTCAAGTATCTGAATGGTTCGTTCAGACTGACTGTCTGTCTGCGGATGGAAAGCTGTGCTAAAGTGTAGTTTGGTACCTAAAGCATCTTGCAATTTCATCAAAAACCGCGACATGAATCTCGGGTCTCTGTCCGAAACAATGGAAATTGGCACACCATGTAATCTCACAATTTGAGATACATACAAATCAGCAAGCTTATTAAGCTTAATAATCCGCATTTAACCGAATGAAATGAGCTGATTTGGTTAGTCTATCCACTATAACCCAAATTGTATCTTTCTTACTCGGTGTCGTAGGCAAACCGGATACAAAATCCATAGCAATTCTATCCCATTTCCATTCAGGTATCATGATCGGTTGAAGTAACCCAGAAGGCACCTGATGTTCGGCTTTTACTTGCTGATAAATTAAGCACTTTGAGACAAATTCAGATATATCACGTTTCATACCAGGCCACCAATAGAACTGTTTCAAATCATTATACATCTTCGTGCTACCCGGATGTATCGACAATTGACTATTATGAGCCTCATTCAATATCATCTGAATCATATCCACATTCCTCGGAACACATATTCGGCCTTTGAAGTTCAAACAGTCATTTTCATCGATTCGAAACTTTGACTCTGCATCATTTCCACACTGAACTCGTCTTGCCATCGTATCTTTGTCAACTTTCTGAGCATCACAAATTTGTTGAATAATCAACGGTCTTGTTTTCAATTTGGCTATTATCAAACCATCACCAGACATAACCATATGTGCGTTCAACGCACGAAGAGCAAATAATGATTTTCCCCGTATGGTAATCAATCACTAATTCGTAATCATTCAACAGCTCTAACCATCTGCGTTGTCTCAAGTTCAAATCTTTCTGAGTCATCAAATACTTTAAACTTTTGTGATCCGAATAAACATGACATTTCTCACCGAATAGGTAATGACGCCAAATCTTCAATGTGAATACAATGGCTGCTAACTCCAAATCATGTGTCGGGTAATTTCTTTCATGTAACTTCAACTGTCTCGAAGCATAGGCTACTAATTTGCCTTCTTGCATTAAAACACAACCCAAACCATTCAAAGAAGCATCACTATACACAACAAATTCTTTACCCGATTCAGGCTGAATTAACACTGGAGCCTCACTCAAAAGAGTTTTGAACCGATCGAAACTTTTTTGACATTTTTCCATCCATTCAAACTTGACATCTTTCTATAATAGCTTTGTCAAAGGTGTGGCTATCATTGAAAAACCTTTCACGAATCGACTGTAGTATCCAGCAAGTCCCAGGAAGCTTTGAATTTCAAAGACATTCCTAGGTGGTTTCCAATCAAGTATAGCCGATATTTTATTCGGATCAACCCGAATGCCTGACGCTGAAATAACGTGACCCAGAAAACTGACCTCATTCATCCAGAACTCACACTTACTAAACTTTGCATACAACTACTGATCTTGCAAAGTTTGTAGCACCAATATCAGATACTCAGCATGCTCGGTTTCATCTCTGGAGTAGATCAGAATATCATCTATAAATACTACCACAAACCGATCCAAATACTGTCTAAAAATCCGATTCATCAGATCCAAAAAAATAGCAGGTGCATTAGTAAGTCCAAAAGGCATAACGTAAACTCATAATGTACGCATTGCCTCAAAAGCGATCTTTGGTACATCAAATCTCTCGACTCACAACCGATAATAACCCGATCTCAAATCTATCTTTAAAAACATCAAGCCCCTTTCAACCGATCAAACAAGTCGTCAATCCGCGGGCAACGGTACTTATTCTTTATAGTCACCTTATTCACCGCCGATAATCAATGCACATTCGTGATAGTCCCATCTTTCTTTTTCACAAATAAAATTGGTGCACCCTAAGGAGAGAAACTCGGTCGTGCAAAGCCCCTATCTGTTAACTCTTGCAACTGTGCTTTCAACTCTTTTAGTTCGGTAGGTGCCATTCGATACGGAGCTATTGAAATCGGAGTCGTCCCCGGTACTAATTTAATACCAAACTCTATTTCTCGAACGGTGGTAAACCCGGTAATTCTTCAGGAAACACATCTGGGTATTCACACACAACTGGTATGGATTCAATCTGCTTTTCAGTCACTTTACTATCCAACACATAAGCCAAGTAAGCTTCACACCCTTTTCTCACATGCTTGTGAGCTAACATTGAGGAGATTACTACGGAACCCATTCAGTCATTAGATTCAATTCGGATAACTTCACCGATTCGACATCTTAAATCAATGGTCTTTCTTTTGCAATTAACAATGAAGATCGTGCAAAGTTAACCAGTCCATTCCCAAAATTATATCAAACTCGTCGAAAGGTAACAACATTAAATCAGCGGGGAAGCATGAACCCCGAATCATCAACATTCAACTTTTACACACTTTATCAACCAGAACACATCGACCCAAGGGGTTTGATACACGAATCACAAACTCGATGAGACTCAACAGCAGTGAGTCTTCATGGATACTAAAGTTTCACACACATATGAATGAGTTGAACCCGGATCAATCATTGCAATCACAAAGAGTATCATAAAGAGTGAAAGTACCGGTGATAACATCCGGGAAGAAGCATCCTCTCGCACGCATCAACATATGCTCTAGCAGTGCACGAGCCTCTCGATCGAATCGCAGTGTCTTTGGTTCCTTTTTCGATGGCATTTACATTTCCCGAATGCCTAGGTGGTGCGCCTCGCATCGATACATTACTCGGTCTTGTATTTCGAGCCGTATTTTGCTCGGCCTAGCATCGGGCACCCTCGAATAAAATGATCCGACGATCTACATTTAAAGCGGGACCGATCACGAAAACTACAACTCCTCGAATGCCATTTACCACAATGCTTGCATTCAACCCGATTCTCACTGGACATTACCAACACCGCCATCGAAGTAGCTCGAGAACCCACGGTGGTCAATCTCGCCTAGATAAGTCCAAGTAGCTCTATGTCGACACCAGATTCATCTTTAAACTTCTTGGATACCGAATGAAATGTCTTACTCGATGATCTTTTACGAATGTCTCTAGCTTCCATTTCAGCCTTTCTTTTCTCTTTCCCAAGCTCTTCGGCTTTGCAAGCTCGTTCGACAAGTACCACGAACTCTTTAATCTCGAGTATGCCGACTAGCAACTTAATATCTTCATTCAGACCATCTTCAAATCTTTTACACATAATGGCTTCCGTTGTTGACACACATTCACGGGCATATCGGCTCGATCGACAAATTTCGTTAATACTCGACCACCATCATTCGATCCCTGTTTCAATTCTAGAAATTTTTTCGTTTTCGATCAATGAATCTCGATCGATATATTTCTTACGGAACTCAGTCTGAAAGAAATCCCAAGTCACTTTCTCTTTTGGAACCACCGATACTAGTCTATTCCACCAGTGATATACGGTGTCCCGTAATAAGGATATAGCACACTTCAAGCATTTGTCTGGAGTACATGACAGCTCATCAAGCACACGGATAGTATTATCAAGCCACATCTCAGCTCGTTCTGCGTCGTCATCATCATTAGCTTTAAATTCTTTGACCCCGTGTTTCCTGATTTTATCAACGGGAGGCCTGCTAGATCTCATCGGATCTATCATCGGAGGTGCTGTAGGTATCGGAGTTGGATTATTCGGGGGTGGAGGTTGTTGTACAGCCGGATTAGTCCGAATAAATTGGGTAAACCATTCATTCATCATCTGGTAGAAGACTTGCTTAGCCTCCCCCTCATGGCTACCCGAGATAGGTCGAGAGTTTACCGGTGCTGACCCATGTGCGAGATTAGGCGCTACGCTCTCTACATCATCAGCTACGGCTCTGTCAGGATCCATTTACTATATAAACCACAATTTAAAAGTCAAAAGTCACCACACTATCATATTATAAAATTAAGGCATGTATAGCTAGACTCACACGCATTACGGTAGTCTTAGAATCGACTAAATCGTAAGCTCTGATACCAATCAAATGTAACACCCCTAACCCGTATCCGTCGCTGGATTAGGGTCACAAGGTGTTACTTAACAAAACTTAAACACTTTGCTTTATAAATATTGTGTATGTCAATGTATGAATTAATAATCACAAGCAAATACTGTATTTTTAAATCTATATTACAATTAAGCAAATTATAACAGTCACAAAAATTCTATGCGTTTTTAACTATTTCGAATTAACCATTCATTCACAACATGTATACACTTAGCCATATGTTTCATATCCAATTCGGCTAGCAAGTGAAATACCATACGAATTTCTTTTTTTATAACCATGCTTTACTCAACTACTAGCAACTGTCCATATACAGTTATATATAAATACTCATACCATACTTATATGGTCAACCAAATCATACCTATTCATTGTTCAAATACATATGCAACCTTAATATCATTATCCAATGGCCGAACATATCATTAATGCAACATGGCCGAATATACAGTATGCTTATCATTACCACGTTACCAAATCATGTATCAATATCACAAACATATATATATACTTTGTATTAAGCTTACTAACTTATACTAATTCCTAATACAAATCGTACTTTCCAAATAAGCTAAATTATGCCACAACCGAAATATATACATCTCTCAACCATGTTTACTTCATTTGAACCGAA
The DNA here is from genome assembly GCA_025698515.1 of Gossypium sturtianum. Taxonomy (NCBI): domain Eukaryota; kingdom Viridiplantae; phylum Streptophyta; class Magnoliopsida; order Malvales; family Malvaceae; genus Gossypium; species Gossypium sturtianum. Next base: position 97,452,644 of record CM046948.1, read on the forward strand.
TCATAAAAAAAAATGCAAAACATACCAATGTCAAGCTTATACCAAGCACACCACATATATATATGACAAGCCTATTACTTAGCTAATATATTACATACTATAACTCATCAAGCATCCATCATTTTCCTCATTGCCAAATCACATGACCAAACACCATAACATATATACCATATGATTACTTTCCATATATGATTAAACTATGACCGAATTTACACAATCATTAGGATTATAATCAAGCCATTATATCAAAAGCATGGAAAATAAACTTAACCAAAGAAATATGCCATTTTCGCAAGGCTATACTTATATACAAGACAAAAGTTCATTGGTTTTTTTTTAAAACCTAGTCTAACCTATACATGCCTTTGATTCAAAAAAAAAACTAGCTTATAAGTACCAAAAGGGATGATAGTGTGGTTGACTTCTCTGACGATCCTCTGAGCTCGTAGCTTGACCAAAATCTATAAAACAGAACATTGAACACACACAGAGTAAGCTTACTAGCTTAGTAAGTCTTAAGCAATTATAATATTAACATTCAAACATTCAAGCATTTTAAACATTTGGTTTATGGCATTGAATAAAAACAATTCAACTTGTAAATTCATCATGGCCGAATGCTATCAATTCACTTAACCTAACTATTTTCACTTTCTTACCATAAACATGTAAACTCATCGAAACACATAAATACAATATGCATTCGAATATTCCAAATCAAATGAATATAACATTCATATCAATCACATGTACTCATTTGTACACATGTGCAAACATATCCAACCTCTTTCACCTTTAACATTGTCTGCTATGGCCGATTCTCCAAAAAGCATGTTTAAGCTCAAATTCTATTATATATAATTCATACTCATCAATGGTAAGATCAATAGCACATATTAAAATTCTTACCAAAGCTTCAACTATACCACATCTTACTTAATTTGAATGGTAATATACTAACTTACCTTATTCCTTACAAATATGAAAGGCTTATACTTACCCGAGCTTTTAGCTTATTGTAGTAAATATGTTCCACCTTGTAAATGATTCATGAATTCTCTATTTATAACACATCACTGGCATTAAGCCTGCTAGGCATCAAAGCCTGAAATACACACCGGCATTTAGCTTGCTAGACCAAAGGTCTGAAATTTGATCACCGGCATTTAGCCTGCTAGGCAATAAGCCCGATACACTTCACCGGCACAAGGCCTGCTAGGCTCAAAGCCCGAAATACAATATTATCACCATCTCATTTACATTACATGCTGACCAAAATTATATAAACCATAATTCATATCACTTGAACTTATCAATTAGTTAAAAATTCAATAACATTTCATGATAAATTGTCTATTCACATTCGGCTTCCACTATATTCATAACTAGGATTTCATAATTCAACATGTGTACAAGGTTATAACTAACATTAACAATATTTTATTGCTTATAGACTTACCTCTGTATCTTCGGACGACAAAAACTGACTATTCGATAACTTTCGCCTTTCCCAGATCCAAATCTGATTTTCTTTGTTCTTGATCTAGACATATTCAAATTAAGCTCATTCAAGCACATTTCATTTCAATTTAATCCCAAAACACATAAAGAGGTAAATTACCATTTTACCCCTGGCATTTATAACTTTTACAATTTAATCCAAAATACTCAATTTCACCAAAATTTCCAATCAAAACATGTTAATTTCAAACATACTTTTAATATTTTTTCCATCAAACATTACAAAGCACAAACATCTATCAATAGCCGAATATCGAACATGCTCAAATTCAAAAATTCTAACATGGGTCGACTTGTATTCAAAGCAACGATCTCAAAAACGTAAAATTAACATAAATCTAACTAACCACATACCTTAATTTAGCTAAAAGATGGCCGAACTAAGCTTGGCTATTTTTCTTTCTTTTCTTGCATGCATTCGGCTAAGGAAAGATGAACAAAGCATGGCTTATTTTGTGTTTTAATTAACATATATATTAACTATTTGTTTAATTACTAGTTTAACCTTCCTTTATAAAATAACTAATATTATTTCATAAGGTTAGTTGTGTCCATAACCGGCCACTAAGTTAGAAAATGGGCTTTTTGCCCTTTAAGGCCCCCATATTAAGAAACCACTAACACTTGGGCACTTTTCACTATAGTTTGTAACTTTTTCACTTTACGCGATTAAATCATTTTATTTAATTTAGCACACAAACAATCAAATTTTTATACGAAAATTTCACACGTAATATATCACATATAATAAACACCGAAAATAATATTTAAAATTTTTTTCGGACTCAGATTCCTGGTTTCGAAACCACCATTCCGATTAGGGTCAAATTCAGACTGTTACAACTCCCCCCCTTAGGGATTTTCGTCCCCGAAAATCTTACCGTTAAAAAAGTCGGATATTGTTGCCTTATTGAATCCTCAGGCTCCCATGTAGCCTCTTCTACTCCATGTCGATTCCACAGTACTTTTACTAACAAAATTTTCTTGTTTTTCAACTCTTTCATTTAATGAGCTAAAATACGAATCAGTTCCTCCTCGTACGTCATATCGGATCGGATTTCAATCTTAGACGGAGAAATCACATGTGACAGCTATAACCGATATCTACGGAGCATCGAAACATGAAATATGTTGTGTATCTTTTCTAATTCAGAAGGCAACTTCAATCTATAAGCAACAGGCCTGATACGTTCGATGATCTCATACGGTCCGATGAACCTCGGACTTAATTTTCCTTTACGACCAAATCGAAGTACTTTCTTCCACGGTGAAACTTTCAAAAATACCCGGTCTCCGACTTGAAACTCAATGTCTTTACGTTTCATATCCGCGTATGACTTTTGGCGATCTGATGCAACTTTCAAACTATCTCGGATTACCGCTACTTTCTATTCAGTCTCTTTAATCAAATCCACCCCGTGTATCTTGTTTTCACTGAGCTCGGTCCAGTACAATGGGGTACGACACTTGCGGCCATATAGAGCTTCGTAAGGTGCCATCTTGATACTAGATTGAAAACTGTTATTATAAGAAAATTCAATCAAAGGTAAGTATCGTTCCCACGTACCTTCAAACTCGAGGACGAAACATCTCAACATATCCTCAAGTATCTGAATGGTTCGTTCAGACTAACCGTCTATCTGCAGATGGAAAGCTGTGCTAAAGTGTAGTTTGGTACCTAAAGCATCTTGCAATTTCTTCCAAAACCGCGACGTGAACATCGGGTCTTTTTCCGAAACAATGGAAATCGGCACACTATGTAATCTCACAATTTGAGATACATACAACTCAGCAAGCTTATCAAACGAATAATCCGTACGAACTAGAATGAAATGAGCTGATTTGGTTAGTCTATCCACTATAAACCAAATTGCATCTTTCTTACTCAGTGTCGTAGGCAAACCGGATACAAAATCCATAGCAATTCTATCCCATTTCCATTCAGGTATCATGATCGGTTGAAGTAACCCAGAAGGCACCTGATGTTCGGCTTTTACTTGCTGACAAATTAAGCACTTCGAGACAAATTCAGATATATCATGTTTCATACCAGCCCACCAATAGAACTGTTTCAAATCATTATACATCTTCGTCTTACCCGGATGTACCGACAATCGACTATTATGAGCCTCATTCAATATCATCTGAATCAAATCCACATTCCTCGGAACACATATTCGGCCTTTGAAGTTCAAACAGTATTTTTCATCGATTCGAAACTCTGACTCTGCATCATTTCCACACCGAACTCGTCTTGCCATCGTATCTTTGTCAACTTTCTGAGCATCACAAATTTGTTGAATAAACAACGGTCTGGCTTTTAATTCGGCTATTATCGAACCATCACCAGACATAACCATATGTGCGTTCAACGCGCGAAGAGCAAATAATGATTTTTGACTTAGGGCATCCGCAACAACATTGGCTTTCCCCGGATGGTAATCAATCACTAATTCGTAATCTTTCAATAGCTCTAACCATCTGCGTTGTCTCAAGTTTAAATCTTTCTGATTCATCAAATACTTTAAACTTTTGTGATCCGAATAAACATGACATTTCTCACCTAATAGGTAATGACGCCAAATATTCAACGTGAATACAATGGCTGCTTACTCCAAATCATGTGTTGGGTAATTTCATTCATGTAACTTCAACTGTCTCCAAGCATAGGCTACTACTTTGCCTTCTTGCATTAAAACACAACCCAAACCATTCAAAGAAGCATCACTATACACAATAAATTCTTTACCCGATTCAAGCTGAAGTAACACTGGAGCCTCAGTCAAAAGAGTTTTCAACCGATCGAAACTTTTCTGACATTTTTCCATCCATTCAAACTTGACATCTTTCTGTAATAGCTTTGTCTAAGGTGAGGCTATCATTGAAAAACCTTTCACGAATCGTCTGTAGTATCCAGCAAGTCCCAGGAAGCTTCAAATTTCAGAGACATTCCTAGGTGGTTTCCAATCAAGTATAGCCGATATTTTATTCGGATCAACCCAAATGCTCGACGCTGAAACAACGTGACCTAAAATCGACCTCATTCATCCGTAACTCACACTTACTAAACTTTGCATACAATCGCTGATCTCAAAAGTTTGTAGCACCAATCTCGGATGCTCAGCATGCTCGGTTTCATCTCTGGAGTAGATCAGAATATCATCTATAAACACTACCACAAACCGATCCAAATACTGTCTAAAAATCTGATTCATCATATCCATAAAAACAGCAGGTGCATTAGTAAGTCCAAAAGGCATAACCAGAAACTAATAATGTTTGTACCTCGTTCGAAAAGTAGTCTTTGGTACATCGGAATCTCTCGACTCAGAATCGATAATAACCCGATCTCAAATCTATCTTTGAAAACATCAATCCCCTTTCAACCGATCAAACAAGTCGTCAACTGCGGGCAACGGTACTTATTCTTTATAGTCACCTTATTCAGCTGTCGATAATCAATGTACATTCGCATAGTCCCATCTTTCATTTTCACAAATAAAAATGGTGCACCCCAATGAGAGAAACTCGATCGTGCAAAGCCCCTATCTGTTAACTCTTGCAAATGTGCTTTCAACTCTTTTAGTTTGGTAGGTGCCATTCGATACAGAGCTATTGCAATCGGAGTCGTCCCCGGTACTAATTCAATACTAAACTCTATTTCTCGAACTGGTGGTAAACCCGATAATTCTTCAGGAAACACATTTGGGTATTCACACACAACTGGTACGAATTCAATCTACTTTTCAGTCACTTTACTATCCCACACATAAGCCAAGTAAGCTTCACACCCTTTTCTCACATGCTTATGAGCTAACATCGAGGAGATTATCGCCAGAACCCATTCAGTCATTAGATTCAATTCGGATAACTTCACCGCTCGACATCTCAAATCAATGGTCTTTCTTTTGCAATTAACAACAAAGATCGTGCAAAGTTAACCAGTCCATTCCCAAAATTATATCGAACTCGTCGAAAGGCAACAACATTAAATTAGCTGGGAAGCATGAACCCCAAATCATCAACGGGCAACTTTTACACACTTTATCAACCAGAACACATCAACCCAAGGGGTTTGATACACGAATCACAAACTCAGTAGACTCAACAGGCAGAGTATTACTGGATACTAAAGTTTCACACACATATGAATGAGTCGAACCCAGATCAATCATTGCAATCACAGTAGTGTCATAAAGAGTGAAAGTATCGGTGATAACATCTAGGGAAGAAGCATCCTCTCCGCACGCATAAAGATATGCTCTAGCAGTGCACGAGCCTCGATCGAATCGCAGTTGTCTTTGGTTCCTTTCTGACTGCCATTTACATTTCTCGAATGCCTAGGTGGTCTGCCTCGCACTGATACATTACTCGGTCTTGTATTCTGAGCCGTATTTTGCTCAGCTAGCATCGAGCACTCTCGAATAAAATGATCCGATGATCCACATTTAAAGCAGGACCGATCACGAAATCTACAACTCCCTGAATGCCATTTACCACAATGCTTGCATTCAACCCGATTCTGCTGGACATTACCAACACTGGCCATCGAAGTAGCTCGATAACCCACAGGTGGTCGATCTCGTCTAGATAAGTCTGAAGTAGCTCTATGTCGACCAGATTCATCTTTGAAATTCTTGGATACCGAATGAAATGTCTTACTCGATGATCTTTTACGAATGTCTCTAGCTTCCATTTCAGCCTTTCTTTTCTCTTTCCCAAGCTCTTCGGCTTTGCAAGCTCATTCGACAAGTACCACGAACTCTTTAATCTCGAGTATGCCGACTAGCAACTTAATATCTTCATTCAGACCATCTTCAAATCTTTTACACATGATGGCTTCAGTTGACACACATTCACGGGCATATCGGCTCAGTCTGACAAATTTCCGTTCATACTCAGTCACTGTCATTCGACCCTATTTCAATTCCAGAAATTCTTTTTGTTTTTGATCAATGAATCTCTGACTGATATATTTCTTACGAAACTCGGTCTGAAAGAATTCCCAAGTCACTTTCTCTTTTGGAACCACCGATACTAGTGTATTCCACCAGTGATATGCGGTGTCCCGTAATAAGGATATAGCACACTTCAAGCATTTGTCTGGAGTACATGACAGCTCATCAAGCACACGGATAGCATTATCAAGTCACATCTCAGCTCGTTCCGCGTCGTCATCATCATTAGCTTTAAATTTTTCGGCCCCGTGTTTCCTAATTTTATCAACGGGAGGCCTGCTAGATCTCATCGGGTCTATCATCGGAGGTGCTGCAGGTATCAGAGTTGGATTATTCAGGGGTGGAGGTTGTTGTACAGCCGGATTAGTTCGAATAAATTGGGTAAACCATCCATTCATCATCTGGTAGAAGGCTTGCTTAGCCTCCCCCTCATGGCTACCCGAGATAGGTCGAGAGTTTACCAGCACTGACCCATGTGCGAGATCAGGTGCTATGCTCTCTACATCATCAGCTACGGCTCTGTCAGGATCCATTTACTATATAAACCACAATTTAAATGTCAGAAGTCACCACACTATCGTATTATAAAATTAAGGCATGTATAGCTAGACACACACGCGCTACGGTAGTCCTAGAATCAACTAAACCGTAAGCTCTAAAAATTATGAATTATGAATTATGAATGCTTTACCCGACTCAGGCTAAACTAACACTTGAGCTTCAGTCAATAAAGCTTTTAACTGCTCGAAACTTTTCTGGCATTTATCTGACTACTCAAAATTAACATCTTTTTGAAGCAATCTTGTCATCGGAGTTGCAATCATCGAAAAGCCTTTTACAAACCGTCTATAATATCCCACTAGTCCCAAAAACTGCAGACCTCAGAAACATTTCTCGGAGGCTTCCAATCTATAATCACAGATATCTTACTCGGATCAACCTGGATACCATCAGCTGAGACAATATGTCCCAAAATCCAACCTCTCTTAGCCAAAACTCACATTTGCTAAACTTTGCAAACAACCGTTTATCTCTCAAAGTTTGTAACACAATTCTCAAATGTTCAGTATGTTCAGATTCATCATGAGAGTAAATCAAGATATCATCAATAAACACAACTACGAATCGGTCTAAATACTGTCTGAAAATCTTGTTCATCAAGTCCATAAAAACAGTAGGTGCATTCGTTAGTCCAAAAGGCATAACCAAAAATTCATAATGTCCATACCTTATTCTAAATGCAGTTTTTGGCACATCGGAGTCTTTAACTCGCAACTGGAAATAACCCGATCTCAAATCAATTTTTGAAAACATTGTTGCCCCTTTTAACTGATCAAATAAATCATCAATCTGTGGTAGAGGGTATTTGTTCTTTATAGTCACTTTATTCAGCTGTCTGTAATTAATACACATTCTCATCGTGCCATTTTTCTTTTTCACAAATAACACGGGGGCACCCCAAGGCGAAAAACTCAGTCTAGAAAAACCATTATTTGTCAACTCTTGCAACTGAGCTTTCAATTCTTTTAACTTTGTCGGGGCCATTCGGTACGGAGCTATCGATATCGGTGTTGTACCCGGTACTAATTCAATACCAAATTCAACTTCTCTAATAGGTGGTAAACCCGATAACTCTTCGGGAAATACATCTGTATACTCGCACACAACTGGTACTGATTCCATCTTTCTTTCTATTACTTTCGTATCAAGTACATAAGCAAGATAAGCTTCACACCCCTTTCTCACAAATCTCTGAGCTAATATAGATGAGATCACAGTTGGCAAACTATTTAGATCATCAGATTCAATTCTAATAGTCTCATTATTCTGACATTTCAATTCAATTATCTTTTGTCTACAATTCACTATAGCACCATGCGTCGTTAGCCAATCCATACCCAAAATCACATCAAATTCATCAAACGGCAATAACATCAGATTAGCTGGAAAACTAAAATCCCGATGCATTAACGGACAATTCTTGCAGACTTTGTCAAATAAAACATATTTGCCTAAGGGGTTCGATACTCTAATCACAAATTCAGTAGACTCTATAGGCAAAGTCTTACTGGATACTAAATTCATGCATATATAAGAATGAGTTGATCCTGGATCTATCAATGCAATCACATTAATATCATGGAGAGTGAAAGTACCGGTGATAACATCTGGCGAGGATGCCTCCTCCCGTGCATAGATAGTGTAATGGTCTGGTTTAGACCCTAGTCAGAATAGTGGTTTCGGGACCACAAATTCGGGTTAGAATAATATTTTAATATTATTTTCTGTGTCTGCAGTATATGATTTAGCATATGAGAAATTTCTGTGAATTAATTTGATCGTTTGCATGCTTAATTTTAAAAATGGATTAAATTGCATTAAATGCAAAATTTGCAAGCTATTTGTTAAAGCATCTATGTGTAGTGGCTTTTAAAGGTGGAGGCCTTATGAGGCAATTAGACCACTATTTAGTTAGTGTATGGCAATGGTCAAAAATGACCTTGTAATATATGTTATATATATGTTTGTTTTAAAGGCTAAAATTGGAATTATGTTATTAAGTTTATTTTAAGGTAATAAAAACATGAAAAAGGCCACATTATCATCCATAGTTTGTCGAAATTCACAAAAGAAAGAGAAGAAAACACAAGCTAGGGTTCAGCCATTGAATTGCATAATTAAGGTATGTTTTGACTTTAGTTTTTGATGATTTTTATGTTTTTGAGATTGTTGCTTAATCTACTATCAAGCCCATGTTGTAATTTGAAGAATTGATGATGTTTTTCAGGTATGTCATTGATGAAATGGTGAGCTTTTTTATGAGTATTGGTGTTAAATGAAAGATATGTGTTTAATGAAAATGTTTTGTTCTTGAATTTTTGGTGAATTTAGCTAATTAGGGCTAAATTGTGAAAATAATATTTTTGAGGGCTAAATTGTGAATTTGATGAAAAATATGGACTTGTATGATCCTTAGGGAGTTTCGGCTATGCATGTGTGTGAACAAATTGTGTATGTTTGATGTTTTGTGAAAAATGGATTAAATTGATAAAATGTGCAAATATGAGGGTTAATTTGTAAATTACCCTAAATATGTGTTTTGGATAGAATTGAATGATTTGATGAATGAATCAGTTAAATCTGTATATGTATAGATCAAGAACCGAGGAAATCAGATTTAGATCGTGGAAAGTCAAAAATTATTGAATAGCCGCACGATTCTGTTAAACCGAACTCGAGGTAAGTCGATATACAAATAAATGTATTTGAATTGACTTATTTGTGAATATATGAAATTTGAATTGCTATGAATAATACTCGAAATGATGAATATATGAATTCTGAGAAAGTATCGAGAGATGGTTAATGTCTGACAAGTCCCGTATGAACCTAGGAATAGATAGGATAGTATATGTCATGACATAGGTGTCTATTATGTGATATCATGTAAGACCACGTCTGGGACGTTGGCATTGATTCGAGATTTCATGTAAGACCACATCTGGGACGTTGGCGTCGATTTGAGATTTACGTGTAAGACCATGTTTGGGACATTGGCATCGTATTTGATTAGTGTAAGACCCTGTCTGGGACAGTGGCATCGATATCTGATTACATATAATACCACGTCTGGGACGTTGGCAATGTATGACTATTCCAAGCACTCTGAGCATTTTATTTAGTTCCGAACAGTTCAACGGGCAAGTCCGAGAAATGAACGACTATGTGAGTTGTATATCCGTTATAGGTATGTTTGAATAGTACACTATGTGTGTATGAAAGGTAAGTGTTTATATGAACTTACTAAGATGAATATGTGTATGGAAATGATGAGACCATATGTGAATATATGCTTTAATGAGCTATGTGTATATGTGATTATTGAGTTGAGAATTGTGGCAAGCTATGGCTAAGCAAATAGGCCAAAGAATATGCGATGAATTTGCACTGAGAAAACATTAATGTCATTGTATCAATATGGTTATGAGCATTTTATGCTAATTTTATTTGTATATGGCTTACTAAGCTTTTGAAAGCTTACTTTGTGTGTATTTGTTCTGTTTTATAGATCGTCAAAGCTACTGAAGGCTCGGGACCGTCGAGGATCGTCATCACACTACCTAAGCTCATTTTGGTACCTTTAGAAAATGTATATAGTTAAATATGGCATGTATAAGCTAGATGTTTTGGTACATATATGAGGTGTGTAAATAGCCATGTGATGTGGCTAGATTAAATGTTGATAATATGCATGAGTGAATATGGTATATGATGCATGATTTGATATAGCTTGATGGCATATGAAATGGTCAAGGCTATGGTATGCATATGAATGCATTATGAGAATGTATGTTTGACTAAAGAAATGGTTATATGAAAGGTTAAATGTGGATGAATCATGCTTGTTTGTACATGTGACTTAGTTATGCAAATTGACTTATAAGTTGACATAATTAATAATGAGATTGCATGTGAATATTTGTTGATTATTGGACATATCTTTGGTTGTCATTTGTTCATGAAATGATTTGGTATATTGCTTGTAGGGATGACCTAAGTGTTGGTGGCATTTTGGCCTTGCAAATGGCCTATTTTGCATACACGGTAAAGGGACATGGGCGTGTATCTCTGCCATGTGGCTCAAGGGCCACTTCGAAGTGTGCCTAGGCAGGTTACGCGGTTGTGGCACACGGGCGTGCTTGGTGGCCGTGTGACCAAGTCAGTAGCCAGCTTAATTTCACACGGCCATGGTACACGGGCGTGTCTGGTGGCCTTGTGGACAAGTCAGTATGTATGCTCTGTTTTGACACGGCTTAGTCACACAGGAGTGTCTGAGGCTGTGAGAGGCACACGGCCTGCCCACACAGGCGTGTGACCTCTGTAACTTAGAAAAAGTTTTTAAATTTCTAAGAATTTTCGTATGTGTTCAGTTTAGTCCCGACCCTATTCTAAAGTATGATTAAGGTCTCGATGACCTAATTCAGGGACGTTTTGATGTGATTTGATGAACTATGTTATGAATTGTCCGTAAAAGTCTCTGTTCGTCTGGTAACGCCTCTTAACCCTATTCTGGCGACGGATACGGGTTAGGGGTGTTACATTTGGTTGGTATCAGAGCTACGGTTTAGCCGATTCTTAGACTAACGTAGCGTGTGAGAGTCTAGCTATACATGCCATATATCTGAATTGTGATAGTGTGATGAATCCTGACGTGTAAAATGTGATTTACGTATAGTAATGGATTCCAAAAGAGCCGTAGCTGACGATGTAGAAAGCAATGCACCTGCTCTCGCTTAAGGGATAGTGCCCTCTGATTCGAGACCAGCTACGAGCGGTCAAGAGGGAGAAGCTAAAGAAGCTTTCTTCCAGTTGATGAGTGAGTGGTTCACCCAATTTGTGAGAAATAATCCGGCTGTTTCACAACCTCTGCCCCCATCTAATCCCCCTCAGACTTCAGTTATGCCTCCGATAATGGGTATAAATCTGTTGAATAAGCCTCCGGTCGACAAAATTCGTAAGTATGGGGCTGAAGAATTCAGGGCTACTAATGATGATGATGCTGAAAAAGTCGAGTTTTGGTTAGAAAACACTATCCGAGTATTTGATGAGATGTCTTTGACTTCAGAAGAAAGTATTAAATGTGTTGTATCTTTGTTACGAGACGTGGCCTATCAGTGGTGGAAAACTTTGATTTCAATTTTTTCGAAAGAACGGATCACATGGGATTTCTTTCAGATTGAGTTTTGGAAGAAATATATCAGTCAGAGATTCATTGATCAAAAACGGAATAAAATCTTGGAATTGAAACAAGGTCGCATATCTATTACTGAATACGAACGAGAGTTCGTGAGGCTAAGTCAATATGCTCGGGAATGTGTATCGTCAGAATTAATAATGTGTAAGAGATTTGAATACGGCCTTAACGAAGATATCCATTTGTTAGTTGGAATTTTAGAGATAAAAGATTTTCTTGTGCTTGTTGACCGAGCGTGTAAAGCTGAGGCACTCGGGAAAGATAAAAGAAAAGCTAAGTCTGAAGCCAGAGATGTGAGAAAGAGATTTCTTAGTAAATCATTTCAGTCTGTTTCGAAGAAATTTCGAGATGAACAAAGTCGTTCGAAAGTTAATATGGGACATTCTAGTAGAGATCGAGCTAGATCACAGTTGAGTTCCAAAGCTCCAGCAACTTCAATGGCAAGTGTTGGAAATGTCCGATCCGAGCGACCTGAGTGTAAGCACTGTGGTAAAAGACATCTGGGAAGTTGTAAATTGAATGATCGAGCTTGCTTCAGATGTGGATCGTTAGATCATTTTATCCGTGATTGCCCGGAGTCTGTTGAGCAAGAGATTATTCAGAATCCGAGATCTGATAATGTTTCTGCGAGAGGTAGACCCTCCCGAAATGTAATAAATGTCAGTGGTAGTCAGAGAATTACAAAAGACTCAGTTGTGAGATCTAAAGCCAGAGCGTCTGCCAGAGCATATGCTATCCGAGCTCATGAGGAAGCTTCATCTCCTGATGTTATAACTGGTACATTTACACTTTATGATACTTCTGTGATTGCATTGATAGACCCTAGTTCTACTCATTCGTATATATGCCTGAATTTGGTATCCAGTAAGACTTTGCCTGTAGAGTCTACTGAGTTTGTTATAAAAGTATCGAACCCCTTAGGTAAAAGTGTCCTGGTTGACAAAGTATGCAAGAACTGTCCGTTAATGTTTTGAGATATCTATTTTCCTGCTGATCTAATGCTATTACCATTTGATGAGTTAGATATCATCCTGGGTATGGACTGGTTGACATTGCATGATGCTGTTGTGAATTGTAAAAGAAAGATTATTGATTTGAGATGTCCGAATGATGAAATAGTTCGAGTTGAGTCTAATGATTTGAATGGATTGCCTGCTGTGATATCTGTATTGAAAGCTCAAAGATATGTGAAAAGGGGATATGTGGCATATTTTGCTTATGTGATTGATTCGAAAGTATCTGAAAAGAAAGTTGAATCAGTGCCAGTTGTTTGTGAGTTTTCTGATGTATTCCCTGAAGAATTGTCGGGATTGCTTCCGATACGTGAAGTTGAATTTGGTGTAGACCTATTGCCTGGTACGTCACCTATTTCAATAGCTCCGTATAGAATGGCGCCAACAGAGTTGAAAGAGTTAAAATCACAGTTGCAAGAGTTGACTGACAGAGGGTTCGCAAGACCGAGTTTCTCACCTTGGGGTGCTCCTGTTCTGTTTGTGAAAAAGAAAGATGGCACGATGAGAATGTGTATCGATTATCGTCAGTTGAACAAGGTGATTATAAAGAACAAATATCGACTGCCTAGAATTGATGATTTGTTTGATCAGCTTAAAGGAGCCACTGTGTTTTCAAAGATAGATCTGAGATCGGGATATTACCAGTTGCGAGTAAAAGATTCAGACATTCTAAAAACTGCTTTCAGAACGAGGTACAGGCATTATGAGTTTTTAGTTATGCCTTTCGAACTAACAAATGCTCCTGCTATTTTTATGGATCTGATGAACAGAATTTTAAGACCGTACCTAGATCGATTTGTTGTTGTTTTCATTGACGACATTTTGATTTATTCATGTGATGAAAATGAACATGCCGAACATTTAAGAATTGTGTTGCAAACTCTGCGAGAAAAGCAATTGTATGCGAAATTCAGTAAATGTGAATTCTGGTTACATCAAGTCAGTGTTCTAGGACATATTGTATCGGCCTCTGAATACGAGTCGATCCGAAAAAGATTTCTGCTATTCTGGAATGGAAACCTCCGAAGAATGTGTCTGAAGTTCGCAATTTTCTGGGACTTGCTGGTTATTATCGAAGATTCGTAAAAGGCTTTTCGATGATAGCTACTCCGTTGACTAAATTGCTTCAGAAAGATGTGAGATTTGAATGGTCTGATAAATGCCAGAAAAGCTTTGATTAGTTGAAAATTTCATAACCAAGCCCAAGTGCTAGTACAAAACGTAATCGGGTAAAGAATTTGTGATTTACAGTGATGTTTCATTAAATGGTCTGGGATGTGTTTTGATGCAGGAAGGCAAAGTAATAGCTTATGCCTCGAGACAATTAAAGCCTCATGAAAAGAATTATCTGACACATGACCTTGAGCTAGCTACGATTGTATTCGCATTAAAGATTTGGCGACATTATCTGTACGGTGAGAAATGTCACGTGTTTTCAGATCATAAAAGTTTGAAATATCTAATGACCCAGAAAGATTTGAATTTGCGACAGAGAAGATGGCTAGAGCTGTTGAAGGACTATGAGCTTGCGATAGATTATCATCCGGGTAAAGCAAATGTCGTTGCCAATGCATTGAGTAGAAAATCACTATTTACATTACGTGCAATGAATACTCATTTAGATCTGTCTGATGATGGTTCTGTGTTAGCTGAATTGAAAGCAAAACCGTTGTTTTTACAACAGATATGTGATGCTTAGAAAGTAGATAATGAAATACTAGTGAAACGAGCTCAGTGTGATTTAAACTTTGATTCTGAATTCCGAGTTGATGTTGATAATTGTTTAAGGTTCCGAGATTGAATTTGTGTTTCGAGAAATTCAGAGTTGATTCAGTTGATTTTAAACGAAGCTCATAACAGTCGTCTATCTGTTCATCTGGGAAGTAAGAAGATGTACCATGACCTGAAACAACACTATTGGTGGTCTGGTATAAAACGAGACATTTCTGACTTTGTTTCGAAATGTTTAGTCTGTCAGCAAGTTAAAGCTGAACATTAGGTTCCGTCTGGTTTGCTACAACCGATTCTGATTCCCGAGTGTAAATGGGATAAAGTGACGATGGACTTTGTTTCTGGATTGCCTCTGAATCCAAGAAAGAAAGATGTAATTTGGGTTGTGGTTGACAGATTGACGAAATCAGCCCATTTCATTTCGGTACGATCTGATTACTCACTTGATAGATTAGCCAAGCTTTACATTTCTTATATTGTGAGATTGCATGGGGTACCATTGTCCAATGTGTCAGACAGAGATCTGAGGTTTACATCACGATTCTGGAAGAAACTACAAGAAGCTTTGGGTACAAAATTACATTTCAGTACCGCTTTTCATCCGCAAACGGATGGTCAGTCTGAACGGATTATTCAAATTCTTGAGGACATGTTGAGATGTTGTATCCTTGAGTTTAATGGTACGTGGGAACAGTAACTTCTATTGATTGAATTTGCGTATAATAATAGTTTCCAGTCAAGCATTAAAATGGCACCTTATAAAGCTTTGTACGGACGTAAATGTCATACACCTCTGTATTGGACTGAACTCAGTGAAAATAAGATACACGGGGTTGATTTGAAAAAAGACACTGAACAAAAAGTAAAAGTAATACGTGATAGTTTGAAAGCAGCGTCTGATCGTCAGAAGTCCTATGCAGACTTGAAAAGAAAAGATATTAAATTTGAGATCGGTGATAAAGTGTTTTTAAAAGTATCTCCGTGGAAGAAAGTACTCAGATTTGGTCGTAAAGGCAAATTTAGTTCGAGGTTCATCGGACCGTATGAGGTCATCGAGCGTGTTGGACCTGTTGCGTACATATTATCGTTGCCACCTGAGCTAGAAAAGATTCATAATGTATTTCATGTATCAATGCTCTGTCGATACAGATCTGATCCGTCACATGTGATTGCTCCATCTGAGATTGAAATCTGACCTGATATGACTTACGAAGAAGAACCGATCCGTATCTTAGCTCGTGAAGTGAAAGAGTTGACAAACAAGAAAATTTCGTTAGTGAAAGTATTGGGCCATCGACACGGAGTAGAAGAGGCTACGTGGGAGCTTAAAGATTCAATGAAACAACAATATCCAAATTTGTTTAATGGTAAGATTTTCTGGGACGAAAATCCCTAAGGGGGAGAATTGTAACGGTCCGATTTAGAACCTAGTCGGAACAGTGGTTTTCGGACCACAAATCCGGGTTAGAATAATATTTTAATATTATTTTTTTGTGTCTGCAGTATATGATTTTGCATATGAGAAATTTCTGTGAATTAATTTGATCGTTTCCATGCTTAATTTGAAAAATGGATTAAATTGCATTAAATGCAAAATTTCCAAGCTATTTGTTAAAGCATCTATGTGTAGTGGCTTTTAAAGGTGGAGGCCTTATGAGGCAATTAGACCACTATTTAGTTAGTGGATGGCAATGGTAAAAAATGACCTTGTAATATATGTTATATATATGTTTGTTTTAAAGGCTAAAATTTGAATTATGTTATTAAGTTTATTTTAAGGTAATAAAAACATGAAAATGGCCACATTATCATCCATAGTTAGCTGGAATTCACAAAAGAAAGAAAAGAAAACACAAGCTAGGGTTCGGCCATTGAATTGCATAATTAAGGTATGTTTTGACTTTAGTTTTTGATGATTTTTATGTTTTTGAGATTGTTGCTTAGTCTACTATCAAGCCCATGTTGTAATTTGAAGAATTGATGATGTTTATGAGGTGTGCCATTGATGAAATGGTGAGCTTTGTGATGAGTATTGGTGTTAAATGAAAGATATGTGTTTAATGAACATGTTTTGTTCTTGAATTTTTGGTGAATTTAGCTAATTAGGGCTAAATTGTGAAAATAATATTTTTGAGGGCTAAATTGTGAATTTGATGAAAAATAT
Source organism: Gossypium sturtianum (assembly GCA_025698515.1). Taxonomy (NCBI): domain Eukaryota; kingdom Viridiplantae; phylum Streptophyta; class Magnoliopsida; order Malvales; family Malvaceae; genus Gossypium; species Gossypium sturtianum. The sequence continues at coordinate 97,469,786 of CM046948.1, forward strand.
GGACTTGTATGATCCTTAGGGAGTTTCGGCTATGCATGTGTGTGAACAAATTGTGTATATTTTATGTTTTGTGAAAAATGGATTAAATTGATAAAATGTGCAAATATGAGGGTTAATTTGTAAATTACCCTAAATATGTGTTTTAGATAGAATTGAATGATTTGATGAATGAATCGGTTAAATCTATATATGTATAGATCAAGAACCGAGGAAATCAGATTTAGATCGTGGAAAGTCAAAAATTATTGAATAGCCACACAATTCCGTTAAACCGAACTCGAGGTAAGTCGATATACAAATAAATGTATTTGAATTGACTTATTTGTGAATATATGAAATTTGAATTGCTATGAATAATACTCGAAATGATGAATATATGAATTCTGAGAAAGTATCGAGAGATGGTTAATGTCTAAAAAGTCCCGTCTGAACCTAGGAATAGAGATAGGATAGCATATGTCATGACATAGGTGTCCGTTATGTGATATCATGTAAGACCACGTCTGGGACGTTGGCATTGATTCGAGATTTCGTGTAAGACCATGTCTGGGACGTTGGCACCGATTTGAGATTTACGTGTAAGACCATGTTTGGGACGTTGGCATCGTATTTGATTAGTGTAAGACCCTGTCTGGGACAGTGGCATCGATATCTGATTACATATAATACCACGTCTGGGACGTTGGCATTGTACGACTATTCCGAGCACTCTGAGCATCCTATTTAGTTCCGAACAGTTCAACGGGCAAGTCCGAGAAATGAACGACTATGTGAGTTGTATATCCGTTACAGGTATGTTTGAATAGTACACTATGTGTGTATGAAAGGTAAGTGTTTATATGAACTTACTAAGATGAATATGTGTATGGAAATGATGAGATCATATGTGAATATATGCTTGAATGAGCTATGTGTATATGTGATTATTGATTTGAGAATCGTGGCAAGCTATGGCTAAGCAAATAGGCCAAAGAATATGCGATGAATTTGCACTGAGAAAACATTAATGTCATTGTATCAATATGGTTATGAGCATTTTATGCTAAGTTTATTTGTATATGGCTTACTAAGCTTTTGAAGGCTTACTTTGTGTGTATTTGTTATGTTTTATAGATCGTCAAAGCTACTGAAGGCTCAGGACCGTCGAGGATCGTCATCACACTACCTAAGCTCATTTTGGTACCTTTAGAAAATGTATATAGTTAAATATGGCATGTATAGGCTAGATGTTTTGGTACATATATGAGGTGTGTAAATAGCCATGTGATGTGGCTAGATTAAATGTTGATAATATGCATGAGTGAATATGGTTTATGATGCATGATTTGATATAGCTTGATGGCATATGAAATGGTCAAGGCTATGGTAAGCATATGAATGCATTATGAGAATGTATGTTTGACTAAAGAAATGGTTATATGAAAGGTTAAATGTGGATGAATCATGCTTGTTTGTACATGTGACTTAGTTATGCAAATTGACTTATAAGTTGACATAATTAATAATGAGATTGAATGTGAAGATTTGTTTATTATTGGACATATCTTTGGTTGTCATTTGTTAGTGAAATGATTTGGTATATTGCTTGTAGGGATGACCTAAGTTTGGGTGGCATTTTTGCCTTGCAAATGGCCTATTTTGCATACACTGTAAAGGGACACGGGCGTGTATCTCTGCCGTGTGGCTCAAGGGCCACTTCGAAGTGTGCCTGGGTAGATTACGCGGCCGTGGCACATGGACGTGCCTGGTGGCCGTGTGACCAAGTCAGTAGCCAGCTTAATTTCACACGGCCATGGCACACGGGCGTGTCTGGTGGCCGTGTGGACAAGTCAGTATGTATGCTCTATTTTGACACGGCTTAGACACACGGGAGTGTCTAAGGCTGTGAGAGGCACACAGCCTGCCCACACGAGCGTGTGACCTCTGTAACTTAGAAAAAGTTTTTAAATTTTCGAGAATTTTCGTATGTGTTCGGTTTAGTCCTGACCCTATTCTAAAGAATGATTAAGGTCTCGATGACCTAATTAAGGGACGCTTTGATGTGATATGATGAACTATGCTATGAATTGTCCGTAAAAGTCTCTGTTCGTCTGGTAACGGCTCTTAACCCTATTTCGGTGACAGATACGGGTTAGGGGTGTTATAGATAGCATAAGCTCGGGCAGGTGCTCGTGCCTCAGATTTCATAGTAGAGTCTTTTGTAACACCTCGATTACCACTCGTATTTCCAGTGTTTCAGGGTGGTCTCCCTCTAGTGCCGTATTATTCGACCTCATACTCTGAGCGTTATCTTTTTCAGCTAACTCTGGGCAATCTCTGATAAAATGATCTAACGAACCACATTTAAAACAAGCCCGATCTTTCCATCTATAATCACCGAAATACTTTTTTCTACACTGTCTACATTCGGGTCAATTTGGTTTCGCACTCCCGACACCAGCTATCGAGATAACCGTAGCTTTAAAGCTCGAATGTTGCTTTTCACGATCTCTGTTTGAATGTCCCACTGATGCATTAGAACGATTAAACGAGTCTCAAAATTTCTTTGATGAAGATTGATACGGCTTACTCATTGATCTTTTTCTCGAGTCTTTAGCTTCTGAACCCGCCTTTCTCTTTTCATTACTAAGATCCTCGGCTTTACAAGCCCTCTCAACTAGAATGGCAAATTCTTTCAATTCTAGAATTCCGACTAGTAATTTTATATCTTTATTCAATCCATCTACAAATCGTTTGCACATGATTTCTTCAGTGGAAACATATTCCCGGGCATACTTGCTTAACCGTACGTATTCTCCTTCATACTCTGTGACAGTCATCCGACCTTGTTTTAACTCCAGAAACTCATTATGCTTCTAATCAAGGAATCTTTGACTGATGTACTTCTTTCAGAATTAGGATTGGAAAAACTCCTAAGTAACCCGTTCTCTAGGAACCACAGATATCAACGTTTTCCACCAATGGTATGCATTATCTCTCAGCAAAGATACAACACATTTGATACATTCCTCAAGAGTACAAGACAATTCGTCGAATACTCGAATCATGTTTTCGAGCCAAAACTCAGCTCTCTCTGCATCATCATCAACAGTAGCCCGAAACTCTTCAACCCCATGTTTTCGAATCTTATCTATTAGTGGCTTGTTCAATCGTATCGGATCTATAACTTGAGGAAAAACATGGATTTGTTGAGGAACAGGTGGGGTGGAGGTTGTTGAGCAGCCGGATTCATTCGAACGAACTCTGTGAACCACTCACTCATGATATGGAAAAAGGCTTGTTTTGCCTCTCCCTCGTGGCTAATCAATATAGGTCTAGAGTCTGATGGGGCTGCCCCTCGAGCAGAAGCGGGCGCGTTACTCTCTACATCATCAGCTACTGCTCGTTTGGGATCCATTACTATACGAAAGCACACTTTAAATTGTCAGGATTCATCACACTATCGCAGAGTATATATGGCATGTATAGTTAGACTCTCACATATGCTACGTTAGTCCTAGAATCGACTAAACCTGTAACACCCCTTACCCATATTCTACGCAGGAACCGGGCCTGAGGCATTACCGGAGTAAACCACTTGATCACCACTTAGGCTCAACATGACTATTCTCTTTCAGTCACCACAATGACCTCATTCACGACTTACGAGGCCTCACTCATACACACGAGGGCTCTCGAGACCATATCGAAAACTTTTACAATCTTAAAATTTTTCCATCTAAACAGGGACCACACGCCCATGTAAGATGAAACACGCCCGTGGGGTTAGGTCATGTAGTCACACGCGCCCATGTCCACATCCCGTGCCCAAAACTCAAGCAATCTATTAATGTCACACGGCTAGGGCACACGCCAGTGTAACTAGCCCGTGGCCAACATTGACTATCTCACACAGCCTAGGCACACGCCCGTGTGGCTAGTCCGTGGTCTATACTACCTCAACCTGTTGGGGACACACGGCCATGGGCTGGCCGTGTGTCACACATGGCCTAGACGCACGTCTGTGTGTCTATCCACATGGACAAGAACAAAGCTATATGCCAAGCTCTTTTCACCCTTCTAGTATACACAACATGTACTCATTCAACACATCCAAAATCATCTTATAATGAACATAATCTTACATGGATAAATACATCTTTTCATATAATAATGTAGCCATCAACTATGGCATTATACAAAATAGATTATCCATCTAAAGGCCAACACATCTTAGCCAATACAACAAAATACACTAACTTGTCTAGCCTCTATACATGCCATATACAAAACATTAAGTCTAATGTACCGGAGTGTGCTGATAGTGTGGGCGATCTTCCGATTAATCCACGTATCTTGATTCAACCCTTTTTCTCTATAAGACAATGGAAAAGAAAGGGAGTAAGCTTTAAGCTTAGTAAGTTTACACATAAACAATTAAGCATCCTAGTATAAGCTAAACAACAATTAGCATTATACATATATATATATAATTCACATCCACAACTATGCTTACTCTTTCTATCCCTTACCACATTTTCACCACATCACAAGTGAAATGCTCATATTCATTAACATGCACCCCTGCACTTAATATCACATTTACTCAAAATACAACACAACGTGATTTCTCACTAATACATCCACACAGCTAAATTACTCAGTGGTTTCGCACTTAGCCCACCACAATCAAATAATAGGGTAGTATCGCACTTAGCCTACCAACAAAGGTAATTATAGTGGTCTCGTACACAGCCCAGCTCATCGTCGTTAAGGATTAAGATAGTATCGCACTTAGCCCACCATCAAGCATTATCACTACACATTCATATATCTACTTTGTAATTCATTCATCCATTCACAACTACTAACTCATTCATTCCACTTGAACCGTACAGGTTCTCAACCATACTACACAATAGCTAGCATTAACAATGTGTAAGTATAAATGCATTGTTTACGCATAAACTTACCTCAGTACTCAAAAAGTATAGAGACGTACAATTTAGTCCACTACCTTGCTCTTGCCTCGGTTTCGATCCGGGCTTCATCTTTCTTGATCTATAATAATAAATCAACTCATTCAATACACACATTGACTAAATTGACCCTTATCTCATATTTTAGCAAAATTACCATTTTGCCCCTAAACTTCCTCATATTTACACTTTTTCCCCAAGGCTCGTAAAATGATTTTTATCCAACTTTCTAGCATTTCATGCTTAGCTGATTCATTTACTCAACTAAAGCAATCATCAATTCTCACTAAATCACTCATGTATGACCAATCTCAAGACTTTTACAAACTAGTCCCTACATGCATTTTTCATGGAATTCACTTAGCAAAAGATGTTTCTACTACATCAAGCTTTCATAATCTTCCATAAAAAATCAAAATACATGCATGTCATACATGGGTACATTTTTAAACATCAATCCTAGCTCAACATATAGCTAAAAATAGCTTACCCATGTTACGAGGATTTCAACAATACGAAGAATATCAAAAACGGGGCTAGGATGCACTTACTAGCAAGCTTGAAAATTTTGAAGAACCCTAGCTATGGCTTCCTTCAATTTTCGGCTAACTTGGGCAAGATGAACATAAATTTTGTCATCTTTTTCCATTTTTAATCACTTATTTGACAAATGACCAAAATGCCCTTTTTGCCAAACTTTCAACTTTAACCCATTCATGCCCATTTTTGTCCAAAAATTAGAAATTGGGAAAATTACTATTTAAGGACCTCTAATTAATAATCCAAAGCTATTTCATACAAATAGCTTCTAGAATCTCACATTTTGCAACTTTTGCAATTTAGTCCTATTGGACAATTCAACCACAATTTAATAAAATTGCTTCATGAAACTTTCACACTAACATGCAAACATAGCATAAACCTCAAAACTCATACTTGTACCTTAGATTTGTGGTCTCGCACCATTATTCTGACCAGCCCTAAATCGGGATGTTACAAAACTGTAGCTCTGATATCAATAAAATGTAACACCCCTAACCCGTATCCATCACTAAAATAGGGTTACGAGGCATTACCGATCAAATCACAACATACAACATACATTTCACAAACATAATCACATTATCTCTAATAAGGCTCTGCGAGACCTTAAATCATGCTTGAAAGAGGTTCGGGACTAAACCGATAACATTAGAAAACTTTGGGAAACTTATAAAATTTTCAGACATACAGAGATCACACGCCCGTGTGAACGGGCTGTGTGCCTCACACGGTCACTAGACACGCCCGTGTCAAAAGCCGTGTGGAAACAGGGCATACATACTAACTTGTATCACACGGCCGGAGACACGCCCGTGTGTCATGGCCGTGTGAAATCTGGAGCATATACTGACTTGGGTCACACGGCCGGCCACATGCCCATGTGCCACACACGGCCAGTAGACAGGCCCATGTGTCTAAGCCGTGTAACTCTTTGACTTGTTTAATTAAGTTACAGCAGACACACGGTCGAATCACATGCCCGTGTGCTCAACCGTATGGGGCAAAATTAGGCTTGGTTTAAGCCACATTTCTCACCCTCCTCAAGCATACCTAAACCGCATCATTTTATACCATTTCAATACATTCAAAGGTAGCCAAAGCATGCTATTTCATACACATATCATGCCATTTATAAACCATCCTTTCATCAAGCAATACATAACCAAAAACATACCACATTAATATGTCATAACTAACATTTTCCACCTAACTTCCTTATGCATATTCTCACCATATTATCATCTATTTTGTGCCTCAAAACATACCATTTCATCATCTTAAAACAAATTCATAACATGCCATGATAAACATACCAAAACACAAAGCCTAATCTGTCTGAGGATGAAACACAGTACTGAAGTCTAATCTTGTACCCAAAGCCTCGTGTAACTTCTTCCAAAATCGAGACGTGAAGCGAGGATCTCTATCTGATATGATGGAAACCGGTAGCCCATGCAGTCTCACTAAATCAGCCACATACAGTTTATCAAGCTTCTGCAAAGGGAAATTAGTACGAACTGGTATGAAATGGGCTGACCTGGTCAACCGATCCATGATGACCCGTACTGCATCCTTCTTAGTAGGCGTTAGGGGCAGACCACTAACGAAGCCCAAACGGCATCACAAGGAACTCATACTGACCATAACGAGTCCTAAATGCTATCTTGTGAACATCAGCCTCTTTGACTCTCAGTTGATGGTACCCCGATCGGAGATCAATCTTAGAGAAGACTGAAGCTCCTTGAAACTGGTCAAATAGATCATCAATCCTCGGCAGGGGGTACTTATTCTTAATAGTCAATTTATTCAGTTGTCGGAAGTCGATGTACATATGCATGGATCCATCCTTCTTTTTCACAAATAATACCGGTGCTCCCCATGGAGACACACTAGGGCGGATGAACCCTCGATCCAGTAACTCTAGAATCTGAGCCTTAAGCTCCACTAGCTCCTTCGATGCCATTCTATAAGGAGCGATGGACACTGGAGCTGTACCCGATAGGAGCTCAATCCCAAATTCAACTTCACAATTTGGAGGTAGTCTAGGTAGCTCATCGAGAAAAACATCCGAAAAATCTTTGACTGTTTTGATATCTTTAACAGACGAAACCTCAGAATCAAAAACATTATGTAGGCTATATACGCCTCACAACCCTTACGAACCAACTTCTCAGCCTTCAGGGCAGAAATCACATTTGAAAAATAATTCTGATGCTCCCGTATTACCACCACCTCATAACCCTCCACAGTTTTCAGTACCACCCATTTAGTAGCACAATCCAAATTCACTTGATGCTTAACCAGCCAATCCATGCCCAGTATGATGTTGAATTCTCCAAATGGAAGTTCCATTAAATCTGCCAAAAAGATGGTTCCTTGAACCTCCAAAGGTACATCTCTGAACAATTTGTTTACCTTAACTGACTGCCCTAAAGGCCTCAACACAGTAACCTCACTCATAATGGTTTCAACCATTAAACCCAAAGTCTCAGACATCGAGCATGCTATATACGAATGCGTAGACCCAACATCAATCAGTGCAGTATAAGGTACATTATGGATAAAGAACGTACCAATAATAACATCTGGGCGTCTCTATCCTCTCGGCGACGCAGCATAAACCAGAGCTGGCTGCCTCGCCTCAGTATGACCAGCACCTCTGCCCAGTGCTCCACGACCACGGCCCATACCATTTCCATCTCTGGCCTGACCACGGCCTCTCGGTGGCTACTGAACACCTCTCGGTGGCTGAACAGTACCCCGACCTGTAACTTGCATCTGTTCGGGCTTCCATTGACAATCTCTGATACAGTGCTCTAATGATCCGCATCTCAAACATGCCCCAATCCTTTTCCAGCACTCGCCCTGATGGCGTCTACCACAGTCAACACATGGCTACGGTCCAGTAGCAGCATGAGGGGCCCCAACTCAGACCGGCCTATCAACCCTGGCCTTTTTCTTAGGCCTTTGAACGAAACTTGAGGGCTCCGAATCCCTCTTATTCCTACCCTTTTCTCTGTTCTGACGCTCAGTACGCTTCACCTCCTCGGCGATCTTCGCCTTATCCACCAGTGTGGCAAAATCTTGCTCCCTCTGTGGAGCTATCAAAACTCTCAGACTATCTCTGAGGCCGTCCTTGAAATGAACACACCGCTCATATTCAGTTGCCACCATCTCACGCGCATAGTGGATTAAACGCAAAAATTCAGCTTCATTTTCAACCACTGATTTATCCCCCTAAGTCAAATTTAGAAACTCCCTCCTCCAAGCATCCACATAACTAGCGCCCACATACTTCCCTTGGAAAGCAGTCTTGAAGAATTCCCATGTCAATCGGTCAGCCTGAGTACCCTCTTTAACTGTAAGCCACCACTGATAGGCTTCATCTCGTAACAATGACACTGCACCTTTTAGTTTCTGCTCGGGGGTGCAGTCGAGGTCATCCATGATCCTCTCTGTGGCCTCAATCCAATATTCAGCCACGTTAGGGGCAACTCCAGTAATACCCCTAAAAATCTCAGCCGCATTAGACTAGAGTCGTTCTCGTGGATCGACCCACGCCCACAAGCATCGTGATTGGGCCCAGTGACCCTCTCCAGAATTTGAAACATAGCTTGGGACAATGCGTCATCCCCAGCCGCTCGATCGTGAGACCAGTCTCAGACACAGGTGAAGCCGGTGCCTCTCTTGCTTCAACGTAAGGCATGTGGCCCGATGACGAAGACCCAGTCCGAGAACCTCTACGGCCTCTACCACGGCCTCTTGTACCCCTTCCACGAGTACCTCTGGTGCTCATTATAAATTTGCTTATTATATGTTTTTAACAATTTTATGTATCAGTTTACCATTCCAGTGTTGATTAACAGATATCTTAACGAAAGCAATTGATAAACCGTAATAGTAACATATTTTAACCCCACATTTAACATGCTTTTGGATGATTTCAGCCTTGAATTATGTAATTTGGTGCTCTTAATCCTTTGTTTTCATTTTTATACTCAGGAAAGCACCGGAGGATGAAAAGAACGGGAAACGGGCCTAAAATAGATTAAATGGGCCATATCACGAAATTGACACGGCCTGGGCCCGAGACCACACGACTGTGCTCCTTTAGCAGCCTCGAACACGGCTTGACCACGATTCACACGGGCGTGCGCCATGGCCGTGCCCCTGCCATGACAAAGAGAAATTTCACTCGGATTAGGATACTTAGAGGCGAAGTAACACATTCCGAAGCCTATATAAACATCCTAAGTATGACCTAAAAAGGGGGGACCCAGGACTTTAGTCAGGGGGCGTCCAGCTAGGCTGAAGGAGGCAGATTTGTAGGGATTTACTCGAAGATAGCCATTTGATTCATCTCAAGAAGCCAGAATCATACTCAAGATAGAGGATCTCTCCTTCAATTCCTTCAGGGGGTTTTAGGGATTTCTTATGTTTTGTTTTATCTTTTCTTCTGAGATGTTTTCTTTTATTATTATGAACTAAACCCTCAGATACCTGAGAGGGATGAAACCTAAGATGAATCTTGTTATTGTTTGCTGAACTATATGATAAATACTTGATTTGTTCTTAATTATGTGTTCTTAATTCTTGTGTTGATATTTCCAGGGTATTAATTCAAGTTTGATATGCTTAGGTGGTAGAGCAAAAGTCCCTGCCTAAGAGTAGATATAGCATAGTTAAGCGGAGTTGATTGCACGCCTAGAGATAGGGTGACGAGATTTTGCTGGATTAAGGTGAAACCTAATATGGGAGTCCATAGATCGAGTTAATGCAATTCTAGGGGTTTTAATTAGAGAGAGATTTCAATTAATCAACCTAGGGTTAGACGTTATTCGCCTCGAGAGAGGTCTAATATACATTAGGGAATCCTACGGATCAAGTCAAGTGAATAAATCATCTGGTTTAGAGTTAGATAACAAGTGAAGTCTAGGTAGATTCTTCCTTGGGTATCGTCTTAATCAATTGGTTTTTCCCACAAGTATTTTCCCCAAATTCATTCTTCTTTGTCTTAGAGTTTTTAGTTTAGTAGTTAGTTAATTTAGATTAAACAACCAATTTCCTTTACTTTAGGCTAAATAATAAAAAGAAAGTTAGTATTAGTACTTTTAGTTCCTTTGGGTTCGACAATCCGGTCTTGCCTTAACTATACTACTGTTTGATAGGTGCGCTTGACTCAAATCGTTGTCATAGTTAGTTTCCAGGTTCTATCATTCTCATTATAAATTTTAAGACTTTGACATCGCATAAAACAACGATCAAGTTTTTGGCGCCGTGGCCGGGGAACTAAAATATTAAGAAAGCTCAATTTTTATTACTTTAGCCATTTTTTTATTTTATTTTTTGCAATTTAGTTTTATTTCTTAGTTTGTTTTTAACTTTGCTAATTTTCCTTCTTTTGTTCCTCTCAGGTACCTCTAGTTTATGACTAGAATGAACCCGATAGGACCCCTACTCTACGACAGTGAAATTGAAAGCACAGTTCGCAGAAATAGTAGAGAAATAAGGCGAAGCTTAAACTACATAGAAGAAGAGCAAGAATACGAAATTAATACTACCAAAGAGATGACTGAGGATAATCCACCACCTCAAGAGATGGCCGAAAATCATGCTCCTCGAACTATGTATGATTATGCTAAACCTAGTTTAACAGGAACTGAGTCAAGTATCATTAGACCTGCTATTGCTGCAAATAATTTTGAACTGAAACCTAACACAATTCAGATGATACAGCAATTTGTTTAGTTTGATGTTTTGCAGGATGAAGATCCAAATAATCACTTGGCAAATTTCCTAGAATTTTGTGATACTTTCAAGATAAATGGCGTTACTGACGATGCCATCTATCTTCGGTTATTTCCCTTCTCTTTGAGGAATAAAGCCAAACAGTGGTTGCATTCTCTTCCACGAGGGTCAATAACTACATGGGATCAAATGACCGAAAAATTTTTATTGAAATATTTTCCGCCGGCCAAAACGGCCAAGTTAAGGAATGATATCTCTTCTTTTGTGCAGATGGATTTAGAGACACTTTACGACGCATGGGAGAGATACAAAGATTTGCTGAGAAGGTGTCCACACCATGGATTGCCCTTGTGGCTACAGGTCCAAACTTTTTACAACGGTGTGAACCCCTCAACAAGGCAATTAATCGATTCAGCTGCCGGCGGAACTCTAAATAACAAAACTCCTGAAGCAGCCTACGAATTTATAGAAGAGATGTCGCTAAATAACTATCAGTGGCAAGTCGTAAGGACAAGGCCAACAAAGTAGCCAGATTTTTCAACCTCGACGCAATAACCATGCTATCAAATCAGGTAGAGATGTTACATAAAAATTTTGATGGTTTATATGGTTCCTCGCAGGTACAGCCAGTTATGCAGTGCGACGCAAGTAGAGGCGCGAATCCTGAGTGAAAGCGAACAAATGAACTATATGGGTAACAATTTTGGATATAATAATAACCCTTATAGTAATACTTATAATACAGGTTGGAAGAACCACCCCAATTTCTCATGGGGTGGTCAAGGAAATCAAAGGCAACAATAATCCCAAAACTTCCAACAATAGCCCTACCCACAGGAAAAGAAGCCGAACCTTGAGGAGATGCTGACAAAATTCATGGCAGCCACAGAAACACATTTCCAAAATACCGAGACAACATTTAAAAATCAACAAGCATCGATTCAAAGGATCGAGAATCAGTTAGGGCAAATAGCTAAGGCGATCGCTGAAAGACCACAAGGAAGCTTACCAAGCAACACTGAGACTAACCTAAAGGAGCAAGTCCAAGCCGTAACAGCTCAAGAAAGTAAAGGGTTAGATGAGCCCAAGTTAAGGAAAGAGAATGTGGTCGAAGAACCTAAGGTTGAGGTAAGTAATAACAAGCCAAAACCGGTAATCAAAGAGTACCAACCTCGCATACCATATCCCGAAGCAATGAAGAGAGACGACACAGAGGAATAGTTCGGTAAGTTTCTTAAACTTTTAAAGAAATTACATATTAACTTACCACTACATGAAGCTCTTTCGCAGATGCCAGATTCTAGAAAATTTTTAAAGGAGCTGTTGACGAAAAAGCGAAGGATAGACGAGGCATCACATGTGGAACTAAATGCAATGTGCTCAGCAGTCTTGCAAAATAAACTACCACGGAAATTAAAAGACCCAGGAGTTTTACAATTCCATGCTTAATTGGTAGTTTACCTATTGATAATGCGTTAGCTGATTTAGGGGCAAGCATAAATGTCATGCCTTATAAAATGTTTAAACAACTAGGTCTAGGAAAACCCAAACAAACTAGGATGAGCATTCAATTAGCTGATAAAACTGTTAGAATTCCTAGGGGTATAATCGAAGATGTACTCGTAAAGGTTTATAAATTCGTATTTCCAGTAGACTTTGTCGTTCTAGACATGGATGAGGACAACACGATCCCCCTAATTTTAGGAAGACCATTTTTAGCAACTGCCAGGACTAAAATTGATGTCGACGCAGGTGAACTCATACTCTGTGTAGGTGATGAGACAGTCACCCTTCAAGTTCTCGATTCGGCTAGGACATCGAGTAATCAAGGTGAGAAAGTAAATTATTTTAATAACCATTCAGTTAACCCTTCTTTGCAGGAAGCACCACAAAAGAACACAACTGAACCCGATCCTGGACTACGTGCCAACAAAGAAATAACTCACGAGGAACGAAGGTTTCAGATCGATGAACTAGACGAGTGGAAGACGCATTTCAAGGAAAAACTAGGGATACCTGAGGCAGAACCAAAGACACTCTACGAGATAAACAAGTTCAAAAGTGGAGATCATGTATTGTTAGATAAAGCAGACCCACGAATATCTCCTTCTGACCCTAACAGAAACAAGGAAATCCCTTTTAAGGTAATCAGTGTTTTCCCATACGGAACAGTCGAGGTAAGTAATCCTATTTTTGGCACCTTCAAAATAAACGCTACTCGACTTGAACTATATCCTGCTAGTAAGACTGATAGCATGAGGAAGGACTTTCAACTCCTCAAACCACCATGATTATACGAATGAGAGGTAAGTCTAGCTTAAGACTATAAACGAGCGCTTCTCAGGAGGCAACCCGAGCACTAACCCTATTAACTTTTACATTTTTTTATCTTTTACTTTTATTTTTCCTTTTCAGTACCTAACTATAAACTAACCAAGTGCAGATTTCCATACCACACGGCCTTACACACGGCCGTGGCTATCGCTGTATGGATACTACGGACTTTCGTACTGATATTGTAGAGATGGTACGAGTCAGGACGAATCATATCTTCGAGTCACGGACCCAACTACCACGCCACGACTGTACGATGTAGCCGTGGCCTACACTGTTAGATCATACACGGGCGTGGTGACCAGAACATGGGCGTGGAGAAAAAGAACGACGGACAACACGACCGTGCGAGACGGCCGTGTGACTTAGCACGCCCATGGGACACGGGCGTGGGGAGGCACCAGACCCCAAATCTCTATTTAAACCACCCACCCCTCCTCATCCATACCACTTTCTTCCATCCCATTCTTCAGAACCCTCCCCTTCCATACTCTTCCCCTTTGGTTATTCCCAAAACCCTTGAGCTATACCACATCTACGGCGAGGACGCGGAAGGATCCAAGCACAATCCCCCTGTGGGAGACCGATCTACATAAGTTCATGCCGGCCGCTTCAGCTACTAGACAAGCCAAGGGTCTTTGAGACCATTTAATTTTTCTTCTTCTTTACCCTTCTCCTTTATTTTCCTTATCTTTACTTCTCTTCTGCTAAATTTAATTTATTTTATTTTAGTTTCTTAGTTTTAGGTTCTTCAGGCTGCTTGGGAATCATGCCACAACGACCCTAATATCCACCCCTACAGAAATGTCTTCCTCCAACGCAGCCCGAATATTGTGACCCCATAAAAAATTTAAGGAGTTTCACCTCTAAACCTATCTTTTGATTTTCTATATCTATATCTATCTTTGTACATTAAGGGAAATGTACATCTTAAGTGTGGGGGGTGAACCTAAAAAGTGCCTAACTTTTTTCATTATTCTCAAATCCCTGAGTTAGTTCTTGTTCTTAAGTTTGAAGAGGTGTCAACAATATTAATCCTGAATTATGCCTTGTTTCTTAAAGTAAGTTTCTCATATTATGATTAGAATGAAATTTCCTTTGATTTATGATTTTTGTTGATATGTTTTGGATTAAGTCATAGTTAATTGTGCATTGATGATTTATACGTTAAGATACTATAGAATCAAGCATGATAAGTCTATTTTTCAGAATTAAAATTATTTTTTCTAGGTTGTCGACCTGAATTTGAATATTACTTTGAAGTTTGAAATTTACGAGGTTGACATCGAAAACCCATAATTTTATTTTTGTGAGATTTTGAGCCTATTAGAGCATATAATCTTTTTCTTGCTCACTTTATTGATTATGAGTGTGTCAACATTGATTTGTTATTCTAGAACTTGCATTAATTATACATGTTGAGACCACACCTTTGATTTGATATACTAAGATGATAAAGGCACCTAGGATTTAACCCACTTACTCCACTAAAAGCCTACCTTCATAATTAACCCCTAGTGAACCCCGTTGATCCTAATAACTTTTTTTTATTGACTCACCCACTAATATTAACCCAAAACCCTTTGTTTTTGTTATCACCATTCCTTTTGACTACCCTTATATCGAGATTTGATTTGATCGATTGCCTGTTTATTCCAATAGTAAACTCATCATTTATTATGTATACTTGATTTGTTCTTAAAAAAATCGAAGTATATTCATTATTAGTTCTATGATTAAGTGAGCTTATACATCTAAATTCCAATTGTTGAAGAAGAAGCTCGTATTAGTAGTATTATTATTATTACAAGTTCTCAATTGATGTAATTATTTATATCCAGCTCATTGTTTCTAGTTAAGCAATCTGTCAATTCAATCTCGATTCTAGCCTTCTAATTCACCTATATCCTCACCTTTAACCCAAGCCCCGTTACAACCCTATTAAAGACCTTTTGATTTGTGTATCATCTCATTTTACCAGTGGTGGAGATTTGATTTTCATGCAAGCCTATGGGATTAACTCTTCATGTTTGACTTTTTGAGTGCTTAATTCTGAACCTTAAACACTTCGAGTGATTTGAGTGAACCTTTAGTGAGGATGTCAATTCTTGTCGTTTTTGAATCAGAGATAATTATTTAGATGAGGGGAAACACCTATGTTTTCATGCTACAAAATGTATGACTTAGATTGTTTGAATCTTTAGGACTCTTTGAGTTGAATTATACATGTATGAATTATCTTTGAATTATGATGAAACACTATTGATGAATATCATGAATCGAGGAAGTTTGTTTTAATTATGAGTTGAGAATTTTGCTTGAGGACAAGCAAAAGCTTAAGTGTGGGGGTATTTGATAAACCGTAATAGTAACATATTTTAAGCCCACATTTAGCATGCTTTTGGATGATTTAAGCCTTGAATTATGTAATTTGGTGCTCTTAATCCTTTATTTTCATGTTTTATACTCAGGAAAGAACCGGAGGATGAAAAGAACGGGAAACGGTCCTAAAACAGAGTAAATAGGCCATATCACAAAATCGACACGGCCTGGGCCTGAGACCACACGGCCGTGCTCCTTAAGCAGCCTCAAACACGGTCTGACCACGATTCACACGGGCGTGTGCCATGGCCGTGCCCCTGCCGTGACAAAGAGAAATTTCACTCGGATTAGGATACTTAGAGGCGAAGTAACACATTCCGAAGCCTATATAAACACCCTAAGTATGACCTAAAAAGGGGGGACCCAGGACTTTAGTCAGGGGGCGTCCAGCTAGGCCGAATGAGGCAGATTTGTGGGGATTTACTCGAAGATAGCCAGTTGATTCATCTCAAGAAGCCGGAATCATACTCAAGATAGAGGATCTCTCCTTCAATTCCTTCAGGGGGTTTTAGGGATTTCTTATGTTTTGTTTTATCTTTTCTTCTGAGATGTTTTCTTTTATTATTATGAACTAAACCTCGATACACGAGGGGATGAAACCTAAGATGAATCTTGTTATCGTTTATTTGAACTATATGGTAAATACTTGATTTGTTCTTAATTATGTGTTATTAATTCTTGTGTTGATATTTCCGGGGTATTAATTCAAGTTTGATGTGCTTAGGTGGTGGAGCAAAAGTCCCTGCCTAAGAGTAGATCTAGCATAGTTAAGCGGAGTTGATCGCACGCCTAGAGATAGGGTGACGAGATTTTGTCGGATTAGGGTGAAACCTAATATGGGAGTCCATAGATCGAGTTAATGCAATTCTAGGGGTTTTAATTAGAAAGAGACTTCAATTAATCAACCTAGGGCTAGACGTTATTCGCCTCGAGAGAGGGTCTAATATACATTAGGAATCCTACGGATCAAGTCAAGTGAATAAATCGTGCAGTTCGAGTTAGATAACAAGTGAAGTCTAGGTAGATTCTTCATTGGGTATCGTCCTAATCAATTGGTTTTTCCACAAGTATTTTCCTGCATTCATTCTTCTTTGTCTTAGAGTTTTTAGTTTAGTAGTTAGTTAATTTAGATTAAACAACCAATTTCCTTTACTTTAGGTTAAATAATAAAAAGAAAGTTAGTATTAGTACTTTTAGTTCCTTTGGGTTCGACAATCCGGTCTTGCCTTAACTATACTACTGTTCGATAGGTGTGCTTGCCTCAAATCATTGTCATAGTTAGTTTACAGGTTCGATCATTCTCATTATAAATTTTAAGACTTTGACTTCGCATAAAACAACGATCAGCAATATCAATATTTAAGGGTTTGTTTGTGCAGAACGCAGTCTTACTACAGTTTTAGTTTTCCCTAACCAGAATATTTCAGTACAGTCTACTACCTATAGTAGTTTCAATATTTCACTTTAAACAAAAAGAAGTTTCAGAGGACTTACCACATCGACGCCAGAGATTCGGAGAACCACACATTCAGCAAAAATATTTCAAAATACTTCCAAGTTGTTTGCAACAGTTCTTTTTGAAAATTCCAAGTTTTAGAATAAACCCAAAAACCACAGCCGAATTTTGAATTAAACTAAGTAAAATACCAAATTAAAAGTTAAAAATTTAAAGAGGCCTTATTACAAAAACAAATACCCAAATTAAATTTCTTGTAAATAAAAAGTCAAGTATAGAAGCAGGTGCGGTTGTGTGGCCACCTCTGAATCCCTCACAGCACTGATCCGCCTAAGACTGGGGATTACCTATAAAGATAAACAGGGTGAGTTTACGAAAACTCAGTGTGTAACCCCATATAAGAAAATAGCCAATCATGCCGTAGGCAAGTACAGTCTGGGCCTAAGCCCAAAACAATAACAGTTTAGTTCAGGTTGGGCCTCAGCCAAATACAGTATCAGTATTAGTGTGGGCCTTAGCCCATTTCAGTGACAGTAATAGTTCAGGCATGCAATAAGAAATCCTACCCAACCAGCCTCTACACTCCACTCCGTCCAGCCCCACACTCCATGTGGGGATAAAATCAACCCACCCATCCCTACACTCCAAAAATTAGCAGGTTGCCATGCACTAAATAGTATTTACAAAGATAGCCGCCAAGATCTGAAGACACTTCCTCCAATCATAATAATCCCATCCCAATGCAACATATCACGCATGTATGCAACATATATATCATGGCATGCTCATATACAGTCATACATAACATAAGGCATAACAATCATTTTATATCATAGGGGCATAACAGTCATTTTAAATCATAAGGGCATAACAGTCATTTTATATCAGTTTGGGTCTAGGTATACATACCGACCCATCAGTAGGTCCACAGTCGTCTCGGGTGACCTGTGCAACCTTAACAATCAAACAGTGAAAATGGGCCCAAGGCCCATAATGCGGGCCCATGTGGGCCCACAAGCTCGTGTGGCCCACATAGCTCAGAATTGGTCTTGGCCAAGTAAATTACACAGCTTGGCCCAATATTCTCCACACGTTCGTGTGGTTTACCCGTATGGGGCCCATAAGCCCTTTGGGCCCACACGGCTCATTTTGCCCCAACATGGCCCGAAACGGCCTAAGGGCATGAAATTGCTCATGGTGGCCTCAATAGTCAAATGCCAACGTTTTATGCGTTCAGATTACCACACGAGCGAGCGCACGCTCGTGTAGCATCAATTTTCATATTTTCTGGCTTTTGCCGATGTACGATTTGGGCAATGTTTACACACCTGGTTTCTATTTGTTGAAAAAATCGCCCACACCTTTGAAACCTACACTTGACCAACAATCCCCAGTTATTCATTTAAACATTTACTCAATCGAATACACACAAGTTATCCCAATCGTTAAACTCACAACAACATTACCATCGATCGAGTAAGGAAGGAAGTTTCACCTACCCAAACTTTAATTACAAACCTTCCACCCTTCGAAAAGTTCCTAGGCACCAACCGAAAATGGGTAAGCACTTATTCAACAAGAAAAAAGATAACACTATACTATTACACTTACCAACAACGCAAGAAAGAGAACCAACTACGAAGTGCAAGACTAATCAGCAAGTATAGAATGCTTACCAGAAAATAGAGAAGGGAACACGGTCGGCCCTAAGAGAAAGAAAAGATTCGGCAACCAGGAAATGACAGGGAAGGATGAAAGAAGGGAGAGATTCGGCTAAGGGAAAAACAATGTGGAAAACGTTTACTCACTACACAGGTAGTCGGCAATGAAGGAGGAAGAAACATTTGTTGTGAACAAGGGAAAATCTGAAAAGAACAATGATCTAGCCGAAACACACACCTCACAAAATTCAGCAAAAAGAAGAAAGAAAGGGAGGGACGGTAGACTTGAGAGCAGCGGAAGTGAAAATAAAAACTGAATTTGCAAAAGAGAGAAAAAGAGAAAGGAAGCACTAGGAGTAATTTCGACCAAGAGGAGAAAGGATTTGCCACCGACAACTAGGGAAAATTTTAGGGAGAGTGTGTCGAAATTTGGATAAAAGAAAAACCTCTATCACATTTGGGCTTCAAGCAAAAAGAGAGACAACCACATACAAAGGCAAAACAGGAAATGAGGGGCATACCCCTCTGGCCGAATTCTTGAGTGCCCCAGAGTCCCATTTCGGCACAACACTCCCTCTCCCCTCACTTCCCTTGATTTTCTCCAAAAATCCCTCCTCAAATCTCTCCACCCGATCACACCTTCCCTCAACAACCTAATTTGAATTCTACTCAACCACTTCAGTGTTTCAGTCAAACCACAACACCCCCCACGACATAGTAGCAAAATAAATACTCCACTACCCCCACCAAGATTCGAACCTCAGTCCACTGGCATAGGTAACACGCCACTTACCCCCTAGACCAGCAGACTTTTTATGTCTTGCTTTACCCACAATGATATAAAAGCCTACTAACTATAGGCAAGGGTTTACTCCTTAAAACAAAACTTTTTGCACATACCCAGGCTTGAGCCCAAGACTTCTCAGACACTCCCAAACACACCCAAATCACTTAACCCCTAAGACAGGCAGATATTTGTGCTACAAACATATAAGATAATTACTTAGATTTTGGGGCGTTACTACTCTACCCCCCTAAAAGAAAATTTTGGCCTCAAAATTTACCTGATCAAAACAGATGAGGGTATTGTTGACGCATCGCCTCTTCGGGTTCCCACGTGACCTCCTCTGAGTTGTGATTGCGCCAAAGTACCTTAACCAGTAGGATAGACTTCTTCCTCAAAACTTTCACATCATGATCTAGAATCTGAACCAGTTCCTCCTCAAAAGTCAGGTCCGGTCTAACCTCAATCTCCTCAGCCGAAATCACATGTGTGGGATCAGAGCGATAACGCCTCAGCATAGAGACGTGGAACACATCATGAATCCGATTCAACTCTGGAGGTAACTCAAGTTGATAGGCAACCGGTCCCACATGATTCAATATACCATAAGGCCGAATAAACCAAGGGTTCAACTTGCCCTTCCATCCAAATCTCAGTACTTTCTTCCATGGCGAGACCTTAAGAAAAATGAAGTCCCCCACAGAATACTCAATCTCCTTGCGCTTCAAATCTGCATACAACTTCTGTCTGTCTAATGCCACCGTCAAGCGATCCTGAATCAATATAACTTTTTCCTTGGTATCAGAAACTAATTCAGGGCCTAGAACATGCCGCTCGCCCAACTCAGTCCAACACGAAGGAGTATGACACCTACGGCCATATAATGCCTCGTCAGGTGCCATTTGTATGCTAGACTGGTAGCTATTGTTATATACAAACTCTGCCAATGGCAAATAGTCTTCCCAACAGCCTCGGAAATCTATTGCACAACTCCTTAACATATCCTCCAGTATTTGAATCACCCTCTCCGATTGGCCATCTGTCTAAGGATGAAACGCAGTACTGAAGTCCAATCTTGTACACAAAGCCTCGTGTAACATCTTCCAGAATAGAGATGTGAAGCGAGGATCTCTATCCGATATGATGGAAACCGATACCCCATGAAGTCTCACGATCTCGGCCACATACAGTTTAGCCAGCTTCTACAAAGGGTAATCAGTACGAACTGGTATGAAATGGCTGACTTGGTCAACCGATCCACGAAGACCCATACTACATCCTTCTTAGTAGGCGTTAGGGGCAGCCCACTAACGAAGACCAAACGGCATCATAAGAAACTTATAATGACCATAATAAGACCTAAACGATGTCTTGTGAACATCAGCCTCTTTGACTCTCAGTTAATGGTACCCCGATCGGAGATCAATCTTAGAGAAGACCGAAGCACCTTGAAACTGGTCGAATAGATCATCAATCCTCGGCAGGGGGTACTTATTCTTAATAGTCAATTTATTCAGTTACCGGTAGTCGATGCACATACGCATGGATCCATCCTTCTTTTTCACAAATAATACCGGTGCTCCCCATGGAGACACACTAGGGCGGATGAACCCTCGATCCAGTAACTCTGGAATCTGAGCCTTAAGCTTCACTAGCTCATTCAGTGCCATTTTATAAGGAGCGATGGACACTGGAGTTGTACTCGGTAGGAGCTCAATCCCAAATTCAACTTCACGGTTTGGAGGTAGTCCAGGTAGTTCATCAGGAAAAACATCCGAAAAATCTTTGATTGTTCTGATATCTTTAATAGACAAAAACTCAGAATCAAAAACATCGATGTAGGCTATATGCGCCTCACAACCCTTACGAACCAAATTCTTGGCCTTCAGGGCTGAAATCACATTTGACAAATAATTCTGACGCTCCCTTATTACCACCACCTCATCACCCTCCATAGTTTTCAGTACCACCCGTTTAGTAGAACAATCCAAATTCACTTGATGCTTAACCATCTAATCCATGCCCAGTATGAAGTCGAATTCTCCAATTGGAAGTTCTATTAAATCCGCCAAAAAGATGGTTCCTTGAACCTCCAAAGGTACATCTCTGAACAATTTGTTTACCTTAACTGACTGCCCTAAAGGACTCAACACAGTAACCTCACTCACAATGGTTTCAACCATTAAACCCAAAGTCTCAGACACCGAGCATGCTATATATGAATGCATAGACCCAACATCAATCCGTGCAGTATAAGGTACATTATGGATAAAGAACATACCAGTAAAAACATCTGGGGCGTCTCTATCCTCTTGGCGACGTGTAGCATAAACCAGAGCTGGCTGCCTCGCCTCAGTATGACCAGCACCACTACCCAGTGCTCCATGACCACGGCCCATACCATTTCCATCTCTGGCCTGACCACGGCCTCTCAGTGGCTACAGTACCCCGACCTGTAACTTACATCTGTTCAGGCTTCTGTGAATAATCTCTGATACAGTGCTCTAATGATCTGCATCTCAAACATGCCCAAATCCTTTTCCAGCACTCGCCCTGATGGCGTCTACCACAGTCAACACTTGGCTATGGTCCAGTAGCAGCATTAGGGGCCCCAACTCTGACCGGTCCATCCACTCTGGCCTTTTTCTTCGGCCTCTGAACGAAACTAGAGGGCTCCGAATCCCTCTGATTCATACCCTTTTCTCTATTCTGACGCTCAGTACGCTTCACCTCCTCGGCGATCTTCGCCTTATCCACCAGTGTGGCAAAATCTTCCTCCCTCTGTGGAGCTATCAAAACTCTCAGACTATCTCTGAGATCGTCCTCATAACGAACACACCGCTCATATTCAGTTGCCACCATCCCACGTGCATAGCGGCTTAAACGCAAAAATTTAGCTTCATTTTCAGCCACTGATTTATCCCCCTGAGTCAAATTTAGAAACTCCCTCCTCCGGGCATCCACATAACTAGCACCCACATACTTCCCTTGGAAAGCAGTCTTGAAGAATTCCCATGTCAATTGGTCAGCCTGGTACCCTCTTTAACTGTAAGCCACCACTGATAGGCTTCATCTCGTAACAATGACACCGCACCTTTTAGTTTCTACTCGGGGGTGCAGTCGAGGTCATCCATGATCCTCTCTGTGGCCTCAATCCAATATTTAGCCACGTTAGGGGCAACTCCAGCAATACCCCTAAAAATCTCAGCCCCATTAGACTGGAGTCGTTCTGTGACCGACCCACGACCCATAGCACCAGTCTTGGGCCCAACAACCCTCTCCAGAATTCGCAACATAGCTTGGGACAATGCGTCGTCCCCAGACGCTCGATCGCGAGACCAGTCTTAGACACAGGTGAAGCTGGTGCCTCTCTTACTTCAGCGTTAGGCATGTGGCCCGATGACGAGGACCCAGTCTGAGCACCTCTACGGCCTCCACCACGGCCTCTTGTACCCCTTCCATGAGTACCTCTGGTGCTCATTATAAATTTACTTATTATCTGTTTTTAAAAATTTTATGTATCAGTTTACAGTTCCAGTGTTGATTAACAGATATCTTATGGAAAGCACTATCAATATTTAAGGGTTTGTTTTCGCAGAGCAGTAATGATCTTACTACGATTTTAGTTTTCCTAACTGCAGAATATTTCATCTGAGTCTACTACCTAAAGTAGTTTCAATATTTCACTTTAAACAAATGAAGTTTCAGAGGACTTACCACATCGGTAGCAGGAGATTCGGAGAACCGCACATTCAGTAAAAATATTTCAAAATACTTTCAAGTTGTTTGCAACAGTTCTTTTTGAAAATTCCAAGTTTTTGAATAAACCCAAAAACCACAGCCGAGTTTTGAAACCTGGCGCTGATACCACTAAATGTAACACCCCAAACCCAGCCTAGATGTTATGGCCAAATCTGGCGATATCATAATGAAGTGTTTTTCGAAAACATAATTTCATTGGAAAACCCATTCTATATTAACGAAAATTTTAGGGTATTCTGTTCATTTAAAGCTCAAGGTTTTTTTAGCAAAATTTTGATCATATTAGTTTGTTACTATACTTTAAAACAATGTTTGATGCGGAAGCTTTTATAGTATGTTACGAAAATGTGGTGTTTTGAAAAGCATTTAGCTTTTGAGAATCCGCGTCCTACTACTCTCATATATGAATTAAACTAAGTAAAATCCCAAATTAAAAGTTAAAAATTTAAAGTGGCTGTATTACAAAAAAAAATACCCAAATTAAATTTCTTGTAAATAAAAAGTCAAGTATAGAAGCAGGTGCGGTTGTGTGGCCACCTCCGAATCCCTCACAGCACCGATCCGCCTAAGACTGAGGATTACCTGTACAGATAAACAGGGTGAGTTTATGAAAACTCAGTGTGTAACCCTATATAAGAAAATAGCCAATCATGCCGTAGGCAAGTACAGTCTAGGCCTAAGCCCAAAATAATAACAGTTCAGTTCAGGTTGGGCATCAGTCCAATACAATATCAGTATTAGTGCGGGCCTTAGCCTAATTCAGTGACAGTAACAGTTCAGGCATGCAATCAGAAATCCTACCCAACCAGCCTCTACACTCCACTTCGTCCAGCCCCACACTCCATGTGGGGATAAAATCAACCCACCCATCCCTACACTCCAAAAACTAGCACCGGTTGCGGCACTAAACAGTATTTACAGCAGAGCTGCCAGTACAGTACACTTCCTCCAATCATAATAATCCCATCCCAATGCAACATATCACACATGTATGCAACATATATATCATGGCATGCTCATATACAGTCATACATAACATAAGGCATAACAGTCATTTTATATCATAGGGGCATAACAGTCATTTTATATCATAAGGGTATAACAATCGTTTTATATCAGTTTGGGGTCTAGGCATACATACCGACCCATCAGTAGGTCCACAGTCGTCTCGGGCGACCCGTGCAACCTTAACAATCAAACAGTGAAAATGGGCCCAAGGCCCAAAATGCGGGCCCATGTGGGCCCACAAACTCGTGTGGCCCATATAGCTCAGAATTGGTCTTGGCCATGTAAATTACACAGCTTGGCCCAATATTCTCCACACATTCGTGTGGTTTACCCGTACGGGGCCCATAAGCCCTTTTGGCCCACACGGCTCATTTCGGCCAAACATGGCCCGAAACGGCCTAAGGCCATGAAATTGCTCATGGTGGCCTCAATAGTCAAATGCCAACGTTTTATGCATTCAGATTACCACACGAGCGAGCGCACGCTCGTGTAGCGTCAATTGTCATATTTTTTGGCTTTTGTCGATGTACGATTTGGGCAATGTTTACACACCTGGATTCTATTTGTTGAAAAAATCGCCCACACCTTTGAAACCTACACTTGACCAACAATCCCCAATTATTCATTTAAACATTTACCCAATCGAATACACACAAGTTATCCCAATCGTTAAACTCACAACAACATTACCATCGATCGAGTAAGGAAGGAAGTTTTGCCTACCCAAACGTTAATTACAAACCTTCCACCCTTCGAAAAGTTCCTAGGCACCAACCGAAAATGGGTAAGCACTTATTCAACAAGCAAAAAGATAACACTATACTATTACACTTACCAACAACGCAAGAAAGAGAACCAACTACGAAGTGCAAGACTAATCAGCAAGTATAGAATGCTTACCAGAAAACAGAGAAGGGAACACGGTCGGCCCTAAGAGAAAGAAAAGATTCGGCAACCAGGAAATGACAGGGAAGGATGAAAGAAGGGAGAGATTCGGCTAAGGGAAAAACAATATGGAAAACGTTTACTCACTACACAGGTAGTCGGCAATGAAGGAGGAAGAAACATTTGTTGTGAACAAGGGAAAATCTGAAAAGAACAATAATCTAGCTGAAATACACACCTCACAAAATTCAGCAAAAAGAAGAAAGAAAGGGAGGGACGGTAGACTTGAGAGCAGCGAAAGTGAAAATAAAAACTGAATTTCCAAAAGAGAGAAAAAGAGAAAGGAAGCACTAGGAGTAATTTCGACCAAGAGGAGAAAGGATTTGCCACCGACAACTAGGGAAAATTTTGGGGAGAGTGTGCCAAAATTTTGATAAAAGAGAAACCTCTATCACATTTGGGCTTCAAGCAAAAAGAGAGACAACCACATACAAAGGCAAAACAGAAAATGAGGGGCATACCCCTCTGGCCGAATTCTTGAGTGCCCCAGAGTCCCATTTCGGCACAACACTCCCTCTCCCCTCACTTCCCTTGATTTTCTCCAAAAATCCCTCCTCAAATTTCTCCACCCGATCACACCTTCCCTCAACAACCTAATTTGAATTCTACTCAACCACTTCAGTGTTTCAGTCAAACCACAACACCCCCCACGACATAGTAGCAAAATAAATACTCCATCGCCCCACCAAGATTCGAACCTCACCCATCGGCATAGGTAACACGCCACTTACCCCCTAGACCAGCAGACTTTTTATGTCTTGCTTTACCAACAATGATATAAAAGCCTACTAACTATAGGCAAGGGTTTACTCCTTAAAACAAAACTTTTGCACATGCCTGGGCTTGAACCCAAGACTTCTCAGACACTCCCAAACACACCCAAATCACTTAACCCCTAAGACAAAGTGAGATATTTGTGCTACAAACATATAAGATAATTACTTAGATTTTGGGGCGTTACTACTCTACTCCCTAAAAGAAAATTTGGCCTCAAAATTTACTCCGATCAAACAGATGAGGGTATTGTTGACGATCGCCTCTTCGGTTTCCACGTGACCTCCTCTCGAGTTGTCATTGCGCCAAAGTACCTTAACCAAGAGGGATAGACTTCTTCCTCAAAACTTTCACATTATGATCTAGAATCGAACCAGTTCCTCCTCAAAAGTCGTCCGGTCTAACCTCAATCTCCTCACCGAAATCACATGTGTGGGATCGAGCGATAACGCTCAAAGATAGAGGCGTGGAACACATCATGAATCGATTCAACTCGAGGTAACTCAAGTTGATAGGCAACCGGTCCCACACGATTCAATATGCCATAAGGCCGAATAAACCTAGGGTTCAGCTTGCCCTTCCATCCGAATCTCAGTACTTTCTTCCATGGCGAGACCTTAAGAAAAACGAAGTCCCCCACAGAATGCTCAATCTCCTTGCGCTTCAAATCTGCATACAACTTCTGTCTGTCTAATGCCGCCTTCAAGCGATCCTGAACCAATATAACCTTTTCCTTGGTATCAGAAACTAATTCAGGGCCCAGAACACGCCGCTCGCCCAACTCAGTCCAACACGAAGGAGTATGACACCTACGACCATATAATGATTCGTAAGGTGCCATCTGTATGCTAGACTGGTAGCTATTGTTATATGCAAACTCTGCCAATGGCAAATAGTCTTCCCAACAGCCTCGGAAATCTATTACACAACTCCTTAACATATCCTCCAGTATTTGAATCACCCTCTCCGATTGGCCATCTGTCTAAGGATGAAACGCAGTACTGAAGTCCAATCTTGTACCTAAAGCCTCGTGTAACATCTTCCAGAACAGAGACGTGAAGCGAGGATCTCTATCTGATATGATGGAAATCGATACCCCATGAAGTCTCACTATCTCAGCCACATACAGTTTAGCCAGCTTCTGCAAAGGGTAATCAGTACGAACTGGTATGAAATGGCTGACTTGGTCAACCGATCCACGAAGAACCATACTACATCCTTCTTAGTAGGCGTTAGGGGCAGCCCACTAACGAAGACCAAACGGCATCACAAGGAACTTATAATGACCATAACGAGACCTAAACGCTGTCTTGTGAACATCATCCTCTTTGACTCTCAGTTGATGGTACCCCGATCGGAGATCAATCTTAGAGAAGACCGAAGCACCTTGAAACTAGTCGAGTAGATCATCAATCCTCGGCAGGGGGTACTTATTCTTAATAGTCAATTTATTCAGTTACCGGTAGTCGATTCACATACGCATGGATCCATCCTTGTTTTTCACAAATAATACCAGTGCTCCCCATGGAGACACACTAGGGCGGATGAACCCTCGATCCAGTAACTCTAGAATCTGAGCCTTAAGCTCCACTAGCTCCTTCGATGCCATTCTATAAGGAGCGATGGACACCGGAGCTGTACCCGATAGGAGCTCAATCCCAAATTCAACTTCACGGTTTGGAGGTAGTCCAGGTAGTTCATCAGGAAAAACATCCGGAAAATCTTTGATTGTTCTGATATCTTTAACAAACGAAACCTCAGAATCAAAAACATCGATGTAGGCTATATACGCCTCACAACCCTTACGAACCAAATTCTCGGCCTTCAGGGCTGAAATCACATTTGACAAATAATTCTGACGCTCCCTTTTTACCACCACCTCATCACCCTCCACAGTTTTCAGTACCACCCGTTTAGTAGCACAATCCAAATTCACTTGATGCTTAACCAGCCAATCCATGCCCAGTATGAAGTCGAATTCTCCAAATGGAAGTTCTATTAAATCCGCCAAAAAGATGGTTCCTTGAACCTCCAAAGGTACATCTCTGAAGAATTTGTTTACCTTAATCGATCGCCTAAAGGACTCAACACAAGATGCGTCACTCACAATGGTTTCAACCATTAAACCCAAAGTCTCAAACACCGAGCATGCTATATATGAATGCGTAGACCCAACATCAATCAGTGCAGTATAAGGTACATTATGGATAAAGAACATACCAGTAATAACATCTGGGGCGTCTCTATCCTCTTGGCGACGTGCAGCATAAACGGTAGCAGGGCCGCTTTCGCCTCAAAAGTATGACCAGCACCACTACCCAGTGCTCCATGACCACAGCCCATACCATTTCCATCTCTGGCCTGACCATGGCCTCTCAGTGGCTCTGATGCGACTGACCAGTAACTTACATCATTCAAAGCTTAGTGAACAATCTCTCTGATACAAATGCTCTAATGATCCGCATCTCAAACATGCCCAAATCCTTTTCCAGCACTCGCCCTGATGGCGTCTACCACAGTCAACACATGGCTATGGTCCAGTAGCAGCATTAGAGGCCCCAACTCTGACCGATCCATCCACTCTGGCCTTTTTCTTCGGCCTCTGAACGAAACTAGAGGGCTCCGAATCCCTCTTATTCATACCCTTTTCTCTGCGTTACGCCAAGATGCGCTTCACCTCCTCGGCGATCTTCACCTTATCCACCAGTGTGGCAAAATCTCGCTCCCTCTGTGGAGCTATCAAAACTCTCAGACTATCCCTGAGATCGTCCTCGTAACGAACACAACGCTCATATTCAGTTGCCACCATCCCACGCGCATAGCGGCTTAAACGCAAAAATTTAGCTTCATTTTCAGCCACTGATTTATCCCCCTGAGTCAAATTTAGAAACTCCCTCCTCCGGGCATCCACATAACTAGCACCCACATACTTCCCTTGGAAAGCAGTCTTGAAGAATTCCCATGTCAATCGGTCAGCCTGAGTACCCTCTTTAACTGTAAGCCACCACTGATAGGCTTCATCTCGTAACAATGACATCGCACCTTTTAGTTTCGCTTCGGGGTGCGATCGAGGTTATCCATGATCCTCTCTCGTGGCCTCAATCCAATATTTAGCCACGTTAGGGGCAACTCCAGCAATACCCCTAAAAATCTCAGCCCCATTAGACTGGAGTCGTTCTGTGACCGACCCACGGCCTATAGTACCAGTCTTGGGCCCAGCAACCCTCTCCAGAATTCGCAACATAGCTTGGGACAATGCATCATCCCCAGCCGCTCGATCGCGAGACCAGTCTCAGACACAGGTGAAGCTGGTGCCTCTCTTGCTTCAGCGTTAGGCATGTGGCCCGATGACGAGGACCCAGTCCGAGCACCTCTACGGCCTCCGCCACGGCCTCTTGTACCCCTTCCATGAGTACCTCTGGTGCTCATTATAAATTTGCTCATTATCTATTTTTAAAAATTTTATGTATCAGTTTACAGTTCCAGTGTTGATTAACAGATATCTTATGGAAAGCACTATCAATATTTAAGGGTTTGTTTTCGTAGAACGCAGTATTACTATAGTTTTAGTTTTCCCTAACTAGAATATTTCAGTACAGTCTACTACCTAAAGTAGTTTCAATATTTCACTTTAAACAAACAGAAGTTTCAGAGGACTTACCACATCGGCGCCGGAGATTCGGAGAACCGCACATTCAGTAAAAATATTTCAAAATACTTCCAAGTTGTTTGCAACAGTTCTTTTTGAAAATTCCAAGTTTTTGAATAAACCCAAAAACCACAGCCGAGTTTTGAAACCTGGCGCTGATACCACTAAATGTAACACCCCAAACCCAGCCTAGATGTTATGGCCAAATCTGGCGATATCACAATGAAGTGTTTTTCGAAAACATAATTTCATTGGAAAACCCATTCTATATTAACGAAAATTTTAGGGTATTCTGTTCATTTAAAGCTCAAGGTTTTTTTAGCAAAATGTTGATCATATTAGTTTGTTACTATACTTTAAAACAATGTTTGATGCGGAAGCTTTTATAGTATGTTACGAAAATGTGGTGTTTTGAAAAGCATTTATCTTTTGAGAATCCGCATCCTACTACTCTCATATATGAATTAAACTAAGTAAAATCCCAAAGTAAAAGTTAAAAATTTAAAGTGGCCTTATTACAAAAAAAAAATACCCAAATTAAATTTCTTGTAAATAAAAAGTCAAGTATAGAAGCAGGTGCGATTGTGTGGCCACCTCCGAATCCCTCACAGCACCGATCCGCCTAAGACCGAGGATTACTCAGACAGATAAGCAGGTGGTGAGTTTATGAAAACTCAGTGTGTAACCCTATATAAGAAAATAGCCAATCATGCCGTAGGAGGCAATCTGATCGGGCCTAAGCCCAAAACAATATGATTCGATTCCAGTTGGGCCTCGGTCTAATACTGATGATCGGTATTAGTGCGGGCCTTAGCCTATTTCGATGTGATAATGCATTCGGGCATGCAATCAAAAATCCTACCCAACCAGCCTCTACACTCCACTCCGTCCAGCCCCACACTCCATGTGGGGATAAAATCAACCCACCCATCCCTACACTCCAAAAACTAGCACCGGCCATGCACTAGAGCGATTTATAAAGCAGAGCTGCTAGTACAGTACACTTCCTCCAATCATAATAATCCCATCCCCATGCAACATATCACACATGTATGCAACATATATATCATGGCATGCTCATATACAGTCATACATAACATAAGGCATAACAGTCATTTTATATCATAGGGGCATAACAGTCATTTTATATCATAAGGGCATAACAATCGTTTTATATCAGTTTGGGGTCTAGGCATACATACCGACCCATCAGTAGGTCCACAATCGTCTCGGGTGACCCGTGCAACCTTAACAATCAAACAGTGAAAATGGGCCCAAGGCCCATAATGCGGTCTCATGTGGGCCCACAAACTCGTGTGGCCCATATAACTCAGAATTGGTCTTGGCCATGTAAATTACACAGCTTGGCCCAATATTCTCCACACGTTCATGTGGTTTACCCGTACGGGGCCCATAAGCCCTTTGGGCCCACACGGCTCATTTCGGCCAAACATGGCCCGAAACGGCCTAAGGCCATGAAATTGCTCATGGTGGCCTCAATAGTCAAATGCCAACGTTTTATGCATTCAGATTACCACACGAGCGAGTGCACGCTCGTGTAGCGTCAATTGTCATATTTTCTGGCTTTTGTCGATGTACGATTTGGGCAATGTTTACACTCCTGGTTTCTATTTGTTGAAAAAATCGCCCACACCTTTGAAAACTACACTTGACCAACAATCCCCAATTATTCATTTAAACATTTACTCAATCGAATACACACAAGTTATCCCAATCGTTAAACTCACAACAACATTACCATCGATCGAGTAAGGAAGGAAGTTTCGCCTACCCAAACGTTAATTACAAACCTTCCACCCTTCGAAAAGTTCCTAGGCACCAACCGAAAATGGGTAAGCACTTATTCAACAAGTAAAAAGATAACACTATACTATTACACTTACCAACAACGCGAGAAAGAGAACCAACTACGAAGTCCAAGACTTATCAGCAAGTATAGAATGCTTACCAAAAAACAGAGAAGGGAACATGGCCGGCCCTAAGAGAAAGAAAAGATTCGGCAACCAGGAAATAGTAGGGAAGGATGAAAGAAGGGAGAGATTCGACTAAGGGAAAAACAATATGGAAAATGTTTACTCACTACACAGGTAGTCGGCAATGAAGGAGGAAGAAACATTTGTTGTGAACAAGGGCAAAACTGAAAAGAATAATGATCTAGCCGAAACACACACCTCACAAAATTCAGCAAAAAGAAGAAAGAAAGGGAGGGACGGTAGACTTGAGAGCAGCGAAAGCGAAAATAAAAACTGAATTTGCAAAAGAGAGAAAAAGAGAAAGGAAGCACTAGGAGTAATTTCGGCCAAGAAGAGAAGGGATTTGCCACCGACAACTAGGGAAAATTTTGGGGAGAGTGTGCCGAAATTTTGATAAAAGAGAAACCTCTATCACATTCGGCCTTCATGCAAAAAGAGAGACAACCACATACAAAGGCAAAATAGGAAATGAGGGGCATACCCCTCTGGCTAAATTCTTGAGTGCCCCAGAGTCCCATTTCAGCACAACACTCCCTCTCCCCGCACTTCCCTTGATTTTCCCCAAAAATCTCTCCTCAAATCTCTCCACCCGATCACACCTTCCCTCAACAACCTAATTTGAATTCTACTCAACCACTTCAGTGTTTCAGTCAAACCACAACACCCCCCACGGCATAGTAGCAAAATAAATACTCCACTGCCCCCACCAAGATTCGAACCTCAGTCCACTGGCATAGGTAACACGCCACTTACCCCCTAGACCAGCAGACTTTTTATGTCTTGCTTTACCCACAATGATATAAAAGCCTACTAATTATAGGCAAGGGTTTACTCCTTAAAACAAAACTTTTTGCACATGCCGAGGCTTGAACCCAAGACTTCTCAGACACTCCCAAACACACCCAAATCACTTAACCCCTAAGACAGGCAGATATTTGTGCTACAAACAAACAAAATAATTACTTAAATTTTGGGGCATTACTACTCTACCCCCTAAAAGAAAATTTCAGCCTCAAAATTTACCTGATCAAAATAGATGAGGGTATTGTTGACGCATCGCCTCTTCGGGTTCCCACGTGACCTCCTCTGAGTTGTGATTACGCCAAAGTACCTTAACCAGTGGGATAGACTTCTTCCTCAAAACTTTCACATCATGATCTAGAATCTGAACCGGTTCCTCCTTAAAAGTCAGGTCCGGTCTAACATCAATCTCCTCAGCCGAAATCACATGTCTAGGATCAGAGCGATAACGTCTCAGCATAGAGACGTGGAATACATCATGAATCCAATTCAACTCTGGAGGTAACTCAAGTTGATAGGCAACCGGTCCCACACGATTCAGTATGCCATAAGGCCCAATAAACCTAGGGTTCAACTTGCCCTTCCGTCCAAATCTCAGTACCTTCTTCCATGGCGAGACCTTAAGAAAAATAAAGTCCCCCACAGAATACTCAATCTCCTTGCGCTTCAAATCTGAATACAACTTATGTCTGTCTGATGCCGCCTTCAATCGATCCCGAATCAATCTAACTTTTTCCTTGATATCAGAAACCAATTCAGGGCCCAGAACACGCCGCTCGCCCAACTCAGACCAACACGAAGGAGTACGACACCTACGGCCATATAATGCCTCGTAAGGTGCCATCTGTATGCTAGACTGGTAGCTATTGTTATATGCAAACTATGTTAATGGCAAATAGTCTTCCCAACAGCCTCGGAAATCTATTACACAACTCCTTAACATATCCTCCAGTATTTGAATCACCCTCTCTGATTGACCATCTGTCGAAGGATGAAACGCAGTACTGAAGTCCAATCTTGTAACCAAAGCCTCGTGTAACTTCTTCCAGGACCTAACACGGCCTAAGGCCACAAAATCGCTCATGGTGGCCTCAATAGTCAAATGCCCACGTTTTATGCGTTCAGACTACCACACGAGCGAGCGCACGCTCGTGTAGCGTCAATTGTCATATTTTCCAGCTTTTGACGATGTACGATTTTGGCAATATTTACACACCTGGTTTCTATTTGTTGAAAAAATCGCCCACACCTTTGAAACCAACACTTGAGCAACAATCCCCAATTATTCATTTAAACATTTACTCAATCGAATACACACAAGTTGTCCCAATCGTTAAACTCACAACAACATTACCTCCGATTGAGTAAGGAAGGAAGTTTCGCCTACCCAAACGTTAATTACAAACCTTCCACCCTTCAAAAAGTTCCAAGGCACCAATCGAAAATGGATAAGCACTTATTCAATAAGCAAAAAGATAACACTATACTATTACACTTACCAACAATGCTTGAAAGAGAACCAACTACGAAGTGCAAGACTTATCAGTAAGTATAGAATGCTTACCAGAAAACAGAGAAGGGAACACAGTCGGCCCTAAGAGATAGGAAAGATTCGGTAACAACGAAATGCAAGGGAAGGATGAAAGAAGGGAGAGATTCGGCGAAGGGAAAAACAATATGGAAAATGTTTACTCACTACACAGTAAGAGTAGAAGAAACCAAACAGGTAGTCAGCAATGAAGGAGGAAGAAACATTTGTTGTGAACAAGGGAAAAACCGAAAAGAACAATGATCTAGCCAAAACACACACCTCACAAAATTTAGCAAAAAGAAGAAAGAAAGGGAGGGACGGTAGACTTGAGAG
The DNA here is from genome assembly GCA_025698515.1 of Gossypium sturtianum. Lineage (NCBI taxonomy): Eukaryota > Viridiplantae > Streptophyta > Magnoliopsida > Malvales > Malvaceae > Gossypium > Gossypium sturtianum. The sequence goes on from CM046948.1 coordinate 97,504,449, forward strand.
CAGAGAAAGCAAAAATAAAAACTGAATTTGCAAAAGAGAGAAAATGATAAAGGAAGCACTAGGAGTAATTTCGGCCAAGAGGAAAAGGGATTTTCCGCCGACAACTAGGGAATATTTTGGGGAGAGTGTGCTAAAATTTTGATAAAAGAGAAACCTCTATCACATTCGGCCTTCAAGCAAAAAGAGAAACAAACACATACAAAGGCAAAACCGAAAATGAGGGGCATACCCCTCTGGCCGAATTCTTAAGTGCCCAATAGTCCCATTTTGGCACAACTCTCCCTCTCCCCTCACTTCCCTTAATTTTTTCAAAAAATCCCTCCTCAAATTTCTCCACCCGATCACACCTTCCCTCAACAAACTAATTTGAATTCTACTCAACCACTTCAGTGTTTCAGTCAAACCACAACACCCCCCACGGCACAACAGCAAAATAAATACTCCACTGCCCCAACCAAGATTCGAACCTCAATCCACTAGCATAGGTAACATGCCGCTTACCCCCTAGACCAGCAGACTTTTTATGTCTTGCTTTACCCACAATGATATAAAATCCTACTAACTATAGGCAAGGGTTTACTCCTTAAAACAAAACTTTTTGCACATGCCCAGGCTTGAACCCAAGACTTCTCAGACACTCGCAAACGCACCCAAATCACTTAACCCCTAAGACAGGCAGATATTTGTGCTACAAACATACAAAATAGTTACTTAGATTTTAGGGCGTTACAACTCTACCCCCCTAAAAGAAAATTTCAGCCTCAAAATTTACCTAATCAAAACAGATGAGGGTATTATTGATGCATCGCCTCTTCGGGTTCCCACGTGGCCTCCTCTGAGTTGTGATTGCGCCAAAGTACCTTAACTAGTGGGATAGACTTCTTCCTCAAAACTTTTACATCATGATCTAGAATCTGAACCGGTTCCTCATCAAAAGTCAGGTTCGGTCTAACCTCAATCTCCTCAGTCGAAATCACATGTGTGGGATAAGAGCAATAACGCCTCACCATAGAGACGTGGAACACATCGTGAATCCGATTCAACTCTGAAGGTAACTCAAGTTGATAGGCAACCTGTCCCACACGTTTCAGTATCTGATAAGGCCCAATAAATCTAGGGCTCAACTTGCCCTTCCGTCCAAATCTAAGTACCTTCTTCCATGGCGAGACCTTAAGAAAAATAAAGTCCCCCACAGAATACTCAATCTCCTTGCGCTTCAAATCCGCATACAACTTCTGTCTGTCTGATGCCGCCTTCAATCGATCCCGAATCAATCTAACTTTTTCCTTGGTATCAGAAACCAATTCAGGGCCCAGAACACGCCGCTCGCCTAACTCAGTCCAACACGAAGGAGTACGACACCTACGGCCATATAATTCCTCATAAGGTGCCATCTGTATGCTAGACTGGTAGCTATTGTTATATGCAAACACTGCCAATGGCAAATAGTCTTCCCAACAGCCTCGAAAATCTATTAATCAACTCCTTAACATATCCCCCAGTATTTAAATCACCCTCTCTGATTGACCATCTGTCTAAGGATGAAACGCAATACTAAAGTCCAATCTTATACCCAAAGCCTTGTGTAACTTCGTCAAGATTCGAGACGTGAAGCGAGGATCTCTATCCGATATCATGGAAACCGATACCCCATGCAGTCTCACTATCTCAGCCACATACAGTTTAGCGGCTTACGCACAGGTGTCGATCTGACCCGGTATGAAATGGGCTGACTTGGTCAACCGATCCACGACGACCCATACTGCATCCTTCTTAGTAGGCGTTACGGGCAGCCCACTAACAAAGTCCAAACGGCATCACAAGGAACTCATAATGACCATAACGAGTCCTAAACGCTGTCTTCTGAACATCAGCCTCTTTGACTCTCAGTTGATGGTACCCCGATCGGAGATCAATCTTAGAGAAGACCGAAGCTCCTTGAAACTGGTCGAATAGATGATCAATCCTCGGTAGGGGGTACTTATTCTTAATAGTTAATTTATTCAATTGTCGGTAGTCGATGCACATACGCATGGATCCATCCTTCTTTTTCACAAATAATACCGGTGCTCCCCATAGAGACACACTAGGGCAGATGAACCCTCGATCCATTAACTCTTGAATCTGAGCCTTAAGCTCGACTAGCTCATTCGGTGCCATTCTATAAGGAGAGATGGACACCGGAGCTGTACCCGGTAGGAGCTCAATCCCAAATTCAACTTCACGGTTTGGAGGTAGTCCAGGTAGTTCACCGGGAAAAACATCCAAAAAACCTTTGAATGTTCTGATATCTTTAACAGATGAAACCTCAGAATCGAAAACATCAATTTCGACTATATACGCCTCACAACCCTTACGAACCAACTTCTCGGCCTTCAGGGCAGAAATCACATTTGACAAATAATTCCGACGCTCCCCTATTACCACCACCTCATCACCCTCCACAGTTTTCAGTACCACTCGTTTAGTAGCACAATCAAAATTCACTTGATGCTTAACCAGCCAATCCATGCCCAGTATTCAGTCGAATTCTCCAAATGGAAGTTCCATTAAATCTGCCAAAAATATGGTTCCTTGAACCTCCAAGGTATATCTCTAAACACTTTGTTTACCTTAACTGAATTCCCTAAAGGACTCAACACAGTAACCTCGCTCACAATGGTTTCAACCATTAAACCCAAAGTATCAAACACCGAGCATGCTATATAAGAATGCGTCGACCCAACATCAATTAGTGCAGTATAAGGTACATTATGGATAAAGAACGTACCAGTAATAACATCTGGGGCGTCTCTGTCCTCTCGGCGACGTGCAGCATAAACAAGAGCTGGCTGCCTCGCCTCAGTATGACCAGCACCTCTGCCCAGTGCTCCACGACAACGGCCTACACTATTTCCATCTCTTGCCTGACCACGGCCTCTCGGTGGCTACTGAACACCTCTCGGCGGCTGAACAGTACCCCGACCTGTAACTTGCATCTGTTTGGGCTTCCATGGACAATCTCTGATACGGTGCTCTAATAATCCACATCTCAAACATGCCCCAATCCTTTTCCAGCACTCGCCCTGATGGCGTCTACCACATTCAAACAGTGAAAATGGGCCTAAGGCCCATAATGCGAGCCCATGTGGGCCCACACGCTTGTGTGGCCCACATAGCCCAGAATTGGTCTCGACCTGTGCAACCTTAACAATCAAATATTGAAAATGGGCCCAAGGCCCATAATGGAGGCCCATGTGGGCTTACACGCTCGTGTGTCCCACATAGCCATGAATTGGTCTCGGCCATGTAAATTACACAGCTTGGCCCAATATTCTCCACATGTTCGTGTCGTTTAAATGTGTGGGGTCCACAAGCCATTTGGGCCCAAATGCTCATTTCGGCCCAACATGGCCCAAAACGGCCTAAGGCCATGAAATCGCTCATGGTAGCCTCAATAGTCAAATGTGATGTACGATTTAGCCAATGTTTACACACCTGGTTTCTATTTGTTGAAAAAATCACCCACACCTTTGAAACCTACACTTGACCAACAATCCCCAGTTATTCATTTAAACATTTACTCAATCAAATGCACACAAGTTATCCCAATCGTTAAACTCACAACAACATTACCTTCGATCGAGTAAGGAGGGAAGTTTCGCCTACCCAAACATTAATTACAAACCTTCCACCCTTTGAAAAATTCTTAGGCACCAACCAAAAATGGGTAAGCACTTATTCAACAAGCAAAAAGATAACACTATACTATTACACTTACCAACAACACGAGAAAGAGAACCAACTACGAAGTGCAAGACTTATCAGCAAGTATAGAATGCATACCAGAAAACAAAGAAGGGAACAGGGTCGGCCCTAAGAGAAAGAAAAGATTAGGCAACCAGGAAATGAAAGGGAAGGATGAAAGAAGGGAGAGATTCGGCTAAGAGGAAAACAATGTGGAAAACGTTTACTCACTACACAGTAAGAGTAGAAGAAACCAAACAGGTAGTCGACAATGAAGGCGGAAGAAACATTTGTTGTGAACAAGGGCAAAACCGAAAAGAACAATAATCTCACCGAAACACACACCTCACAAAATTCAGCAAAAAGAATAAAGAAAGGGAGGGACGGTAGACTTGAGAGTAGAGAAAGCGAAAATAAAAACTAAATTTGCAAAAGAGAGAAAAAGAGAAAGGAAGCACTAGGAGTAATTTTGGCCAAGAGGAGAAGGGATTTGCCGCCGACAACTAGGGAAAATTTTGGGGAGAGTGTGCCAAAATTTTGATAAAAGAGAAACCTCTATCACATTCGGCCTTCAAGCAAAACGAGAGACAACCACATACAAAGGAAAAATTAGAAATGAGGGGCATACCCCTCTAGCTGAATTCTTGAGTGCTCCAGAGTCCCATTTCGGCACAACACTCCCTCTCCCCTCACTTCCTTTGATTTTCTCCAAAAATCTCTCCTCAAATCTCTCCACCCGATCACACCTTCCCTCAACAACCTAATTTGAATTCTACTTAACCACTTCAGTATTTCAGTCAAACCACAACACCCCCCACGGCACAGTAGCAAAATAAATACTCCACTGCCCCCACCAAGATTCGAACCTCAGTCCACTGGCATAGGTAACACGCCACTTACCCCCTAGACCAGCAAACTTTTTATGTCTTGCTTTACCCACAATGATATAAAAGCCTACTAACTATAGGCAAGGGTTTACTCCTTAAAACAAAACTTTTTGCACTTGCCCAGGCTTGAACCAAAAACTTCTCAGACACTCCCAAACACACCCAAATCACTTAACCCCTAAGACAGGCAGATATTTGTGCTACAAACATACAAAATAATTACTTAGATTTTGGGGCGTTACAACTCTACCCCCTAAAAGAAAATTTCGGCCTCAAAATTTACCTGATCAAAACAGATAAGGGTATTATTGTCGCATCGCCTCTTCGGGTTCCCACGTGGCCTCCTCTGAGTTGTGATTTTGCCAAAGTACCTTAACCAGTGGGATAGACTTCTTCCTCAAAACTTTCACGTCATGATCTAGAATCTGTACCGGTTCCTCCTCAAACGTTAGGTCCGGTCTAACCTCAATCTCCTCAGTCGAAATCAAATGTATGGGACCAGAGCGATAACGCCTTAGAATAGAGACCTAGAACACATCATGAATCCGATTCAACTCTGGAGGTAACTCAAGTTGATAGGCAACCGGTCCCACACGTTTCAGTAAGCGAGAAGGCCCAATAAAACTAGGGTTCAACTTGCCATTCCGTCCAAATCTCAGTACCTCCTTCCATGGCGAGACCTTAAGAAAAACGAAGTCCCCCACAGAATACTCAATCTCCTTGCGCTTCAAATCTGCATACAACTTCTGTCTGTCTGATGCCGCCTTCAATTGATCCCGAATCAATCTAACTTTGTCGTCATTATCAGAAACCAATTCAGGGCCCATAACACGCCGCTCGCCCAACTCAGTCCAACACGAAGGACTACGACACCTACGGCCATATAATGCCTCGTAAGGTGCCATTTGTATTCTAGACTGGTAGTTATTGTTATATGCAAACTCTGCCAATGGCAAATAGTCTTCCCAACAGCCTCGGTAATCTATTACACAACTCTTTAACATATCCTCTAGTATTTGAAACACCCTCTCTGATTGACTATATATCTAAGGATGAAATGCAGTACTGAAGTCCAATCCTGTACCCAAAGCCTCGTGTAACTTCTTCCAAAACCGAGACGTGAAGCAAGGATCTCTATTCGATATGATGGAAACCGGTACCCCATGCAGTCTCACTATCTCAGCCATATACAGTTTAGCCAGCTTCTTCAAAGGGTAATCAGTACGAACAGGTACGAAATAGGCTGACTTGGTCAACCAATCCACGACGACCCATACTGCATCCTTCTTAGTAGGCGTTAGGGGCAGCCCACTAACGAAGTCCAAACGGCATCACAAGGAACTCATAATGACCATAACGAGTCCTAAACGCTGTCTTGTGAACATCAGCCTCTTTGACTCTCATTTGATGGTACCCCGATCGGAGATCAATCTTAGAGAAGACTGAAGCTTATGGAAACTGGTCGAATAGATCATCAATCCCCGGCAGGGGGTACTTATTCTTAATAGTCAATTTATTCAGTTGCCGGTAGTCGACGCACATACGCATGGATTCATCCTTCTTTTTCACAAATAATACCGGTGCTCCCCATGGAGACACACTAGGGCGGATGAACCCTCGATCCAGTAACTCTAGAATCTGAGCCTTAAGCTCCACTAGCTCCTTCGGTGCCATTCTATAAGGAGCGATGGACACCGGAGCTGTACCCGGTAGGAGCTCAATCCCAAATTTTACTTCACGGTTTGGAGGTAGTCTAGGTAGTTCACTGGGAAAAACATCCAATAAATTTTTGAGTGTTCTGATATCTTTAACAGACGAAACCTCAGAATAAAAAACATCGATGTAGGCTATATACGCCTCACAACCCTTACAAACCAACTTCTCGGCCTTCAGGATAGAAATCAAATTTGACAAATAATTCCGATGCTCCCCTATTACCACCACCTCATCACCCTCCACAGTTTTCAGTGCCACCCGTTTAGTAGCACAATCCAAATTCACTTGATGCTTAACCAGCCAATCCATGCCCAGTATTAAGTCGAATTCTCCAAATGGAAGTTCCATTAAATTCGCCAAAAAGATGGTTCCTTGACCTCCAAAGGTACATCTCTAAACAATTTGTTTACCTTAACTGACTGCCCTAAAGGACTCAACACAGTAACCTCACTCGTAATGGTTTCAACCATTAAACCCAATGTCTTAGACACCGAGCATGCTATATACGAATACGTAGACCCAACATCAATCAGTGCAGTATAAGATACATTATGGCCAAAGAACGTACCAGTAATAACATCTGGGACGTCTCCGTCCTCTCGGCGACGTGCAGTATAAACCAGAGCTGGCTGCCTCGCCTCAGTATGACCAGTACCTCTGCCCAGTGCTCCACGACCATGGCCCATACAATTTCCATCTCTAGCCTGACCACTACCTCTCGGCGGTTGCTGAACACCTCTCGGTGACTGAACAGTACCCCGACCTGTAACTTGCATCTGTTGACAATCTCTGATACGGTGCTCTAATGATCCGCATCACAAACATGCCCCAATCCTTTTCCAGCACTCGCCCTGATGGCGTCTACCACAGTCAACACATGGCTGCGGTCCAGTAGCACCATTAGGGGCCCCAACTCTAACCGGCCCATCCACTCTGGCCTTTTTCTTCGGCCTCTGAACGAAACTCGAGGGCTCTGAATCCCTCTTATTCCTACCCTTTTCTCTGTTCTGACGCTCAGTACGCTTCACCTCCTCGGCGATCTTCGCCTTATCCACCAGTGTGGCAAAATCTCGCTCTCTCTGTGGAGCTATCAAAACTCTCAGACTATCCCTGAGGCCGTCCTCGAAATGAACACACCGCTCATATTCAATTGCCACCATCCCACGCGCATAGCGGCTTAAACGCAGAAACTCAGCTTTATATTCAGCCACTAATTCATCCCCCTTAGTCAAATTTAAAAACTCCCTCCTCCGGGCATCCACATATCTAGCGCCCACATACTTCCCTTGGAAAGCAGTCTTGAAGAATTCCCATGTCAATCGGTCAGCCTGAGTACCCTCTTTCACTGTAAGCTACCACTGATAGGCTTCATCTCGTAACAATGACACTGCACCTTTTAGTTTCTGCTCAGGGGTGTAGTCGAGGTCATCCATGATCCTCTCTGTGGCCTCAATCCAATATTCAGCCACGTTAAGGGCAACTCCAGTAATACCCCTAAAAATCTCAGCCCCATTAGACCGGAGTCGTTCTGTGACCGAACCACGGCCCATAGTACCAGTATTGGGCCCAGCGACCCTCTCCAAAATTCGCAACATAGCTTGGGACAATGCTTCGTCCCCAGCCGCTCGATCGTGAGACCAGTCTCAGTCATAGGTGAAGCCGGTGCCTCTCTAGCTTCAGCGTTAGGCATGTAGCCTGATGACGAAGACCCAGTCCGAACACCACTACGGCCTCCGCCACGGCCTCTTGTACCCCTTCCACGAGTACCTCTGGTGCTCATTATAAATTTGTGTATTATCTATTTTTAACAATTTTATGTATCAGTTTACAGTTCCAGTGTTGATTAACAGATTCTTATAGAAAGCAATATCAGTATTTAAGGGTTTGTTTTCCCAGAACGCAGTCTTACTATAGTTTTAGTTTTCCCTAACGAGAATATTTCAGTACAGTCTACTACCTATAGTAGTTTCAATATTTCACTTTAAACAAATAGAAGTTTCAGAGGACTTACCACATCGGCGCCGGAGATTCGGTGAACCGCACATTCAGTAAAAATATTTCAAAATACTTCCAAGTTGTTTGGAACAGTTCTTTTCGAAAATTCCAAGTTTTAGAATAAAACCAAAAACCACTGCCGAGTTTTGAAACCTGGCTCTGATACCACTAAATGTAACACCCCAAACCCAGCCTAGACGTTATGGCCAAATCTGGCGATATCACAATGAAGTGTTTTTCAAAAACATAATTTCATTGGAAAACCCATTCTATATTAACGGAAATTTTAGGGTATTCTGTTCATTTAAAACTCAAGGGGTTTTTAGCAAAATGTTGATCATATTAGTTTGTTACTATACTTTAAAACAATGTTTGATGCAGAAGATTTTAGAGTATGTTACGAAAACGTGGTGTTTTGAAAAGCATTTATCTTTTGAGAATACGCGTCCTACTACTCTCAGAAATGAATTAAACTAAGTAAAATCCCAAATTAAAAGTTTAAAATTTAAAGAGGCCTTAATCCAAAAACAAATACCAAAATTAAATTTCTTGTAAATAAAAAGTCAAGTATAGAAGCAGGTGCGGTTGTGTGGCCACCTCCGAATCCCTCACAGCACCGATCCGCTTAAGACTGGGGATTACCTTTACAGATAAACAGAGGGGTGAGTTTACGAAAACTCAGTGTGTAACCCCATATAAGCAAATAGCCAATCATGCCGTAGGCAAGTACAGTCTGGGCCTAAGCCCAAAATAATAATGATTCGATTCGGTTGGGGCCTCATTGTCTGATATCGATATCGGTGTGGATCTTAGCCCATTTGATGTGATAAAGAACAGTTTAGGCATGCAATCAGAAATCCTACCCAACCAGCCTCTACACTCCACTCCGTCCAGCCCTACACTCCATGTGGGGATAAAATCAACCCACCCATCCCTACACTCCAAAAATTAGCAGGTTATGCACTAAATGATATTTGTAGCAGAGTATCGATCTGATACACTTCCTCCAATAATAATAATCCCATCCCCATGCAACATATCACACATGTATGCAACATATATATCATGGCATGCTCATATAAAGTCATACATAACATAAGGCATAACAGTCATTTTAAATCATAGGGGCATAACATTTATTTTATACCATAGGGGCATAACAGTCATTTTATATCAGTTTGGGGTCTAGGTATACTTATCGACCCATCAGTAGGTCCACAGTCGTCTCGGGCGACCCGTGCAACATTAACAATCAAACAGTGAAAATGGGTCCAAGGCCCAAAATGCGGGTCCATGTGGGCCCACACGCTCGTGTGGCCCACATAGCCCAGAATTGGTCTCGGCCATGTAAATTACATAGCTTGGCCCAATATTCTCCACACGTTCGTGTGGTTTACCCGTGTGGGGCCCACAAGCCCATTGGGCCCACACGGCTCATTTCGGCCCAACATGGCCCAAAACGGCCTAAGGCCATAAAATCGCTCATGGTGGCCTCAATAGTCAAACGCCCACGTTTTATGCGTTCAGATTGCCACACGAGCGAGCGCACGCTTGTGTAGCGTCAATTGTCATATTTTCCAGCTTTTGCCGATGTACGATTTGGGCAATGTTTACACACCTGGTTTCTATTTGTTGAAAAAACCGCCCACACATTTGAAACCTACACTTGACCAACAATCCCCAATTATTCATTTAACCATTTACTCAATCGAATACAGGCAAGTTACCCAATCGTTAAACTCACAACAACATTACCTTCAATCGAGTAAGGAAGGAAGTTTCTCCTACCCAAACGTTAATTACAAACCTTCCACCCTTCGAAAAGTTCCTAGGCACCAACCAAAAATGGGTAAGCACTTATTCAACAAGCAACAAGATAACACTATACTATTACACTTACCAACAATGCGAGAAAGAGAACCAACTACGAAGTGCAAGACTTATCAGCAAGTATAGAATGCTTACCAAAAAATAGTGAAGGGAACACGGTCGGCCCTAAGAGAAAGAAAAGATTCGGCAACCAGGAAATGAAAGGGAAGGATGAAAGAAGGGAGAGATTCGGCCAAGGGAAAAACAATGTGGAAAATGTTTACTCACTACACAGTAAGAGTAGAAGAAACCAAACAGGTAGTCGACAATGAAGGAGGAAGAAACGTTTGTTGTGAACAAGGGCAAAACCGAAAAGAACAATGATCTAGTCGAAACACACACATCATAAAATTCAGTAAAAAGAAGAAAGAAAGGGAGGGACGGTAGACTTGAGAGCAGAGAAAGAAAAATTAAAAACTGAATTTGCAAAAAAAAAGAAAAAGAGAAAGGAAGCACTAGGAGTAATTTCGGCCAAGAGGAGAAGGGATTTGCCACCGAAAACTAGGGAAAATTTGGGGAAGAGTGTGCCAAAATTTTGATAAAAGGGAAACCTCTATCACATTCGGCCTTCAAGCAAAAAGAGAGACAAACACATACAAAGGCCAAACCGGAAATGAGGGGCATACTCCTCTGGCCGAATTCTTGAGTGCCCCAGAGTCCCATTTCGGCACAACACTCCCTCTCCCCTCACTTCCCTTGATTTTCTCCAAAAATCCCTCCTCAAATCTCTCCACCCGAGCACACCTTCCCTCAACAACCTAATGTGAATTATACTCAACCACTTCAGTGTTTCAGTCAAACCACAACACCCCCCACGGCACAGCAGCAAAATAAATACTCCACTGCCCCCCACCAAGATTCGAACCTCAGTCCACTGGCATAGGTAACACGCCACTTACCCCCTAGGCCAGCAGACTTTTTATGTCTTGCTTTACCCATAATGATAAAAAAGCCTACTAACTATAGGCAAGGGTTTATTTCTTAAAACAAAACTTTTTGCACATGCCCAGGCTTGAACCCAAGACTTCTCAGACACTCCCAAACACACCCAAATCACTTAACCCCTAAGAGAGGCAGATATTTGTGCTACAAACATACAAAATTTTTACTTAGATGTTGGGGCGTTACAATCGATACATGAAACACATTATGTATTTTCTCTAGCTCAGACGGTAAAGATAGTCGATAAGCAACTGGCCCGACTCGCTCAATAATCTCGTACGGCCTGATGAATCGCGGATTTAATTTTCTTTTTTGACCAAATCGTAATATCTTTTTCCCCGGTGACACTTTCAACAACACTCTATCCCTGATTTGAAACTCAATATCTTTCCATTTCAAGTCTGCATAAGATATCTATCGATCCGATGTTGCTTTCAAACTATCGCGAATTACTTTACTTTTTCTTCTGTCTCTCTGATCAGATCAACCCCGTGAATCTTATTCTCGCTAAGCTCAGTCCAGTACAACGGAGTTCGACATTTACGACCGTATAGAGCTTCGTACGGTGCCATCTTAATACTCGATTGAAAACTATTATTGTAAGCAAATTCAATCAGCGGTAAATATTTCTCCTTGCTACCCACAAACTCGAGAATGCAACAACGCAATATATCCTCAAGTATCTGAATAACTCGTTCGGGTTGACTATCCGTCTGCGGGTGAAATACGGTACTGAAATGTAACTTTGTACCCAATGCCTCTTGTAGTTTATTCCAAAATCGTGAAGTGAATCTCGGATCTCTATCCGAAACAATAGATAGTGGCACTCCTTGCAATTTCACAACTTCGGAAATATATAACTCAATGAATCTATCGAGTGAATAGTTTGTACACACTGGAATGAAATGTGCAGATTTCGTTAATCTGTCAACAACAACCCAGATTGCATCTTTCTTTCTCGGTGTTAAGGGCAAACCCAAAATAAAATCCATAGTTACTCTGTCCCATTCCCACTCAGGAATCATGATAGGCTGTAATAAACCTGACGGTACTTGATGCTCAGCTTTGACTTGCTGATAAATCAAACATTTCGAAAGAAATTCTGAGATATCCCATTTCATGCCATGCCACCAATAAAATTGTTTCAAATCATTATACATTTTCGTGCTTCCTGGGTGTACTAATAAACAACTACTATGTGCTTCATTCAAAATCATCTGAATCAACTCTGAATTTCTCAGAACACATATTCCATCTCTGAATCTCAAACAATCATCGGAATCAACTTGAAACTCTAAATCAGAAATTGACTCACACTGAACCCATTTTGCTTGCAATTCATTATCAATTTTTTTAGCCTCACAAATCTGCTGTATGAACAACGGTCTTGCTTTCAACTCGGCTACTAACGAACAATCATCAGACAAAGCCAAATGTGTGTTTAAAGCACGTAAAGCAAACAAGAGCTTTCGACTCAAAGCATCAGCAACTATGTTTGCTTTCCCCGGATGATAGTCAATCACTAATTTATAGTCTTTTAGCAATTCTAACCATCTCCGCTATCGCAAATTCAAGTCTCTTTGAGTCATCAGATATTTCAAGCTTTTGTGGTCAGTATAAATATGACATTTCTCACCAAACAAATAATGGCGCCAAATTTTCAACGCAAACACAATCGCAGCCAATTCTAGATCTTGTGTTGGATAATTCTTTTCATGCGGCTTCAACTGTCTCGAGGCATAAGCTACAACTTTTCCTTCTTGCATCAAAACACAACCCAGACAATTTAACGATGCATTACTGAAAATTATGAATTCTTTACCCGACTCAGGCTGAACTAACACTGGAGCTTCAGTCAATAAATCTTTTAACTGCTCGAAACTTTTCTGGCATTTATCTGACTACTCAAACTTAACATCTTTTTGAAGCAATCTTGTCATTGGAGTTGCAATCATCGAAAAGCCTTTTACAAACCGTCTATAATATCCCACTAGTCCCAGAAAACTGCAGACCTCAGAAACATTTCTCGGAGGCTTCTAATCTATAATCGTAGATATCTTACTCGGGTCAACCTGGATACCATCAGCTGAAACAATATGTCCCAAAATCCAACCTCTCTTAGCCAAAACTCACATTTGCTAAACTTTGCAAACAACCGTTTATCTCTCAAAGTTTTCAACACAATTCTCAAATGCTCGGCATGTTCAGATTCATCACGAGAGTAAATCAAGATATCATCAATAAACATAACTACGAACCGGTCTAAATATTGTCTGAAAATCATGTTCATCGAGTCCATAAAAATAGCAGGTGCATTCGTTAGTCCAAAAGGCATAATAGAAAATTCATAATGTCCATACCTTATTCTAAATGCAGTTTTTGGCAAATCAAAGTCTTTAACTCGCAACTGGTAATAACCCGATCTCAAATCGATTTTCAAAAACACTGTTTCCCCTTTTAATTGATCAAACAAATCATCAATCCATGGTAGAGGGTATTTGTTCTTTATAGTCACTTTATTCAGCTGTCTGTAGTCAATACACATTCTCATCATGCCATCTTTCTTTTTCACAAATAACACGGTGGCACCCCAAGGCGAAAAACTCGATCTAGCAAAACCATTATCTGTCAACTCTTGCAACTGAGCTTTCAATTCTTTTAACTCTGTCGGGGCCATTCGGTACAGACCTATCAATATCGACGTTGTACTTGGTACTAATTTAAAACAAAATTCAACTTCTCTAATAGGTGGTAAACCCGATATGCAACACCCTTTGCCCGTATTCAACGTCGGAACCGGGTACGAGGCATTACTAGACTTAACTTACTTACTCGTACAAAATCGGGCAATATATATTCTTTTCTACTTAATTTTTTTTCATTTGAATTCTTAACATCCTTATTATGGGCCTACGAGACCCAAGACATACACATGAAGTGATCTGGGACTGAACCGGAAACTTACGAACACTTAGAAAATTTTTGCTTAAAACAGGGCCACGCGCCCGTGTGAGAGAAGTGACACGCCCGTGTAGGCATACCACACGCCCGTGCTTCAGGCCGTGTCCAAAATAAGGGGTATTTTGTTTATGACGTCAGCAACTAATTAGGACCACACGGCCAAGCCATACACCCGTGTGCTGGCCCATGTGACGAACTAAATTTTTCGCAAATTAGGTGCAGGGGACACACGGCCTACCAACACGCCCATGGGGCTAACCGTGTGTCACACACGACCTAGGAACATGCCCGTATGTCTATCCGTGTGGACAAATGCAAGGCTATTTACCAAGCCATTTGCCACCCTGAAAAGTAACCATACTTATACCAATTCATTCCACACTTAGCATAGCAATAATGCATCACTAACATTCACTAATCCATCATACATCTACTTCACACACTACTCATTTGATTGCATCGCATTGCACTTCATGAATTTCGTCATCATTGAATAAATACAACTTAACTAGTATTGGCAAATTCCAATGGCCATTTACAAAATGAATTAAGTAACATTAATAGCCAACTCCTTGGCTAACCAATATGACATATAACAAAATGACAAAGTTCCTATACATGCCATACCCAAAATAGTTAACTTTACTATACCAAAAGAATAGCTTGATAGTGTGAATCGAGCTCCGACGTCCTACGATCCCCGAGCTAGCTTGGCGATACTACAAGGAAATGGAAAAGAAAGGGAGTAAGCATAAAGCTTAGTAAGTTTGCATGAAATAAATAGCAACACAAAGACTTATGATAACATACATTCATCTCATTGATTAATAACACAAGTTCTTAAGCACTTTGACATAACTTACTCATGCTTACTCTTACCAATCACATAACACTTATCCAACTCATTTCTCATAAGTTACTCATATGTACCTGTAACACTCATCACATGACTTTAGCACTTTTATCATCTTGAATATAGACTTAGCTCTTTATCCCGTTGAACCATTTGGAATATCGGAGGATACTCAAACTCGTCATACATGTAACACGATGCCAATGCCATATCTCAGATATGGTCTTACATGGGATCACATCTCAACACCGATGCCATATCCCAGATATGGTCTTACATGAGATCTCATATCGATGTCGATGCCATGTCCCAGACATGGTCTTCCACGAGATCTTTATTTGGCCGATGCCATGTCCCAGACATGGTCTTATACGGGACCTTCCTTTCGATGTCGATGCCATGTCCCAGACATGGTCTTATACGGGACCTTCCTTTCGGTGCCGATGCCATGTCCTAGACATGGTCTTATACGGGACCTTCCTTTATATCATGTCGTGACAATGGTATCCTTGCTATTCCTAAGGTTCAACCAGGACTTCGACTTAATATAATATCATCATACTTTCATCGAGACATCATTAATCAATCTCATAGAGATAACATACATTTCTCATGATATTAAGAAATTAGAACATAATAACATTATGTAGCTTGAATTTCACACAAACTTACCTCGGTACCAAAATATGTATAGTTGTTCGATTTAGTCTACCACATTATTCTTTCCTCTATTTCGGTCCGGACTTCGTGTTTCTTGATCTATAATGACAATTTTGCTTATTTAATGATCACATTGGCTAAAATAACTCATGACTCATACTTTGGCAAAATTTACGATTTCTTCCCTAAACTTTCACTTATTTACACTTTTGCCCCTAATCTCGTAAAATGATTTTTATTCAATTTCCTTGCATTTTAAGCCTAGCCGAACCATTTTCATAACTACAACAGCCCACAATTTCCACAAATTCATACTTTTATGACAAATTTCATTACTTTTACAATTTAATCCTTTTTATGAATTTTCCATGAAAATCACTTAGAAAAAGATGTTTATCATACATCAAACTTTCATATTCCTCCACTAAACATCAAAATACATATATGTCATACATGGGTAAATTTTTGAACATGAACCCTTGCTCAAAATATAGCTAGAAATAGCTAAATCGAGCTACGAGGATCTCAAAAATACGAAAAACATGAAAAACGGGGCTAGGAGGTAACTTGAAATTTGAAGAAACCCTAGCTATGGCTCCTTGCAAATTTCGGCACTTAGGGGAAGAAGATGAACACAATTTTGACTTCTTTTTCCCTTTTTATTAACTTATTAACATATTGACCAAAATGCCCTTAAGGCCCCTTTCTTGAGATTTTTCCTTCCCATGCCCATTTTTGTCCATCTTGACATATAATGGTCTAATTTCTAAATAAGGACCTCTAATAATTTTTCTAATGCTATTTCATACTTGAATCTTCTAGAATCTCATATTTTTCAATCTTTTCAATTTAGTCCTAATGAATAAATTGATCACTAATTTATAAAATTTCTTCATGAAATTTTCACATAATCATGCAAACGTGTCATAGACCTCATAAAAACCATAAAACACATATTTGTACTTCAGATTTGTGGTCTCGCAAACACTATCCTGACTAGGCCCTAAATCGGGCTATTACAATTCTCCCCCTTAGGGATTTTCGTCCCCGAAAATCTTACCGGTAAAAAGGTTGGGATATTGGTTTCTCATAGCCTCCTCGGGCTCCCATGTAGCCTCTTCTACCCCATGTCTTTGCCATAGTACTTTCACAAGGGCTATACTTTTATTTCTTAACTGTTTAACTTCTCGTGCCAAAATCTTAATCGGCTCTTCGCCATAAGTCATGTCTGGTTGAATTTCTACCTTTATTGGTACAATCACATGCGAAGGGTCTGATCGGTAGCGACGTAACATAGACACGTGGAATACATCATGAATCTTTTCCAACTTAGATGGCAATGCAAAACGATAGGCTACCCGTCCTATCCTCTCGGTAATCTCATATAGTCTGATAAAGCGCAGACTCAACTTGCCTTTCCGGCCAAATCTGAGAACTTTCTTCCATGGTGACACTTTCAAAAATACCTTATCACCAACTTGAAACTCAATCTCTTTTCGTTTCAAATCCGGGTAGGACTTTTGTCTATCTAAGGCAGCTTTTAGATAATCACGAATCACTTTTACTTTCTCTTCAGTTTTTCTAATTAAATCGACCCCGTGAATCTGATTCTCTCTGAGTTTAGTCCAATACAAGGGTGTTCAGCATTTACGCCCATATAATGCCTCATAAGGTGCCATTTTCAAAATCGACTGGTAACTGTTATTTTAGGCAAATTCCACTAAGGGTAAGTACTTTTCCCAATTACCTTGAAATTCTAAAACACAACATCGAAGCATGTCTTCAAGTATCTGAATTATCCTTTCCGACTGCCCATCGGTTTACGGATGGAAAGTTGTACTAAAATTCAACTTTTTGCCCAAGGCTTCTTGCAACTTTTTCCAAAATCGTGATGTAAATCTCGGATCTCTATCTGATATAATCGACAACGGTACACCTTGAAGTCTCACAATTTCTGACACATACAAATCCGCCAATTTACCAAGCGAATAATCAATGCGTACCGGTGTAAAATGGGCCGATTTCATAAGTCTATCAACCACAACCCATACTGCATCTTTCTTTTTCGGTGTCAAAGGTAGACCCGTCACAAAATCCATAGTAATACAGTCCCATTTCCACTCGGGAACCATAATGGGCTGAAGTAGACCCGAAGGTACTTGGTCCTCAGCTTTTACTTGCTGACAAATCAAGAATCTCGATACAAACTCCGAAATATCTTTCTTCATACTCGGCCACCAATACAATTTCCTCAAATCATTATACATCTTTGTGCCGCCTGGATGTACAGATAAACATCCATTATGTGCTTCATGCAAAATTTTTCGAATAAGCTCATCATTTCTGGGTACATAGACCCTATCTCAAAACATCAAACATCCTTCGAATTAATCCGAAAGTCTGACTCAAAGCCCGACTCACACTGAACTCTCTTGGCCTGTAAATCGCCATTGCTTTTCTGAGCTTCATAAATCTCCTAGAGAAACATCGGTCTAGCTCTCAACTTGGCTAGAATAGAACCATCATCTGACAAACCCATCCGTGTATTCATGGCTCTCAATGCAAATAGGGATTTCCTACTCAAGGCATCAGCAACCACGTTCGCCTTTCTCGGATGGTAGTCAATTACTAGCTCGTAATCCTTTATCAACTCTAGCCATCTTCTTTGTCTTAAATTCAATTCCTTTTGAGTCATCAAGTACTTTAGGCTCTTATGATCAGTAAATATCCGACATTTCTCACCATACAAATGGTGTCTCCATATTTTCAATGCAAACATAATAGCGGCTAATTCTAAATCATGGGTCGGGTAGTTCTTCTCGTACGGCTTTAACTGTCTAGAGGCATAAGCTATCACTTTTCCTTCCTGCATAAGTACACAACCCAATCCATTTAAGGATGCATCACTATAGACCACAAATTCTTTTCCTGATTCGGGTTGTACTAAAACTGGTGCCTCAGCCAACGATGCCTCCAATTTCTCAAAACTCTGTTGGCACTTTTCTATCCACTCAAACTTTACATCTTTTTGCAGTAGTCTCGTCATCGGAGTAGCTATCATGGAAAATCCCTTGATAAATCGTCTATAATAACCAGCTAGGCCCAGAAAACTTCTAATCTCGGATACGTTCCTTGGCGGCTTCCAATCCACAATTGCTGAAATCTTACTCGGGTCAACTCTAATTCCTTCTCCCGAGACAATGTGCCCCAAAAACCCAGCTTCTTTAAGCCAAAATTCACTTTTACTAAACTTGGCATATAACAGATTATCTTGTAAAATTTGTAAGCCTGTCCTCAAATGCTCAGCATGCTCGTTTTCATCACGAGATTAAATCAGTATATCATCAATAAAGAACACAACAAATTTATCCAAATATGGCCGAAAGATGCGGTTCATTAAGTCCATAAACACATTAGGGGCATTGGTTAAACCAAAAGGCATGAATAAAAATTCATAATGACCATACCTTGTCCGAAATGCGGTTTTCGGTACATCTGAATCTTTGACTCTCAACTGGTAATATCCAGACCTCAAGTCTATCTTGGAAAACACCGTGGCTCCCTTCAACTGATCAAAAAAATCATCAATCCTTGGCAATGGGTACTTATTCTTTACGGTCACCTTATTCAGTTGCCGATAATCTATACATAACCTCATGGAACCATCTTTCTTTTTCACAAATAATACGGGAGCACCCCACGGAGAAAAACTCGGTCTTGCAAAACCTTTATCCGTCAACTCTTGTAGTTGAGCCTTCAATTCTTTCAACTCGGTTGGAGCCATCCTGTATGGAGCAATTGAAATAGGAGTAGTACCAGGGGCTAACTCAATGCCAAATTCAACCTCTCTAACCAGAGGCAACCCTGGCAATTCTTCTAGAAACACATCTGGATACTCACATACTATCGGCACTGACTCAATTCTTAACTCAGTCTCTTTAGCATTCATCACAAAAGCAAGGTAAGCTTCATATCCCTTTCTTATGTATACGAAAGCGGACATGAAAGAAATCACTGCAGACAATTTGTCTTGTTCATCTGATTCAACACGGAGAATATCCCCATTTTCACATTTTAATTCAATGAACTTCTGTCCACAATTTACTATCACATCATGAGTAATTAACCAATCCATACCAAGAATTAAATAAAATTCATCAAATGGAAATAGCATGATATTTGCCAGAAAATAATGACCTCTAATCATCAAAGGGCAATCCTTGCATATTTTATCAACTAACACACACTTGCCTGGATTTGACACCTTTATCACAAATTTTGTAGACTCTACAGGCATGTTCATGCTAGATACTAATTTCATGCAAACATATGAATGGGTAGATCGCGGGTCAATTAAAGCAACAACATGAGTATCATAGAGAGAAAATGTACTCGTGATCACATCAGGGGATGACGCCTCTTCGTGAGCACGAATGGCATAAGTCCTCGCAGGCGCTCTACCCTCAGATCTTGCAGTCTTCTCTTTAGGTGTATTCTTACTACTCGTTCCGTTTCCCAAATTTCTCTGTGGTTTCCCTCTAGTAGTGCTACGCAATCTTGCACTCTGAAATTTCTCTTTTTCACCCATCTCGGGGCATTCTCTAATAAAATGATCTTGGGATCGACACTTGAAACAAACTCTCTCGTGTGCTCGACACTCACCGGGATGACATCTGCCACTCTGTGGACATTCTGGTCTACTTGGTCGAGCATTACCAACACTAACAACCGAAGTGGTCTGAGCTTTAGACTCCGAGTACTGTTTACCCTTACTTCTGTTTGAAAACCCAGCTGAAGTGGCTGATCGGGTGGTAAACTCTCTCAATTTCTTGGATAAGGATTTAAAAGACTTACTCAATTGTCTCTTCCTCGAGTCACGAGACTCAATTTCAGCCTTCCTTTTCTCTTTCACCAACTCCTCAGCCGTGCAAGCTCTATCTACTAACACAACAAATTCTTTTAGTTCTAGGACACCAACATACAATCAGATATCCTCATTTAGCCCATCCTCAAACCTTTTTCACATGATAGCCTCGGTGGATACGCACTCTCGGGCATATTTACTAAGCCTTACAAACTCACGTTCATATTCAATCACCGTCATTCTACCTTGTTTTAACTCTAGGAATTCCTTTCTTTTCTGGTCGATAAACCTTTGCCTAATGTACTTCTTTCGGAACTCTTCTAGGAAAAATTCCCAACTAACTTTCTCCCTTGGTACAACCGACACAAGGATGTTCCACCACTGGTAAGCCGAATCTCTTAAAAGAGACACGACACACTTCATGTACTTTTCAGTTGTGCATGATAGTTCATCAAATACTCCGATGGTATTTTCAAGCCAGAACTCTGCTCTTTCCGGATCATCATCTTTATTAGCTCGAAACTCTTCAGCTCCTTATTTTCGAATTCTATAAATAGGGGGCTTTTCCCTTCTTATCACTTCTACCACTTGGGGAGCTACAGGGGTAGGCTGAGGAATAGGTGGGGGTTGCGCATTCAGGTTCGTTCGAACGAACTCCGTATACCAAGTATTCATTATATGGAGAAAGGCTTCCCTAGCCTCTTCTCTTCCTCTCTGACTCACAGTCGTTAGTCTATTCTCATTTTCATTTGTCACTGTCCCTTGAGCGGGAGCCAGCGCGTTACTCTCTACATCATCCGCCACAGCTCTTTCGGGATCCATTTACTATATAAAAACATAATTTAAATTGTCAGGAGTCGTCACACTATCATTATATAAATACTCATACGTATGGCATGTATAGCTAGACTCGGGCTTACGCTACGTTAGTCCAAGAATCGACTAAACTGGAGCTCTGATACCACTAAATGTAACACCCCTTACCCGTATTCGACACCGGAATCGGGTACGAGGCATTACTAGACTTAACTTACTTATTCGAATAAAATCGGGCAATAAATTTTCTTTTCTACTTAATTTTTTTTCATTTGAATTCTTAACATCCTTATTATGGGCCTACGAGACCTAAGACATACACATGAAGTGATTCGGGATTGAACCGAAAACTTACGAACACTTATAAATTTTTTACTTAAAACAGGGCCACACACCCGTGTGAGAGAAGTGACACGCCCGTGTGGGCATACCACACGCCCGTGCTTCAGGCCGTGTCCAAAATAAGGGGTATTCTGTTTATGACATCAGCAACTAATTAGGACCACACGGCCAAGCCACACGCCTGTGTGCTGGCCCGTGTGACGAACTGAATTTTTCGTAAATTAGGTGCAGGGGACACAGGCCTACCAACACGCCCATGGGGCTAACTGTGTGTCACACACGACCTAGACACACGCCCGTATGTCTATCCATGTGGACAAATGCAAGGCTATTTACCAAGCCATTTGCCACCCTGAAAAGTAACCATACTTATACCAATTCATTCCACACTAAGCATAGCAATAATGCATCACTAACATTCACTAATCCATCATACATCTACTTCACACACTACTCATTTGATTGCATCACCTTGCACTTCATGAATTTCATCATCATTGAATAAATATAACTTAACTAGTATTGGCCAATTCCAATGGCCATTTACAAAATGAATCAAGTAACATTAATAGCCAACTCCTTGGCTAACCAATATGACATATAACAAAATGACCAAGTTCCTATACATGCCATACCCAGAATAATTAACTTTACTTTACCAAAAGAATAGCTTGATAGTGTGAATCGAGCTCCGACGTCTTACGATCCCCGAGCTAGCTTGGTGATACTACAAGGAAATGGAAAAGAAAGGGAGTAAGCATAAAGCTTAGTAAGTTTGCATGAAATAAATAGCAACACAAAGACTTATGATAACATCCATTCATCTCATTGATTAATAACACAAGTTCTTAAGCACTTTGACATAACTTACTCATGCTTACTCTTACCAATCACATAACACTTATCGAACTCATTTCTCATAAGTTACGCATATGTACCTGTAACACTCATCACATGACTTTAGCACTTTTATCATCTTGAATATAGACTTAGCTCTTTATCCCGTTAAACCATTTGGAATATCGGAGGATACTCAAACTCGTCATACATGTAACACGATGCCAATGCCATATCCCAGATATGGTCTTACATGGGATCACATCTCAACGCTGATGCCATATCCCAGATATGGTCTTACACGGGATCTCATATCGATGTTGATGCCATGTCCCAGACATGGTTTTACACGAGATCTCTATTTGGCCGATGCCATGTCCCAGACATGGTCTTATACGGGACCTTCCTTTCGGTGTCGATGCCATGTCCCAGACATGGTCTTATACGGGACCTTCCTTTCGGTGCCGATATCATGTCCCAGACATGGTCTTATACGAGACCTTCCTTTATCTCATGTCGTGACAATGGTATCCTTGCTATTCCTAAGGTTCAACCGGGACTTCGACTTAATATAATATCATCATACTTTCATCGAGACATCATTAATCAATCTCATAGAGATAATATACATTTCTCATGATATTAAGAAATTAGAACATAATAACATTATGTAGCTTTAATTTCACACAAATTTACCTCGATACCAAAATATGAATAGTTGTTCGATTTAGTCCACCACCTTATTCTTTTCTCGATTTCGATCCGGACTTTGCTTTTTCTTGATCTATAATGACAATTTCGCTTATTTAATGATCACATTGGCTAAAATAACTCATTACTCATACTTTGGCAAAATTTACGATTTTGTCCCTGAACTTTCACTTATTTACACTTTTGCCCCTAATCTCTTAAATTGATTTTTATTCAATTTCCTTGCATTTTAAGCCTAGCCGAACCATTTTCATAACTACAATAGCCCACAATTTCCAAAAATTCATACTTTTATGACAAATTTAATAACTTTTACAATTTAATCCTTTTTATGAAATTTCCATGAAAATCACTTAGAAAAAGATGTTTATCATACATCAAACTTTCATATTCCTCCACTAAACATCAAAATACATGTATGTCATACATGGGTAAATTTTTTAACATGAACCCTAGCTCAAAATATAGCTAAATCGAGCTACGAGGATCTCAAAAATACGAAGAACATGAAAAACGGGGCTATGAGGTACTTACAATCAAGCTTGAAAGTTGAAGAAACCGTAGCTATGGCTCCTTGAAAATTTCGGCACTTAGGGGAAGAAGATGAACACAATTTTGAGTTCTTTTTCCCTTTTTATTAACTTATTAACATATTGACCAAAATGCCCTTAAGGCCCCTTTCTTGATATTTTTCCTTCCCATGCCCATTTTTGTCCATCTTAACATATAAAGGTCTAATTGCTAAATAAGGACCTCTAATAATTTTTCTAATGCTATTTCATACTTGAATCTTCTAGAATCTCATATTTTTTAATCTTTGCAATTTAGTCCTAATGAATAAATTGATCACTAATTTATAAAATTTCTTTATGAAATTTTCACATAATCATGCAAACGTGTCATAGACCTCATAAAAACCATAAAACACATATTTCTACTTCATATTTGTGGTCTCGCAACCACTATTTTGACTAGGCCCTAAATCAGGCTGTTACACGATAACTCTTCGGGAAATACATCTGGATACTCGCACACAACTGGTACTGATTCCATCTTTCTTTCTATTACTTTCGTATCAAGTACATAAGCAAGATAAGCTTCACACCACTTTCTCACAAATCTCTGAGCTAATATAGATGATATCACAATTGGCAAACTATTTAGATTATCAGATTCAATTCTAATAATCTCATTATTCTGACATTTCAGTTCAATTATCTTTCGTCTAAAATTCACTATAGCACCATGCATCGTTAGCCAATCCATACCCAAAATCACATCAAATTCATCACACGGCAACAACATCAAATTAGCCGAAAAAACAAAAATCCCGATGCATTAACGGAATATTCTTCCAGACTTTGTCAACTAAAACACATTTGCCTAAGGGGTTCGATACTCTAATCACAAATTCAGTAGACTCTACAGGCAAAGTCTTACTGGATACTAAATTCATGCATATATAAGAATAAGCTGATCCTGGATCTATCAATGCAATCACATTAATATCATAGAGAGTGAAAGTACCGGTGATAACATCTGGCGAGGATGCCTCCTCCCGTGCACGGATAGCATAAGCTCGGGTAGGTGCTCGTGCCTCAGATCTCACAGTAGAGTCTTTTGTAACACCTCGATTACCACTCGTATTTCCAGTGTTTCGGGGTGGTCTCCCTCTAGTAGCCATATTATTTGACCTCATACTCTGAGCGTTATCTTTTTCAGCTAACTCTGGGAAATCCCTGATAAAATGATCTAACGATCCACATTTAAAACAAGCCCGATCATTCAATCTACAATCACCAAAATACCGTTTTCTACACTGTCTACATTCAGGTCGATTTGGTTTCGCACTCCCGACACTAGCTATCGAGATAACCGGAGCTTTAAAGCCCGAATGTTGCTTTTCACGATCTCTGTTTGAATGTCCCACTGATGCATTAGAACGATTAAGCGAGTCTCAAAATGTCTTAGATGAAGATTGATACGGCTTACTCATTGATCTTTTTCTCGAGTATTTAGCTTCTGAATCTGCCATTCTCTTTTCTTTACTAAGATCCTCGGCTTTACAAGCCCTCTCAACTAGAACGAAAAATTCTTTCAATTCTAGAATTCTGACTAGTAATTTTATATCTTCATTCAATCCATCTACAAATCGTTTGCACATGATTTCTTCAGTGGAAACATATTCCCAGGCATACTTGCTTAACCGTACATATTCTCTTTCATACTCTGTGACAGTCATCCAACCTTGTTTTAACTCCAGAAACTCTTTATGCTTCTGATCAAGGAATCTTTGACTGATGTACTTCTTTCGAAATTCGGATTGGAAAAACTCCTAAGTAACCCATTCTCTAGGAACCACAGATATCAACGTTTTCCACCAATGGTACGCATTATCTCTCAGCAAAGATACAACACATTTGATACATTCCTTAGGAGTACAAGATAATTCGTCGAATACTCGAATCGTGTTTTCGAGCCAGAACTCAGCTCTCTCTGCATCATCATCAACAGTAGCCCGAAACTCTTCAACCCTATGTTTCTGAATCTTATCTATTAGCGGCTTGTTCAATCGTATCGGATCTATAACTTGAGGAAAAACAGGGATTTGTTGAGGAACAGGTGGGGGTGGAGGTTGTTGAGCAGCCAGATTCATTTGAACGAACTCCGTGAACCACTCACTCATCATATGGAAAAAGGCTTGTTTAGCCTCTCCCTTGTGGCTACTCAATATAGGTCTAGAATCTGATGGCGCTGCCCTTCGAGCAGGAGCGGGCAGGTTACTCTCTACATCATCAGCTACAGCTCGTGCAGGATCCATTAATATACAAAAGCACAATTTAAATTGTCAGGAATCATCACACTATCGCAGAGTATTTATGGCATGTATAGCTAGACTTTCACATATGCTACGTTAGTCCTAGAATCGACTAAACCGTAGCTCTGATATCAATAAAATGTAACACCCCTAACCCGTATCTGTCACCGAAATAGGGTTACGAGGCATTACCGATCAAATCACAACATACAACATACATTTCACAAACATAATCACATTTTTTCTTATAAGGCTCTATGAGACCTTAAATCATGCTTGAAAGAGGTTCGGGACTAAACCAATAACATTTGAAAACTTTGGTAAACTTATAAAATTTTCATACATATAGGGATCACACGCCCGTGTGAACGGGTCGTGTGCCTCACACGGTCACTAGACACGCCCGTGTCACAAGCCATGTGGAATCAGGGCATACATACTGACTTGTATCACACGGCCAGAGACACGCCCGTGTGTCATGGCCATGTGAAATCTGGAGGGTATACTGACTTGGGTCACACGGCCGGCCACACGCCCATGTGCCAGCCCGTGTGCCACACACGGCCAGTAGACAGGCCCATGTGTCTAAGTCGTGTAACTCTTTGACTTGTTTAATTAAGTTACAGCAGACACACGGTCGAATCACACGCCCGTGTGCTCAACCGTGTGGGGAGAAATTAGGCTTGGTTTAAGCCACATTTCTCACCCTCCTCAAGCATACCTAAACGACATCATTTCATACCATTTCAATACATTCAAAGGCAGCAAAAGCATGCTATTTCATACACATATCATTCCATTTATAAACCATCCTTTCATCAACCAATACATAACCAAAAACATACCACATTAATATGTCATAACTAACATTTTTCACCTAACTTCCTTATGCATATTCTCACCATATTATCATCTATTTTGTGCCTCAAAACATACCATTTCATCATCTTAAAACCAATTCATAACATGCCATGACAAACATAACAAAACACAAAGCAATATATACATCATATATCACTTATCAAACTTATGATTTAAACCAACTTAAATGACTAACACACCAAAATGTACATAATTTACAAGCCAACTCTCATGGCTAAAGTCACAACTGAAAACATATCATCTTAACACTATCCTATACATGCTATATACCATATATACATAGCATCAAAAGTATCAACAAGTTGATCGATAGTGTGACGATGTTCCTGATGATCCCCGAGTCCGAGCTAGCTTCGATTATCTATAAAACAGGGAAAGAACACACAAAGTAAGCTTTAAAAGCTTAGTAAGCCATATACAAATAAAATTACCACATGAATCAATATCATTTTCATCAATAGGCAACTATGAATAAGCACATAAAAGCTCACAAACCTTTCCTAATATATACATATTCAATATCACAAGTGAATTCATCAAATACTTCCTTTTTCAATACTTGAATGAATCTCGTACGTACCTAAGTCACTTAACTCATTCACACATTCTTTCTCGACTTGACTTTGCCCGTTGAACCTTTCAAAATCGTTAAGGATACTCGAAAATCACATATAGCTCGTACAATACCATATCCCAAATATGGTCTTACATGTTATTACATATCGATGCCGATAGCCCAGCTATGGTCTTACACGAAATCAAATAATGATGCCAATGTACCAGACATGGTCTTACACGTAATCACATAATGATGCCAATGTCCCAGACATGGTCTTACACATAATCACATCTCGATAATCCTAATGTCATGACATTCGTATCCTATACTATTCACGAGGTTAAATGCAGGACTTTCGGATATTGTAACCTTGTCGATTCTTGCTCGTATTTGATCATTCAACATTCAGAGCAGTTCAATGACAATTAAACATATATAATTCAATTTAAACACATTTATTTGCATATGAACTTACCTTGTATTTGGGATAAACAGACTGGATCGACTATTCGATAACCTTTGATTTTCCCCGATCTAAATTCGATTTCTTTCGTTCTTGATCTATATACATTCAAAATTAACTCATTTATTCATCAAATCATTCAATTCAGTCCACAAACACATATTTAGGCATTTTTACACTTTAGCCCCTAAAGTTCCACATTTTTACAATTTAGTCCCTGTTTCACAATTACACAAAATTCACACAATTCAATTTAACCCATGCTTAGTTGATTTATACTTGAGTCCCTAGCAGCCCAAAACTTTCATTTATTTCACATTTCAACCCCTCAATTTACATATTTCACAATTTAATCCATATTTGACATTTTTGTCAAAAATCACTTTACAAAACTTTTGTAACTATCAACAAATATTCATTTTTCATCATCAAACATTCAAAAGCTCAAGTATTCATCAATGGCACTTCACAAAATCATTAACAACTTCAAAAATTAAGGCATGAGCTAGCTAGAATACAAAGCAACGATTTCAAAAACGTAAAAATCATCAAAAAAACGAGCTCAAAACACTTACCAATCAAGCTTCAAAGGTGCCGAAACTTAAAGCTCCCTAATTTTAGGTTTTCTTTTCTATTTTCGGTTGAAATAAACAAAGATGAACATGTTTTCATCTTTTGTTTTATTTAATATACATTTTTTTATTTAATTACCAAATTAACCTTAATTAAATAACATTTAAAACATCAAATACATGCCCATTTATGTCAAATTCCACTATCAATGGTCTAATATCATCATAAGGACTTTTCATTTAATAAATCATAGTAATTATGCACTTAAACAAATAGAATGCAACTTTTACATTTTACGCGATTTAGTCCTTCGCAAATTAAGCATTCAAACACTAAAATTATTTCACTAAACTTTCACACATATATAATCACATGCTATAAACACAAAAAATAATATTAAAATAATTTTTTGACCTCGAATTTGTGGTTCCGAAACCACTGTTCTGACTTAGCTAAAACCGGGCTATTACATAGGCCGTGTGATCGATTAAATTTCTATAATATTTCATAAAATAGGTGCAGACTTCACATGGACAGGGCACACGCCCGTGTTCGAGGCCGTGCCGTCCACACGACTGAGACACACGCCCGTGTCTCTGCCCATGTGCTCATTACTGAGCATTCTATTTTGCAACAATTAAGGTTAAGGGGACACACAGCCAGAACACACGCCCATGGGGCAAGCCTTGTGTCACACACGGACTAGACACACGCCCGTGTGTCTACCCGTGTGGACAAAAACAAGGCTATTTACCAAGCCATTTTGTCACCCTTCCATGCACATACCTACACAACAAAACATAACACCAATCCAAGCATATACATTTAACCAATTCAGCCACAACCAAGGCAGCAACACTCATTCATATACAACCATCTATCACATA
Organism: Gossypium sturtianum; assembly: GCA_025698515.1. NCBI lineage: Eukaryota > Viridiplantae > Streptophyta > Magnoliopsida > Malvales > Malvaceae > Gossypium > Gossypium sturtianum. Next base: position 97,533,810 of record CM046948.1, read on the forward strand.
CAACCATCACATACTTATCAACTCAAGCATGCAAATTCCCACATCCATGATAAGCATCATCATATCTAAATATATTTAAACAATATTAGCCAATTTCAATGGCCATTTACAAAATGAATTATCAACCATCATAAGCCTACACATTTGGCCAAATCAATTATGACACATGACAAAATGACCAAGTCCCTATACATGCCACAACTCAAAATGTTAAATTCATCGGTACCCAAAATGATATGTTGATAGTGTGAGTGAATCTCCGACAGTCTCCGATCCTCGAGCTAGCTTGGTGACACTATAAGACAAGGGAAAAGAAAGGGGAGTAAGCTTTAAATCTTAGTAAGTTCCTATGCAAATAATAGGCATTATAACACACATTTAACATATAATTAATATGATGTAAATTAACATAAATGTCATTATAAATCTCATAGTCAAACTTACTCAATCACAAACTTACTGAGGGTTCATCACATATCGAGCTCATTAAGCATGAGTCTTATGTACATACCTGTACCCAAGTGCAACATACCAAAGTCTTTTACAACTTTAACATTTTTTTCGAACAACCCGTTGAACCACTTGGAATACTAAAGGATACTCGGGACATCTCGCATTCACAGTACCATACTAATGCCATATCCCAGATATGGTCTTACATGGGATCTCATATCGATGCCAATAGCCCAGCTATGGTCTTACACGAAGTCTCATATCGATGCCATATCCCAGATATGGTCTTACACAAAATCTTAATAACCCTAATGTCATGACATTTGTATCCTAACTATTCTTAAGGTTCAACCGGGATTTTCTCTCTTGTCAAACTTTTTTGATTACGTTCAAGGAGTTGGTCATAATTCATACAATATTAAAGCATTTAGAACATAAATAAAATAATGCATTATTTACATACGAACTTACCTCGGTACAAAAATAGTAAGAATGAGACCAAATAGTCAAATACTTTGTTTTTCCCCCGATCTAGGTCCGAACCTCGTTTCTCTTGATCTATAATAGCAAAATTTAACTTATTTATTATTCACATATTCAATTCAGTCTAAAAATCACATTATGGAAAAATTACATTTTTGCCCCTAAACTTTGACATATTTACATTTTTGCCCTTAGGCTCAAAAAATGAAATATATTCAATTTCTTTGATTCCCAAGCCTAGCCGATCCTTTTTCATACTTATAGCAGTCCACATTTTTCATTTAATCACACTTTTACACACATTTTATAATCTTTTTACAAATAGGTCCTTTTGACATTTTCATCAAAAACTACCTAGCAAAAGTTGTTTATCACACATCAAACATGCATAATCCACCATTAGACATCAAAATATACAAATATCCAACATGGTTCAAACCCTAGACCTTGATTATTCCTTAAATTAATGGTAGAAATAGATAGATCAAGTTACAAGGATTCCAAAAACATGAAAATCATTAAAAACGGGGCTAGAACGGACTTACAATCAAGCTTGGAAGCTTGAAAAACCCTAGCTATGTCTCCCTCTTGTAAATTTCGGCCAAGGGGTTGAAGATGAGCAAAAATTGGCTTTTAATTTGATTATTAATTCATTTAATTAGCCAAATGACTAAAATGCCCTAACTTAAAAGATGAAAATTCTCTTCCTCCATGTCCATTTTTGTCCACTAACTCAACCAATGGTCTAATTACCATCTAAGGACCTTCAATTTAAAATTTCATAGCAATTAGACACCTCTAGCATGTAGAACTCAACTTTTGCACTTTTTACAATTTAGTCCTTTTGACTAAATTGAGTGCCCAAACGTCAAAATTTTTGAATGAAATTTTTACGAAATCATTCCGTGAAATTGTAGACCATAAAAATATAATAAAAATAAACTTTTCTGCATTGGATTTGTGGTCTCAAAACCACTATTTTCACTAGGCCCTAAATCAGGCTGTTACAGATGTGCAACAATCGAGCTTCGAAAAGCTCAAGTCTATTCTAACTCAGGCTCCTGCTCTGATACAGCCTGAATCTGGTAAAGAGTTTGTGGTCTATAGTGATGCATCGCATGTTGGTTTGGGTTGTGTACTGATGCAATATGGTAAGGTCGTGGCTTATGCGTGCCGTCAGCATAAGACACACGAAGGGAATTATCTGACGCATGATCTCGAGCTAGCTACTGTTGTTTTTGCGTTAAAGATCTGGAAGCACTATCTATATGGTGAGAGGTGTATCATCTACACTGATAACAAGAGCCTCAAGTATCTCTTTACTTAAAAGGAGTTGAATCTTAGACAGCGCCAATGGATTGAGCTGCTCAAAGATTATGACTGCACGATAGAGTATCATCCTGGTAAGGCTAATTTGGTGGCCGATGCTCTCATTCGTAGAGCAATGATTAATTTGAGAGTGATGTTCGCTTGTCTTAGTCTGTTCGATGATGGGGGTCTGTTAGCCAAGTTGCAAGTTAAGTCAACTTGGATTGGGCAGATTCGAGAAAACCAGTTAAGGGATGAGTTTTTGGTTCACCGATTTTGTCAGGTTGAGAATGGCAGTACTTCAGATTTTGGGCTGAATAAAGATGGGGTTTTGTGTTTTCGAGGTCGAGTTTGTGTACTAAATGATTCTGATCTGAGGCAGTCAATTCTGATATAGGCGCATAGTAGCCCTTATGCTATGCATCCCGGTGGTAATAAGATGTATCAAGATCTCCGTGAATTGTACTGGTGGTCGGGTTTGAAATGGAAGGTTACAGATTTTGTTGCTCGATGTCTGACGTGTCAGCAAGTTAAGGTTGAGCACGAGTTGCCTTCGGGCTTCCTCCAACCTGTTAAGATTCCTTTATGGAAATGGGAACGAGTGACGATGGACTTTGTTAGTGGGTTGCCCTTGACACCCACTAAGAAGGATTCTGTTTGTGTCATCGTGGATCGATTGACCAAGTTCGCTCATTTTATTCCGGTTCAGACGGACTACTCTCTGTGAAAGTTAGTGAAGCTCTATATCTCTGAGATTGTAAGACTGCATAGGGTTTCTGTTTCGATAATTTTTTATAGAGATCCTCGCTTCACTTCTCGGTTCTGGAAGAAACTACATAGGGCTCTGGGTTCGATATTGGACTTCAGTATTGCATTCCATCCTCAGACTGATGGTCAATCTGAGAGGGTGATTCAGATACTGGAGGATATACTTCGGAGTTGTGTGATAGATTTCCAAGGTAGCTGGGAGGATTTTTTACCGTTAGCTGAGTTCGCCTACAATAACAGTTTCCAATCTAGCATCCAGATGGCACCTTACAAGGCTTTGTATGGTCGTAAGTGTCGTACTCTGCTATGTTGGACTGAGTTGGGTGAGCGTCGGGTTTTGGGTCCTGAGTTGGTTTATGAGACTGAAGGTAAGGTTAGACTGATTCGGGATCGTCTAAAGGCGGCTTCTGATAGACAGAAGTCTTATGCAGATCTGAAGAGGAGAGATATTGAGTACTCTGTGGGTGACTTTGTTTTTCTTAAGGTTTCTCCGTGGAGGAAAGTTCTGAGATTCGGTCGTAAGGGCAAGTTGAGCTCTAGGTTTATAAAGCCGTATCAGATTTTGAAATGTGTGGGACCGGCCGCTTATCAGTTAGAGCTACCTCCAGAGTTAGACTGTATCTACGATGCATTTCAAGTCTCGATGTTGAGGCGGTATCAGTTTGATCCATCTCATGTTGTCTCTATTGAGGATATCGAGGTTAGACCAGATTTGACTTTTGAGGAGGAGCCGGTTCAGATTTTGGATCGTGATATTAAGGTTCTGAGCAGGAAGTCCATTCTGTTGGTTAAGGTTCTGTGGCGGAATCATGGCACTAAGGAAGCCACGTGGGAACCTGAGGACTCGATACATCAGCAGTATCCTCATCTGTTCAGATCAAGTAAATTTCGAGGTCAAAATTTCTTTTAGGGGGTAGAATTATAACGCCCGCTTAAATTATGTCTGTATCTGTAAAATGCTGACATAAATATCTGTCTGCTTCAGTGGTTAGGTGTTCTGGGTGTGTGTGAGAGGTCTAGGGTTCAATTCCCACTTTTGGCAAAACTTTGTTATTTTAGATCCAAGCTTTACCCTTGTTGAGTGGGCTTGTATAAAAATGCCTGTTAATCCATATCAGAATGAGCCTACTGGTTCAATTTGTAAGGGAGTTAGTGTGTTGGAGGTCCTGTGTTTGAATCTCTGCGCGAGCATAAATGTTATTTTTGCTCTGGTTATCTGAGAGTGTTTGGGTGGAGTTAGAATTCTGTAGTAGTTGAGATTAAGTGGGTTAATGGGGGTTGATATTTAGTGGAATATTGGTCAAAATATTTAATTTCATTTTTATTATTTTGTTTTTCTCTCTCCTACCGAAATTTCTGTTCATTTTTGACTTTTTTCCAAATTCTCAAGTTTCTTTTCTTCTCCATCTATTTCCGCCCTTTCTTTTTCTTTTGGTTGGGGTTTCTTTATTCTTGCGCAGTTCGATCAAAGTGTGGAGGGGTAAATTGATCTGCTGTTAGGTATTCTGTAAGTAGTGTTATTATGTTAATCTCGTTGTTTGTCTCATAAATTTTCTTCTGTGAAAACTACGTTGTAATTACCCGAATGTGGGATTAATTGTTAGTGCTGTTGGTCGGTTTAGGGGGATCACATGAGGCATTTAATCCTTCAGTGAGTTAGGTGTTGAAGAGCATCGTTTCGTTTAAGGTGAGCACTTCGATTTTTGGGGTTTTTAGTTCTTCGATTGTTTCGGTTTAACTTGGTATCCGTAATCAAATTATAGGTTCTGGTGGTAGCGGGATTGATTTTGCTACGAAAATGAACCAGGTGTGTTCCCAAAATGCAGAAAATCGAGCTTCGGCAAAAGCCGAAAAACCATTCTGTCGACGCCACACGGGCGTGTGCCTTGCCGTGAGGTTGGCCGTGTGCGAGACACGGCTATGTGTCTGACGAAGGTGCGGTCATGCACAAGACACGGCCGTGTTATGGTGTGGGTGTGGCCGTGTGAGCCACACGAGCAAGGCTAAGTTAGGCATGTGGTCCCACACGGGCATGCCACACGGGTGTGTGGGTTTTGGACCAGGTTGTGTGGGCCACATGGGTGAGGCCAATCTGGGCATGTGGGCCACACGGGTTTGTGGGCCCATGATTCTAAAATTTTCCCTATGGTCGCACGGGTCATTCCGATCGACTATGGGCCTATCGTGGGGTCGGTAAGGGCTAACCAAACCGTAGATTATGTGATCTGATATTCTGTTAGTTTGCTCTGAGTAGTACACTGTTATGCACATCTGATTATTCATTATAGATATCTGATATCTGTATGCGTGAATGTTAAGCATGATATTCCTGTAGCTGTAATCTATAATGATGTTTGGGGTGGGATTTGTATATGTTTCGTAATGACACAATATGGTGTGTAGGGTTGGGTGGGTGTTTTTAACCCCAAGTGGTGTGATGGGATGGTCGGAGTTAGTGTGTAAAGGATGGGGGTAGGATTATGTATATCTGTTCTGCATATCTGATTTTGTTATCTGTATCTGTAAAGGATTTAGGTCCGAATCCGAATCTAACTGTATATGTGATTTCTGCATGTATGGCATGTCTATTTCTGTTGGGTTACACACTGAGTTTACGTAAACTCACTTCTGTTGTCTGTTCTGTTCAGGTAATCCACAGAGTTAGGCGGATCAGTGCAGTGGAGTCTCGCGGTGACCACTAGTCTATGAACTGACTTTAAATAAATGTTTTATTTATTTAAGGATTTTTTCTGGGAGTTTTGTAATAATTGGACTTTCCGGACTGTTTGGTTTAATTTGGGATTTGGATTTTCGTTTAACACTTTATTTGCGACGCTTATCCAAAAACGTGGTTTTTACTAAACAAAGTTTTTCAAAAATACGAAGGGGATTTCCAAATATAATGTTTTCTATGACTTCCGCTGTAAATTACGTTTTGGCTAATAAACTAACTAAATAATGCTTTCGAATATATATAAACGAATATGAGTTAAAAATAACTGGAATGATTTATCGTAACGACTCCGTTTTCAAAACCCTTCTTTGTGACATCTTCGAATACGGCCATAACGTCTAGACCGGGTTTGGGTTTTACATGATTAATAGAGGATTTAAGGTTTCTTGAGAAGATTAGTTGGTATAGATTACACATTCTTAAACCCTAGGCTTGACAACCCTAGGAAGCTATCATAGATTAGATAAGATCGGTAGATAAGTTAAACCGAGTAAATTGTAGTTTATCCTAGTTGAGAAAGTGAGGTCGGGAGATAAGTGAGTATTAACCAATCGATTAATTAGTTAGAGGCCGTGAGGTAATAATCGGTTAATCAATAGCTAATCCACCTTAAAACCCTAATCCAAAGTTAATTACAAACTTTGAAGCGAGTTAATCTTCTTGATTGGTTTATTGATTTAAGTCGTTTGTTATTTTTCTTGTTTATTTATTTTAGGTATTTAATTTCTCTTATTACTCTATTTTATGAATTTCTGTAATTAGGAATTAACTATTACTACCTAGACTTATTATTTTAAAAATGTTTTTATATATTTACTCCATCCTCCCTTGGATATGATCCTCAAAATACTTCTAAGTGTTTCGTTGTAAACTATACTATATTAAAATTTGACCTGTGCACTTGCGGGCACTGCTAATTTAATTTCTTATATTTTTGGTGTATTATTTTACTATAAATGATAACTCGTTTATAAGCGGTGAACTATTTTCTTGTGGCTTTAGCGATCATTCAGCCTTGAGCTGATATTCCTCCCATGAAGACTCTGGTCGGTCTACCCAATCTTTCGGCTACCTCTTTGTCGACTTACAAGTTAAGACTGTATCCTATTATAGCCTATTCCATATCTGCTTAAACAATGTGGAATTTGAGGCTTCCCTAGCAGTTGTACATTACGTTTACCTCCTTTTCTAAGTAGTCTCTCCCTCCTTTCAACCTAACTGGGTTGAGACGCTTCTTGCGCTCTACTCATCCTCGCCTATGTTGAATTCTCTTATTATCTTGCTAGTTTATGTTCCTCAGGTGCACCAACTTCATTTGTGTCTTATGTTTTATCGCACTCGTTACACCACGACTTCTACTTTATATCTTGGTGGGTCTCTTTGTATAGTGTTTTGTGAATTTCACACATGTAACCCCATGTTCTACGTCCTGGCAGACTACCTTGTGTTTACCATCCTGACAGACTATCTATCTTGCCATTGCTAAGCTATAGTCTTACACATGTAACCCCATGTTTAATATCCTAGTGGACTTCTCCATGGTTATTGTCTCGGTGGACTCTTTATGTTACCATAGCTGAGCTATGGTCTTACACCTTAAACCTCTTCTAAGGTGTCACCCAAAAGAATCCAATAATCGTTACCATGGTGTCACGTCGAATGACCTTACCACCATCGCAGTGTTGCCCCATAGAGCATGCTGACCACCATCGTGGTGTTGCTCTATGGAACCTAATAATTATCGTCATGGTGTCACCCCAAAGAACCAATTGATAATTGTCGTCATGATTAGTCTAGCGATCTAATAAATAATTATTCCACGATGTCGCTCAACCGCCCTATATTTCCCATTCAATCCACCCATTTCTTCATTTCGCCTCAATTTTAACCTTGATGCTTTAACACCATAATGTCCCCTCCGCAAGGCCCGGAGTTTCACTCACCACGGTTTGCACCCAACCATTCATAAGCACGTAGGCACTGTCACGCAACTTAATATTGTACATACAGTATACAGACTAATTTATCGTCAATTTAACAACCATATAATAGGAAACAGACAACAGAAAAAGATCACACAGTTGTTATATATACACATCCTACTCTTTCATCCAACAAACACACACATGAACTCAAACCAACTCAGTACATATCCAACATCATTCATGCAAGCAACATAACATCATTCTATCACCCAAAAAGCAAGGTACAAAGACTCAGCTTAGATCTTTTTTCCTTGTTAGCTTAGCTTGTCCCAACGTCAGAGCCTCCTTCGTCTTGGTAGCTAGGCATGACAATCGCATAAATCGGTTAAATCTAAGTTATTCATCCTTAAAACCCATAATCCAATTTGCAAAAACTTATTTAGAGCCCTTACTTTCTCCTTCCTTGAATCCTTGAGTACAGAAGGATAAGAAAGCTCACCTGTTATTGATCTATCATAATTCGGTGTAGCAGATTAAACTAGTTTTCGCATTTAAGGAGCTTTAATACAAGCATTTTCATTATGTTCTAGTTAAGTTTTCTTAGTTGTATTTACATTTAATAAAATGTGCAAATTGAGTCTTTTATTGACCTTAGGGGCTGAATGAGGCCTAAGGGAGAGCTAACACACTTTGTGAATGTGCAGGAGACCTTTAGAAGGCATAATAAACCAATACTGGTCGCTATGTCGCAACACGAAATGTTTAATGTCGCGACATTGGGAGCAGAATGGAAAAAGCTCAAGACTGCCTTCGCTGTTGTGACACAGATTGAGGGTGTTGCGACATACCCCTGAAGATAGCCTAAGAGGAGTATATGGATTGCCATGTCATGACATAAGACCTGGTGTGTCGCGACATCGACTCTGTGACGAAAATTAAACATGAAGTAGGGGTGTTTTGGTCTACACAATCAAACTTAAAGCTCAAGCACGTCAGCTAACATAAGGTAAGGACGAAGGCCACTTAGAATCTATAAATAGGCTCCTTTAGCACATGTGATGGACATAATTCACTTAGCCCAGATTTTCTTTAGCAAATTTAGTTTGGTTTTTCTCTCGTTTTTAGGTTTAAAAATTTATTTCAGTTGTTCTTTGTTGTTCTCAAGAGATCTAAATTGTAGAAATCATTCAAACTTTGTGGATTCGTGAGTAAACTTTGAAGTTTACTAGGTGTAGTAGCCACCCTACGTGCACCAAATTTAGAGATTTATCGGGCATTAAAATGCCCATGATTAACTGAAGGATGAATGCTTAGGCATATTGTTCTTTAACGATCTCGGTCGAGTGCACATGAAGCTTTTGGAAAATTTTGCCAACCAATTCATCGATATCCAGCCACCGTCAAACTTGTTCGAGACCTTCCCCAACAATGTCGCGTAGAGATCCTCTTTACCGAGAACGATCGTTGCTCCCGTGACGACTGGCCCATCTATCGACAGACCGAATTGTAATGCCACATCCTCTAGTGTGATTGTACACTCACCACATGGAAGACGGAAAGTGCATCTCGGGCCTCCTTCTTTCCACCAACACACTAATGAGTCTTGGATAGAGTTTGCAGCCCCCGAGCATACGAGACGTAAGCAAGAATCCCACCTCTTGTAAGTAACCAGGAATTTCGGTGATCGGAGGCTTTGCCAAATTATGTATGAACCCCTCCAAAACATAATTATCCGCCTATTTATAATGAAAAAAATTATTTTAAATTAAAAAAATTAAATTTAACTTAATAAAAAATAAAGAAAATTAAATTTTCGTCTTGCCATTACTACTTGAGCGGCGAAAATGTGGTTGTCGTCGAAACGAATCAAATAGGTTGCCATTCGTGAAAACTTATTCCGAACGAATAAAATACGAAATAATTAAAAAACCAATATTTTTAAATGAGAATATCGAAGAATTCAGAACAAGAACTTGAGAAATTTAAAAGAGTTGAGAAAGTTAGGAGATTAGAAAGAATTGAGAGAATAGGATTGAGTGAAAGTAAATAAATTTGGGGGTATTTATAGGTAAAAAAAATTGATTGTTGCCCCACTTTTAAAATATTTTACCTTGCACGACCAACGTTTAAAAAGTGACCGTTGAGAAAAAGTGGGTGCGCTTTTCGTTTCTCTCTAAAAAACGGCCTATTTCCCTAAATTTTCAAAAAATTGGCTCATAAGCCTAATTAAAAAAAAAAAAGTGGCATATATGGCTAGTTTAGCCTAGATTACCTAGTACTCTACTTTAGTATTAAAGGAGAGCTTATGTAAGCTCTTTGTAGGAGATTTCCTAGTATTTCCACCCATTAGGAGTCAACTTATTCACTCTTTTGTCTCAGTCTCTTGGAAATTGTTAACTCGAAACAGTTGGGTAGAAACAGACTATCATAGTGAATGAGTGACAAAGGAGTGGGCACTCCTTCAACGCTAAATGAAAAATGGTAAACAAACATAACACAAAAGAGTTTTTTATGCAATTTGGTTCCCGTATGTCTGTGGAGCCTAGCTCTATGAGAAATATTCACTCTCTTCAACAATTACAACAAGTGATCTTAACCTATCACACCTCGTGACAATTTTCTTCACATTTGTATCTTGAAGACTCAATACTCTCACCACTAAATTCACCCTTTGTGAATTCAACAAGTAAAACCTTAACACAAGGGGTTTACTCTTAAGAGGCACTCATACAATAAGGTTCCTCACAAAAACAACTTAAGTGCTTAATTCTCTCGTTACATTAACCTATACATGTCTCTAAATTAAATAGATTATTTCAAGGCTTGCTAACATAAGAAGATATATCACAATCCAACTAAAACAACAATAAGATAAGCTCAATACAATATAATAATAACAGGTAATGTAAACATGGACTCTTGGTAGCCAAGCAATCATAGTTTCAATCTAATCCAATATCCATGATCCAAGGTATTAGATGAGGTGATTCGATTTGATCCAATCTCCAAAATATGTTTTCCCAAGTAACATGATTTTCATTGATGGGCTAAATATCATCCATGTACACAACATAACCCAAAAATATCGTTCAATAAATTACCAACATCTTAAATATGAAAATTGTCTTTACATAGTTTTAGTGGCCAAGGAGTGGGCACTCCCTTTACACTCAATTGTCAATTTCATATTTTTCAATAGAAAATTTATAGATAAAGTTGCTTTAAACTTAATTTAAATGTCTTTTTCAATGGACAATTCTAAAAGATCGAGAGCTGAAGCCAGCATTTGAGACTATCATAAAAATTGAATTATTAACTTTTATAGACACATCCCAAATGTATAAAGCTTGAAAATGACCAAAAGTTTAACCTTACCAACCTTGAGATTGATTATTAATGTTGTCTAATGATTCAAGTACTAAAATTATATTGTCCACATGATAGAGGAGTAGAGGATAACTGTGATATCTATTGGTTGTAAGTTGTTTAAACATTAGTTCAAAAAAAGCAATAAATACGTGGATACTTTAGGGATGGGAAAGCAATTTTCAACCTCCTATTCAAGGGTGAAACCAAAACAATTTTTTAGGGGGGCCGAATGAAATTTTTATTTTTTATAGTCTATATCTTTATAATTTTTAAAAGATTAAATTAAATTTTTATAATTTTAGGGGGGACAAAAGGTAATTTTACCTTTATTAATTTAAAATTTAAAAAAATTAAAGGACTTAAATAATAATTTTTCATTTTAGGGGGGACGGGGCCATACTAGCACCCTCTAAATTCGCCTCTCTTTTTTTTTTTTTTTTTTCATTTGTAATATTCCACCGGAGTCTCTATCTTCTTTACTGTGTTGGCAGATGCTAGTGGAGTTTAAGTGTACCGAGCTCTTTGACTGATTCCTTTGAATGTTATGTTTGCTCCTTTTTCGACAATATATATAGACAAAGTTGAGGGCATGAGGTTGTGGGCTTCTTGCTCAGCCAGTTGGATTTGAATTAGCATTTCCTTTCCTAATTATTAGGCAGTGACAGCTATAAATACACTGGAACATGCCATCGCCGCCTCCTTCATTCCTCTTCATCTCCTTTGCTCTTTCTATTGGTCTTGGAAAATGGAAGCCTCCAAGCCTAGGATCTGACACAAACCAAAACCCTAAGAGAGAGCGAGAGAGAGAGAGAGGACCACGCAATTTTAATCTATAAATCATCCATCCCCTTTATAAGTTGCCTGCGTCCACCCCTCCATCGTATTTTATTCTATCTCAGAGTAGATCACTCCCAAGGTTTTCTCGCTTTCATCTATCTAAGTTGTTGTAAGTTCTCTACCTCTTTTGCTTCTTCTTCGTTATAAAAATCCGAATGTGAATTTCATTTCTCTCCTGTTAATGAGAATCAAGAACCCCGACCCCTCCCTCCCTCCCTCCCTCTTTTTTATTTTTTTGGGTCTTCCTCTCTCAAAGAATAAGGACCTAAATACTAGCGCAACTTACGTGTTTGAGCCCTTCACTGCTACTCCATATCTAGCCATCACAACAGCAACACTGTTGCTTCTAATTTCTTTCGCCATCCTTTTCTTTCTAATAATCGGGACTTCAATCCGCTTTCTTTTCGTTAATAATAATTTTAATATACGGGTTAATTTATTCATTTCAATCATTTTTCTTTTCAAGTATCTTGTTTGCTTATTTAATCTTTTTCTTTGTCGTAATTTGGAGTTTAGGGATTTACTTTTTGTTTTTAACAAATCAAATCAAATAAAAAATCTAACACACTCTCTCCGCTATTTAATTAAACTAATCCAAACGCATTGCCTTGCCACAACTTGGACAATAACCATTTCAAAAGGAACTGCTGTTGTCATTCTATGTTGTGTCGTGATGCCATTGTTTTCATCTAATAATATTAGTGAAAAAAGCTTCATTTTCTCAGGAGTATGGTTTTCTGGGTTTTTGGTTATGGTTCACTGGTCTGGAACCCTGGGTTTGAGTATGATGAGAAAGTCATAGGCTTCATCAAGGATTACAGGCGTGTTTTTGACCTTGGTAAGTATTAATTTTTGGCCTTGCTAAGCATCTTTTGCAGAATTTTTTTTTTTTTTTTTGTTACTGCTTATGCATCTTCTTTATTCTGCATTACAGCATGCATTGATCACAGAGGTACACCTGAAGATCCTGCAAGGACTTGCACCTTGGAGCACATTGAAGGAGCCGTTTGTGTAAGTAGCAGCTGACAGCAGCTCTTCTTGTCTTATGATCTCCTAGTTATCAAGTTCGTGCCTTCAATTGTTTTCTTCTGGGTTATTTAAAGTTGTTGCATATTATGGAGGCTGTCTTAGAGCAAGAGATTTGTATTTTACGTTAATGTGCTCTTGATCATTGTTTCTAATTATTTAGTCTTGCTAAGAGCTTCCTGTTTTCTTTATTTGATAAGTCTACATTATTTCTTTCAGTGGGGTGCTGCTTATTGTGTTCGGGGCAGTCCTGAAAAGGAAAGAGCAGCAATGCAGGTATCTTGCTTCCTACTTCGCAGGCTGTATAGCTATTTGTATTTTGTGTTACAAAAGGAAAATTCTTCAGGCACTTAAAATCTAGTCCCTTTTCGTATCATTTAACAATCTGTCATTTTTTTAATCAAAAAAAAAAAAAAACAATCTGTCATTTTTCAGCATCCTTTATCTCAACTAATTTGCATATTACTCAGAAACAAAATGTGTATTTTATTTCCAAATTTGTAGTACTTGGAGAGAAGGGAATGTGAATATGATCAGAAGACCCTCGTGGACTTCTTCAAGGTATGAGATTTCCTAGTGCTTGGAAATGGTTTTCTTTGCTTGTCTCTTCAAGTTTGTCTTCATTTTCCATGCTTAAGTTTATGTGTGATTGCTTTCAATCAGGAAACAGATCCCCTGCGGCCTGCTCTAAGTGGAGTTATTGTGTAAGTTAGCCTGCTTTTTAAGTTCTCATGTCTTTTTTTTTCGTCCAGTTAGTAATAGGTTGGAAAAAAGAAGCAAACCTTTAATGCACAACTTCCTTAACAAAAATGTTACTTTATGCAGATTCACATCTACTCCTGACAAAGTTTCAAACAAGTATTACCTGGGGCCTGCTCCGTTGGAGGAAATGGCCTGGTAGTATCCCAATACTTCCATTGTTACCTTTTCAATCATTTGATGGAAGTTTTTGGTGTGAGCTTTATTGTAACATATGCTTGGTACCCTTTTTTTAAAAATAACCTTTTCTATTAAAAATTTTCAGGCAAATTGCAACTGCTGTTGGACCCTGTGGGAACAATAGGGATTATCTTTTCTCGCTGGAGAAGGCCATGTTTGATATAGGTCAGTCTTGTGGTTTATCTTTGGCCACTTCAAACTGATAGTGAATACATCATTTAACTGTATATGCATGTATAAAAACATATTGAAGGAGTGAATGAAGAAATATGGTTGGGAATTAATTTTTTTTTTGTGCGTGGAAACAGGTCATGAGGATGACTTGGTTATAGAGCTGGCAAATGAAGTTAGGAAGGTGCTTGGAACAATGGCGAAGGAGAAGAAGCTAGTAGGTTCTCCTCTCAAACCTCTTAAATCCCAGACCCAGGCACAGATCCCGTCAATTCAGTTGCATCTGCTTCCTCCGGAAGCTGTTGCGATGGATTTATAGCTGTCGTCTTTGTAACCCAAATATGAATCACTCACGCTTATATTATTCTTGGAGAGAAGGGTTTGAGCTATTCATTTTTGGTAAGTTGCCCGGCAATTTTAGTTTAGAACCAAACTGGCCTTGCCATGATAACCTTATTCTTATTGTTGTTGTTGTTGTTTACTTTAGTAATAACAATATTATTGTTATTGCGGTGGTGAGAATTCCATTGCATGCTTGTGTTCTATATGTGGGTTTATAATTTGGATGTACAAACACAAAAAATGTATAATTATGTTTAAACAATAATGATGATTGATAAGCTTGGCCCTACCTTGCCGCGATGCTGCATTATTTGCGGGATGAATTCTGCTATGTGTTGGTTGAAAATCGGATGAGAGCATTACTTGCCATTGGCCATTGATATATAATGGTTGATGTTCTAAAGAAACCCAAAATAAAAATGCTCGCTGGATTTGGGGATTTGGCATTGTCGTTTTCATTTCAGATATCTCATTAAAGGAGCAGCAGCAGGGTCCAACCGCCAAAGATAGCAGCGAGTTTTTAATTTTAATGTTATAGCCATTAAAAATCCCGAGAGCTTCCTAAAAAAACTGTTTATGATCAAGCTTTTATCAAAATTACGGTTTATAAGTTGATAATGGGTATATTTTCATAATTTTTAGTATCCTTAATAAATTTTGGTATCGTTTCGAAAAAAACTGATAATGGAAAAAATTGATAACTTTTAAATTATTATATTTCCAGCAAAATTTGAAAAGGAAAAAATTTATATTTTATAATAATTTTAAAAAGTATATATTAATAATTAAATAAATGAAATAAATTTACTAACATGAACCAAAATTGATATTTCATCGTAATTTTTTGGTATCATGTTTTTATGGTATTCCTTCAATTTTTGGTACTTCATTTTTTTTTGTATTCTTTCATAATTTTTGGTGTTTCCTCACATTTGTTTTTTTTATTTTTTATTTTTATAATTTTTGGTATTGTTTCAAAAAAATATATATAAATTGGTATATGATATAATTTTAAAGTAAATGAAAATATACTTTTTAAAAATTAAGAAATTTCAACTAAACTTTTTAATAGAAAAACTTTGAGGTGTTAAATTATAATTTTGATGCTAAAATTTGGTACAAAAAAATTACATTTCATGAATTTTTTTTTTTTGAAATGAAAAATCAAAATTGGTATCACCTCACACCATTGACATTATTGAAAGTTATGAAACATTTATATTTGCCACTTGTATCTAGTGAGATGAACTAGAGAGATCATTGAGGGATGCAAATATATTTGTTTCATATTTCTAAAAGTTGTAATGGTGACAGTTCTACTTTTATTTTCTTTACCTTGGATGGCCATAAGTCAGATGTTACGTGTTTTGAATGGTTACATGCATGCTTAGGTTGCCCTAGTTAGATTGGATTTTGAGGTTTTATATATGTTTTGTGATGCTAATATAACTCATGAATGCTTTGACAAGTTTTACTACATTTTGACTATATTTCATGAACGAATATGTTGGCCTTTAGCTATTTTTCGAATATGTTTTATAAGAATCTAGTTTAGAGATGTTCTGGGAGTTGTTTTCGGTAATTAAAATGTGATTTTTAAGTTTTCAAAGTTTGGTTTTTGATATGGAGTTTAGGGTTGAAATAGGAGTGTTTCAAGGCAATTTTTGACCTTTAGGGCAAAGGTATTAGTACCTGGCCCCAGAGGTACCATACCCCATTTGGCAGAATGCCAAAATGTACAGTTCCAGGGCTAGGTATCAGTACCTTTGGCCATAGGTACCACACCTCCTATACTATTTTGGCCACTACTGTAACACCCCTTACATGTATTCGACACCTGAACCAGGTACGGGGCATTACCGTACTTAACTTGCTTAATCATACAATATCAATCCATAAAAACTTCATGTCAAAATAAAACTTTTCATTCAAGACCATAATGTCCTTATTATAGGCCTACGAGGCTCTAAACTTGCACTCGGAATGATTCAGGACCAAACCTGAAACTTTTGAACACTTAAAATTTTTTTGACACAAAACAGGGCCACACGCCCGTGTGGCATATCACATGCCCGTGTTCCACACCCGTGTGGATTTATTTTTCAATTCGAACCTACAGGGGTTTTCACACGGCCTGACACACGCCCGTATCCATAGCCCGTGTCCCTCACACGGCCATGACACGCCCGTGTCTTCACCCGTGTGTGAAAACCTTGACATTCTATTTATGACGTCAGCACCTCAATAAGGTCACACGGCCAAGGCACACGCCCATGTCCTTAGACCGTGTGTCGAAATAAATTCCTAATTTCAGGTGCAGACTTCACACGGCCTGGGCACATGCCCATGTCTTAGGCCGTGTCTCCGACACAGTTGAGACACACGACCGTGTCTCAGCCCATGTGTTTACTACTGAGTATTCTGACTTGCAAATCTAGCATGCAGGGGGACACACGGCCTATCAACACGCCCATGGGGCTGACCGTGTGTCACACACGGCCTAGACACACACCCGTGTGTCTACCCATGTGATCAATTGTAAGGCTATCTACCAAGCCAATTGTCACCCTACAAGGCAACCACACTTATACAAATTCAATTCAACATACATCATGTCCATAATGCTCTTCTAAGAACTCAAAATCAAGACATTCACATAAGCATGCACTTCATGGATTTCATCATCATTAAATATATAACCTTGTCAAGTATTGGCCAATTTCCAATGGCCATTTACAAAATGAATTGAATAACATTAATAGCCACATATTGGCTAGTAAATATAACATAACACAAAATGACCAAGTTCCTATACATGCCATACTCAAAATTAAAAAAATTATGTTGTACTAAAGAGTAGTTGATAGTGTGATCTGAACTCCGACGTTCCACGATTTTCGCGCTATCTTGGCAATACTACAAGGAAAAGGGAAATGAGAGGGGTAAGCATAAAGCTTAGTAAGTTTGCATGAAATAAGTAGCAACATAAAGGCTCATAATATCATCCATCAATTGCGCTGAATAAAAACACAAAGTCTTAAGCACCTTGCCATAACTTACTCATGCTTAATCTTACCAATTACATATCATGCCACTTATCGTAAACATTTCTCGTGAATTATTCACATGTACCTGTATCACTTCATCACATAGCTTTAGCACTAATCTCATCTCTATTATAAGCTTGACTATTTACCCCATCGAATCACTTGGGATACTCGAAGATACATAATCATCATCATTCACATAAATACGACGCCAATGCCACATCCCAGATGTGGTCTTACATGGGGTCACCTCTAGATGCCGATGCCATATCCCAAATATGGTCTTATACGGGATCTCATATTTATTGTCGATGCCATATCCTAGATATGGTCTTATACGATCTTCATATTCGATGCCGATGCCATATCCCATATATGGTCTTATACGGGACCTCAATTTGGTGCCGAGGCCATGTCCCAGGCATGGTCTTATACGGGACCATACCAATCTCAATGATGATATCCTTTTACTTCTTAAAGTCTAACCTGGACTTCAACATCATAATTTTCATCATTCTCTCATTCAACATCATTACTCAATTTCATGGAAATAATATACGTCTTTACTAATATCAAGCATTTTAAGACTTAATAACTTGATGTTGAATTTATTTCACACAAACTTACCTCGATTTCAAAATAGGCCAGTTTGCCGATCTAGTCCGATACCTTGCCTTTTCCTCGGTCAAGGTTAATTCCTCGTTCTTCTTGATCTATAATAATAAATTCACTCATTTAATTACAACATTAATAAATACATTTCAATAATCATACTTTGGCAAAATTATCATTTTGCCCTTAGACTTTTACAAAATGACTATTTTACCCCTAGGCTCGTAAATAAATTCAAATCAAATTTCTTCCTTTAACAAGCCTAGGTGAACATTTATTACTCTTATAGCAACTCTCAATACTCATTATTTCACACATTTAGCACTTATTTTACAATATTTACAAAAAGGTCCTTTTAGGTGTTTTCATGGAAACACCTTTCACAAAAGTTGTTTATCTAACAACTAGGACTTATTTTGTTCCATAAAAATGCAACAAACAACATAAATGCTCACATGGAAAAACCCTAAACTTTCAACCTTTTTGCAAAATAGTCCTCTCTTTAGCTAGCTTAAGCTTTAAGGGTTCCAAAAGTACAAAAATTATCAAAGAATGGCCATTAAAGCACTTACTTGCAAGGAGAAAAGCTTGGCTGACATTTTTGAGCTCTCAACCCCTATTTTTGCTGCTAATTTTTGGTGGAGAAGATGGAGAGAAAAGATGATATTTTTCTTTTCTTTATTTTATTAATACAAATCACTTTAATCTACCTAATTCAAACAACTTTGACCAATTTTGACATTGTTTGTCCCCTATGGTCGGCCACCCTATTTCTAAGGGTCTAATTGCACTTTAAGGGCCTCCAATTAATATTCTATGGCTTTTAGACACCTTTAGCTTGTAAAATGGAACTTTCACACTTTATGCGATTTAGTCATTTTTCGCAATTAAGCATGCAATCGCTAAAATTAAAGCACCAAAATTTTCATGCACCTATATAATCATGCTTTAACTCATAAAATAATATAAAAATAATTTTCTCCGACATCAGATTAGTGGTTCCGAAACCACTGTTCCAACTAGCCTCTAAATCGGGCTATTACAATTCTCCCCCCTTAAAGATTTTCGTCCCCGAAAATCTTACCGGTAAAAAGGTTGGGATATTATTTTCTCATAGCCTCATCGGGCTCCCATGTAGCCTCTTCTACCCCGTGCCTTTGCCATAGGACTTTCACAAGAGATATACTTTTGTTTCTCAATTGTTTGACTTCTCGTGCCAAAATCTTAACCGGCTCTTCGCCATAAGTCATGTTTAGTCGTATTTCTACCTCTGATGGTACAATCACATGCGAAGGGTCTGAACGGTATCAGCGTAAGATAGACACGTGGAAGACATCATGAATCCTTTCCAACTCTGGTGGCAAAGCCAAACGATAAGCTATCGACCCTATCCTCTCGGTAATCTCATATGGTCCAATAAAGCGCAGACTCAATTTGCCTTTCCGGCAAAATCTGAGGACCTTTTTCCATGGTGATACTTTCAGAAACACTTTATCACCCACTTGAAACTCAATCTCTTTCCGTTTCGAGTCCGCATAGGACTTTTGTCTATCTGAGGCAGCTTTTAGACATTCACGTATCACTTTTACCTTCTCTTCGATTTCTCTGACTAAATCAACCCCGTGAATCTGATTCTCTCTGAGTTCGATCCAATACAAGGGTGTTCAGCACTTACGCCCATATAATGCATCATAAGGCGCCATCTTCAAACTTGACTGAAAGCTGTTATTGTATGCGAATTCCACCAATGGCAAATATTTCTCCCAATTAACTTGGAATTCCAAAACACAACATCGAAGCATGTCTTCAAGTATTTGAATTACTCTCTCCGACTGCCCGTCGGTCTATGGATGGAAAGTTTTACTAAAGCTCAATTTCGTGCCTAAGGCCTCTTGCAACTTTTTCCAAAATCGTGATTTAAATCTCGGATCTCTATCCGAAATAATCGACAACGGTACTCCGTGAAGTCTCACAATCTCAGAAATATACAATTCAGCCAACTTATCCAGCGAATAATCAACCCGTACTGGTATGCAATGGGCTGACTTCGTAAGTCTATCAACCACTACCCATACTGCGTCCTTCTTTTTCGGTGTCAACGGCAAACCCGTCACGAAGTCCATAGTAATACGGTCCCATTTCCACTCGGGAACCGTAATAGGCTGAAGTAAACCCGAGGGTACTTAATGTTCAGCCTTCACTTGTTGACAAATTAGACATCTCGATACGAACTCGAAAATATCTTTCTTCATGCTTGGCCACCAATACCATTTCTTCAAGTCGCTATACATCTTCGTGCTGCCTGGATGTACAGACAAACATCCACTATGTGCTTCATGCAGAATCTTCTGAATAATCCCATCATCTCTGGGTAGACAGACCCTATCTTGGAACATCAAGCATCCATCAGGACTTATCCGAAAGTCTGACTCAACATTTGACTCACATAGAGCTCTTTTAGCTTGTAAATCATTGTCGCCTTTCTGAGCTTTACAAATCTCTTGGAGAAACATCGGTCTAGCTCTCTACTAAGCTAAGATAGAACCATCATTTGAAAGAGCCATTCGTGTATTCATGGCTCTTAGTGCAAATAAGGATTTCCTGCTCAAGGCGTCAGCGACGACGTTCGCCTTTCCCGGATGATATTCTATTACTAACTCGTAATCCTTTATCAACTCTAACCATCTCCGTTGTCTAAGGTTCAACTCCTTTTGAGTCATCAAGTACTTTAAGCTTTTATGATCGGTGAACATCTGACATTTCTCACCATACAAATGGTGTCTCCAAATCTTTAGTGCAAATACAATTGTGGCTAACTCCAAATCGTGGGTCGGGTTATTCTTCTCGTGTGGCTTTAATTGTCTAGAGGCATATGCTATCACCTTGCTCTCTTGCATGAGTACACAACCCAATCCATTCAAGGATGCATCACTGTAGACTATGAATTCCTTTCCCGGCTCAGGTTGTACTAAAACAGGAGCCTCAATCAACAATGCCTTTAGTTTCTCAAAACTCTGTTGGCACTTTTCTGTCCATTCAAACCTTACATCTTTTTGTAGCAACCTCGTCATCGGAGTAGCTATCATGGAAATTCCCTTGACAAATCGTCTATAATAGCTAGCTAGGCCCAGAAAACTCCTAACCTCGGTTACATTCCTTGGTGGTTTCCAATCCACAATTGCTGAGATCTTACTAGGGTCGACTCTAATTCCATCTCCCGAAACAATGTGCCCCCAAAATCCAACTTCCTTAAGCCAATATTCACTTTTACTAAACTTGGCATATAATTGTTTATCTCTCAAAATTTGCAGAACCGTTCTCAAATGCTCAGCATGCTCGTTCTCATCCCGAGAATAGATCAATATATCATCAATAAAGACTACAACAAATTTATCCAAATATGGCCGAAAGATGCGATTCATCAAATCCATGAAAACTGCAGGGGCATTTTTTAAACCAAAAGGCATGACCAAAAATTCATAGTGACCATACCTTGTCCGAAATGCGGTTTTCGGCACATCCGAGTCCTTGACTCTCAACTTATAATATCCAGACCTCAAGTCTATCTTGGAAAACACCGTGGCTCCCTTCAATTGATCAAACAAGTCATCGATTCTTGGCAACGGGTACTTGTTCTTCACAGTTACCTTATTGAGCTGCAGATAATCTATACATAACCTCATGGAACCATCTTTCTTCTTCACAAATAATATGGGAGCACCCCATAGAGAATAACTCGGTCTTGCGAAGCCTTTATCTGTCAACTCTTGTAACTGTGCCTTCAGTTCTTTTAGCTCGGTTGGAGCCATTCTGTATGGAGCAATAGAAATGGGGGCAGTACCAGGAACTAACTCAATCCCAAATTCAATCTCTCTAACCGGAGGTAGCCCTGGC
The DNA here is from genome assembly GCA_025698515.1 of Gossypium sturtianum. Lineage (NCBI taxonomy): Eukaryota > Viridiplantae > Streptophyta > Magnoliopsida > Malvales > Malvaceae > Gossypium > Gossypium sturtianum. Next base: position 97,555,718 of record CM046948.1, read on the forward strand.
AATTCCTCTGGAAAAACATCTGGATACTCACATACTATGGGCACTGATTCAATTCTTAACTCAGTCTCTCTAGCATTCATCAAAAAGGAAAGGTAAGCTTCGTACCCCTTTCTTAGATATTTCTGAGTCAACAAGGAAGATATCACTACTGGCAATCTGTCTTGCTCATCGATTCAACATGAATAAGATCCCCGCTTTCACATTTCAACTCAATAAACTTCCTTCCACAATTCACTATCACATCATGAGTAGTTAACCAATCCATCCCAAGGATGACATCGAATTCATCAAACGGCAATAACATAAGATTAGCCGGGAAGTAATGACCTCTAATCATCAAAGGACAATCTTTGCATAGTCTATCGACTAACACACATTTGCCTAGGGGATTTGACACTCTTATTACAAATTCGGTAGATTCTACGGGCATGTTCATACTAGAGGCTAATTTCATGCAAATATACGAGTGGGTAGATCCCGGATCAATTAAAGCTATAACTGGAGTATCATAGAGAGAAAATGTACCCGTGATCACATCGGGGGAGGACGCCTCTTCGTGAGCGCGAATGGTATATGTTCTCGCCCGTGCTCTACCCTCAGCTCTTGCACTCTGCTCTCTAGATGTATTTTTCATTTCCCAGGTTTCTCTGTGGCCTTCCTCTAGTAGTACTTCCAGGTCTTGTACTCTTAGGTTTCTCTTTCTCACCCACCTCGGGGCAATCTATGATAAAATTGTCTAGGGATCTACACTTCAAACAAGCTTTCTTATTTGCTCGACACTCCCCGGGATGACGTCTGCCACATTGCAGACATTTCAATCTACTTGGTCGAGTGTTGCCAACACTAGCAACCGAAGTGGTCTGAGCTTTAGATCCCGAGTACGGTTTACCCATACTTCTATTTGAAAACCCAGGCGAAGTGGCCGATCTAGTAGTGAAATATCTTGACTTCTTAGATGAGGACTGAAATGATTTACCCAACTGTCTGTTCCTCGAGTCACAAGACTCGATTTCAGCTCTTCTTTTCTCTTTGACCAGTTCTTCGACCTTACAGCCTCTATCTACTAACACAACAAATTCTTTTAGTTCTAGGACACTAACAACAAAACGGATATCTTCATTTAACCCATCCTCGAACCTTTTGCACATAATGGCTTCTGTTGATACGCACTCCCAAGTGTATTGGCAAAGTCTTACAAACTAACGCTCATATTCGGTCACCATCATTGTAACACCCCTAACCCGTATCCGTTGTCGAAATAGGGTTAAGAGGCATTTCCGAACAAATCATAACATTTAACCTTCATTGTTCCTACATCATTAAATCATAATCAAATAATGTCACTAAGACCCTTAATAAGGTCTACGAGACCTTAAACATGCATTGGAAAGGGGTCGGGACTAAACCGAGCTCATATAAATTTTTTCTAAAACTTAACAATTTTCAAAGCTACAGAGGTCACACGCCCGTGTGGGTAGGCCGTGTACTTCACACGGCCTCAGACACACCCGTGTGCCCAAGCCGTGGCAAAGCAGGGCATACATACTGAATTGTCCACACGGCCGATAACATGCCTGTGTGCCTAACCCGTGGTCGACACTGACTTATTTCACACGGCCAGTCACATGCCCGCGTGTCTAGCCCGTGTGCGAGTTTGACTATTTTCGATTTGCAAACTTAAGAGACACGGTCGAGCCACACGCCCGTGTGCTCAACCGTGTGGGCAATTATAGGCCATTTACAAGGCCAATTTGCCACCCACACTTTGGGTCACACCTACAAGCATCAAACCATATAATTTCATACCCCGAATGCCATCCAAACATACTAAAACATTACATAGTTTAAACTCTGATCATCATCAATCATTTCCCTATACAACTTCAACTCAACTTACCAACCCAAAGTATCAACTTCACATCCAAATCATATAATCCATTCATCATTCAATCCTTACCAAATCTAAACATGAAACATACCATTTCCATTTTACTAATTTAAGCCAAAATGGTCATTCACATAGAACACACATACACATATTAACCATCCTTTACACATACACAAAGCATATACCAAAATCATTAAACTATCAAGCCATATCACATGGCAAGATTTATACACTTCAAAACATACCATAATCACTAGCCTATACATGCCATATACCAAATATATACAACTTCCAAAAGTACCAAAATAGATAGCCGATAGTGTAATTGAGTCGCTGACGATCCCCGGATCCTAGCTAGCTTTAATGACATTGTAAAACAGAGAAATACTTCACACAGTAAGCTTAAAAGCTTAGTAAGTTCGTCATATAATACATTTAACTTAACCATTCGAATTCAATATACAAAATAAACTATCACATGGTTCAATTCACAATGATATACAATCTCATTCATATTCATTACTCATATACTCATCCATTTGTCCATATACGATATCATCAACCACATAAGTTCCGTACATACCTGTGCCAACACTTAATTAACGATCACTTTTGCTACTCAATGTTCTATACCAGATTTCTTTCAATCTTTATTAATCATTCGATTTAATCACACATTTAGTGCCAATTCCTTAGCCGAAGCTTTAATATCATCGCACACTTAGTGCCTTTACATTAAACCGAATTTCAGTCGGTATTGCACACACAGTGCCAATCAATATAGTCGATGCTTTCTTTATTTAGCACACACGGTGCTGTTCACCATTGTATCAATTCTATGTGGCAGACTTAGTGCTACATCTTTTCAAACCCATCATTCACACCACTAACTCAACAGCCACATTTCCATTCTTGTCAATATATGTGAACATAAATTTAACAATTCGTATTATAAACGAACTTACCTCGGACGTCGAAATTACGAAACAAGTCGATCAATCGAGCACTTTGTTCTTGCCTCGATTTAAGTCCGAATTTCTCTTTTCTTGATCTATACATATTCAAATTTAGCTCATTCATTCACCAAATCATTCAATTTAATCCAACAACACATATTTTGAGCATTTTACAAATTAGCCCTCACATTTGCACATTTTGACATTTTAGTCCCTATTTCATAAAATCAAAAAGTACACACAATTTCATCTTATACATGCTTAGCCGAATTTCCCCTAGCTCATACAAGTCCACATATTTCATTTATTTCACATTTTAGTTCTTCAATTTCTCATTTTCACAATTTAGCCCAAAATAGTCAAATTCTTCAAAAATTCAAAGACAAAATATGTTAATCTATCATATATCTTTCATATTTCATCATCAACTATCACAAAGTTCAAGCATTCATCAATGGCACATTTCAAAATCATCATCAAATTCTAAAATTAAAGCATAGGCTTGATTGTACGCTAAGCAACGATCACAAAAACGTAGAAATCATCAAAAACCGAGTTAAATACACATACCAATTGAAGCTTGAGCTTGCCGAACCTAAAAATGCTTCAATGGCTATTTCTTTTCTCTAGTTTTGGTGGAAGAGATGAGAATCTATGCATAAAAAAATTGTTTTTGTTTTATTTAATACATATTATTCATGTTTTACCATTTTGCCCTTTTATTAAATCATTTAAAATTCCACTAACTTAACCCATTTTTGTCCATCCAATCTATTAATGGTTTAATAACAACATAAGGATTTCTCATTTAATAAGACATGACAATTAAGCACTTTAACAATTAGCACACAACTTTTGCATTTTATGCGATTAAGTTCCTTTTCACAAATCGACACACAAACGATAAAATTTTCACATAGAACTTTCACACATACTTTATCACATACTATAAACACAGAAAATAATATTAAAATATTTTCTGACCTCGAATTTGTGTTCTCGAAACCACTATTTTGACTAGGGTCTAAACCGGGCTATTACAACTCTCCCCCTTAGGGACTTTCGTCCCCGAAAATCTTACCAGTGAATAGATTCAGGTATTGCTCTCTCATAGTATCCTCAGGCTCCCACGTAGCCTCTTTAACCCCATGTCTGTGCCACTACACTTTAACTAAAGCAATTTTCTTATTTCTCAACTCTTTGATCTCACGTGCCAAAATTCGAATCGGTTCTTCATTATAAGATAAATCTGACCGAATCTCAACTTCAGTAGGGGCAATCACATGCGATGGATCAGATCTGTATCGTCGAAGCATCGATACATGAAACACATTATGAATCTTCTCTAACTCAGGTGGAAACATTAATCTATAAGCAACTGGCCCGATACGTTCGATAATCTCATACGGCCCGATGAACCTCATACTCAGTTTGCCTTTTCTGCCGAAACGAAGTATTTTCTTCCACGAAGATACTTTCAAAAACACTTTATCACTGATCTTAAACTCAATATCTTTTCGTTTCAAATCTGCATAAGACTTCTGATGATCTGCGCTGCTTTCAAACTGTCACGAATCACTTTCACTTTCTGCTCAGTCTCTTTTATCAAATCAACTCCGTGAATCTTATTCTCACTAAGCTCAGTCCAATACAATGGAGTTATGCATTTATGACAGTAAAGAGCCTCATATGGTGCCATTTTAATGCTAGATTGAAAACTATTATTGTACGCAAATTCAATAAACGATAAATGTTTTTCCCATGTACTTTCAAACTCAAGAATACAACATCTCAACATATCCTCGAGAATCTGAATGATCCGTTCAGATTGACCATCCGTTTGCGGATGAAATGCAGTACTGAAATGCAGCTTTGTGCCTAGAGCCTCTTGCAATTTCTTCCAAAACTGCGAAGTAAACCTAGGATCTCTGCCGGACACAATAGATAATGGTACCCCGTGCAATCTTACAATCTCGGAAATATACAATTCAGCTAGCTTATCAAGTGAATAATCTATTCTCACCGGAATAAAATGAGCTGATTTCGTTAATCTGTCAACTATCACCTAGATTGCATCTTTCTTTCTCGGAGATAAAGGCAACCCCGACACAAAGTCCATTATGATTCTTTCCCATTTCCACTTAGGAATCATGATCGGTTGTAACAAACTGGATGGAACCTGGTGTTCAGCTTTAGCTTGTTGACAAACTAAACATCTCGAAACAAACTCTGAGATATCCCGTTTCATACCGTGCCACCAATAAAACTATTTCAGATCATTGTACATTTTCGTACTTCCCGGATGAACAGACAAACGACTACTATGAGCCTCGTTCAAAATCAACTGAATCAACTCTAAATTTCTCGAAATACAAATCCGATCTCGGAATCTCAAACAACCATCATTATCAACTCAAAATTCTGAATCAAAATTCAAATCACACCGAGCTCGTTTTTCCATCATCTCAGTATCACTTTTCTGGGCATCACAAATCTAACGTATAAACATTGGTCTCACTTTTAACTCAGCCAAAATCGAACCATCATCACACAGATCTATCTGAGTACTCATTGCTTGTAAAGCAAATAATGAATTTCGGCTCAAAGCATCAGCAACAACATTAGCTTTTCTCGAATGATAATCAATTACTAATTCATAGTCTTTTAGTAATTCTAACCATCTCCGCTGTCTCAAATTCAATTCTTTCTGAGTCATCAGATATTTCAAGCTCTTGTGATCAGTATAAATATGACACTTCTCACCAAATAAGTGGTGACGCCAAATCTTCAATGCAAATACAGTAGCTGCTAATTCAAGATCATGTGTCGAGTAATTCTTTTCATGCGGTTTTAACTGTCTCGAAGCATAGGCTATAACTTTGCCTTCTTGCATCAACACACAGCCTAAACCATTCAACGATGCATCACTATAAATTATGAATTCTTTACCCGATTGTGGCTGAACTAACATTGGCGTTTCTGTCAACAATACTTTCAACTGTTCAAAACTCTGCTAACACTTTTCTGACCACTCAAATTTAACATCCTTCTGTAGCAATTTCGTCAACAGAGTCGCAATCATCGAGAAGCCTTTCACAAATTGTCTATAATATCCCGCTAATCCCAGAAAACTGCGGACTTTAGACACATTTCTCAGAGGTTTCCAATCTAGAATTGCTGAAATCTTGCTCGGATCAACTCGTATTCCCGCAGCTGACACTATATGTCCCAGAAAATCAACCTCATGCAACTAGAAATCGCATTTACTAAACTTTGCATACAATTGCTTCTCACGCAGAGTCTGTAACACAATCCTCAAATGCTCGGTATGTTGTGTCTCATCACAAGAATAAATTAAAATATCGTCAATAAACACAACTACAAATCGATCCAAATACGGTCTGAATATCCGGTTCATCAAATCCATAAATACTGCAGGAGCATTCGTTAGTCCGAAAGGCATAACTAAAAATTCATAATGTCCATACCTCGTTCGAAAAGCGGTTTACCATCGAGTCTTTAACTCGTGGCGATAGTGCTTCGATCTCAAATCTATCTTAGAAAACACTGTAGCTCCTTTCAACTGATCAAACAAATCATCAATACGTGGCAAAGGATATTTATTCTTTATAGTCACCTTGTTGAGTTGTCTATAGTCAATGCACATTCTCATAGTTCCGTCTTTCTTTTTCACAAACAAAATCGGTGTACCCCAGGGAGAAAAACTCGGTCGTGCAAATCCTCTATCAGTCAACTCTTGCAACTGAGACTTCAACTCTTTCAATTCTGTCGGTGCCATTCTGTACGGAGCTATTGAGATAGGAGTCGTCCCCGGCACTAAGTCAATACCAAACTCAACTTCTCGTATTGGAGGTAATCCCGGTAATTCTTCAGGAAACACATCAGGGAATTCACAAACCACAGGTAAAGATTCAACTTTCTTTCCTGTCACTTTTGTATCTATCCCATATGCAAGATAATCTTCACATCCCTTTTTCACATAATTCAAAGCTTTCATTGAAAATATTACAGCCGGTAGCCCATTCAAATAACTGGATTCAATTCGAACTATTGCACCATTCTAACTTCTCAAATCAATACTCTTCCGTTTACAATTCACAATAGCATTATGCAAAGTTAGCCAATCCATACCAAGAATTATATCAAATTCATCAAAGGGTAGCAGCATTAGATTAGCTGGAAAACAAATATCCCGAAACATCAACGGACAATTCTTACACACTTTATCAACCAGAACACACTTGCCTAATGGGTTCGATACTCTAATTACAAACTCATTAGACTCAACAGGTAGAGTCTTACTAGATACTAAGTTCACACACACATATGAATGAGTAGATCCTGGATCTATCAGTGCAATCACATCAGTATCGAAAAGAGTAAAAGTACCAATTATGACATCTGGAGATAACGCTTCTTCTCGAGCGCGAATAGCGTAGGCTCGGGCAGGTGCTCTCGCTTCAGATCTCACAACTGTATCTGATGTTCCTATCTGACTACCACTCACATTTTCGATGTTTCTGGGTGGTCTACCTCTAGCTATCGTGTTACTCGGTCTCGCACTCTAAACATTATCTTTCTCAACTAACTCTGGGCAATACTGAATAAAATGATCTCGTGATCAACATTTATAGCAAGCTCTATTATTATACTTGCCCCAACATTCTCTGATATGACATCTCCCACACTGTCTACACTCAAGCTTATTGCTTCTGACACTTCCAACACTTGATTCCACTGGATTTTGAATTTTAGGACCAGTATTTTGTTTCACACGATCTCTACTCGAATGTCCAAACAAAACATTTGAGCGATTGGTTGCATCTTTGAATCTCTTTGACGAAGAATGATACGACTTACTCATCGACCTCTTTCTCTCGTTTCTAGCTTTTGAATCCACTTTCTTCTTTTCTTTACTAAGCTCCTCGGCTTTGCAGGCTCTTTCAACCAATACTACAAATTCATTCAAATCAAGAATTCCGACCAGAAGTTTGATGTCTTCGTTCAATCCTTCAATGAATCGTTTACACATAGTAGTTTCTGTTGAAACACATTCTTGCGCATACTGGCTCAATCTTATAAATTCCCGCTCGTATTCCGTAATAGACATACGGCCCTGTTTCAGCTTTAGGAACTCTTTACGTTCCTGATCTATAAACCGTTGACTGATATATTTCTTCCAAAATTTAGCTTGAAAGAAATCCCAGGTGATTCTTTCTCTCGGAACCACAGATATTAATGTTTTCCACCAATGATATGCCGTATCTTTCAACAATGAAATAACACATTTTAGGCATTCATCAGGAGTACATGATAATTCATCAAACACTCTTACAGTATTCTCAAGCCAGAATTCAGCTCGCTCTGCATCATCATCAACTGTAGCTCTGAACTCTTCGGCACCGTACTTTCAAATTTTATCCACAGGAGGCTTACTCAATCAGATCAGATCTAAAACTTGTGGCACTACAGGAACTTGCGGGGGTGGAGGTTGTTGAGCAGCCAGATTCATTCGAACGAACTCCATAAACCACTCGCTCATCATTTGGAATAAGGCCTGCTTTACCTCTCCCTCGTGACTACTAACTATCGGCCTAGATTCAGCTAGCGCTGTCGCTTGAGCGGGAGCAAGCGCATTACTCTCAACATCATCAGCTACTGCTCGATCGGGATCCATTTGCTATATAAAAACACATTTTTAACTGTTAGGAATCATCACACTATCACAGGCATATATATGGCATGTATAGCAAGACTCCCACATGCTACGTTAGTCTTAGAATCGACTAAACTGTAGCTCTGATACCATAAAAATGTATCACCCCTAACCCGTATCCGTTGCCAAAATAGGGTTAAGAGGCATTTCTGAACAAATCATAACATTTAACCTTCATTGTTCCTACATCATTAAATCATAATCAAACAATGTCACTAAGTCCCTTAATAAGGTCTACGAGACCTTAAACATGCATTGGAAAGGGGTCGGGACTAAACCGAGCTCATACAAAATTTTTCTAAAACTTAACAATTTTCAAAGCTACAGAGGTCACACGCCCGTGTGGGTAGGCCGTGTGCCTCACACGGCCTCAGAAACACCCGTGTGTCCAAGCCATGGCAAAACAGAGCATACATACTGACTTGTCCACACGGCCGATAACATGCCCGTGTGCCTAACCCGTGGTCGACACTGACTTATTTCACACGGCCAGTCACACACCCGTGTGTCTAGCCCGTGTGCGAGTCTGACTTGTTTCGATTTGCAAACTTAATAGACACGGTCGAGCCACACGCCTGTGTGCTCAACCGTGTGGGCAATTATAGGCCATTTACAAGGCCAATTTGCCACCCACACTTTGGGTCACACCTACAAGCATCAAACCATATAATTTCATACCTCGAATGGCATCCAAACATACTAAAACATGGAATAGTTTAAACTCTGATCATCATCAATCATTTCCCTATACAACTTCAACTCAACTTACCAACCCAGAGTATCAACTTCACATCCAAATCATATAATCCATTCATCATTCAATCCTTACCAAATCTAAACATGAAACATACCATTTCTATTTTACTAATTTAAGCCAAAATGATCATTCACATAGAACAAACATACACATATTAACCATCCTTTACACATACCCAAAGCATATACCAAAATCATTAAACTATCAAGCCATATCACATGGCAAGATTTATACACTTCAAAGCATACCATAATCACTAGCCTATACATGCCATATACCAAATATATACAACTTCCAAAAGTACCAAAATAGATAGCCGATAGTGTGATTGAGTCATTGACGATCCCGGATCCGAGGTAGCTTTAATGAAAGCTCAGAAATGCAGAAATACTTCACACAGTAAGCTTAAAAGCTTAGTAAGTTCGTCATATAATACATTTAACTTAACCATTCGAATTTAGTATACAAAATAAACTATCACATGGTTCAATTCACAATGATATACAATCTCATTCATATTCATTACTCATATACTCATCCATTTGTCCATATACGATATCATCAACCACATAGGTTCCGTACATACCTGTGCCAACACTTAATTAACGATCACTTTTGCTACTCAATGTTCTATACCAGATTTCGTTCAATCTTCATTAATCATTCGATTTAATCACACACTTAGTGCCAATTCCTTAGCCGAAGCTTTAATATCATCGCACACTTAGTGCCTTTACATTAAACCAAATTTAACTCGGTATTGCACACACAGTGCCAATCAATATAGTCGATGCTTTCTTTATTTCGCACACACGGTGCTGTTCACCACTATATCAATTCTATTTGGCACACTTAGTGCCACATCTTTTCAAACCCATCATTCACATCACTAACTCAACAGCCACATTTCTATTCTTTTCAATATATGTGAACATAAATTTAACAATTCGTATTATAAATGAACTTACCTCGGACGTCGAAATTACGAAACAAGTCGATCAATTGAGCACTTTGTTCTTGCCTCGATCTAAGTCCAAATTTCTCTTTTCTTGATCTATACATATTCAAATTTAGCTCATTCATTCACTAAATCGTTCAATTTAATCCAAAAACACATATTTTGAGCATTTTACAAATTAGCCCTCACATTTGCACATTTTTACATTTTAGTCCCTATTTCATAAAGTCACAAAATACACAGAATTTCATCTTATACATACTTAGCCAAATTTCCCCCTAGCCCATACAAGTCCACATATTTCATTTATTTTACATTTTAGTCCTTTAATTTCTCATTTTCATAATTTAGCCCAAAATAGTCAAATTCATCAAAAACTCAAAGACAAAATATGTTAATCAATCACATATCTTTCATATTTCATTATCAACTATCACAAAGTTCAAGCATTCATCAATGGCACATTTCAAAATCATCATCAAATTCTAAAATTAAAGCATGGGCTTGATAGTACGCTAAGCAATGATCACAAAAACGTAGAAATCATAAAAAAAACTGAGTTAAATACACATACCAATTGAAGCTTGAGCTTGCCGAACCTAAAAATGCTTCAATGGCTATTTCTTTTCTCTAGTTTTGGTGAAAGAGATGAGAATCTATGCATAAAAAAATTGTTTTTGTTTTATTTAATACATATTATTCATGTTTTACCGTTTTTCCCTTTTATTGAATCATTTAAAATTCCACTAACTTAACCCATTTTTGTCCATCCAATCTATTAATGGTTTAATAACAACATAAGGACTTCTCATTTAATAAGACATGACAATTAAGCACTTTAACAATAAGCACACAGCTTTTACATTTTATGCGACTAAGTCTTTTTTCACAAATCGACACACAAACGATAAAATTTTCACACAGAACTTTCACACATACTTTATCAAATACTATAAACACAGAAAATAATATTAAAATATTTTTTCAACCTTGAATTTGTGGTCTCGAAACCACTATTCTGACTAGAGTCTAAATCGGGCTGTTACAATCATTCGGCCGTGCTTTAGCTCCAAGAATTCCTTTCTCTTCTGGTCGATGAACCTTTGACAAATATACTTCTTACGGAACTCCTCTTAGAAGAATTCCCAGTTAACTTTCTCCCTTGGTACAACTGGCACTACAACCGGCACAAGGTGTAATATCCTGGATTTTTGGGTTTATGCATTTGTGCTTAAATAAATGTGAAATTATGTCTATGTGTGTGTTAAATGTGTTTTATGAATTTTTGAGAACCTTAGAATGTAGGAAAATGCCTTAGAAATTATTAGATTTTAAATCTAAAAGAGGAAGCTAAGCAAGGTGGCCTTAAGAGAAAATGTAGGGGATTTATAACACAAGAATGAGCTTGGTAAAGTGGCTTGAAGGCGCCACTTAAAGCCCTAGTAAGTGACGCCACAAGCAGTACAAGGGGGGCTAGGTTCGAGTAGCAAGGGGAGCAATTTTGAGCTACTTTTTGAGTCAAGCTAAGAGGGGAGTTGGACGGCATTAAAACACTAAGGAGATGAGCACTAGATGTGGTCAAATTCCTTTTAAAATTCGGCTAAAGGGAGGAGATAATTGTTGTTTTATTTAAATTATTTTAAATGGGTAAAGAAGAGAAGAAATAGGAGAAAAAGAAGGAAGCTGATAAGGGGGAAGAGGAGTTGGCCGAATATGGGGCATTGGAGGATGGCATTTTCGGTTTGATGATAATAGGATAGGTGTGCCGAAAATTGATGCTCTTCTCATCTTTCTCATTTGTGCCGAAAATCCTTAGGAATTCAATTTGCTTTCTTTGCTTTCTACTTCCTTTTCTCTTCAATTGACCAAAGCCGAATATCCCTCTCTCAAAATCCCATCATTGCCGATTCTCCCTAAAGCCTCATACTCTCCCTCTCTTTCACTTGTTGAAGTCGAATCTCCCTAGTGTTCATAAAGCCGAACCTATAACCCTTTGCTATTCTTTCCTAAGCCGAAAGTTCACTTCATTGACACCCATTGAAACTGATTACTCCTAAGCACCAAGATCCTATCATCTTTCTCATTTGAACCAAGTTCGCTACTTCAGGATCTTCCTGTCGATCCCTTGGAGGGTGGTGACCATTTGCGTTTTGGTCTTTCTTTTTCGGTAAGGACCTCCTCTATGTCGATTTACTATTCTTTTTCTTTCTTTGACTGTCAAAATCAAGACTTCAACCACATTGTTGCTCCATGGCCGAAACTCTGAAGGAGGGTTTTGGGATTTTGATTATTGTCGACTACAAGGAGGAGATCTTCGGGATTTCAAAGATCCAAGGTAAGCCATGTGTGGTATTCGGCCAAGGGCCATTTTCATAGATCTTGTGCAATAGGCTGACCCTAACATGTACCATGTGGGATTTCGACATCTTCATAGCCAAGTGACGATTTTCGGGATTTAGATCCGCCAGGTAAGAGAGTATCAATATTCGGCCAAGGCCATTTTAAGTGTTTGACTCACCCCGTTGTGGGATATCTTTTCAGGTGACACTCAGTGATGGACCGGGTCGGCAGGAGCTTAATGGTGGCCATGCTCAGCTCAGCTTTTATTCTACTTTATTTTATTTTGAACTTTAAGTTTGAATTTCATTTCGGGTTTTACCGTTGATGTAATAAGGCCACTAGTATGAAACTGTTTATGCATGCATTTTAATTATTTAGTATGATACGAATTTTATCAATTTAAAGTTTAAGCAACTTTTCTAAAAAAAATAAATTTTAAATGTTTAGACACCTAAACACAAACTATTTTCAAATTAAAGATTAACCCCAAAACAACTCGGTATTTTTATAAAACCACCCCAAATTTTCCAAGGTAATAAACATGAAATTGAAACGTTTTACTCGAGGAACATACCCGATCCGGTCTGGACTCGTGGGCTGGGTTTAGGGTGTTTCAATTTGGTATCAGAGCCCAGTTTTAAAACTCTTGGCCTTGGGTTTGAAGCCCACAATTTTTTCAAGATTTGGCCCAAATAAATTTTGTGAAAATTTTTGGTGACATGAGCAGGTTTTCTGGCATGGCACCTAAGTCTCTGACCCGAAGTCCACCAGGTAAGTACTCCTAACTATTGTGTGAATTATAGTATGATTTGTAGAAGGGTATATCAGGAACGTAGATTAGTATATTAAGTACTTGAGCCCTAGGATTAGTTTACCCCAACATAAGAATTACATAAGACTTAATGCCTAACTAAACAAAACTCGTGACTAAGTCGCGAGAGTTAGGGTGTGGCAACCATTGTGCGCATGTCTAGGATTGGATCTGGGAAGAGCACGGTATTTAAGCGGTCCTAGTGACTCACCTCCTCTTCGCTCGAATCCTACCACAGTGCGTAGCCACGGTTCACCCTAACCAAGAGGACTTACTCACGGGCTAAACTCAATAACTAAAACCCGAAAGGGATTAGCCATTTTTTTTCTTGAAAACCCTAGTTTTAAAATCACCAAGTTATCCTTATGAATTGTGGGAAAACTATTTTGAAACATTTCTCCAAATATTTCCGATTTACAAAAATTACCCAAAATACCCCTGTAGGAGAAATGACGAAAATACCCCTGGGATAGAAACAGACAAAAAAATGTTTGAATGATGAATGTGTGTGGTAAGAATATTGAACGAATGTGCTCCTCTAAATTAGGATAGAAGACTTGAAACTTTGATCGATCGAAAGAACTACTTCTAAACTCTTTTTCATAAAATTTCTTCGCGGATAATCAGTGGAACAAATACTAATGCATAAAATTCCTTAAATCAGATTAAAGCGCAATCGTAGAAATGAGTTCTAGGGGACATGGTCATAATGTACGAGGACGTGGTAAAGGTCGATAAGATGGTTCGTAGAAAGGGTGCAAGGCATTTCGACTTTTGTTAGGCGTTGGATGCCAAAGAAGGGGAGTTAGTGGAGTTAGAACAAGAAAGGAGTTTGTGGATATTTTAGGAGGAATTGCAGAATACCCCGGATTGGAGGTGGAGTTTGGAATTGACTTGTCTTTGCTCGGAATGCGCGCGGTATCTATCGCTCGTATAGAATGGCACCGAAGGAGTTGGTTGAGCTCAAGGCTCAAATCCAAGAGTTGCTTGATCGTGGGTTTATCCGACCCAGTGTGTCTCCATGGGGAGCACCGGTCTTATTTGTGAAGAAGAAGGACGGAACTATGCGTATGCGCATAGATTATCGTCAGTTGAATAAGCTGACCATCAAGAACAAGTACCCGTTGCCGAGGATAGACGACTTGTTCGATCAGCTTAAGGGGGCAGCGGTATTCTCGAAGATAGATCTAAGGTCTGGATATCATCAGCTTAAGGTGAAGGAAGCAGATATCCATAAGATGGCTTTTCGGACAAGATACGGACACTATGAGTTCGTAGTAATGCCGTTTGGTTTGACGAACGCCCCAGCCGTGTTCATGGATATGATGAATCGGGTTTTTCAACCTTACTTGGATAGGTTCGTCGTGGTGTTCATAGACGATATCCTAGTATACTCCAAGTCTGAGGAAGAACATGACGAGCATCTCCGGATTGTGTTGCAAGTATTAAGGGAGAAGAAGCTCTATGCCAAATTCAGTAAGTGTGAATTTTGGCTGAAAGAGGTCACATTCTTAGGGCATGTGGTGTCTGCTGAAGGAATAAGGGTGGACCCTAGGAAGATTGAGGCAAAGCTGGATTGGAAACCACCTAAGTCTGTGGCTGAGATTCGAAGTTTCTTGGGATTAGCCGGCTACTACAGAAGGTTTGTGGAAGGATTTTCATCAATAGTCGCACCTTTGACGAAGTTGTTGAGAAAGGAAGTACCTTTCGTCTGGTCAGATAAGCAATAGGAGAGCTTTGAGAAGCTTAAGACGGTTTTGACTGAAGCTCCGGTTTTGATTCAACCGGAGGCAGGGAAGGACTTTGTGGTGTACTGTGATGCTTCTCACACAAGATTGGGATGCGTATTGATGCAAGATGGGAAGGTAGTCGCTTATGCGTCTCGGCAATTAAGGCCACATGAGGTTAACTACCCGACGCATGATTTGGAATTGGCGGCAGTGGTCTTTGCTCTTAAGGTATGGAGGCATTATCTTTATGGAGAAAAGTCGGTGATCTACACTGCACCACAAGAGCCTTAAGTATCACGCGACTCGGAAGGAGTTGAACTTGAGACAATGTCAAGGTGGGTGGAGTTATTAAAGGATTACGATTATTCTATAGAGTATCATCCAGGGCAAAGCGAATATAGTGACAGATGCCCTAAGTCGGAAAGTAGTGTCGGATCACGAGGCGATGTTTGCACATCCGAGCTTGTATGACGATGGAAGTCTCACCGGCGAGTTGCAAGTTAAGCCGACATGGGTGAATGAGGTGAAGGAAAGTCGGTTAGTGGATGAGGATTTCAAGCATGGTTGCGGCAAGTGCAGAGTGGGAGTTGGAAGATTACGGTATTAATGACGAGGAGTATTATGTTTCAAGGGCAAGGTCTGTATGCCTAAGAATAAGGAGTTAAGGCGGAGAATTCTTCAGGAATCGCATAGTAGCCCTCATGCTATGCATCCTGGAGGTAGTAAGTTGTATAGAGATCTAAAGGAACAGTTTTGGTGGCCTGGTCTTAAGAGGGAAGTTACCGAATTTGTAGGGAAATGCTTGACGTGTCAGCAAGTTAAGGCTGAACACCAAGTTCTGTCAGGATTGCTTCAGCCGATAAAGATTCCGCAGTGGAAGTGGGAGAGAATCACCATGGACTTCGTTAGTGGGCTTCCCCTTACGCCAACTAAGAAGGACTTGGTATGGGTGATAGTGGACCGATTGACAAAGTCTGCGCATTTCATCCCAGTAAGAGTTGATTATTCTTTGCAGAAGTTGGCGAAGTTATATGTGGCAGAAATTGTGAGGTTGCATGGAGTGCCAATGTCGATTATTTCAGATAGGGATCCAAGGTTTACATCTCGATTTTGGAAAGCTCTGCATCAAGCTTTAGGCACCAGATTGGATTTCCCTACGACATTTCATCTGCAGTCGGACGGCCAGTCTGAGCGAGTGATCCAAGTGTTAGAGGTATGTTAAGGGGCTGTGTAATAGACTTTAGAGGAAGTTGGGAAGAATACTTACCTTTAGCGGAATTTGCTTACAATAACAGCTATCCAGCTAGTATTCGGATGGCACCGTATGAAGCGTTGTATGGACGGAAGTGTCACACGCCTACGTGTTGGACAGAATTAGGAGAACGTCAAGTTTTGGGCCCAATGATTGTGGCAGAATCTGAGGAAAAGGTTGAAGTAATTCGGGCACGGTTAAAGGAAGCGTCTGACAGACAGAAGTCGTATGCAGATCTTAAGCAAAAGGAGATAGAATTTGATGTGGGAGATCAAGTGTTTCTTAAGGTATCGCCTTGGAAGAAGGTTATGAGATTTGGTCGCAAAGGGAAATTAAGTCCAAGGTTTATAGGACCTTATCGGGTATTGAAGCGAGTTAGACCAGTGGCATACCAGCTAGAGTTGCCACCAGAGTTGAAGCAGATGCACGACGTATTCCATGTTTCTATGTTACATCGTTATCGATCGGATCCATCTCATGTAGTACCTGTTGAAGAGGTGGAGCTAAGGCCAGATTTGTCCTACGAGGAAGAGCCGATTCAGATCTTGGAACGAAATGTGAAAGTGTTACGGAGAAAGTCAGTTCCTTTAGTTAAAGTATTATGGCGCAATCATGGATCGGAGGAAGCTTCGTGGGAGCCAGAAGAAGCAATGCGACAGCAATACCCTCACTTATTTTAGCTGTAATTTTGAGGGCTAAATTATTTTTAAGGGGTAGAATCGTAATATCCTCGGATTTTTGGGTTTATGCATTTGTGCTTAAATAAATGTGAAATTATGTCTATGTGTGTGTTAAATGTGTTTTATGAATTTTTGAGAACCTTAGAATGTAGGAAAATGCCTTAGAAATTATTAGATTTTAAATCTAAAAGAGGAAGCTAAGCAGGGTGGCCTTAAGAGAAAATGTAGGGGATTTATAATGTAATATCCCGGGTTAGGGGCTATTTTTGTTATGGCATAATTTGCATGTTAGGAGCTTGCTATGTTGCTGTTTTGGTGTCTTAGGGGCTTAATTGTAGGCTAGGACTATGCCTGAGCAGGTAGGAAAATTTTAGTTTTTAAGCCTTAGGTGAGAGGAGTGAGGAGTGGGGTTTTATATTTTATTTGGTGTTTTAGAGTACAAAAGAGGAGTGGTGGAGTGGCAAAGCATGCGCCACTTGGAGCTGGTGTTGGCGTCAATTGCAGGAGGCAGAGGTCCTGAGTTCAAGCTGCGAAATTCCCCATTTTGGCTTCCATTTTGGCGGCTCAAGGAGGAGGAGTTGTTGGTAGTTCAAACTCTACCATGGACCAAGTCAAATTATTCAAAAGAAAGGTGGAGAGTGAATTTAGGAGGAAGACTAGTTCAACTAGTTTGAATTGGGTGGTTGTGAGTGATTGGAGGTAGTGGCCGAATATTGGGGTGTGTGTGGAGTGAGTGGCCGGTTTTGGTAGTGGGTAGGAGAGGTGTGCCGAATTTCATTTTGGCATTTTGGTGTTTTCGGTCAAGGGTTAGTAAGCTAAGTTCTTTCTCTTTTGTCAATTGCAAAAGAATTTTCCAAGGTTTTCCTCTCATTTTCTTCACTTCTTGAAACCGAAAATTCAAGTGAGTTTCTCCATCTTTTCTTTTGCAAACCGAAAGTCAAGTTCTCATTTGCCGAATCTGTGTTGCCCTTTTGAGTTGGTGTGGCGAAAGTTCTCAACCATCTCCCTTCTTTTATTCATTTGTTGAAGCCGAAACTAGTAATCCTTCTTTTCATATTCCCATTCTTTTACAACTCTTGTGCCGAATCCATATCTCCTTCTTAGCCGAATCTTTCATTTGTTTCTTACCATTTCATTAAGCCGAAACCATCTTATTTTGTTCCCTAATCTTCATTTTCTTTTCTCAATACTATCTTGCCGGAAGCTATACTCCCTATTCACATATTTTCTTTTCTCTTCTCACCCTAAGCCGAACATAGGAGTGCCGAATCTTCTTCTCCCTCGGGTTCAAGGTGGTGACCGAACCTATCCCCTCACCTAGTGTGTTGTTGGCCGGATTTAGTTGGTGTTGGGTAAGTGTGTGTTTGGCCGAACGGCCATTTCTCTCTTCTCTAGTACTATGTTGATTTCGGTTTGTTTAAAGCCTATGTTGGTTGTGGTTGAAAGGAGTTAATCACCTGTTTAATCATCTCGTATAGGGTCTTTGGATATTGGGAGTAATCAAGAGGAGTCTTCCTTCTTTGTAAACCGATTGGTAAGTAGTGGTAAGTGTTGGGTACTATTATTATTAGTTCAATCTTTTGGTTTCGATTAAGCTTAAGGGTTCAAAGAATTAACCGTTCTCTTTTTAAGGTGTAGCCGATTGTTGGGAGGAGAACCACTGTTGGTTCGAGGTTTGGTAGGAAACCAAACCAATAGCAAGGTAAGGGATCAAAGTTAAACCCTTTGGTTTATTTGGTCTTAGCCGAATGGTGTAGAAGGCTAACCTATGTTTTGGCCGATTGTTGTTAGGAGCAAGAGGATCGTGGGTTAGACCAGGGTTCTTTGGGATTTAGGCTTGCTATATACTGTGTGTGTAACTAACACACTCCATACTTAGTAATATCATTAATAACTCGATTGCCTTGTTAAAACCAAAAGCAAGATGATGGATTATTTGGTACCCAAATGGGGTATATGTACGGATCCGGGTAAGTCCGTAGCATTACGAGTTTTATTGATGATATATTTAATATTATGATCTATGCTATGTATGCTACTAAATGTAATGCTAAGCATGTTGGCATGATATGCATGACTTGTATGATATGCATAATTTACATGAGTATGGCATGATGATGGGTGAAATGAGAGGAGGGGGATGATGATATCCGTGTCTTTGGGACATTGTGTCTTTGGGACACCAGAGGTTTGGCACCTCCAAAGTGGTTTGGTACCACAGATGATATATTTTGTGACTTTGGGTCACTAGAGGTTTGGCACCTCTCGTCTCGTCCCAGTGGCTTAGTACCACGGTGGGTTGGCCCCACGGTTGATTATACGGGATTGACGCTAGTGATTTGGTATCACACGATGGGTTGGCCCCATCATCGGATTTGTGGATCGCGGTCACCGGTGATTTGGTATCACACTTGTGTCTTTGGGACACCGGAGGTTTGGCACCTCATTGCGACTCGCCCCACGTGGTTAACACCACCGTGGGTTGGCCCCACTTATGAGATACGGATTGTCGCTAGTGATTTGGTATCACACGATGGGTTGGCCCCATCATCGGATTTGTGGATCGCGTCACCACGGTGATTTGGTATCACATTGTGTCTTTGGGACACCACAAAGTTTGGCACCTCATTGCGACTCGCCCCTCGTGGTTAACACCACCGTGGGTTGGCCCCACTTATGAGATACGGGATTGTCGCTAGTGATTTGGTATCACGCGATGGGTTGGCCCCATCATTGGATTATTCGTGACTTTGGGTCACCGGTGGTTTGGCACCACACTTATGGATATCGTGACTTTGGGTCACGGTGGTTTGGCACCACCAAAGTGGTTTGGTACCACACGGGTAGAAAGGTGATATGGATGGTTAGGATCGGGGTGCATTGATTATGTTGCTATGATATGATGTGTGTTAGCATGTTGTATTATCGGGAGTGGGATTTATGCACTCGAGTCTTGCGACTCACCCTCTCATTTGACATTTCAGTGACACTTAGACGCGGACATGGAGCCGGGATGGACTCGAGGTGCTCATGCCATGCTTTAATAAAGATTTGCTCAGACTTTATAAAATTTGGTACTTTAGCTTATTTATTACTATTTGGTTTTATTTTGGGTTGTAAATGGCCTTTAAATTAGGTTTTACTATGTTTATGCTTAAAGTAGCTTTCTAATATGCCTTAACAAATTAATTGAGTTAAAATTTGCTAAAAACTTGGAAGGACAACGGTTTCAAAACTATAACGCAATGTGTTTTAAACTATACCATCGGGTATCACACTATGATTTGGTATCAAGGAAACTCAAATGATTTTCAAACCTAAACTCGATTTCCTACTAAGTCTAAATGTTTGAGTAACATCAAGAAGCAACTTGAATTTCTAAATGAAATAAACTTGTTTAACTTCTTAATTGATTAAGTTTCCAAATCTCGAGTTTTCAAAATGACGCATGAAGTTTTCAAAAATCATGCCCAAGATTTCTACACGCTCAAAACTTTTCACAAAATTTTCATCAAGTTTTTAAACGAAACCCAACTTCTCAAACACGTTTTCCTCGTAACATACCGTTCGGTCGTGGTGTCTTGACCGGGTTTGGGGTGTTACAATTGTGGTATTAGAGCCAAGTTCAAAGGTTGTTCACTGTGGGCCCGAGGCCCAAAATGTTTTCAAAAGTCTGTTTTAAGTGTTTTGTTTGAAATAAATGGTTTGAAAGGCATGACACCGAAGTCTCGGCACGATCCGCCTGTAAGTACCCTTACTATTGCTTGTGATTTATTGATGCGATTGGATGATTGCAATAGTGGATTACTTTAGAAACCGAAATCGATAGGATTACGTGAACTCGCGAAAACAAAGCTTCTTAAATATTCATAAGACTTTGCTTTAAAATAGTGGAATAATTCTTTGATGCATAAAACTCCTAAATCGGATAAGTCAAATTCTAGTCATGAGCACTCGAGGTGGACGTGGTCGTAATACTCGTGGACGTGGCCGTGGTAGGAAGTGTCGATCACCTACGTGTTGGACGGAGTTAGGTGAACGCCAATTGTTAGGACCCGAAAGTTAGTTCTTTGACCAGAAGATAAGGTTAAGTTGATTCAGCTCGGTTGAAGGAAGCTTCGGACCGCAGAAGTCTTATGCCGATCTTAAGCGGAGAGACATAGAGTTTTCTCGTGGGGATCAAGTTTTTCCAAGGTCTCGCCATGGAAGAAGGTTTTGAGGTTCGGAAAGAAAGGCAAGCTAAGTCCGAGGTTTATTGGGCCGTATAAGGTATTGAGACGAGTGGGACCGATGGCGATATCGCTTGAGTTGCCAGCAGAGCTAAGTCGATCCACGACGTTTTCCATGTTTCGATGCTTGGCGTTATCGTTCGGATCCATCGCATGTGGTAGCAAATGGAAGAGATCGAGGTAAATTCAGATTTGACCACGGAGGAAGAACACGTGCGCATTCTAGATCGGGATGTGAAGGTTCTCGCGTAAGAAGTCCGTGCCTTTGGTTAAGGTACTTTGGCGGAATCATGGCGTAGAAGAAGCTACGTGGGAACCCGAGGATATGATGAGACAGCAATACCCTCAACTTTTCTGATCAGGTAATTTCGAGGTCGAAATTATTTTAAGGGGGGTAGAACTGTAATATCCCGGGTTAGGGGCTATTTTTGTTATGGCATAATTTGCATGTTAGAGCTTGCTATGTTGTTTGTTTTGGTGTCTTAGGGGCTTAATTGTAGGCTAGGACTATGCCTAAGCGGTAGGAAAATTTTAGTTTTTAAGCCTTAGGTGAGAGGAGCCGAGGAGTGGGGTTTTTATATTTTATTTGGTGTTTTAGAGTAAAAAGAGGAGCTGGTGGAGTGGCAAAGCATGCGCCACTTGGAGCCGGTGTTGGCGCCAATTGCAGGAGGCAGAGGTCCCGAGTTCAAGCTGCGAAATTCCCATTTTGGCTTCCATTTTGGCGGCTCAAGGAGGAGGAGTTGTTGGTAGTTCAAACTCTACCATGGACCAAGTCAAATTATTCAAAAGAAAGGTGGAGAGTGAATTTAGGAGGAAGACTAGTTCAACTAGTTTGAATTGGGTGGTTGTGAGTGATTGGAGGTAGTGGCCGAATATTGGGGTGTGTGTGGAGTGAGTGGCCGGTTTTGGTAGTGGGTAGGAAAGGTGTGCCGAATTTCATTTTGGCATTTTGGTGTTTTCGGTCAAGGGTTAGTAAGCTAAGTTCTTTCTCTTTTTGTCAATTGCAGCCGAATTTTCCAAGGTTTTCCTCTCATTTTCTTCACTTCTTGAAACCAAAAATTCAAGTGAGTTTCTCCATCTTTTCTTTTGCAAACCGAAAGTCAAGTTCTCATTTGCCGAATCTGTGTTGCCCTTTTGAGTTGGTGTGGCCGAAAGTTCTCAACCATCTCCCTTCTTTTATTCATTTGTTGAAGCCGAAACTAGTAATCCTTCTTTTCATATTCCCATTCTTTTACAACTCTTGTGCCGAATCCATATCTCCTTCTTAGCCGAATCTTTCATTTGTTTCTTACCATTTCATTAAGCCGAAACCATCTTATTTTGTTCCCCTAATCTTCATTTTCTTTTCTCAATACTATCTTGCCGAAGCTATACTCCCTATTCACATATTTTCTTTTCTCTTCTCACCCTAAGCCGAACATAGGAGTGCCGAATCTTCTTCTCCCTCAAAGTTCAAGGTGGTGACCGAACCTATCCCCTCACCTAGTGTGTTGTTGGCCGAATTTAGTTGGTGTTGGGTAAGTGTGTGTTTGGCCGAATGGCCATTTCTCTCTTCTCTAGTACTATGTTGATTTCGGTTTGTTTAAAGCCTATGTTGGTTGTGGTTGAAAGGAGTTAATCACTGTTTAATCATCTCGTATAGGGTCTTTGGATATTGGAAGTAATCAAGAGGAGTCTTCCTTCTTTGTAAACCGATTGGTAAGTAGTGGTAAGTGTTGGGTACTATTATTATTAGTTCAATCTTTTGGTTTCGATTAAGCTTTAAGGGTTCAAAGAATTAACCGTTTCTCTTTTAAGGTGTAGCCGATTGTTGGGAGGAGAACCATCGTTGGTTCGAGGTTTGGTAGGAAACCAAACCAATAGCAAGGTAAGGGATCAAAGTTAAACCCTTTGGTTTATTTGGTCTTAGCCGAATGGTGTAGAAGGCTAACCTATGTTTTGGCCGATTGTTGTTAGGAGCAAGAGGATCGTGGGTTAGACCAGGGTTCTTTGGGATTTAGGCTTGCTATATACGTGTGTGTAACTAACACACTCCATACTTAGTAATCTGTTAATAACTCGATTGCCTTGTTAAAACCAAAACAATATGATGGATTATTTGGTACCCAAATGGGGTATATGTACGGATCCAGGGTAAGTGCAGTAGCATTACGAGTTTTATTGATGATATATTTAATATTATGATCTATGCTATGTATGCTACGAAATGTAATGCTAAGCATGTTGGCATGATATGCATGACTTGTATGATATGCATAATTTACATGAGTATGGCATGATGATGGGTGAAATGAGAGGAGGGGGATGATGATATCCGTGTCTTTGGGACACTTTGTGTCTTTGGGACACCAGAGGTTTGGCACCTCCGGTGGTTTGGTACCACAGATGATATATTTTGTGACTTTGGGTCACTAGAGGTTTGGCACCTCGGCGCCTCGGCCCAGTGGCTTAGTACCACGGTGGGTTGGCCCCACGGTTGATTATACTGGGATTGGCGCTAGTGATTTGGTATCACACGATGGGTTGGCCCCATCATCGGATTTGTGATTGCGGTCACCGGTGATTTGGTATCACACCGTGTCTTTGGGACACCAGAGGTTTGGCACCTCATTGCGACTCGTCCCCCCGTAGTTAACACCACCGTGGGTTGGCCCCACTTATGAGATACGGGATTGTCGCTAGTGATTTGGTATCACACGATGGGTTGGCCCCATCATCGGATTTGTGATCGCGGTCACCGGTGATTTGGTATCACATCGTGTCTTTGGGACACCGGAGGTTTGGCACCTCATTGCGACTCGTCCCCGTGGTTAACACCACCGTGGGTTGGCCCCACTTATGAGATACGGGATTGTCGCTAGTGATTTGGTATCACGCGATGGGTTGGCCCCATCATTGGATTATTCGTGACTTTGGGTCACCAAAGTGGTTTGGCACCACACTTATGGATATCGTGACTTTGGGTCACGGTGGTTTGGCACCACCGGTGGTTTGGTACCACACGGGTAGAAAGGTGATATGGATGGTTAGGATCGGGGTGCATTGATTATGTTGCTATGATATGATGTGTGTTAGCATGTTGTATTATCGGGAGTGGGATTTATGCACCGAGTCTTGCGACTCACCCTCTCCTTTGACATTTCAGGTGACACTTAGACGCGGACATGGAGCGGGATGGACTCGAGGTGCTCATGCCATGCTTTAATAAAGATTTGCTCAGACTTTATAAAATTTGGTACTTTAGCTTATTTATTACTATTTGGTTTTATTTTGGGTTGTGAATGGCCTTTAAATTAGGTTTTACTATGTTTATGCTTAAAGTAGCTTTCTAATATGCCTTAACAAATTAATTGAGTTAAAATTTGCTAAAAACTTGGAAGGACAACGGTTTCAAAACTATAACGCAATGTGTTTTAAACTATACCATCGGGTATCACACTATGATTTGGTATCAAGGAAACTCAAATGATTTTCAAACCTAAACTCGATTTCCTACTAAGTCTAAATGTTTGAGTAACATCAAGAAGCAACTTGAATTTCTAAATGAAATAAACTTGTTTAACATCTTAATTTATTAAGTTTCCGAAATCTCTGAGTTTTCAAAATGACGCATGAAGTTTTCAACAATCATGCCCAAGATTTCTACACGTTCAAAACTTTTCACAAAATTTTCATCAAGTTTTTAAACGAAAACCCAACTTCTCAAATACGTTTTCCTCGTAACATACCAGATTCGGTCGTGGTGTCTTGACCGGGTTTGGGGTGTTACAATTGTGGTATCAGAGCCAAGTTCAAAGGCTCGGCTATGGGCCTGAGGCCCAAAATGTTTTCAAAAAGTCATTTTAAGTGTTTTGTTTGAAATAAATGGTTTGAAAGGCATGACACCGAAGTCTCCGGCACTGATCCGCCTGGTAAGTACCCCTTACTATTGCTTGTGATTTATTGATGCGATTGGATGATTGCAATAGTGGATTACTTTAGAAACTGAAACTGATAGGATTCTGTGAACTCGCGAAAACAAAGCTTCTTAAATATTCATAAGACTTTGCTTTAAAATAGTGGAATAATTGCTGATGCATAAAACTCCTAAATCAGATAAGTCAAATTCTAGTCATGAGCACTCGAGGTGGACGTGGTCGTAATACTCGTGGACGTGGCCGTGGTAGGAAGTGTCGATCACCTACGTGTTGGACGGAGTTAGGTGAACGCCAATTGTTAGGACCCGAGTTAGTTGCTGAGACCGAAGATAAGGTTAAGTTGATTCAGGCTCGGTTGAAGGAAGCTTCGGACCGGCAGAAGTCTTATGGCGATCTTAAGCGGAGAGACATAGAGTTTTCTGTGGGGGATCAAGTTTTTCTGAAGGTCTCGCCATGGAAGAAGGTTTTGAGGTTCGGAAAGAAAGGCAAGCTAAGTCCGAGGTTTATTGGGCCGTATAAGGTATTGAGACGAGTGGGACCGGTGGCATGATCGCCTGAGTTGCCAGCAGAGCTAAGTCGATCCACGACGTTTTCCATGTTTCGATGCTTGGCGTTATCGTTCGGATCCATCGCATGTGGTAGCGATGGAAGAGATCGAGGTAAATTCAGATTTGACCACGGAGGAAGAACTCGTGCGATTCTAGATCGGGATGTGAAGGTTACGCGTAAGAAGTCCTGTGCCTTTGGTTAAGGTACTTTGGCGGAATCATGGCGTAGAAGAAGCTACGTGGGAACCCGAGGATATGATGAGACAACAATACCCTCAACTTTTCTGATCAGGTAATTTCGAGGTCGAAATTATTTTAAGGGGGGTAGAACTGTAATATCCCGGGTTAGGGGCTATTTTTGTTATGGCATAATTTGCATGTTAGGAGCTTGCTATGTTCTTTGTTTTGGTGTCTTAGGGCTTAATTGTAGGCTAGGACTATGCCTAAGCAGGTAGGAAAATTTTAGTTTTTAAGCCTTAGGTGAGAGGAGTTGAGGGAGCTGGGGTTTTTATATTTTATTTGGTGTTTTAGAGTACAAAAGAGGAGCTGGTGGAGTGGCAAAGCATGCGCCACTTGGAGTGGTGTTGGCGTCAATTGCGGGAGGCAGAGGTCCCTGAGTTCAAGCTGCGAAATTTCCCATTTTGGCTTCCATTTTGGCGGCTCAAGGAGGAGGAGTTGTTGGTAGTTCAAACTCTACCATGGACCAAGTCAAATTATTCAAAAGAAAGGTGGAGAGTGAATTTAGGAGGAAGACTAGTTCAACTAGTTTGAATTGGGTGGTTGTGAGTGATTGGAGGTAGTGGTAGAATATTGGGGTGTGTGGAGTGAGTGGCCGGTTTTGGTAGTGGGTAGGAGAGGTGTGCCGAATTTCATTTTGGCATTTTGGTGTTTTCGGTCAAGGGTTAGTAAGCTAAGTTCTTTCTCTTTTTGTCAATTGCAGTAGAATTTTCCAAGGTTTTCCTCTCATTTTCTTCACTTCTTGAAACCGAAAATTCAAGTGAGTTTCTCCATCTTTTCTTTTGCAAACCGAAAGTCAAGTTCTCATTTGCCGAATCTGTGTTGCCCTTTTGAGTTGGTGTGGCCGAAAGTTCTCAACCATCTCCCTTCTTTTATTCATTTGTTGAAGCCGAAACTAGTAATCCTTCTTTTTCATATTCCCATTCTTTTACAACTCTTGTGCCGAATCCATATCTCCTTCTTAGCCGAATCTTTCATTTGTTTCTTACCATTTCATTAAGCCGAAACCATCTTATTTTGTTCCCCTAATCTTCATTTTCTTTTCTCAATACTATCTTGCCGAAGCTATACTCCCTATTCACATATTTTCTTTTCTCTTCTCACCCTAAGCCGAACATAGGAGTGCCGAATCTTCTTCTCCCTCGGGTTCAAGGTGGTGACCGAACCTATCCCCTCACCTAGTGTGTTGTTGGCCGAATATAGTTGGTGTTGGGTAAGTGTGTGTTTGGCCGAATGGCCATTTCTCTCTTCTCTAGTACTATGTTGATTTTTGGTTTGTTTTAAGCCTATGTTGGTTGTGGTTGAAAGGAGTTAATCACCTGTTTAATCATCTCGTATAGGGTCTTTGGATATTGGAAGTAATCAAGAGGAGTCTTCCTTCTTTGTAAACCGATTGGTAAGTAGTGGTAAGTGTTGGGTACTATTATTATTAGTTCAATCTTTTGGTTTCGATTAAGCTTAAGGGTTCAAAGAATTAATCGTTTCTCTTTTTAAGGTGTAGCCGATTGTTGGGAGGAGAACCATTTGTTGGTTCGAGGTTTGGTAGGAAACCAAACCAATAGCAAGGTAAGGGATCAAAGTTAAACCCTTTGGTTTATTTGGTCTTAGCCGAATGGTGTAGAAGGCTAACCTATGTTTTGGCCGATTGTTGTTAGGAGCAAGAGGATCGTGGGTTAGATCGGGTTCTTTGGGATTTAGGCTTGCTATATACTGTGTGTGTAACTAACACACTCCATACTTAGTAATCTTGTTAATAACTCTCACGATTGCCTTGTTAAAACCAAAACAAGATGATGGATTATTTGGTACCCAAATGGGGTATATGTACGGATCCGGGTAAGTCTCAGAGCATTACGAGTTTTATTGATGATATATTTAATATTATGATCTATGCTATGTATGCTACGAAATGTAATGCTAAGCATGTTGGCATGATATGCATGACTTGTATGATATGCATAATTTACATGAGTATGGCATGATGATGGGTGAAATGAGAGGAGGGGGGATGATGATATCCGTGTCTTTGGGACACTGTGTCTTTGGGACACCAGAGGTTTGGCACCTCCAGTGGTTTGGTACCACAGATGATATATTTTGTGACTTTGGGTCACTAGAGGTTTGGCACCTCGCCTCGTCCCAGCCGGCTTAGTACCACGGTGGGTTGGCCCCACGGTTGATAATACGGGATTGACGCTAGTGATTTGGTATCACACGATGGGTTGGCCCCATCATCGGATTTGTGACTGCGGTCACCAGTGATTTGGTATCACACTGTGTCTTTGGGACACCAGAGGTTTGGCACCTCATTGCGACTCGTCCCTGTGGTTAACACCACCGTGGGTTGGCCCCACTTATGAGATACGGGATTGTCGCTAGTGATTTGGTATCACACGATGGGTTGGCCCCATCATCGGATTTGTGATCGCGGTCACGGTGATTTGGTATCACATCGTGTCTTTGGGACACCGGAGGTTTGGCACCTCATTGCGACTCGCCCCCCGTGGTTAACACCACCGTGGGTTGGCCCCACTTATGAGATACGGGATTGTCGCTAGTGATTTGGTATCACGCGATGGGTTGGCCCCATCATTGGATTATTCGTGACTTTGGGTCACCAAAGTGGTTTGGCACCACACTTATGGATATCGTGACTTTGGGTCACCGGTGGTTTGGCACCACCGGTGGGTTTGGTACCACACGGGGTAGAAAGGTGATATGGATGGTTAGGATCGGGGTGCATTGATTATGTTGCTATGATATGATGTGTGTTAGCATGTTGTATTATCGGGAGTGGGATTTATGCACCGAGTCTTGCGACTCACCCTCTCCTTTGACATTTCAGTGACACTTAGACGCGGACATGGAGCCTGGATGGACTCGAGGTGCTCATGCCATGCTTTAATAAAGATTTGCTCAGACTTTATAAAATTTGGTACTTTAGCTTATTTATTACTATTTGGTTTTATTTTGGGTTGTAAATGGCCTTTAAATTAGGTTTTACTATGTTTATGCTTAAAGTAGCTTTCTAATATGCCTTAACAAATTAATTGAGTTAAAATTTGCTAAAAACTTGGAAGGACAACGGTTTCAAAACTATAACGCAATGTGTTTTAAACTATACCATCGGGTATCACACTATGATTTGGTATCAAGGAAACTCAAATGATTTTCAAACCTAAACTCGATTTCCTACTAAGTCTAAATGTTTGAGTAACATCAAGAAGCAACTTGAATTTCTAAATGAAATAAACTTGTTTAACTTCTTAATTTATTAAGTTTCCGAAATCTCTGAGTTTTCAAAATGACGCATGAAGTTTTCAACAATCATGCCCAAGATTTCTACACGTTCAAAACTTTTCACAAAATTTTCATCAAGTTTTTAAACGAAAACCCAACTTCTCAAATACGTTTTCCTCGTAACATACCAGATTCGGTCGTGGTGTCTTGACCGGGTTTGGGGTGTTACATATAACACAAGAATGGGCTTGGTAAAGTGGCTTGAAGGCTCCACTTAAAGCCCTAGTAAGTGACGCCACAAGTAGTACAAGGGGGCCTAGGTTCGAGCAGCAAGGGGAGCAATTTTGAGCTGCTTTTTGCGTCAAGCTAAGAGGGGAGTTGGACGGCATTAAAACACTAAGGAGATGAGCACTAGATGTGGTCAAATTCCTTTTAAAATTCGGCTAAAGGGAGGAGATAATTGTTGTTTTATTTAAATTATTTTAAATGGGTAAAGAAGAGAAGAAATAGGAGAAAAGAAGGAAGTCGATAAGGGGAAGAGGAGTTGGCCGAATATGGGGCATTGGAGGATGGCATTTTTGGTTTGATGATAATAGGATAGGTAAAATAGAAAATTGATGCTCTTCTCATCTTTCTCATTTGTGCCGGAAATCCTTAGGAATTCAATTTGCTTTCTTTGCTTTCTACTTCCTTTTCTGTTCAATTGACCAAACCCGAATATCCCTCTCTCAAAATCCCATCATTGCCGATTCCCCCTAAAGCCTCATACTCTCCCTCTTTTTCACTTGTTGAAGCCGAATCTCCCTAGTGTTCATAAAGCCGAACCTATAACCCTTTGCTATTCTTTCCTAAGCCAAAAGTTCACTTCATTGACACCCATTGAAACCGATTACTCCTAAGCACCAAGATCCTATCATCTTTCTCATTTGAACCAAGTTCGCTACTTCAGGATCTTCCTGTCGATCCCTTGGAGGGTGGTGACCATTTGCGTTTTGGTCTTTCTTTTTCGGTAAGGACCTCCTCTATGTCGATTTACTATTCTTTTTCTTTCTTTGACTGTCGAAATCAAGACTTTAACCACATTGTTGCTCCATGGCCGAAACTCTGAAGGAGGGTTTCAGGATTCTGATTATTGTCGACTACAAGGAAGAGATCTTCGGGATTTCAAAGATCCAAGGTAAGCCATGTGTGGTATTCGGCCAAGGGCCATTTTCATAGATCTTGTGCAATAGGCTGACCCTAACATGTACCATGTGGGATTTCGACATCTTCATAGCCAAGTGATGATTTTTGGGATTTAGATCCGCAAGGTAAGAGAGTATCAATATTCGGCCAAGGCCATTTTAAGTGTTAGTGATTGGCCGATTCTAACTTTGATTTTTAGGGAAGAGTTCAATCGGTTTCGATAGATTTTTGGGATTTCAAAGTGAAAGCATTATAAACGGTGTGTATCCCACATCGAATCTTGATTGATTTACGGTATTATTTTAATATATGTGTTAATAATAATATGAAAAGTGGGCTAAGGTACCATGCAATGGTACAAAGTACTCAGGTACGTAATCTTAACATCATGTTAATAAATGTTATGAACATGTGGAATATGGCATGTATGTGAACATTGATAAGAATGTGAAATAAGGCCTAAGCCATGATAATTGCATGATTTGTATGACATGGGGCATATGGGTTATATGGAAAGGGGAAGTGATCGGTGGTTTATACCACAATATCTCGAATGTGGTGACTTCGGTCACATAATCCGAATGTGGTGACTTCGGTCACATAATCGAATGTGGTGACTTATGTCACAAAATATATTATCCGGTGGCTATGCCACGAATTTATAAGGGCGATGTGCTAGTCGTGCAAATGATCGCCTTCGATGATGTGTAGCGGATGGGTGGGTCAATTTAGTAATCCCCACGGTGTGATGGTTGGTACGGGTGATGTGTAGCGGATGGTTATCTAGGTATGGGTTCGGGTTTGCATCATTATCTCTATCTGTTATATATATGTATGATATGATATGCCTGAATCGTTGGGACTTAGTGTTGGCTGCATACACCGAGTCCTGCTTTGACTCACCCCGCTGTGGGATATCTTTTCAGTGACACTCTGATGGACCTGGTCGGCAGGAGCTTAATGGTGGCCATGCTCATTTCAATTTTTATTCTACTTTATTTTATTTTGAACTTTAAGTTTGAATTTCATTTCGGGTTTTACCGTTGATGTAATAAGGCCACTAGTATGAAACTGTTTATGCATGCATTTTAATTATTTAGTATGATACGAATTTTATCAATTTAAAGTTTAAGCAACTTTTCTAAGAAAATAAATTTTAAATGTTTAGACACCTAAACACAAACGATTTTCGAATTAAAGATTAACCCCAAAACAACTCGGTATTTTTATAAAACCACCCCAAATTTTCCAAGGTAATAAACATGAAATTGAAACGTTTTACTCGAGGAACATACCAGATCCGGTCTGGACTCGTGGGCTGGGTTTGGGGTGTTTCACAAGGGTGTTCCACCACTGATAAACGGAATCTCTCAAGAGAGATACTACACACTTCATGCACTCTTCAGGTGTACATGACAACTCATCGAATACCCTGATGGTATTCTCAAGACAGAATTTTGCCCTCTCCGGATCATCATTTTTACTAGCTCGGAATTCCTCAACTCATTGTTTTCGGATCTTACCGACCGAAGGCCTTTCTCTTCTTACTACTTCTACCACTTGGGGAGCTACAGGAGTGGGCTGAGGAATAGGTGGGGGTGGAGGGGGTTGAGCATTAGGATTTGCTCGTATATACTCTGTGTACCAGTTGCTCATCATATGGAGAAAGGCTTCTCGAGCCTCTTCTCCCTGATCCAAAGTCTCGGGTCTACTTTCTACTAGCGCGGTCCCTTACGCGGGAGTTGGCGCATTACTTGCAGCATCATCGATCGTAGCTCGGTCGGGATCCATTTACTATATAAAAACACAATTTATATCGTCAAGAGTCGTCACACTATCATTATGTAAATACTCATATGTATGGCATGTATAGCTAGACTCATACTTACGATACGTTAGTCTGAGAATCGACTAAACTGTAGCTCTGATACCACCAAATGTAACACCCCTTACCTGTATTCAACACCTGAACCAGGTACGGGGAATTACTGTACTTAACTTGCTTAATCATACAATATCAATCCATAAAAACTTCATGTCAAAATAAAACTTTTCATTCAAGACCATAATGTCCTTATTATAGGCCTACGAGGCTCTAAACTTGCACTCATAATGATTCAGGATCAAACCAGAAACTTTTGAACACTGAAAAAAAATTGACACAAAACAGGGCCACACGCCCGTGTGGCATATCACATGCCTGTGTTCCACACCCGTGTGGATTTATTTTTCAATTCGAACCTACAGGGGTTTTCAAACGGCCTGACACACACCCGTATCCATAGCCCGTGTCCCTCATACGGCCATGACACACCTGTGTCTTCACCCGTGTGTGAAAACCTTGACATTCTATTTATGATGTTAGCACCTCAATAAGGTCACACGGCCAAGGCCCACGCTCGTGTCCTTAGACCGTGTGTCGAAATAAATTCCTAATTTCAGGTGCAGACTTCACATGGCCTGGGCACATGCCCGTGTCTTAGGCCGTGTCTCCCACACAGTTGAGACACACGACCGTGTCTTAGCCCGTGCGTTTACTACTGAGTATTCTGACTTGCAAATCAAGCTTGCAGGGGGATACGCGGCCTATCAACACGTCCATGGGGCTGACCATGTGTCACACACGGCCTAGACACACGCCCGTGTGTCTACCCATGTGATCAATTGTAAGGCTATCTACCAAGCCAATTGTCACCCTACAAGGCAACCACACTTATACAAATTCAATTTAACATACATCATGTCCATAACGCTCTTCTAAGAACTCAAAATCAAGACATTCACATAAGCATGCACTTCATGAATTTCATCATCATTAAATATATAACCTTGTCAAGTATTGGCCAATTTCCAATGGCCATTTACAAAATGAATTAAATAACATTAATAGCCACATATTGGCTAGTAAATATGACATAACACAAAATGATCAAGTTCCTATACATGCCATACTCAAAATTAGACAAATTATGTTGTACCAAAGAGTAGTTGATAGTGTGATCTGAACTCCGACGTTCCACGATTTTCGAGCTATCTTGGCAATACTACAAGGAAAAGGGAAATGAGAGGGATAAGCATAAAGCTTAGTAAGTTTGCATGAAATAAGTAGCAACATAAAGGCTCATAATATCATCCATCAATTGCGTTGAATAAAAACACAAAGTATTAAGCACCTTGCCATAACTTATGCTTAATCTTACCAATTACATATCATGCCACTTATCGTAAACATTTCTGTGAATTATTCACATGTACCTGTATCACTTCATCACATAGCTTTAGCACTAATCTCATCTCTATTATAAGCTTGACTATTTACCCCATCGAATCACTTGGGATACTCGAAGATACATAATCATCATCATTCGCATAAATACGACGCCAATGCCACATCCCAGATGTGGTCTTACATGGGGTCACCTCTAGATGCCGATGCCATATCCCAGATATGGTCTTATACGGGACCTCAATTCGGTGCCGAGGCCATGTCCTAGGCATGGTCTTATACGAGACCATACCAATCTCAATGATGATATCCTTTTACTTCTTAAAGTCCAACCTGGACTTCAACATCATAATTTTCATCATTCTCTCATTCAACATCATTACTCAATTTCGTGGAAATAATATACGTCTTTACTAATATCAAGCATTTTAAGACTTAATAACATGATGTTGAATTTATTTCACACAAACTTACCTCGATTTCAAAATAGGCCAGTTTACCGATCTAGTCCGATACCTTGCGTTTTCCTCGGTCAAGGTTAATTCCTCGTTCTTCTTGATCTATAATAATAAATTCACTCATTTAATTACCACATTAATAAATACATTTCAATAATCATACTTTGACAAAATTATCATTTTGCGCTTAGACTTTCACAAAATGACTATTTTACCCCTAGGCTCGTAAATCAATTCAAATCAAATTTCTTCCTTTAACGAGCCTAGGTGAACATTTATTACTCTTATAGCAACTCTCAATACTCATTATTTCACACATTTAGCACTTATTTTACAACCTTTACAAAAAGGTCCTTTTAGGTGTTTTCATGGAAACACCTTTCACAAAAGTTGTTTATCTAACAACTAGGACTTATTTTCTTCCATAAAAATGCAGAAAACAACATAAATGCTCACATGGAAAAACCCTAAACTTTCAAACTTTTTGCAAAATAGTCCCCTCTTTAGCTAGCTTAAGCTTTAGGGGTTCCAAAAGTACAAAAATTATCAAAGAATGGCCATTAAAGCACTTACTTGCAAGGAGAAAAGCTTGGATGAAAGTTTTGAGCTCTCAACCCCTATTTTTACTGCTAATTTTCGGTGGAGAAGATAGAGAGAAAAGATGATATTTTTCTTTTCTTTATTTTATTAATACAAATCAATTTAATCCACTTAATTCCAACAACTTTGACCAAGTTTGACATTGTTTGTTCCCTATGGCCGGCCACCCTATTTCTAAGGGTCTAATTGCACTTTAAGGGCCTCCAATTAATATTCTATGGCTTTTAGACACCTTTATCTTGTAAAATGGAACTTTCGCACTTTATGCGATTTAGTCCTTTTTCGCAATTAAGCATGCAATTGCTAAAATTAAAGCACCAAAATTTTCATGCACCTATATAATCATGCTTTAACTCATAAAATAATATAAAAATAATTTTCTCCGACCTCAGATTAGTGGTTTCGAAACCACTGTTCCAACTAGCCCCTAAATTGGGCTGTTACAACTACATTGTTTTTTTTTTTGCAAAAAGGGCTCCCCAAGGCCTGGATTTGGTCTCGAACACCTCCGAACACTCGCGAATTGATTTAAAATGATGTAAAAAATATTTCAGATTTTCAAAAATTGGTTTAATATATTTTCTATACTTCTATAAAAATATTTTATTCTTTATTTCCTTAAATAAAGTATTGGTTTTTGTACCAATAAGGTCTCTAGGCCATCAGGTACATCTAGAACCTCTTTGAGATTTCATTTTGGTTTGAATTGTTAAATTTTTATTTTTAAATTATTTATTTTATTTTTAGGATTTAATTTAATTTTATTTTGGATTTAGATAGTTAATTTTTAAATTGCAAGATTAGTTTTAGAAATAGGTGTTGCATGAAAATGATTGAAAATTTTGGATGAAAAGTAGTAACGAGGCCAATGTCATGACACCGAGTAAGCAATGTCGTGACATTGTAAGTCAGAGAGGTCAAAATCGCGACATCGCTTCCTAGTGTTATGACATCGCGTGTTGAGGGACAACCTACTTAAGCTAGGAAATGAGGTCGATGTCACAACATCGGATACCCTAGTATTGCGATATCTCAAGTCAGACTACTCAATGTTGCGACACCCAATACCTAGTGTTGTGACATCGAGTTGAAAAATTGCAGGCGACTCGTTTTTAAGTTGTGACCTCGCCTAATTTTTGTCATTAAAACCCATATGTTACTTGCTTTTATACCCTATTTCATATGATTTTATCTCTTTAAACCCTCCATAACTCCTTTCTTCTCCCATTCTCACATTTTCAGACTTTAAAAACTTTTCTTTTCTCTACAAAATTTCAACTTTTCTTTAGGTTTCTATTGGAAAGTACAGAAATATTTGAAGGATTGTAAGAGGAATTCAACACATTAGTAAGGAATCACTCAATTTCTTCAATCATTTGCAAGGTTAAAGGATCTAACTTGTGGTTTTTATTTTTTTTATTTAAAGATTGTAAATATTCTAGGGGTTTTCATTAGAAATTTGGGGGTTTTTGTTGATTGTTCCTCATTTTGCTTAGATACCCATTAATCTTGAACTCTTGGCGTATTTGCATACTATTCTTAGTGTTATAACCTTGTGATAGTTCATTGTTGAATATAGCTTTAGTTTTTTGAGAATTTTGGAACATTTAATTTTATTTTCATATTTGTTGAACTATTTGGTTGAGTTGAGTATAATGGCACCAAGAGGCACAAAATGGACTAAGTCTCAAGCTCAATAGAGTGATCCTCATGAGTATAACAAAATGAAATTTGTTTCCAAAATGGTCAAGGATGATTTTTATAAGTTTCAACAAAAACTATTCATCCTTGAATGAGGTTTCGGTCCCGTGGCTAGTTATAGAAAAGAAATTTGGGACATAGTCAATTACCATCAATGGTTTGATTTTTTCCTTCTACTGAAATAGTTCGATGTTATTCCACTTATGCACGAGTTTTACAAAAATCTCAAGCACACAGAAAACAACATGGTTAAAATTCGGGGAAAAAGGTTGACATGTCTCTAAAAGCTCACCAGACTTATTATGGTGCACCCTACCATAAGCGTGCTTATTTTGAAACCATTAATGAAATAACATTAGACAATATTGATCAGGAAGTTATCATTAACTACCTTACAGAAAGTAGAGGGACTTGGAAGCGTCACCATCTTACCGATAGACCAATTAGTTTCAACCAAGCTATAATGTTTCCGAATGTGAAAATGTGAATGTAATTTTTATGTACCCAAATTTATCCAGCACAAAATGTCTCTAACGTCACCCTCTATTGCACCGTATTGTTGTATGCTATTTTGGGAAAAGAAAAGTTGGATTTAGGTAAATTGCTTAAGCGATATATGCATAAGTGCGCTTATGAGGACTTGAGCAATATATATTTTCAACACTTGGTCATGAATTTATGTTGTAAAGTCGGTGTGAAAATTGAGCCACAAGATTTAATCCATAAGCCAATGAAAAACGTTATCGATGATTCAGTTTACCTAAAATTTCGGGGTTTGCATGAAAAACAAATATGGGAGTTGATGCGAACCCGGTCGCATCATGTTTTGACGCAACTCGCCGACCTCAGAATTGGCCTAAACTTGAAGGGCCCAAGTGCAAGATGAAACATCTCATAGACCTGATTGATTATTGGGCCAATGTTTTAAGGACTTTTTAATTTAATATAGTTTTATTTAAATTCATAAGTTTGCATATTTTTAATTTTAGATTTGCACTTTGTGTGTTCTGCATTTAATAAAGTTATGCATTGTGTAACTCCCATGTTAGTTTAAGTCTGCAACATTAAATTAAGTCTTGCATTAAGTAACTAATTTGTTCATTTAGTTTGCATTTCAAACCATGCATTTAAGCATCTTAGTTTAATAAATGAGTTGCTGGACATTTATTCAACTCATCTTAGTTTAATTAATAAGTGTTTTTGTTGAACTTTATTTAATAAGTGTTGCTCTTAATTAATCTAGTTACTAGGATTATTTATTGATGCATGAGTTTAAGTTTATTTATTTATGCTTCTTTAATTAACTAGTTGCTAGAATAATTGATGAATAAGTTTTAGTTCATTTATTGAAGTTAAGTGTTTAATGTGCTTGAGTTTAACTGTGTTTAATAAGCTCATTTTAATGTGTTTATTGCAGGAGTCTTTTCAGGTCATAACCGTTACAATTCAAGGCTGTTACAAATTAAATAAAGTGGATGTTCAAGTCATTTTTGGTTACAAGCAAGGGGCTGTTACAAAGAAGGTTTAACACATCATTTAAAAGAGTTTAAAGAGTGGATTATTGCTTCTTTAAATTCAGCAGCAAGCTTTTCAACTACCAACCGTTTTTGCTGCTTCAAAAGAATTAATTCAAGCATTCAAAACACCATTAAGGTGCTGGTGACTATTTAGCTAACCAAAGGACATTTCAAGAGTCACTTTTCAAGCATTCAAGGTCAATTATTCATGTGAATTGAAGTGAATTAAATGGTGGAGTTATTTGGTTCAAGAATTCCAAGAGACTTAAGCTTTATTTCAGCTTTTAAGATGAATACTTGTGACCATTCAACTAGCCTTTTTCTAGCCTTATAAATATGTGTGTAATCAGCCTTTTGAAGGAACTTTTGGAAAAACTTTGAATGAACATTTGTTCAAGAGTGAGTTATCTCCTCTCTATTTTCGTACAAGTTTCGAATTGACTTATCTAGCGTGCTAGTGGCGTCAACCGAACTCCTTCCGAACTTATCACCAACCTGGTGTGGCGTTCGTCCATCTTTTTATACCTTCGGTTCTTACTTCACTAAGTAACGGGTCGAGGTCCATCAACTATTTCCATCCTTCACCTTAAGCCATATAAGTCCCGGGGCGATACTCGCTATAGTATCGAATCGATCTTGTGCTTAAATTCGATTTTTCCACATCCACCACTTATCTGACTTATCTATCCTTTATTTCTTTATCATTAAACCGAACCTACATATTTCCAAACCCTCCATTCATTCCCAAAACCACTTTGTTAGCTTCCGCATATCATCACCAAACTTGCGATTTCAACGCCCCGAACATTCTCCTCGTCGATGATCGGGCAAACTAGTGAAACGACTCGAATCACTCGGGCCGGATCACATCAGGAGTGGAATCAAAGGAGAAAGAACGAAATGGAGTTGCCACCACCTTTGCCACCGAGGAAATCCATGGGAAAACAACAATTGTTGCAAGGTGATCCACAAGATACACCAAGTGTGGTGTATATTGCACAATGGTTGACAACATATTAATAATTTATTAATCATTATTGTAACACCCTATAACCTAAGCGGAAACTTTAAGCTACTTTTCTTCAAGCTTTGGGAAAAGGGATTTTTTTAATTACGATGTTGACTGCCGAAGGGAATGGACTAGCTTGGTTGACTAGCTTCAGTTCTTATTATTAACTTCCTCGAGTGGCGATTACTGTCTGACTGTACTCTTACGCTCCTTCCTCTCCCCGAGAGTAAGTTCGGGTATAGCCCTTCTTAACTAGCAGTAGTGGAATCAAAGAGAGACTTGATTGATCTTGTATTAGGTGCCCAAGCGTCAAGCCCAAATATTAGGATGTCACACCACAGTCTCATCAACAATCATAGCCAAACATCTTATCGAACATGCGATTAATGTCACATTATTAATCTTAAACATATATAGAGTTCCTAAGTCATGAATACTTAAAGAAGCGTTAACTTAAGCCATACAAACATCAATCGAGCTCATTACACAATTACAACAAGCATATGAATCATTCAGCAAAATTTCAATACAATTCACATAGGTATCGATACTGAAACTTGGGTATTGATAATTTTCTTATATGGTATTGGTACTGCTTGGGAAATCGATATCAAAACAACATTTTGTTTCTCGCTTAAAAATTAAAACTCAGAAAATATCGGTACATGTCGAAAAGTATCAGTTTTATTACCTTGAGTATCGATACTCGTGATATGGTATCGATACTAATGTACACTACTGACTTCCTACACTTTTGAAAATCATGGAGGTATCGATACTGAAAACTCGATTATCGATACCTTTGCACAAATAATACCAAAACAAGGCATTTAACACATCCATACATATAACAATTCATCATGCATTTATAACACCTCAATATTCATCAACAACACGTCCATATTTGCAGTTCAATGCATCATCAATAATTTAAGCCAAGACAAAACCAATAACATAATATCAAACATCCATCAATTCCTAAAAGTCTAAAACCATATCAACCATTTAAAGCATATTAATAATAATCAACCAAAAACGTCTACCACATTGCCTTATTTCCGCATTTCAAAGGATAATATTAATACTACATACACAAATACTAAAGCTTAACTTGGATCACTTCCTTGGAATTTTCGCACCACTCACACCGCAAACGCTAAATATCTGCAATGGTTAGAAAGAGTGAGTAAGCTTAAACAAGCTCAGTGAGCTCAGTGAATGTCGAAACAACCACAATGTATACACAATATCAAAGATTAAACAAGAGCATGCTACAACACATTCACAACCATATTCTAAACAAGTTACAATAACATATTCATGCTTCATTAAATCATAAAACTAGCATATACTCTCACGTATAACTACACTCAACTCATATTCAAATAATTCATTTTACAATAATTCACCAAGACTAACAATGTATACATGCTTTAATAACTCACAAGTTTAGCTGATATATTCAAATGCATTCACAAGTTAAATGAAAAAGACCCAAACCACAATTTCATACGCAATTTACTATGAGAACGTACTAACATTTTCATGAAACTTAAATAAACTCATTTAGCATATTATCTACATGTTTATGCATCCATCTCACATCGTATCATCACAATAAATAAGATCACATTTAAACGATAATTTGGCACTTGAGGCTATGAAATATAAAAGTTGGCTCTACCACCACACATTGGATAAATGAATCTGTAACACACCAAATGACTTGTAGAGTCGAACATATCCCAGAAGTGTAGCATTTAGCTAACACTCTCTAACACACCAACATATCCCAGTGGATGGAGCTTGGCTCGCATTCCCTTATCTTTCCAAATTGTCCCCGGGCCTCAATGCCGAAATCACAAAACACAAGGGTGAGTACTTGCACTTCTATGGAATGCCAGCTATATCTAACGGTTTCAAGAGATCACAAGGCCAAAATATCCACAATTACACAATTTTAATTAGTGATTTAATGCACATAATCTTTGTTCAAATTCATCAATTTACATCACAAACTTGTACAATGCATGCTTATCGAATTCACATTTAATTGCACTTTAAGTGCCACAATAATGCTCATTGAGCCATCACATATCCCACCAAATATGTGTACCGTAAAATCAGTACATCATATATCACATACAAGTATTCTCACATATTCCTGTCATAATAATATCATATTCCACAATTCAACACATATGTACTTACCGAAATTCCTCTCACTTCCGTTGCATATTTGCATTATTAGCATACTATTATAACTGTCATTTGGCATGTGTATCATCCCCACAACACAACACAATTCAAAATAGGCATCACGTACATTTCATGTTACAATATCACATCATAATACTCAATCCACAATTATTTTTATAATCACACATTTTGCCAAAATAAATTAAGTGGATAGAAAGCTTACACTAGGAACTTAGGATAGGGGTTTAGGCTATTCCTAAGCTCCCAGTTAATACTATGAATCATGTCTACAAGTAGCGATTCCAATCACTCACCGTTCACGCTTTCGCCTAATTGATGAAAGCTTAAACTAGCTTTTCCTTGCCTTTCGCCTTTCTTGTAGAAGGATCCAACGGTTCTGATGCTTCACACATGATAACCACACAACATACACCACAATTAGCAACCAAAGACTCACCTAAACCAACAAAAAATGTAAGCCTAAGCTATATTCCTCATGAAACTGAAATTTCGACTAACAAACTTGAAACTCAAATATCTTAATATTTACTCATTCCCATTGCCTATAATCGATTCCAATAATCTAATTATACATCTAAGAACAACTTACAACCTTCAAACTACTCAAAACTATTCAAATTCATGGATCCAAAATTTCGACATACAATGGCAATTTTCATGAAAATTCATTAAAACATTGGACTTCTTTAACGAAAGTTTAAGGAATGTTTAGAAACCTTTTAACCACATCAAAACTAATTGAAAAACACTTTGAAACCTCATTTTTATTCAAAATTTTGAAATCCACCATTAACGACCCAATTTTCAGCTTTTATTCAAAACATTCAATTTAATAGGTAAAAACTCAGTTTAAAAGGCTAAATAACATAAAAAACTAATAGGAAAACAATTCGT
This sequence comes from Gossypium sturtianum, assembly GCA_025698515.1. Lineage (NCBI taxonomy): Eukaryota > Viridiplantae > Streptophyta > Magnoliopsida > Malvales > Malvaceae > Gossypium > Gossypium sturtianum. The sequence continues at coordinate 97,597,808 of CM046948.1, forward strand.
TACCTTCGATGAGAGAAAAATAGATGTTTGGTTGAAAATCAGAAAAACCCACAAGCTTGAGAGATGAAAAAATCAATGGTGTTTTTCTTGGAGTTCTATGGAGACTTATTGATTGGGTGATGATAGAAATCAAAGCAATGAAGTTTAGGGGATCAAAATTGAGTGATTGGGGGTTGGGAGAGCAAGGGAAGACAACAACAAAAAGATGGAGAAGAAGTATGGTGAGTTTAATATAGATGGAGGGGGAAAATAGGATATTTTTTAAAATTTGGGATATTTCTTTAATGGTACTCCTAATTCAATCTCTTTTACAAAATACTCCTTATTTTAAAATTAAATATCTTTTCAACCTTATTTTCAAAAATTGATTTAATTTTTCAAAATCTATGATCGAAAATAATTTCGGGTTACCACACTTTAGAATTTTCTGAACCTACTCCGAGTGAAAATTCCCAATTTACCCATAAAACTTTTAGGCCCAATTTTGGGGTGTGACAATTATGTGGAGCATCGACTTAGAAGTCTCGAAGTGACCAAACAATCCATATACATATGATCCATTTCTTGGCAAGAACTTGAAGATTAGCATCCACGAGAGCCAAAAGAATAAGGAGAATGAGGAGGGAATGCAAGATGACAAACCTTTGCCCCGCAAATGAACTATAATGATATGTTTATCTCAGAAGAACTACGGGGTGCTTACACTCACCCTCCGGTGAAGGGTGCTGTCTTGCGTGAGGCGGGTTTGTCAGCACGAAGTGGACATCCGGAGCACAAGCTGTTCAAAAAGGCTTTTTCACAATAAGACAAGGGGAATCAAGTTGTTGATCCGAAGTTAGAAATCGACTTTGATAGTGATGATTTGTAACAGCCCAAAATAGGGCCTAGTCGGAACAGTGGTTTCGAGACCACAAACCCGAAGTAAAAATATTTAATTTATGATTGTTTTAGAGTCTATGATATGTTTGGGTGATGGTGTGCAAATTTTGTTAAGTAATTTTTATCGATAAAGTGCCCAATTTTATTATTGGGATTAAATTGCATTAATTGCAAAATATGAGTTCTAGAACATAAGTACTTGTTTTAAATGGGGGTTTAAACTAGAGGTTTTTAAATGGAAAATAGACCATCATATTTTGTTATGGACAAAACTAGTCATGGAAGGGTAAAAATTGAAGGTTTAGTAAAGAGGGCATTTTTGTCATTTGGGTGTTTTAAGGCGTAAAAGACAAAATTGAAACCCAAAAATCTGCTCATTCTCTTCTCCATGCTGCCAAAATTTTCAAGAAGCCATGGCTAGGGTTTTGTAACACCCCGAACCCGGCCTAGAAGTTAGGCCCGAATCTGGTGTGTCACATGGAAGTAAAAACTTGCTTGAGAAATACAGCCTCTTTGTTAAAAACCCAAAACACTTAAGCAATTCATGTCTAATTGAAAACATAATTATCTTTAAAACCTTTTCGTTTATGTACATATTTGAAATAAACAATTTACGAAAATGTGACGTTTAGAAATAGAGTTGCAGAAGCATTTTGAAAACGTTGCGGAAACATAGATAAAATGCAAGTATTTTTGAGAGGTTGTTTGATAAATCGATGATCGAACTAGTAATCTTTTAAAATCATGACTTTTGAAAATATCGTTGATAATTTGAGAGAAAATTTCCAATGTTAAAAATATTTGTAAAAGTTTGTTATGAAATCCATATGTTAATCAATTTTGGAAAACCTTTATTTAAGTTTTAGAAATTTCTCGTTTTAAACAATTTAAGCAAAATAATAAGTATATAAACCATAAAGCAAATAATAAAACACACTCCAGAGGCCTTATTACAACATAAACCAAAATAGCAAAATAATAAAATAACCGGGAATAGAAATTTAAAATTTCATTAACACCATTTCTGAAGTATGGCCTCCACCGAGTCATCCATGGGCCCAAGTCCTCATTACGGAGCATTACCTACAAGGGTTAAGAAAAAGGGGGGGTGAGTTATAAGAACTCAGTGTGAAACCCCTTACCGTCATCCACTGGGCATGAAACCCATTTAGCAATATCTTGGGCCTAAGCCCATTTAAGATAATCTTGGGCCGAAGCCCAATTACAAAACAGTATATATATATATGAATGCAAAGTATGCAACCCAACCCATCCATCCAATCTCCCCGCATCGGCCCGGTCTCTCCCGTGGGGATCAAGTCAACCCACCCCGCCGGTCTCTCAATTTGCAAATCAAGTTGCCATTTATACTATTTGTGGCTGAGCCACTAGATTCATATACGGTAAAATGATCGACACAGAGTCGTTAATTCATATGTTAGGCACATAGCCATTATTAGAATTTGTGGCAATGCCACCGGTCTATACTTCTCTTCATTCAAATTTTCCCATCCCATGCAATATGTAAAGATGCATCATACATAATCGTAAAACATCCATATAAAAATAACATCCATTAACCTATTGAATACTTTTTATGAATCAGCCCATTAAAGCAATACGATCATTCGGCCCATAGGGGCATTTCGGTAAATCGGTCCATAGGGACATTTCGGTAAATCGACCCATTATAACAATCTATCAAATCGGCCCATAGAGGCATTTCGGTAAATCGATAATTTTACCCACTAAGGGTAATTCGGTAATCTCGCAACCCAGGGGTATTTCGGTAATTTACACTCCAAGGGTATTTTGGTAATTTCACAACCCCGGACTTAACTACTAATTTGGGCATAAAATTTTGAAACTGTCCATCTGCATCATACTGACTAAATTGACTATAACTCGAGTTAGAAAACTCAAAATTTAGATCCGTAAATTTTCCTTGAAACTAGACTCATATTTCTTCTTATTATATTTTTTCCAGAATTTTTGGCTTAACCATTTAGTACAGTTTATTTCTTAAAATTTCCCTTGTTTCACTGTCCAACGATTCTGACCTCTCTTAACTTAATTTCAAATATCTCACTGTACGGTTTTCATATACTGCTCCCACTTGTTTTTGTTGAAAATAGGTTCTCTAAGGAATCCATAAATATAACTTATAACTCATAATTCACTTTGTACAATTTTAACCAATTTTTCCAAGACAGAACAGGGAACCACGAAGTCCATCAGAACCAGTCTCACTAAAATTAAGATATCCCAGAATATAAACTTCCTATTCCTCCTCTGTTTCTTTCATATAAAAATAGACACAGTAAGCTTTAATTCGTTATCTTTTTCTCTTTCTAATTCCATTTATCCTATTTTTCATGATTTTTCCAAAATCACATCACTGCTATTGACCAAACTGTTTCTTTGCAAAATATGGTTACTACTATGAACATACGCACTCCCGAGTGGTCTCGGATGCCAATTTCCGATTTTCTTCGGTATTTCGACCGAAGCACTGAATATTTCATGCAAAATTTCAGAGAAGTTTGAGATTACACACCATTTCAAATATGTATACGGAAGGGTACAGGATTACACACCTTGATTACAAGTTGTGCTTCCTACCGTTTCAACACCACGAATGTGATCTCCCTCAGTGCACCAAAATCGATGCTACCCTTTGGCTACTGAAATCCTGTCCTAACAATATTTGGTGAGCGAAAGATTCGTTAGTAATTATCCCACCTTTGGCCAAAACAAATCTTATAACAACGTTCTTACCCCACTTGCTTGACAAGTCAACGATAATGATTTGGTTAATACAAATCACTTGTGCTCCTTCACCTTGTTGAAAGCCCTAAATCCAACGATGGCCATATCACAGAAAAGAATGTAAATCAGACCCAACGAGAGAGAAAGAAGAACACTCGATTATTAAGGAAAAACGCGGATGAAACAAGGTTATTGACAAAGAGAGAACTACTACTTACCGATTCGATTCAAGAAGTGAGTGCTAACACAAACGAGAAAGAAATAACATAAAAGAGATGAAGAATTCAAAGGTTCGATTATGTAGGGAAAAATGGACAAGAAAATTCGGCTATGGTGAAAAGGATTAGAAAAGAAGAGATGCTTGAAGGATTTTGTGAAAAAGAAAAGAAAGAAGAAGAAAGATGTTTGACTAGCTTCGGTTTTCAAGAAAGATAAGTGAAAAAATTTTTGGTCTCAATGGTTTGGGTACATTCGGCAACAAGAAGAAAGAAAAGAAGAGAATAAGCTCACCAATGGCTTGAAGATTCGGCAAGAAGGAAATTTGGAGAGAAAAGAAAAATGACACCAAAGTTGCATATAGAAAATTTGACCAAAAACAATACCAAAACTTTTACCAATTGCCAAAGACAAAATTCGGTTAAGAGAATGGTAGTTTGGAGAAAATGGCACACTTGATGCTAAAGGAATTTGACTAAAACAAGCACTAAAACTTTACCAAAACACCAAGGAAAATTCGGCTATCTCCCCCTAACACACAAAACCGTCCACATACATGACCATAATGGTCAAGAATTTGCCAACCATACTTTCCATAACATTTCCCTTGAAAAAGGCCACATGTTCCCTTTACTTTCCCCTTTCTCTTGATTTCTTTCCTCACCTTCAACCTTTCCTATTTTCTTTAGTCATCTTTCCAAAATTAAAAAGTCCAACTTGCCTTATTTACAAGCTTGGCCGACAATTAGGGAAAGAGTACAAAAAAATAGTCAAAATTTTGCACTTGATGGGATTTGAACCTCCTCCCTCAAAGTCCTTCATGTGGCGCCATAACCTCTTTACCATATGCTCAATTATGCAAGCAAATTGCTCTCTTATTTCCATAAGCCTTGATGCCACTTACTATCTCTCCTTAAAGTGCTAAAACACAAAATTTTACTAAAGCCCAACTTGAACCCGAAACTTCATAGAACCCCGTAACTTTCTAAAATCACCTTCCTAATAAGTCCAACTTGAAATAATGCCGTTCTCAAATTCCTTTAAATTTTAAAACGCTTCTACGCTCAAGGTCCAATTGGCCCAATCCTACTAGGCCCAATTTCGGGTCGTTACAATTCTACCCTCCTTAAAGAAATTTTGTCCTTGAAATTTCCATCCTACTACTAAACGCACCGCTCAAATCACACCACTATGCTTTCGCTGCGCACTCTGATCTTAATAACACTAATGTACTTTTAACAAAATCTTGAATCCTCTTTCACTCAACCAAACATCTAACCACAGAAGCAAGCAGTTATCTACCACTTATACCTAAAATTTTCTACATTCAATCATCACGTTCGACCATAACATACCTGACTTGATGGTGATAAAACAATCCCGAGCCTTAGGCTCCTTAGACCTGCCTCTCAAGCATGCTCCTAACCTCCTCCAGCATTCCCCCGGATGACGCCTTCTGTAATAATTGCAAGCCGGAAAGTTTGGACGTGCCTTAACACACTTTACGGAACGAGACTGCGACCCAAAAGAACCGCGATCTCTTTTCTTCTTACAGTCCACGCGCCCAACTCGAAGTGTTCGACCAATTTCTCTAACCTCCTCTACAAGCTCCCTAACTAGCTGAGTCAGCTCATCAATTCCAGCTCAGTCATAAGATCCCGTCTCAGCAACTGGCAATGCCAACACCTCCCTTTCGGAAACATGCCCCGATGCTGAAGATCTAGCCCTAGCACCTCGGCCTCTACCACGTCCACGTCTTCTAGCGTTCATGTTCACTAATGTCGACTTAATCTTATTACGATTCTTATGAATCAGTATAATTATTCAATGTTTATTAAACAATGTTTTATGGAGTATAAGAAGTAAAGTTGTTTTCGCAAAACGTATCCTAAAGGCTCAATCTCTATAGTTTCAGCTCCTAAAGCTAAAAGTTCTAGAGTATTTCTAGAGTCATACCACAATAATCATAAATTGAAAACATAACTTACTTGACTTGGTGCCGGATACCCGTGGTGCCATACTTCCTTTAAGACATATATCTATAATTTAAAATTCATACAGCTTTTGAAAATGCTTTTGAACCCAAACCCCAGTCGAGTTTTGAAACCAGGCTCTGATACCATAAAATGTAACACCGCAAACTCAGCCTAGAAGTTAGACCCGAATCTGGTGTGTCACATGGAAGTAAAAACTTGCTTGAGAAATACAGCCTCTTTGTTAAAAACCCAAAACACTTAAGCAATTCATGTCTAATTGAAAACGTAATTATCTTTAAAAACCTTTTCGTTTGCTGAAGCATATTTGAAATAATCAATTTACGAAAATGTGACGTTTAGAAATAGAGTTGCAGAAGCATTTTGAAAACGTTGCGGAAACGTAGATAAAATGCAAGTATTTTTGAGAGGTTGTTTGATAAATCGATAATCCAACTAGTAATCTTTTAAAACCGTAACTTTTGAAAATATCGTTGATAATTTGAGAGAAAATTTCCAATGTTAAAAATATTTGTAAAAGTTTGTTACGAAATCCATATGTTAATCAATTTTGGAAAACCTTTATTTAAGTTTTAAACAATTTAAGCAAAATAATAAGTATATCAACCGTAAAGCAAATAATAAAACACACTCCAGAGGCCTTATTACAACTTAAATCTAAATAGCAAAATAATAAAATAAACGGGAATAGAAATTTAAAATTTCATTAACACCATTTCTGAAGTATGGCCTCCACCGAGTCATCCATGGGCCCAAGTCCTCATTACGGAGCATTACCTACAAGGGTTAAGAAAAAGGGGGGGTGAGTTACAAGAACTTAGTGTGAAACCCCTTACCGTCATCCACTGGGCCTGAAACCCATTTAGAAATATCTTGGGCCTAAGCCCATTTAAGATAATCTTGGGCCGAAGCTCAATTACAAAATAGTATATATATATGAATGCAAAGTATGCAACCCAACCCATCCATCCAATCTCTCCCCCGTACCAGCCAGTCTCTCCTGTGGGGATCAAGTCAACCCACCCCGCCAGTCTCTCCAATTTGCAGTTAAGCTGCCATTTATACTATTTGTGGTTGAGCCACCAAATTCATATACGGTAAAATGATCGACACAGAGTCGTTAATTCATATGTTAGGCACATAGCCATTATCAGAATTTGTGGCAATGCCACCGGTCTATACTTCTCTTCATTCAAATTTTCCCATCCCATGCAATATGTAAAGATGCATCATACATAATCGTAAAACATCCATATAAAAATAACATCCATTAACCTATTGAATACTTTTTATGAATCAGCCCATTAAAGAAATACGATCATTCGGCCCATAGGGGCATTTTAGTAAATCGGTCCATAGGGACATTTCGGTAAATCGGCCCATTATAACAATCTATCAAATCAGCCCAAAGAGGCATTTCGGTAAATCGGTAATTTTACCCACTAAGGGTAATTCGGTAATCTCGCAACCCAGGGGTATTTCGGTAATTTACACTCCAAGGGTGTTTTGGTAATTTCACAACCCCAGACTTAACTACTAATTTGGGCATAAAAATTTGAAACTATCCATCTGCGTCATACTGACTAAATTGACTATAACTCTAGTTAGAAAACTCGAAATTTAGATCCGTAAATTTTCCTTGAAACTAGACTCATATTTCTTCTTACTATAATATTTCTAGAATTTTTGGCTTAACCATTTAGTACAGTTTATTTCTTAAAGTTTCCCTTGTTTTACTGTCCAACGATTCTAACCTCTCTTAACTTAATTTCAAATATCTCACTGTACGGTTTTCATATACTGCTCCCACTTGTTTCTGTTGAAAATAGGTTATCTAAGGAATCGATACATATAACTTATAACTCATAATTCACTTTGTACGATTTTAACTAATTTTTCCAAGACAGAACAGGGAACCACAAAGTCCATCAGAACCAGTCTCACTAAAATTAAGATATCCCAGAATATAAACTTCCTCTTCCTCCTCTGTTTCTTTCATATAAAAATAGACACAGTAGGCTTTAATTCGTTATCTTTTTCGCTTTCTAATTCCCTTTATCCTATTTTTCATGATTTTTCTAAAATCACGTCACTGCTGCTGACCAAACTGTTTCTTTGCAAAATATGGTTACTACTATGAACATACGCACTCCCGAGTGGTCTCGGATGCCGGTTTCTGATTTTCTTTGGTATTTTGACCGAATCACAGAATATTTCATGCAAACTTTCAGAAAAGTGTGAGATTACACACCATTTCAAATATGTATACGGAAGGGTACAGGATTACGCACATTGATTACAAGTTGTGCTTTCTACCGTTTTAACACCACAAATATGATCTCCCTCAGTGCACCAAAATCGATCCTACCCTTTGGCTACTGAAATCCCGTCCTAACAATATTTGGTGAGCAAAAGAGTCGTTAGTAATTATCCCACCTTTGGCATAAACAAATCTTATAACAACGTTCTTACCCCACTTGCTTGACAAGTCAACGATAATGATTTGGTTAATACAAATTACTTGTGCTCCTTCACCCTGTTGAAAGCCCTAAATCCAACGATGGCCATATCACAGAAAAGAATGTAACTCAGACCCAACGAGAGAGAAAGAAGAACACTCGATTATTAAGGAAAAACTCAGATGAAACAAGGTTATTGAAAAAGAGAGAACTACTACTTAGCGATTCGATTCAAGAAGTGAGTGCTAACACGAACGAGAAAGAAATAACGTAAAAGAGATGAAGAATTCAAAGGTTTGGTTATGGAGGGAAAAAATGGACAAGAAAATTTGGCTATGGTGAAAAGGATTAGAAAAGAAGAGATGCTTGAAGGATTTTGTGAAAAAGAAAAGAAAGAAGAAGAAAGATGTTTGACTAGCTTCAGTTTTCAAGAAAGATAAGTGAACAAATTTTTGGTCTCAATGGTTTGGGTACATTCGGCAACAAGAAGAAAGAAAAGAAGAGAATAAGCTCACCAATGGCTTGAAGATTCGGCAAGAAGGAAATTTGGAGAGAAAAGAAAAATGACACCAAAGTTGCACATTGGAATTTTGGCCAAAAACAATACCAAAACTTTTACCAATTGCCAAAGACAAAATTTGGCTAAGAGAATGGTAGTTTGGAGAAAATGACACATTTGATGCTAAAGGAATTTGACTAAAACAAGCACTAAAACTTTACCAAAACACCAAGGAAAATTCGGTTATCCCCCCCTAACACACAAAACCGTCCACATACATGACCATAATGGTCAAGAATTTGCCAACAATACTTTCCATAACATTTCCCTTGAAAAAGGCCACATGTTCCCCTTACTTTCCCCTTTCTCTTGATTTCTTTCCTCACCTTCAACCTTTCCTATTTTCCTTAGTCATCTTGCCAAAATTAAAAAGTCCAACTTGCCTTATTTACAAGCTTGGCCGACACTTAGGGAAAGAGTACAAAAAAAAATAGTCAAAATTTTGCACTTGATGGGATTTGAACCTCCTCCCTCAAAGTCCTTCATGTGGCGCCATAACCTCTTTACCATATGCTCAATTATGCAAGCAAATTGCTCTCTTATTTCCATAAGCCTTGATGCCACTTACTATCTCTCCTTAAAGTGCTAAAACACAAAATTTTACTACAGCCCAACTTGAACCCGGAACTTCATAGAACCCCGTAACTTTCTAAAATCACCTTCCTAATAAGTCCAACTTGAAATAATGCCGTTCTCAAATTCCTTTAAATTTTAAAACGCTTCTACGCTCAAGGTCCAATGGGCCCAATCCTACTAGGCCCAATTTCAGGTCGTTACAGGTTTCAAGCTTTTTCAAAGCTCAATTGTAAGTGCATTTTAGCCCCGTTTTTAATGTTCTTCGTATTTTTGAGATCCTAGAAGCTTAACCTTTCTATTTTTACCATTTATTTGCATGAAAAATGAAGTTTAAAAATTGACCCATGCTAGATATTTGTGCATTTTGATGTTTAATGGTAGAATAAGGGTGCACGAGGTTAGGAGAACGATTTTTGCTAAGTGATTTTCGTTGAAAATGGTTAAAACGGGTTAATTAGTAAAAGTTGTAAATGCTCCTAAAAGTGTGAAATAATAAGAATTTGAGGTTGCTTTGAAAGAGAAAAAGGTTCGGCTAACCTTGAATTTTATAGAAATTGAATAAAAATCATATTACGAGCCTAGGGGCAAAATCGTAGTTATGAGAAAGTTTAGGGGCAAAATTGTAAATTTGCTATAGTATGATTTTTGTATTAAAATGAGTAATATGAGTGATAATTAAGTGAAATGTGAAATTTTAGATCAAAGAAATCGAGATTTGGACCAAGTACGGGGAAATGTCAATCAAAATGACCGATTCGCGTCGAGGTAAGTTCATATGGTTAGTCTATTGTGAACGATTATTAAATTTGAATTGAGATGATGTATTATTTTATATATCTTTGTTATCTAATCATGACTTTATGCAAGTACGAGATTGGATTGAAGGATCAATCGTGAGAAATGCAGGGTCAAGTACATTCGTACTACGACTCGTGATGAATTGACGGAAAAGACCATGGTTGGACCATGGCAGTGAGTGTGCCAGTGTAAGACCATGTCTGGGACATGGCATTTACCTCAAGTTGTGTCAGTGTAAGACCATGTTTGGGACATGGCATCGACACCGAGATGAGTATGAGCTAGTGTAGGACCATGTCTGGGACATGGCATCGGCACGGACAGAGGAGAGTTAGTGTAAGACCATGTCTGGGACATGGCATCGGCTCGAGAAGAGTGCCAGTGTAAGACCATGTCTGGGGCATGGCATCGGCACCGATATGTGACCCCATGTAAGACCATATCTGGGATATGGCATTGGCGTCCTACCAGGTGTACGAGATATCCCGAACATCCCTAATATTACAAGTAGTTCAATGGGAAATTCAAGGAGTATGCTCAAGATAAGTAAGAATAGGATATGTGAGTACTATGACTAGGCACAGGTATGTATACGAGACTCATAAATAATGTGCTCAGATTATGATGCATTATTGATAAGGATGTAAATGAGTAAGATGTGTATATGATCACTTGATTGTTATGTGCCAAGTTATAATATGCTTTGGTGTAAGTGTGTATAAATGAAAGTGAACACAAAGAATTAATGAATGAGTGAAATTGACATTAAAACAGTTGTGGGTAGCAGCATTAGTATAACTTTGAAAAATGACCAAAAATGGTGGAAATTGAATTAAAGGCTGGGTAAGATACGAAATTAAAGCTTAATGAGTCTATTTGTTTTATAAAAGAAACAGAGTAAGCAAAAGAAGTGTGAATTATGAGATATTTGAATTTTAGTGAGACAGGGTCAGAATGAATTTCGGAATCCCCTGTTCCAACTTTGGAAAATCAGTACAAATTGTAAAAAAAATAATTGTGGATTATAATTCATATGCATGAAATCTTTAATAAGTATATTTTCAATTGAAATAAATTAGAACATCATATGAATTTTATACAAGGATAAAATTGATTCGTAGTGAAGAAGTGTTAGAACTGTTGGACAGCGAAACAGGGGTAAATTTAATGAATAAACTGTACTAATTGGATAGACTAAAAATTCTGAATTTTCTATGGTAAGAATTTATATGAGTCTAGTTTCATAGAAAATTAACGGTTATTTATTTGGAGCTCTGTAGCTCGGGAAATAAATAATTTAGTGACAGTGACTCAAGTAGATAGATTAATGTGAACATGAGTAATAAGGTGTAAGCATGTGATATAATGATTATATCATCTTAAGAAATTATTGTGAGGATTTATCCACACAAGTTTATTAATTTCTTATTATTTGCATATGAACTTACTAAGCATTTATGCTTACTTCCCCTATCTTTTCCCTTGCCTTGTAGTATCGCCAAGTTAGCTGGGGGATCGGTTGACGTCGAAGATTCGCTCGCACTATCAATTGGAACACTTGGTATATTTAGATACATTAATTTTTGGGTTATGGCATCTATAGTAGGCTTGGTCGTTTTGTCATATATGTCATATTTCTTATGGCCTAAAATGTTGGCCCTTATTTAATAAATGTTCATTTTGATTAAGGCTATTTGGAGACGGCCAATATTGATGGTTGTTATACGCCTATGATGTGGTTATTCATGTATGTGGTAATTGCATAATTGAGATGTTTTGGAAGTGGTTTACAAATGATTTCATGAATGACGATGTGTATGGGATTGTGTATGCAAAATTGGATATTCGGATATCCAATTATAGCATGATACATGTTGATGAAATGGATACAATAGAGTTTGTGTTTTAGAGTGGGGAACTGGCTTGGAAAATAGCCAACTTCCAGGCCACACGGGCAGAGACACGGCCATGTGTCTCAGCCATGTGACATACACGGTCTAAGGGCACGGGCGTGTGCCAAGGCCGTGTGACCCTATTATGATGATGACATCATAAACAGAGAGTTACACGGGCTAGGGACACGGGCGTGTCCTGCATCACACAAGGCGTGTGACCCCTGTTTTGACAAAATTTTCTAAATTTTCCCAAAAGTTTCCAAAGTTCTCGGTTTAGTCCCAAACCATCCTAAAGGATGTTTTGAGCTTTATAAGCCTATATAAGGGACAAAATGCATGTGTTAGAAAATTTTTAAATTTGACAAAATTTTATGACCCGATTTCACATGTTTAAGAAATTTTAAGTCCGGTAACGCCTCGTACCCTGTTCTGGTGTTGGATACGGGTAAGGGGTGTTACATTTAGTGGTATCAGAGCATGGTTTAGTCCATTCTAGGACTAACCTAGCATGAGTATGATTCTAGCTATACATGCCATATTAAACTGTGATAGTGTGACGACTCTCGACCCTGATCATAATTATTTTATTAGGCAGATGTGCTTTCCAACCGAGCTAAGTCTGATAGTACAGAAAGTGTGTTTTGATGATCCAAACTTTGGAAGGTATGGAGGATAATTCATGATGTGAATGTGATAATGAATAAAGTATGATAATTGCAAATCGAAAGTTAAGCATAATGTAATGCCCCGAATTTGGGCCTAGAAGAATTGGGCTTTGGGCTTTGGGTCTCAAAAAATTTTAATTGAGCGAGAAAATGACAATTGGCATGTGGGCTTTGAGGGTTAATGAATTTGGAGTGTCTAGGGGTGTTAGAGATGTTCTAGGATCAAGTAAGGGTATAGGAAAAATTTTAGTTTTAGCCCAATGGAACTGTGACTTCAGTTAGTAGGCCTTTTAAATAAATGAAGAAGAAAAATGACACAAAAGAGCTTGTGGTGTAGTGGCAAAGTGGCACCACTTAGGGAGCAGGGAGGTGGCATCATTAGCAGGCAAGGGAGTCCAAGGTTCGAGTAGTGGAATGGTATTTTGTTGGGGATTTAATTTTTACCTTCTAGATGGTTAGTAGTGGCGTTGGATGTGAACTCTGAAGAAAGTGTTCATGAGAGAAAATTAAGGAAGGGATAAAGGAGCTTATCTTAGAGAAAATTTAGGATGAGATTGATGAGTTATCAGGAAGAAAAGTTAGGAGCTGAGAAGTGTGAAGAGTTGGTGCCGTTGTGGGAAGTCGGAAGTGTATAAATTCGGCTTAGGAGGGTAAATGAGTGCCGTATTTGGGTCTTTTAGGGGGTATTACGAATTTACATTGTGGCTTTCGGCATTTGGAGAGTTTTGCAAATAAGTTAGTCTTTCTTTTCTTTACCGAATATCCTGTAGTTACCCTAACACAAGCACATTTGATCTTTTCTTTTCTCCCCCTCATTCTATTCTTCTGTTGCCGAATTCTTCCATTGCCGAAAAACCATCATTCATTTTTGCCGAATTCTCTTTTAGCCAAACTTTTCTATTGCCGAATTACCATCATCTTCTCTTGCCGAAATCCCACATTTGTGCCAAATCTTTGTTTTTTTTCTCTATCAAAAATCAGTTGGTATCTACTCTCAGTCAAGGTTAAAAGCTGAATCTCGTTTGGTAGGCCGCAGGATCTAAGGTTGGATTCGGTAAGTATTCTGTTAACTCCCCTTAGTACGTTTTGTTGAAATCCGAAGGGCGATCTAATTTCTCATTGTCGTGGATCTTGTATTAACAAGGGTAAGGTTCAGAGATCGCTAGCGTGGTAGGACCATTAGCAAGGATCTAGGGTACACTTGTGATTAGCAGTTAAGGAAGGGCCATTAGAACCCGGGGGCACACGGTAAGGTTTCGGCTTTTTAGTAAATATTTTTGATTAAGTATGAGTGGTTGATTGAAGGTTGGTTGGTTGTAGGATCAAGGCTAAGGATAGGATAGCACGTCGCAGTGATCAGGTGTGTACAAACACTACACACACACAATGGCGGCAACGTCGAAAAGTCGAAAAGCCGAAAGTGGCTAAATGGGCCTACCGAGCTCGTGGGCCCAAATCGACAAAGATTTATATGTGTATTTGAATATTGAATTGACATGAAAGGGGTGTATGGTTTGATTATGATCGGTCCTAATGGGCTACATAAACATGAACAGGCCTAATGGGCTTTATAAACATGAATGAGCTTAGTGGGCCTTATAGGATTTTAGAAATGTATGCTACGGTTTAATGGACTCTAGGCCTAGTTCTGATAAATTCTAAAAATTGCATAAAACTTAATTTATTAATCAAACATGTCTGTGGACAAGTCGATTAGTTAGAGTGTGGTAACCGACATATGCATGTCTAGGATTGGATCTAGGGAGAGCTTGGTACTTAAGCGGTCCTCTCGACCCACCTCCTCTTTCTCGAGATCCTACCGGTGCATAGTGTTTGTTCACTTTAACCGCGAGGACTTGTTGATGGGCCAAAGTTCATAACTAAAACCCGAGATGGCAGAATTACGGAAATACCCCTGTAGGGAAGAATTACGAAAATACCCCTATAGGGTAGAATTATGGAAATACCCCTGTCGGGCAGAATTACGAAAATACCCCTATAGGGAAGAATTACGGAAATACCCCTGTATGGCAGAATGATGAAAATGCCCCTGTAGGTCAGAATTACGGAAATACCCCTGTAGGGTAGAATTACGAAAATACCCTTGTAGGGCAGAATTACGGAAATACCCCTGTAGCGTAGAATTACGAGAATACCCTTGATTGTGAAATGACTAAAATACCCCTATGTGATGAGTATGAGTTTTATGGATGTTACTCATGTGCATGTCGCATTCATATGATATTATATTAGGATGCATACGGGTAGGAATTATGGTACGAAAGAAGAATTTGAGGATCGCATAGTCGCTTGACGACTGTGGATCCACTGGTGGCTTTAAGCCCATTATATGATTAGCAGCTTTGCTGCAACGTTAAGTAGTGCCGCTGTGAGTGCTACTATTGGTGTGTAGCGGAGGGGTGGGTCGAGCTAGAATTCCCCACAGGTGTATAAGGTTGGAAGGGAAATGGTGTGCAGCGGATGGATTTTTTTGGGGTGGGTTTTGTATTATCTTGTTTGTATATGATGCGATATGATATGATATGAGGTCATTGTGGGCTAAGGCCCGAGACCACTGATTTTGTTAGGGCTTAAGCCCAATGTGAATATTTGTCTGTGATTTGATTGCCAAGGGTTGTAAAGACTGAGTTTTGAAACTCACACCCTTTAATTTAATGTTTCAGGTAATCCTGAATAGACGACTCGACGTGGGAGAGGAGTCGGAGTCGGAGATGGCCACACTACAAGATGATCAAATGTTTTATTTTGTTCAAATGAATTTATTTTGAATACTTTGTTTTTTTTTCATTGGATTGTAATAAGGCCATGTAACTCCTAAGTGACTCTAGATTTTGGGTTTTATTATTGTTTCAGCTATCCGCTTATTAAATTTCATAAAATTTCTAAAGTTAACATGGTTTTCGAAATAACTTAACATATGAACGTTTTCCTAAAATATGGGCTTTTCCTATTAACTTAACAAGTAACAAGGGTTTTGGGCTTTTGGGCCTTAAATGGTTAAATAGTAAAATCGTTTTGAAGTGTGCCTGTAATGTGACATTCCGGATTCGGGCCTAACTTCTAGGCCGAGTTTGGGGTGTTACATTTAGTGGTATCAGAGCCCGGTTGCAAAGCTCGAGTTGTGAAATGGGCCTTAGATTTTGGGTTTTAAAAAGTTTTTGCAAGATTCTTGATGTGTGGTTCATCGAGCCCTCGATGTCGAGCAAAGTAAGTTTTCTGTATTACATTTGTTTAAATTACTGAACTATATAGATAATGGGCTACTTTAAAATAGGATTTTAGAGACTAAAGCCCGTAGGAAACTTAAGCCTGTAGTGGGTTCACGACCGCGAAATAGCTTTAAAAAAAAAATTGTTACTTACGTAAGACATGCGCTTTAAACAGTGGAATTACGAACTAATTTCATAAAATTTTTAAATACCCAACGATGAGAGCTAGAAGAGGCGTAAGAGGCCGCGGCCGAGGCTGTGGAAGTGTTAGGGCTTTGTAAACATTTGAATCGTAATTTGGTACTTATTCTTCGTATGCTTGAGAATGTTTGCGATTGGTGGATGTTTTGGGTATGTATTAAAATTATTAGGGTCAGAGTGCGCAGCGGTAGCGTGGTGGGGTAGTTGATACACGACCACCCTGTTAGTTTGAAATTTCGGGGACATAATTTCTTTTAGGAGGGGTGAGTTGTAACGCCCCGAATTTGGGCCTAGAAGAATTGGGCTTTGGGCTTTGGGTCTCAAAATTTTTTTAATTGAGCGAGAAAATGACAATTGGCATGTAGGCTTTGAGGGTTAATGAATTCGGAGTGTCTAGGGGTGTTAGAGATGTTCTGGGATCAAGTAAGGGTATAGGAAAAATTTTAGTTTTAGCCCAAGGGAACTGTGACTTCAGTTAGTAGGCCTTTTAAATAAATGAAGAAGAAAAATGACACAAAAGAGCTTGTGGTGTAGTGGCAAAGTGGCGCCACTTAGGGAGCAAGGAGGTGGCGTCATTAGCAGGCAAGGGAGTCCAAGGTTCGAGTACTGGAATGGTATTTTGTTGGGGATTTAATTTTTGCCTTCTAGATGGTTAGTAGTGGCGTTGGATGTGAACTCTGAAGGAAGTGTTCATGAGAGAAAATTAAGGAAGGGATAAAGGAGCTTATCTTAGAGAAAATTTAGGATGAGATTGATGAGTTATCAGGAAGAAAAGTTAGGAGCTGAGAAGTGTGAAGAGTTGGTGCCGTTGTGGGAAGTGGGAAGTGTATAAATTCGGCTTAGGAGGGTAAATAAGTGCCGTTTTTGGGTCTTTTAGGGGGTATTACGAATTTACATTGTGGCTTTCGGCATTTGGAGAGTTTTGCAAATAAGTTAGTCTTTCTTTTCTTTACCGAATATCCTCTAGTTGCCCTCACACAAGCACATTTGATCTTTTCTTTTCTCCCCCTCATTCTATTCTTCTGTTGCCGAATTTTTCCATTGCCGAAAAACCATCATTCTTTTTTGCCAAAATCTCTCTTAGCGAAACTTTTCTATTGCCAAATTACCATCATCTTCTCTTGCCAAAATCCCCCATTAGTGCCAAATATTTTTTGTTTTTCTCTATCACAAATCAGTTGGTATCTACTCTCAGTCAAGGTTAAAAGCCGAATCTCGTTTGGTAGGCCGCGGGATCTATGGTTGGATTAGGTAAGTACTCTTTTAACTCCCCTTAGTACGTTTTGTTGAAAGCCGAAGGGCGATCTAATTTCTCATTGTCGTGGATCTTGTATTAACAAGGGTAAGGTTCAGAGATCGCTAGCGTGGTAGGATCGTTAGCAAGGATCTAGGGTACACTTGTGATTAGCAGCTAAGGAAGGGCCATTAGAACCCGGGGGCACACGGTAAGGTTACGGTAAGGTTTCGGCTTTTTAGTAAATATTTTTGATTAAGTATGAGTGGTTGATTGAAGGTTGGTTGGTTGTAGGATCAAGGCTAAGGATAGGATAGCACGTCGTAGTGATCAGGTGTGTACAAATACTACACACACACAATGGCAGCAACGTCGAAAAGCCGAAAAGCTGAAAGTGGCTAAATGGGCCTTCCGAGCTCGTGGGCCCAAATTGGCAAAGATTTATATGTGTATTTGAATATTGATTTGACATGAAAGGGGTGTATGGTTTGATTATGATCGGGCCTAATGGGCTACATAAACATGAGCGGGCCTAATGGGCTATATAAACATGAATGGGCTTAGTGGGCCTTATGGGATTTTAGAAATGTATGCTAGGGTTTAATGGACTCTAGGCCTAGTTCTGATAAATTCTTAAAATTGCATAAAACTTAATTTATTAATCAAATATGTCTGTGGACAAGTCGATTAGTTAGAGTGTGGTAACCGACATATGCATGTCTAGGATTGGATCTAGGGAGAGCTTGGTACTTAAGCGGTCCTAGTGACCCACCTCCTCTTTTCTGAGATCCTACCTGGTGCATAGTGTTTGTTCACTTTAACCGCGAGGACTTGTTGATGGGCCAAAGTTCATAACTAAAGCCCGAGATGGCAGAATTACAGAAATACCCCTGTAGGGAAGAATTACAAAAATACCCCTATAAGGAAGAATTACGGAAATACCCATGTCGGGCAGAATTATGGAAATACCCCTATAGCATAGAATTAAGGAAATACCTGTGTATGGCGAGTACGAAAATACCCTGTAGAGAGGCGTAATTACGTAAATACCCCGTAGGGTATAATTACTGAAAATACCCCTGTAGAGGCGATTACGGAAATACCCCTGTAGGGTAGAATTACTGAAAATACCCCTGTAGGGTAGAATTACTGAAAATACCCTCAGTAGGGGCGAATTCTGGAAATACTCGTAGGGTAGAATTACGAGAATACCCTTGATTGTGAAATGACTAAAATACCCCTATGTGATGAGTATGAGTTTTATGGATGTTACTCATGTGCAAGCCGCATTCATTTGATATTCTATTTAGGATGCATACGGGTGGGAATTATGGTACGGAGGAAGAATTTGAGGATCGCGTAGTCGCTTGACGACCGTGGATCCACCGGTGGCTTTAAGCCCATTATATGATTAGCGACTTTATCGCAACGTTAAGTAGTGTGCATTGTGAGTGCTACCATTGGTGTGTAGCGGAGGGGTGGGTCGGGCTAGAATTCCCCACAGGTGTATAAGGTTGGAAGGGAAATGGTGTGTAGCGGATGGATTTTTTTGGGGTCGGTTTTGCATTATCTTGTTTGTATATGATGCGATATGATATGATATGAGGTCATTGTGGGCTAAGGCCCAAGACCACCGATTTTGTTAGGGCTTAGGCCCAATGTGAATATTTGTATGTGATTTGATTGCCAAGGGTTGTACACATTGAGTTTCGAAACTCACACCCTTTAATTTAATGTTTCAGGTAATCCTGAATAGATGACTCGACGTGGGAGAGGACTCGGAGATGGCCACACTACAAGCTGATCAAATGTTTTATTTTGTTCAAATGAATTTATTTTGAATACTTTGTTTTTTTTCATTG
The DNA here is from genome assembly GCA_025698515.1 of Gossypium sturtianum. Lineage (NCBI taxonomy): Eukaryota > Viridiplantae > Streptophyta > Magnoliopsida > Malvales > Malvaceae > Gossypium > Gossypium sturtianum. The sequence goes on from CM046948.1 coordinate 97,617,145, forward strand.
GATTGTAATAAGGCCATGTAACTCCTAAGTGACTTTAGATTTTGGGTTTTATTATTGTTTCAGCTACCCGCTTATTAAATTTCATAAAATTTCTAAAGTTAACATGGTTTTTGAAATAACTTAACATATGAACGTTTTCCTAAAATGTGGGCTTTTCCTCTTAACTTAACAAGTAACAAGGGTTTTGGGCTTTTGGGCCTTAAATGGTTAAATAGTAAAATCGTTTTGAAGTGTGCCTGTAATGTGACATTCCGGATTCGGGCCTAACTTCTAGGCCGAGTTTGGGGTGTTACATTTAGTGGTATCAGAGCCCGATTGCAAAGCTCGGGCTGTGAAATGGGCCTTAGATTTTGGGTTTTAGAAAGTTTTTGTAAGATTCTTGAAGTGTGGTTCATCGAGCCCTTGACGTCGAGCCAAGTAAGTTTTCTGTACTACATTTGTTTAAATCACTGAACTATATAGATAATGGGCTACTTTAAAATAGGCTTTTAAAGACTAAAGCCCGTAGGAAACTTAAGCCTGTAGTGGGTTCACGACTGTGAAATAGCTTTAAAAAAAATTATTACTTACGTAAGACATGCGCTTTAAACAGTGGAATTAAGAACTAATTTCATAAAATTTTTAAATACCCAACGATGAGCGCTAGAAGAGGCATAAGAGGCCGCGGCCGAGGCTGTGGAAGTGTTAGGACTTTGTAAACATTTGAATCGTAATTTGGTACTTATTCTACGTATGTTTGAGAATGTTTGCAATAGGTGGATGTTTTGGGTATGTATTAAAATTATTAGGGTCAGAGTGCGCAGCGGTAGCGTGGTGGGGTAGTTCATACACGATCACCATGTTAGTTTGAAATTTCAGGGACGAAATTTCTTTTAGGAGGGGTGAGTTGTAACGCCCCGAATTTGGGCCTAGAAGAATTGGGCTTTGGGATTTGGGTCTCAAAAAATTTTTAATTGAGCGAGAAAATGACAATTGGCATGTGGGCTTTGAGGGTTAATGAATTTGGTGTGTCTAGGGGTGTTAGAGATGTTCTGGGATTAAGTAAGGGTATAGGAAAAATTTTAGTTTTAGCCTAAGGGAACTGTGACTTCAGTTAGTAGGCCTTTTAAATAAATAAAGAATAAAAATGACACAAAAGAGCTTGTGGTGTAGTGGCAAAGTGGAGCCACTTAGGGAGCAGGGAGGTGGCGTCATTAGCAGGCAAGGGAGTCCAAGGTTCGAGTACTGGAATGGTATTTTGTTGGGTATTTAATTTTTGCCTTCTAGATGGTTAGTAGTGGCGTTGGATGTGAACTCTGAAGGAAGTGTTCATGAGAGAAAATTAAGGAAGGGATAAAGGAGCTTATCTTAGAGAAAATTTAGGATGAGATTGATGAGTTATCAGGAAGAAAAGTTAGGAGTTGAGAAGTGTGAAGAGTTGGTGCCGTTGTGGGAAGTGGGAAGTGTATAAATTCGGCTTAGGAGGGTAAATGAGTGCCGTTTTTGGGTCTTTTAGGGGGTATTACGAATTTACATTGTGGCTTTCGGCATTTGGAGAGTTTTGCAAATAAGTTAGTCTTTCTTTTCTTTACCGAATATCCTGTAGTTACCCTCACACAAGCACATTTGATCTTTTCTTTTCTCCCCCTCATTCTATTCTTCTATTGCCGAATTCTTCCATTGCCGAAAAACCATTGTTCCTTTTTGCTGAATTCTCTCTTAGGCAAACTTTTCTATTGCCGAATTACCATCATCTTCTCTTGCCGAAATCCCCCATTAGTGCCGAATCTTTGTTGTTTTTCTCTATCACAAATCAGTTGGTATCTACTCTCAGTCAAGGTTAAAAGCTGAATCTCGTTTGGTAGGCCGCAGGATCTATGGTTGAATTCGGTAAGTATTCTGTTAACTCCCCTTAGTACGTTTTGTTGAAAGCCGAAGGGCGATCTAATTTCTCATTGTCGTGGATCTTGTATTAACAAGCGTAAGGTTCAAAGATCGCTAGCGTGGTAGGATCGTTAGCAAGGATCTAGGGTACACTTGTGATTAGCAGCTAAGGAAGGGCCATTAGAACCCGGGGGCACACGGTAAGGTTACTGAAGGGTTTCGCTTTTGAGTAAATATTTTTGATTAAGTATGAGTGGTTGATTGAAGGTTGGTTGGTTGTAGGATCAAGGCTAAGGATAGGATAGCACGTCGCAGTGATCAGGTGTGTACAAACACTACACACTCATAATGGCGGCAACGTCGAAAAGCCGAAAAGCCGAAAGTGGCTAAATGGGCCTGCCGAGCTCGTGGGCCCAAATCGGCAAAGATTTATATGTGTATTTGAATATTGAATTGACATGAAAGGGGTGTATGGTTTGATTATGATCGGGCCTAATGGGCTACATAAACATGAGCGGGCCTAATGGGCTATATAAACATGAATGGGCTTAGTGGGCCTTATGGGATTTTAGAAATGTATGCTAGGGTTTAATGGACTCTAGGCCTAGTTCTGATAAATTCTTAAAATTGCATAAAACTTAATTTATTAATCAAATATGTCTGTGGACAAGTCGATTAGTTAGAGTGTGGTAACCGACATATGCATGTCTAGGATTGGATCTAGGGAGAGCTTGGTACTTAAGCGGTCCTAGTAACCCACCTCCTCTTTTCTGAGATCCTACCTGGTGCATAGTGTTTGTTCACTTTAACCGCGAGGACTTGTTGATGGGCCAAAGTTCATAACTAAAGCCCGAGATGGCAGAATTACAGAAATACCCCTGTAGGGAAGAATTAAAAAAATACCCCTGTAGGGAAGAATTACGGAAATACCCATGTCGGGCAGAATTACGAAAATACCCCTATAGGGAAGAATTACGGAAATACCCCTGTATGGCAGAATTACGAAAATACCCCTGTAGGGCAGAATTACGGAAATACCCCTGTAGGGTAGAATTACGAAAATACCCCTGTAGGGCAGAATTACGGAAATACCCCTATAGGGCAGAATTACGAAAATACCCCTGTAGTGCAAAATTACAAAAATACCCTTGTAGGGCAGAATTACGGAAATACCCCTGTAGGGTAGAATTACGAGAATACCCTTGATTGTGAAATGACTAAAATACCCCTATGTGATGAGTACGAGTTTTATGGATGTTACTCATGTGCATGCCGCATTCATATGATATTCTATTTAGGATGCATACGGGTGGGAATTATGGTACGGAGGAAGAATTTGAGGATCGCATAGTCGCTTGACGACCGTGGATCCACCGGTGGCTTTAAGCCCATTATATGATTAGCGACTTTCGCAACGTTAAATAGTGTCATTTGTGAGTGCTACCATTGATGTGTAGCGGAGGGGTGGGTCGAGCTAGAATTCCCCACAGGTGTATAAGGTTGGAAGGGAAATGGTGTGTAGCGGATGGATTTTTTTAGGGTGGGTTTTGCATTATCTTGTTTGTATATGATGCGATATGATATGATATGAGGTCATTGTGGGCTAAGGCCCAAGACCACCGATTTTGTTAGGGCTTAGGCCCAATGTGAATATTTGTATGTGATTTGATTGCCAAGGGTTGTACACACTGAGTTTCGAAACTCACACCCTTTAATTTAATGTTTCAGGTAATCCTGAATAGACGACTCGACGTGGGAGAGGACTCGAAGATGGCCACACCACAAGCTGATCAAATGTTTTATTTTGTTCAAATGAATTTATTTTGAATACTTTGTTTTTTTTTCATTGGATTGTAATAAGGCCATGTAACTCCTAAGTGACTTTAGATTTTGGGTTTTATTATTGTTTCAGCTATCCGCTTATTAAATTTCATAAAATTTCTAAAGTTGACTTGGTTTTCGAAATAACTTAACATATGAACGTTTTCCTAAAATGTGGGCTTTTCCTCTTAACTTAACAAGTAACAAGTGTTTTGGGCTTTTGGGCCTTAAATGGTTAAATAGTAAAATCATTTTGAAGTGTGCCAGTATTGTGACATTCCAGATTCGGGCCTAACTTCTAGGCCGAGTTTGGGGTGTTACACATAAAATGTTATAGATGTTGAGAAGTTATGAAAAAGGAATTAAATGTGTGAACCGAGTAGAATGCTAGAAATGGGCACTTTCATTTAGAAACATGTGATGGATTGACGATAAAAGACCATGGGTTGACCATGGCAGCATGTGAATATGTTATTAATGGCGGGCTGTGTGCGATACCATCGTATTTATTATTATTTGTGGGCTGTGTGCAATACCACCGTATTTATTGTTATTGGTGGGTTGTGTGCGATACCACCGTATTTATTATTAATGGTGGGCTATGTGCGATACCACCATATTTATTATTATTGGTGGGCTGTGTGCGATACCACCATATTTATTATTACTGGTGGACTGTGTGCGAAACCACCGTGTATTCGGTATTATTTCGAAGTGTTCATCGGGAAACTTTGACTAAGTGAAATTATGTGTGACTATGTGATGACAAGTGCAGGGTATAAGTGCATGTAAATGTGAGCAATGTTTGTGATATGTATTTGGAATGTGGTAAGATTTGAAATGAGTAAGATTATATGTAAATGATACATCCTTTTTACTTATGTTTTTACATATTAATGTATTATGTGAAATGTGAGTGAATATTATTGATATTTATTAAAATGATGGAAAGTGAGGAAATTCTCGGATGAACCTTCGGAAGAGACAAAGGATACGGATGAATACTGTGAATATGTGTGTTAAATTGCCTAAAATAACTGGTGTGTTATGATGAAATTTTATGAGAATTATGTTGAATGAACTCACAAATGAGAGATTAAAGAATTTATTAGCGGATCAACTATTATGGTGGCCAGATAAAACAATGAGTTGATAAGTAAGGATAGAGCTAAAAGAGATATTCAATCATTTTGAAGATCATTCGAATTATTCAAGGCTAAGGTTAAAGAAGTCAACTTCGATGAACCAACACATACAGGTATGATACCTAAAGAATATACTAATTGGAAGTTTTTCTGAGTTGGTTTACGATAGTTGATGGAATAATATAAACCTAATGATGACCGAATTAGACAGTGAGATAATGTTTGAATTGTAAAGAAAAGTTGGTGATAGAATTCAGGAGATGATGGTATTCTGTTTCTACCGGCTATTGTCTGCTTAGTATACGGGGGATTATATAGCCTTGGTCACAGAAGGAATGCCGGGTTATTATGAAAATCATCCGGGTTTCGCAATGTTACAGTTAAGGAAAAAGTTAATATTGACTAATCGACTCGTTCGGGGTTCTTATCATATGAGAATGCTAGTTGATTTCAGTGACAGATGAAAGCAGTGTTAATTTGTCTTGGCCGTGATTGGTATTACTCTATCTTTTCTGGTATTCTATTAACATGAGTTGATAGAAAAGTGACAGTAAAGTTCATATGATGTTGAAATTTAGTTTCCACTGATTGTTATTCTGTGAAATGTGTATATGAAGACTATGTTGCTTCTGTTATCGTTCAATGCTTATAAGTATTGTTTTCCTTCTGGTAATTTTCTGAGAATTGTCGAAGTCAGTATTATTTCTCTTATGAGCTATATTCTCGAACTTCTAGTACGGTATCGAATCTTGGATTTCCTTATCGACTTTATTTTGTGAATTGTGCAAGAGATATTCCTTTACTGGAAGTAATCATACTTTTGTGATTATGAAATCTAGTTTGATAGTGAACGATGATTGTTCTTTGTTGTCGGGATGTGCAAAGACTGTGATTTTGCATTGGTTAAAATATTGTTTATCGGTGTGACTGAGATGTTAGCCTTGAAATGGTGCTACGATTTTAATTGTCAGAGAGATGCAATTCCAATGTGGTTCAGTATTTTGAGAATTAACAGTAAAATAAATTTTATTAGATTTGATCTATCTTTAGATTTTGGGAAAGGAATCAACATTGATAAAAGAGTAAACAGTGAAGGATCGTGTAACACCCCGATTTAGGGCCTAGTCAGAATAGTGGTGCGAGACCACAAATCTGAAGTAGAAATTATGAATTTTAAGGATTTTGAGATGTTTGCATGTTTATGTGAAAGTTTCATGAAGTAATTTTGCTAATTGTGATTGAATTGTCCAATAGGACTAAATTGCAAAAGTTGAAAAATGTGAGATTCTAGAAGCTTTAAGTATGAAATAGCTTTGGATTATTAATTAGAGGTCCTTAAATAGCAATTTGCCTAATTTCTAATTTTTGGACAAAAATGGGCATGAGTGGGTAAAATTTGAAAGTTTGGCAAAAAGGGCATTTTCATCATTTGTCAAATAAATGATTAAAAAGGATGAAATAGTCAAAATTTTATGTTCATCTTCCTCCTTAGTGCCAAAAATTTGAAGAACCCCATAGCTAGGGTTTGTTCATCTTTCAAGCTTGCTAGTAAGTGCATCCTAGTCTCGTTTTTTATATTATTCGTATTTTTGTAAGTCCTCGTAACATGAGTTAGCTATTTTTAGCTATATGTTGTGCCAGGGTTCATGTTAAAAAATATACCCATGTATGACTTGCATATATTTTGATGTTTTATGGAAGATTATGAGAGTTGGATGTAGAATAAACATCTTTTACTAAGTGAATTCCATGAGAAATGCATGTAAGGACTAGTTTATAAAAGTCTTGAAAATGGTCATACATGAGTGATTTAGTGAGAATTGAAGGTTGCTATAGTTGACAGTATGAGTCAGCTAAGCATGAAATACTAGAAAGTTGAATGAAAATCACTTTACGAGCCTTGGGGAAAAGTGTAAATATGAGGAAGTTTAGGGGTAAAATGGTAATTTTGCCAAAGTATGAGTTTTGAGTCAATTTAGTCAATGTGTGTATTAAATGAGTTGATTTATCAATATAGATCAAGAAAGATGAAGCCCGGATCAAAACCGAGGCAAGAACAAAGTCGTGGACTAAATTGCACGTCTTCATACGTTTGGGATACCGAGGTAAGTTTATGTGTAAACAATGCATTTATACATATACATTGTTTATGCTAACTAGTGTATAGCATGATTGAGAACCTATATGGTTCAAGTGGATTGGATGTGGTGGTTGTTGTGAATTGATGTATGAATTACAAAGTAGATAAGTGAATGTGTAGTGATAATACTTGACGGTGGGCTAAGTGCGATACCACCTTAATACTTAACTACGATGGGTTGTGTGCGATGCTATTGTTAAGTATATTATTTAGTGGGCTATGTGCGATACCACTATAATTCCCCTTTTTGGTAGGCTATGTGCGATACTACCCTACTATTTGATTGTGGTGGGCTAAGTGCGAAAACACCGAGTGATTTAGCTGTGTGGTTGAATTAGTGAGAAATCATGATGTGTTGTATCATGAGAAATTGTGGTGTTGAGTGCAGGTATGCAAATGAATGAATGTAAGCATTAAGCTTGTGATGTGGTGGACATATGGTAAGGGATAGAATGAGTAAGCATAGTTGTGGATGTGATTTGTCTTGTTTAGTATAATGCTAATTGATGTTTAGCTCATACTATGATGTAAATTGTTTATATGCAAACTTTCTAAGTTTAAAGATTACTCCCCTCTCTTTTCCCTTATCTTATAGAGCTAAAGAGTCAGGACGGGATACGCGGATAATTTGGAAGATTACCTACACTATCAGCTCACTTGGTATATTTAGATTTAGTGCTTTTGTATATGGCATGTATAGAGGCTAGACAAGTGAGTTTATGATGTTGTATTGGCCAAGGGTGTGTTGGCCCCTTTTTATGGATAATCTATTTTGTATAATGCCATGGTTAATGGTTTATCTTGTTATATGAAAAGATGTAGTTATCCATGAGAGTTTATATTGCAAAACATGAATTGCTTGATGATGTGTTGAATAGATACATGTTGTGTGAACTAGAGGGGTGAAAAGAGCTTGGCAAATAGCCTTGTTCTTGTCCACTAGGGTAGACACACGGGCGTGTGTCTAGACCGTGTGTGACACACAGGCTAGCCACATGGGTGTGTGACTTGGCCGTGTGTCTCCTGTATGTTAAGGTGGTAAGTCAGTGTCGACCACGGGCTAGCCACACGGGCGTGCGCCTAGGCCGTGTAAGATGGTCAGTGTTCACCATGGGTGGAGAACATGGGCGTGTTCTTAGGCCGTGTAATACAAGCAGAATACCCAATTTTTTATACACGGGGTAGGGACATGGGCGTGTGTGACCACACGACCTGCTCCCACGGGCGTGTCCCATTTCACATGGGCGTGTGGCCCTTATCAAGGTGAAAGAAATTTTAAGATCGCAAAGGTTTCCAGTAGGATTTCGGAACCCCTCGTATGTATGTTTATGGCCTCGTGGGTCTTTAATGAGGTCGTTTTGATGACTATAGAGAGTTGTCAAGTTGGGACTAAAGTGGATTAAGTCCGGTAATGCCTCGGGCCCGGTTCCAGCATAGAAGACGGATAAGGGGTGTTACAGATCGAGCTGGAATCCGCACCATGGTTGTTATTTCTGAGTAATTTGATATATCTCAAAGAGTTAAAACGAGATTGTTATGTATCATTGAAACTGTATAGTTGATTTAAGGATCATTGATTCGTAACCAGAAAGAATTGCAATAGGATACATGTCTGAGTTATCATGGCAACCAGATGAAAATGGTTCCTTTAGAAGGGTACTGTGAAACAGGCAAGACCAATTCAATTATTCAGTCTGGATAGTTTATTGGTTTGAAGTGTATTTTGATACAAGAACGTGAAAATGGTAGCTTATGCTTGCACTCAGTTAATACTGCATGAAAAGAATCTTATGATGTGAATTAGAAATTGATTATTATTCAGAAATAATGATACTTATTCCATGATTTTGTGAAACTTAGAATTTTGTCAGTAAATGGTAAGTTAGAAGTGTTCAATAGGAACTAACTTCTGATTCAGAACTCTAGGCCGGAAACCTACCATTTATTTATTGTTTCGAGACAGAGTTTGTGTACCAAGAAATCAATTATAGATTATCAAAAATTGCATACAGAACCGAAAGGTAAGAGTATTGAAACTTAGATAAGTGACAGGTGCTTCTGAAAGTATCTTTGTGACAGAAATTTTTATTTTTATTTTTATTTTATTTGGTAAGTAAAGAAAAGTGATTTACGGTTCATCGAAGAGTATAAGACTATTGATAGAATGAGGCCAGTTACTTATCAGTGTGTATTTTGTCAGAACTTGAGAAAATTCAGGGATGTGGTTCTTATGTCCAGGATAAGAAAGTACAGTTCAGAATCTTAGTTTAAGAAGTGAGATGTTGAGGATGCCGAAGCTGTATGAGAATTTGACAGTGCTTTGTGAAATCAATCCTAAGTTTATCTTTTGGTAAAATTTTCGGGGACGAAAATCCCTAAGGGGGTAGAATTGTAACAACCCAAAATAGGGCCTAGTCAGAATAGTGGTTTCGAGACCACAAACCCGAAGTAAAAATATTTAATTTATGATTGTTTTAGAGTCTATGATATGTTTGGGTGATGGTGTGCAAATTTTGTTAAGTAATTTTTATCGATGAAGTGCCCAATTTTATTATTGGGATTAAATTGCATTAATTACAAAATATGAGTTCTAGAACATAAGTACTTGTTTTAAATGGGGGTTTAAACTAGAGGTCTTTAAATGGCAAATAGACCATCATATTTTGTTATGGACAAAACTAGTCATGGAAGGGTAAAAATTGAAGGTTTAGTAAAAGGGCATTTTTGTCATTTGGGTGTTTTAAGGCATAAAAGACAAAATTGAAACCCAAAAATCTGCTAATTCTCTTCTCCATCTTCTTGAAATTTTCAAGAAGCCATGGCTAGGGTTTCAAGCTTTTTCAAAGCTCAATTGTAAGTGCATTTGAGCCCGTTTTTAATGTTCTTCGTATTTTTGAGATCCTAGAAGCTTAACCTTTCTATTTTTACCATTTATTTGCATGAAAAATGAAGTTTAAAAATTGACCCATGCTAGATATTTGTGCATTTTGATGTTTAATGGTAGAATAAGGGTGCACGAGGTTAGGAGAACGATTTTTGCTAAGTGATTTTAGTTGAAAATGGTTAAAACGGGTTAATTAGTAAAATTTGTAAATGCTCCTAAAAGTGTGAAATAATAAGAATTTGAGGTTGCTTCAGAAGAAAAAATGGTTCGGCTGACCTTGAATTTTATAGAAATTGAATAAAAATCATATTACGAGCCTAGGGGAAAAATCATAATTATGAGAAAGTTTAGGGGCCAAATTGTAAATTTTCCGTAGTATGATTTTTATATTAAAGTGAGTAATGTGAGTGATAATTAAGTGAAATGTGACATTTTAGATCAAAGAAATCGAGATTTGGACCAAGTACGGGGAAATGTCAATCAAAATGACCGATTCACGTCGAGGTAAGTTCATATGGTTAGTCTATAGTGAATAATTATTAAATTTGAATTGAGAAGATGTATTATTTTATATATCTTTGTTATCTAATCATGACTGTATGCAAGTACGAGATTGGATTGAAGGATCAATCGTGAGGAATGCAGGGTCAAGTACATTCGTACTACGACTCGTGATGAATTGACGGAAAAGACCATGGTTGGACCATGGCAGTGAGTGTGCCAGTGTAAGACCATGTCTGGGACATGGCATCGACACCGAGATGAGTATGAGCTAGTGTAAGACCATGTTTGGGACATGGCATCGGCTCGAGACATGTGCTAGTGTAAGAAAATGTCTGGGACATGGCATCGGCACGGACAGAGGAGAGTTAGTGTAAGACCATGTCTGGGACATGGCATCGGCTCGAGAAGAGTGCCAGTGTAAGACCATGTCTGGGGCATGGCATCGGCACTGATATGTGATCCCATGTAAGACCATATCTAAGATATGGCATTGGCGTCCTACCAGGTGTACGAGATATCCCGAACATCCCTAATATTACAAGTAGTTCAATGGGAAATTCAAGGAGAATGCTCATGATAAGTAAGAATAGGATATGTGAGTACTATGACTAGGCACAGGTATGTATACGAGACTCATAAATAATGTGCTCGGATTATGATGCATTATTGCTAAGGATGCAAACGAGTAAGATGTGTCTATGATCACTTGATTGTTATGTGCCAAGTTATAATATGCTTTGGTGTAAGTGTGTATAAATGAAAGTGAACACAAAGAATTAATGAATGAGTGAAATTGACATTAAAACAGTTGTGGGCAGCAGCATTAGTATAACTTTGAAAAATCACCAAAAATGGTGGAAATTTAATTAAAGGCTGGGTGAGATATGAAATTAAAGCTTAACGAGTCTATTTTTTTTTATAAAAGAAACAGATTAAGCAAAAGAAGTGTGAATTATGAGATATTTGAATTTTAGTGAGACAGGGTCAGAATGAGTTTTGGAATCCCCTGTTCCAACTTTGGAAAATCAGTAAATATTGTAAAACAATAATTATGGAGTATAATTAATATTCTTGAAAACCTTAATAAGTCTATTTTCAAGTGAAATAAACGAGAACATCATATGAAATTTATACGAGGAGAAAATTGATTCGTAGTGAATAAGTGTCAGAACTGTTGGACAGTGAAATAGGGGTAAATTTAATGAATAAACTGTACTAATTGGCTAGACCAAAAATTTTGAAATTTCTATGGTAAGAAGTTATGTGAGTCTAGTTTCAGGGAAAATTAACTGTTCTTCATTCGGAGCTCTGTAGCTCAAGAAATAAATAATTTAGTGACAGTGACTCAAGTAGATAGATTAATGTGAACATTAGTAATAAGGTGTAAGCATGTGATATAATGATTATATCATCTTAAGAAATTATTGTGAGGATTTATCCACACAAGTTTATTAATTTCTTATTATTTGCATATGAACTTACTAAGCATTTATGCTTACTTCCCCTCTATTTTCCCTTGCCTTGTAGTATTGCCAAGTTAGCTCGGGGATCGGTGGACGTCGGAGATTCGCTCGCACTATCAATTGGAACACTTGGTATATCTAGATACATTAATTTTTGGGTTATGGCATGTATAGTAGGCTTGGTCATTTTGTCATATATGTCATATTTCTTATGGCCTAAAATGTTGGCCCTTATTTAATAAATGTTCATTTTGATTAAGGCTATTTGGAGATGGCCAATACTGATGGTTGTTATACGCCTATGATGTGGTTATTCATGTATGTGGTAATTGCATAATTGAGATGTTGTGGATGTGGTTTACAAATGATTTCATGAATGACGATGTGTATGGGAATGTGTATGCAAAATTGGATATTCGAATATCCAATTATAGCATGATACATGTTGATGAAATGGATACAAGAGAGTTTGTATTTTAGAGTGGGGAACTGGCTTGGAAAATAGCCAACTTCCAGGCCACACGGGCAGAGACACGACCATGTGTCTCAGCCATGTGACAGACACGGTCTAAGGGCACGGGCGTGTGCCAAGGCCGTGTGACCCTATTTTGATGATGACATCATAAACAGAGAGTTACACGGGCTAGGGACACGGGCGTGTCCCAGACCACACGGGCGTGTGACCCCTGTTTTGACAAAATTTTCTAAATTTTCCCAAAAGTTTCCAAAGTTCTCGGTTTAGTCCCGAACCACCCTAAAGGATGTTTTGAGCTTTATAAGCCCATATAAGGGACAAAATGCATGTGTTAGAAAAGTTTTAAATTTGACGAAATTTTATGACCCGGTTTTACATGTTCAAGAAATTTTAAGTCCGGTAACACCTCATACCCTGTTTCGGTGTTTGATACGGGTAAGGGGTGTTACATGATTAAATTACACCAATTTCTAATTTTGGGGATGTAATTTTGGATGATAATACTTTGAAATTGGATATTAGTCTTTGTTTTTGGTGTTTGGATTTGTATCTTTATTATTGCAGATTTTTTTTGGTGTGTTTTGCTTTGATTTTCTATGTAAGTCTACCTACCAAAAGTTACATTACATTTTGAGAGCTTCAACAAATTTTGAGGGCCACTCCACTATTTTGTTGTGCTCATCTGGTAACGTGGGAGTTTTCTCAAACTTATCTTTAGTTAGGGGACACATTGAGACAATGTGTAACTTAACTATAATGGTGTTGTAACAAGGAATATGCACAAGTGTACACAGTCATTCAAGTAATAAGTAAGTAAAAATGAGTTATCATCTCCACAGGGACTGTAGATGCTTAACCGATTAATTACAAAATTATAATTAACAATTTGATGTAAAAACTCAATAATTTTGGATAGTGATGATTAAATTAACTAAATGCAAAGAGTGATCCCTAATGCAATTTTAATCCAGATGCAGTTTACCTAAATGTATGAATGAATGGCTTTAGCAACAAAAACAATCAACATTAAATGGGGTAGGATAATTATATTAATCAATTCAATTTATTTTATCATGCTTAACAATGTCCGGAAATACTTCCATAACAACTCAATCTTTCATCAGTTTGGAAACTAAATTAAGTCCTTTTGGAGTCTTTTACTTAGTTAAATATGCAATTTATTGATCATATTAATTAAGGGTTTCTTAGTATTTATGCGAGGTCACAGTGACATTTACGTTTGCAACAATTTAATCACATAAACCTAAAAACTATGTAAGATAATAGAGCTAACTAAAGATATTATGAACCTCAACTTAGTCGGGTTTAATGATCTAAATTAAGCATTGCACTTTTCAATTATGTGTCTACTAGCCGTCGTCTGGTTAGGATTGCTCAGCTAATCTGAGTACACCCAATCATGTATGAATGAAATGCATCATGATTTTAATTGAAAACATGATTGATTGAGGCACAAGCATGTTAAACATGAATAAAATTAAATCTTATTGAATTAACATAATCATCCTAGAAAATAGGATTTAAAATACCATAGTTGATGTCAAAAACAATAAACTCAAAGAAAAAATTATTAAAATAAATAACAAGAGGAAATAGTAAACTTTATTCAGTTCAGTAGCCTTTCGGGTCTATTATGTCTGATGCACTCCTCAGTTCTGCTTGATGTTTCTTTTGCTAAAGAGTTCCTAAGGTGGCCGGCCAAAGAATGCTTTTGAAAAATCTTATGTTGGCTAAAGGATGGTAATGGAAATGGGCGGCTATGCAAGGAGAAGGAAAAGGGAAATAGAATGTAGAGAAAATGCTAATGAGAGAAGAGAAATGAGTTAAGATGGATGATTTGAGAAGTGATAGGTGCATGGTATTTATAGGTGAAGGTAAGGGGTAGAGTTTGCTAAAAATAGAATTTAAATTCCTTCCTTTTCTCTCACATATGGCCGACCACAATTCATGGAAAAGGGGACGACTTAGTGTTATCATTTTGAATTCAAACCAAGACTATTAATAGCCATAGGGTGGATGGTTTCAACAACAAATTTGTTGGGCTGGTTTCTGATTATTTTCCAACTGTAAGGACCTTTAATTAAATACCCCAAAGCTTGTTTTTGGGCAGCCATCTACTTGTGCTTAAACTTGGCTTTAATTCCCCCTTGTTGGACAGTTTCTCAGTCCAATAATTTAGCAAACATTTCCATCTTGTAGCACATCTTTTACTGGGTCAAATTATCAACCTCATGACCCAAGTTGCATGGTCTTGCTGTCCACATGAATTGATTTGTGCATGTCCATGTTTCATCCACATTAATAACATCTTCAATGGTCCTCCTATATAGTAAAAAATAACATATTAATAAATTAACATGAAATAATATAAAATATTTACAAAAATCATGTAATTAAGCACAATTTTACATACTTTATGAATTCATGCCCAATATTACTAATTAAGTAAAATTCACATATTTTAATAACAATTACTCAAGATGAACATATTTATTAAGTAAAAATGTGGTAGAAATATATAGAAAAACCCTATATAATTTTGACTTTACACACCCCCAAACTTAAAACATTGCTCATCTCGAGTAATGTTCATGCACAACACAACTTTTGCTAAGGAAATTTTGCAAAATGATAAAGTAGCATCAATCTTCACACATAATCATGCATCAACAAAATCATGCTCAAAAATTTTTTTTATTGATAAGTAGCTTGAATGCAAATATTATTTCCAAACTTTATACTAAGTACATCATAATATCAACATGAATCATAGTTTGCATGCATTTTCAAAGTCATACATAACATTCACCAATTGATATGCTTTCCTTATCAACTAAACATAGCAATCCCAAGGTTTAATTAGTGGTCTTCATAAGTTGAGCTTAGTAATTCCTCTCCACTAATGTTGTCGGTATAATCATCCAATCAGTAGGTCTTTTATTAGGTTGTAATGGGGCTAGGCTAAAGGTAGGGATAAAGAGAAGTGAATTTTGAGGTTCAATCTTAACCCTAACTTGTCTTGGATCTTTCTGTGTCACAACCTTCATACAATTAGATTTTTGGAACACCCCCAAACTTATTTCGATTTGTGCTCAGCTTTTATTTTTTCAAACTTTGAGCAAACTTTGCTCTTTATTTTTGAGAATTTGAGCAATATTTTCTTTGCTCTTATTTTTTCCAGAATTTGAGTAAACTTTTCTTTGTTCTTTGGTCATTTTCTTCTTTCACTTTTTTTAAACATGGGAAGAGCATGTACATCTTTTTATATTTTTCTTCAAACTTTGATCACTAAGACAAATTTAGTTAAGATAGGTGCAAAAGAATAGGATAAAATCAACAAGATGATAATATGGCTTATAATGTTGGTACTTTGCAATAAATAGGCCATTAAGCTCAAAAATTAAGCGTCAATGGTTAAATTAATAAGGTCGGCTTGAAAGGCTTAAACGATCCAAAGAAAGTGTGCCTATATCATATTAGATTCTTATACCTCCTAGGATTTCGCCTCAAGAAAGTTACTAAGTCAATTCTAAAGACTTCAACCTTCATACATGTCTATTTCTAAAGAAATAAAATTTTCATGGAAAATACTACATAAGACTAAAGATCATACAAGCATTCCATCACTCAAGATAACATACGAATAACTTAGATAAAATCAGAAGTCATATTTGCATTTGAACATACGTATGAAAAAAAATTCTTTTTGAACATTCATTTATTTTAGCATACTTAAGTAAAAATATTGAAACATACTTTAAAAATTCATGCGAAATGCGTTACTCCCTTTTAAAAATAAGCAATGTCCTCATTGCGTAAACAAAGTAATGAATGAAAACTGAACACTAGGTAGGGTTGCAAGAAAAGAGAGGTGAGTCATAAAGACTGCTTAAGTACCAAGTCTTTCTCCACAATCCAATCCTAGACATGTTCATTCCCATTACCATATCACTTTATTTTTTTCTATTGAAGAGGCATTGAGCTTATATTACTCATGCTTGCTATTTTATTATACAAAAGCAAAATTCTAACTAAGAAATAAAAAAAATAAACACCTAAAAAGAAATAAAAACTAAAGACAAGAAATTCTCCTCTTTTATTTATTTGACTTATCCTCCTCGTCTTCCTCCTTTGATGTTTCATCTTCGCTTGCATTCTCATCTTCCATCCATGACTCGAAGATATGATCTAGGAACTCAGGAACAAAATTGTTAGAGATATTTTTAAAAGTATTTCTTACAGAATCATCTCTAATCTTTGCATATTTCCAATAAGCCTGTTGTTGGTTATGCATAAATTTCATCATGTCCATCATAATTGACAATTCTGATTTCTTCACAGTATATGAAGAAGTGGGCATAGGAATAGTCAACTCAAGATCAACGTTTGGTTCAACTGGCTCATTAGCATTCGACTCCTTTATTGGTATAGATACTTTTGGTTCTTTTATCAGTACATGATCATTTGGTTCTTCCTCAGATTCTACTTCTTCTATCTCAGTAACTAAGTTAGCTTCCGTTTCAGACTTGTTCGATGACTCATCAGTTTGTGGTTCTGTTGGTTCACTTAATTCCGTTGGGTTTAGCTTATGGACATTCTCTGTAACACCCCAAACCCGGCCTAGAAGTTAGGCCCGAATCTGGTGTGTCACATGGAAAAACTTGTTTGAGAATTACAGCCTTTTTGTTAAAACCCAAAACACTTAAGCAATTGTTAACTACTTGAAAACGTAATTAACTTTAATAAAAACCTTTTTGGTGGTGAAAGCATATTTGAAATAAACAATTTACAAAAATGTGATGGTTAGAAATAGAGCTGCAGAAGCATTTTGAAATCGTTGTGGAAACATAGATAAAATACAAGTATTTTTGATAGATCGTTTGATGAGTAGAAAATCGAGGTAGTGAGCTTTAAAACCGTGGCTTTTGAAAATATTGTTGATAATTCGAGAGAAAATTTTCAAGTTAAAATATTTGTAAAAGTTTGTTATAAAATCCATTTATTAATCAATTTTGGAAAACCATTATTTATGATTTTAGAAAATCCCCGTTAAAACAATTCAAGCAATATAATAAGTACGACTAAACATAAAGCAATTTAAAACATATCCCAGAGGCCTTATTACAACTTAAGCCAAAATAGCAAAATAATAAAATAAACCGAAATAGAAATTTAAAGTTCAATAACACCATTTCTGAAGTATGGCCTCC
Source organism: Gossypium sturtianum (assembly GCA_025698515.1). Lineage (NCBI taxonomy): Eukaryota > Viridiplantae > Streptophyta > Magnoliopsida > Malvales > Malvaceae > Gossypium > Gossypium sturtianum. The sequence continues at coordinate 97,634,671 of CM046948.1, forward strand.
ACCGAGTCATCCATGGGCCCAAGTCCTCATTACAGAGCATTACCTACAAGGGTTAAGAAAAGGGGGTGAGTTACAAGAACTCAGTGTGAAATCCCTTACTGTCATCCACTGGGCCTGAACCCATATAACAACATCTTGGGCCGGAGCCCACTATCATAATAGAACATATATATATATGAAGCAAATGTATGCAACCCAACCCATCCAACCAGTCTCTCCCCCGTACCAACCAGTCTCTCCTGTGGGGATCAAGTCAACCCACCCCGCCAGTCTCTCCAATTTGCAGACAAGCTGCCATTTATAATAATTTTGTGGCTTAACCACCAGAGTATCATATACGGTAACATAATCGGCACACAGCCTTAATCATGATGGCACAAAGCCATATTTAAATTGGCACATAGCCATTATCAAAATTTGTGGCAAAGCCACCAGAATCATATACGGTAATATAATCGGCACACAGCCTTAATCACGATGGCACAAAGCCATATTTAAATTGGCACATAGCCCATATCAGAATTTGTGGCAATGCCACCGGTCTATACTTCTCTTCATTCAAGTTTCCCATCCCATGCAATATGTGATGATGCAATACACATAACAACATAAAATATCCACATGTATAACAACCATTAGTCTAGTAATTTAATACGATGAATCGGCCCATTATTGAGCTTTGTAATTCAGCCCATTAAGGCATTCTATCAATTCGCCCATAGGGCATTTTTGATGAAATCGGTCCATAAGGACATTTCGGTAAATCGGTAATTTTACCCACTAAGGGTAATTCGGTAATCTCGCAACCCAGGGGTATTTCGGTAATTTACCCTCCAAGGGTATTTTGGCAATTCGGCAACCTAGACTTAACTACTAATGTGAGGCATAAAAATTGAAACTGTCCATCTGCATCATACTGACTAAATTGACTATAACTCGAGTTAGGAAATTTGAAATTTAGATCCGTAAATTTTTCTTGAAACTAGACTCATATATCTTCTTACTACAATGTTTCCAGAATTTTTGGCTTAGCCGTTTAGTACAGTTTATTCATTAAAGATTCCCTTGTTACACTGTCCAACGGTTCTGACATCTCTTACCCAAAATTCAAATATCTCACTGTACGGTTTTCATATGTTGCTCCCACTTATTTCTATTGAAAATAGGCTCACTAAGAAATCTATACATATAGATCATAACTCATAATTCACTTTGTACAATTTTAAACGATTTTTCCAATACAGAATAGGAAACCATGAAGTCCATCAGAATCAGTCTCACTAAAATTAACATATCACAGAATATAAAATTCCTCTTTCTACTCGGTTTCTTTCATATGAAAATAGATGCAGTAAGCTTTAATTCGATATCTTATTCGCTTTCAAATTCCCTTTTTCCTATTTTCCGTGATTTTTCAAAATCACATCACTGCTGCTGACCAAACTGTTTCATTGCAAAAATATGGTTGCCACTATGAATATACGCACGCCCGAGTGATCACGGATGCCGGTTTCCGGTTTTCTTCGGTATCTCGACTGAATCATAGAACATTTCATACAAACTTTCAGAGAGGTATGATATTACACACCATTTCAAACATGTATTCGGAAGGGTACGGGATTACACACCTTATTCAGAATCCGTAACACGATACTCTCCGTGGCACCAACAATCCGAGTCTCTTATTACGAGGGATAGGTGATCGGGTGATTTGGTTCCTATAGTGACCGATTAGTCCAAACTATTAATCCATTTAGCAACAAATCGAATAATGAACGATATCAAATAATCCATAAAGAACTCCTTACCTTGTTGCGATTTCCACCGCTTGACTTATGGCTAGAATGATATTCGGCCACCCACTAAGATCACTACGAAAGAGTATTGATCACAACATGAGAATGATGGAGAGATTGATGTTTCAATAGGAAACAAGATAGAATAACCGAATAACAATGAACACACATATTCGGCTAGGAAGAAAAAGAAAATGAAATGAAAAGAATAAGACCACTTACCTATTCGATCCAGAAGTGAGTGCCCACACGAACGAGAAAGAAAATGTGAAGGAGAGCTTATGGGTTGGAAGGTTCGGCTATGGAGGAAATATGAATAAGAAAATTCGGCTATGAATTAAAGTGGAAGAAAGAAGGTTTGAAGATTTTGTGAAAGAAAAGAAAAGAAAAGAAAAGAAGGAGAAAGGGTACTATCTAGTTTCGGTTCTCAAAGGGGAGATGAGAAAAGTAACTTGGTCACCATGACTAGGTGGTTTCGGCAAGACAAAGAAAGAAAGAAAGAATGCTCACTATTGAATTAAAGTTTCGGCAATGAGAGAAGAAGTTTGGGGAAGAGACACAAAATAATGCAAAATGGATCTTGGCTTAACAAGTACCAAAATTTCTACCAAAAGGCTAATGAAATTCGGCTACCCTCTCCCCCCTATCCAAAACCGTGCAACCCATGACAATAAGGTCAAAATTTGGCCAACCACACTTTCCAAAGCAACACCCATGAAAAAGGCCACATGTCCCCCTATTTTGCCTTTTTCTTTTGATTCCTTTCCTTACCTTCTTCCTTTCCTTGTTTCTTTAGCCATCATACCATAATTAAAAAGTCCAACTTGCCTTATAAACCCTCTTGGCCGACACTATGGATGAATAGCATAAAAAAAATTATCACAAATTGCACTAGATGGGATTTGAACCTCAGACCATTAGTACACTTCACACGCCACTTTCCACCTTTACCAATAGACTCCTTGTGCTAGCAAAATGCACACTTATTTCCTTAAGTCATAATGCTACTTGCCTTCTCTCCTTAAAGTGCCTAAACATAAATTTTTTACTAAAGCCCAATTTGAACTCGGAACTTCCTAGAACCCCGTAACTTTCCAAAATCACCTTCCTAATAAGTCCAACTTGAAAATAATACCGTTCTCTTGTTCTCAAAAATTTTAAACACTCCTACGCCCAAGGCCCATTGGGCACAATCCTACTAGGCCCAATTTTGGGATGTTACATTCTCCACTAACCTTTCAAGATCATGGGCTATGATGCAACCATAAACATATGGGCCCTTCAGGTTTGCTTTTGTTTTAACATAGGCTCTTAAGCAAAGTGAAGTTATCAATGATGGGAAATAAGCACTTCTGGTCTTTTTTCTAGCACAATCATGGATCTCCTTAAGAATAATCTTCCCAACATTGATATACTTTTCTATCATAATTGCATACAACAAAAGTATTCACTCTATCGAGATGGTGGAACTATGTGAGATAGGCATGAAACTATATCGAACAAAGTAAAACCATACCTTAGTCAATGGCTTTAGATATTCCCTTCAAAAAAAATGACTACCATACTTTCTTATAATCCATTGGGATCCCGAATTTGTCACAACATTAAGCACTTGTTGAAGAAAATCCCAATTTATATTTGTCATCATGGAAAAGTATTCATCTTCTTCAACATCAGGAAAGTTAAACAAATCATTAGTTTACTTAGAAGTTAGGGATACCTTCTTCTTGCGAACAAGAACTTCAGTAGCATCTGGCTTAGTGAAATTGGCATAGAACTCTCGAACTAACTCCTCTTCGAGCAATAATCGTGTATCGCAAAAATAATTCCAGTTGAAGGCATCAACTGTCTTTCGAATCGGCAAAGGCACAACCATCTTATCATTGTTTTCCAAGTTGAAACCTTTTTCCAGCATTATAGGTTGATTCTTAAAGATGGAATCAAACCTTTCTTTTACTTCCTCGTCTTGAATCACAATGAGATTTTCAATAAAGGTCTTGGAAGATCTAGTTCTTTTGCGAGGCATGGTGATTTTTCCCGTAAAATAGGTAGAATTTTGGCAGAAGGAAGGTATAAGAATTGGCAATAGATGAAGCAAGGGATTTGCGGCTTCGATCGACTTGTGACAGCGACAGGCTTACGGTGGCACGAAGCTTACGATGGCGATATGGTTGCTCCGGCAAAAGGCTTGCGGCGGCAATAGGCTAGGTTTTTTTCCAATAAGGGAAGGATATGGGGAGATTCTTTAGGATTTAGGCCAACGACTAAGAGGAAAGAGAATGAGTAGCTAAGGTTTAAGCTAATTGCTTGAAGGATTGTGAAAATTATAGTGGTAGAGAGGGGTTTATATAGTGGTGAACTAGGGCAAATTTGTAGCAAAATTTTAGCTACTTTAAGTGACTTGGGTGACAAGTAAAGATGGAGGAACAAAATGGTGATAAAATTTAAGGTTTTAGGGTGTAATATCCCCAAATCGGGTCTAGTAGTTTTGGGTATATTTTTCAGGTTTTGAGTGTGAAACTAGGGATTTATAAGGTTTCTAGTAATTTTTAATTTAATTTAGGACATTAATTTAATCTAAAATCGATTAAAAAATAATCCAGAAAATTAAAAACAATATATTTTTGAAAAATTAATTTTAAAGATTTTAAAAAATTATTAGTGAAAATAATCAATTTGGGTTGAAAAAGAATTTTAAAATAATTTTTATTGGGGGTAATTTGAGTAAAATTTAAATATTAATTAAATAAGATTTAATTGTAAAACAAGGGAAAATTTAGAATATTTATATGGCAAATAAACCTTAAAATTCGAAATTTTGCAGGGAAATGATTAAATGGTAAAGTAAGGAAAATGTGGGAGTGGCCATTAGACAAATTTCCCAATTTTTTAAATTTCTAGTGGGTGGTTTCAATTTTAAAACTAATGTATCTACCCCACTTTTCACACATTTTACATCAGATTAGAGAGCTTTAAAATTCATTTTCTTTGCATGATTTTAAAGATCTATCATCAAAGAATAGATCCAACCAATTTCCTCCTCAAAATTCTCTCTCAATTCACCTGAAGTTAGTATCAAAAGTAGCAAAAAATATTCTGAAATTTCTCAAGTTTATTGAATCAAGATTTTCAATCAACGAATTTAGAGCGAATCAAAGGTAATCTTCAATCATAAACTTGTTTTTATGATGATTAGAAGCATTTTTATATGATTTGAGAGTCAATTAAAGGATTTTTATCAATGTCATCTTCTTCTAAGAACTCATGGTTCTTCAATGGTGGATCTTGAATTTTGAGAGGGAATCCACAAATAATTGGATGTTCCAACTCAAAATGGATCTATTACAAGGTTTTTGATCTTATTTATCAAGATTAAACATGATTTGTGAGGTAATTTAAAGAAATCTGAATTTCATCATCTTCATGAACTAATTTTCCAGAATTTTGTGAAATTGATTTAAAGACGAAATTGATGTTTAGTATAAGTGTATTTGGTCTAGTATTGATGATTGAAAGTGTTTAGGAGGGCTGGAGAGATCAGTTTTGTGAGGAATCGAGTTTTCAACTTAATGTTACAAATCCGGTAAGGTATCTTTGTGAAACAATTTCGATTAGTATAGTTAATTAAAATTTGTGTTTATTATAGCATTGGAAAGGTGGTAATGTCTACTTTATCTCTATTGAAGCTCGGAGCCTTGAAGAGGACTGAGCTAATCGAAATTGAAGCTTGTATTTTCTTGGTTGATCACTTGTTTGTGGTAGAACAAATTGTGTGAGTGTTTCTAAGGGCGTTTTGGTAAATTGACTGTATTTATATTTAATTAGTAGCTTAATTGATGATTTCAATTGATTGATTATGGTTGAATGGCTGATTTTTACAAGATTGATATTATATGTACAAGAGTTGAATTTTTATTGAATAATGGTAAGTAAGCATTTAGGTGATTTTGTGCAATTTAATTAGGCTAATTATATTGATGATTAGAGCATGGTTAGTGGATTTTTTGATCATGATATATTGGTGTTACAATTGGTAATTGAACATCGGAAAATGGCAAATGAAATGCTTGATTTAATTGGATGTTAAATTGCTATGTTACATGTTACACATAAGCATTTTGTCACATTAAATTGAGCACAACAATGATTGATTTATATGCTATGTTTGATTGAATATATTGGCAACATGAATGGTGGGTCCATTGGATATAGTTGGCATGCCATAGGATTTGTGAGTACTCACCTTTATTTGTGACATTGTGAGCATATGGCTCTAGGTGGACTGATTTGATTAGAGTAGATAAGGGAGTGTTGAGCATGAGTCTGCACTTACTGGGTTTTTTAAGGAGCTATAAGGGAGCGTGTGCTTCGACTCGCTCAACTCGGTGGACTATATTTGGTATTTGTGGGAGTTCGGAGATCCGTTCATTCGATGTATGATCACCCGATTAAGCCATGAGAAGTGTATGCCAATATATTTATGTGTGATTATTGTTATATCATTCGATGTTTGTAAACCATGAATAATTGATTCTTGGTATTGATAAAGCATATCGTGTAGATAGTTGTCGGGCTTGAGGAGCTGAGGAACCTAGCAAGAGAGTTCCAAGAGATTTAGGCTTGGTAGAGACTTTATTACATGTTTTAGAGAATATAATCAGACATTGTGGAACTCTCAAGAATTAGTTTAATTTTGGTTGTAATTGGACTTTGGACATTAGACATTTTATGTTGGACGGTTTTATAATAATTTTGAGGCATGTTTGAGTTTAATTATTGAATGGTTTACGGTGCATTGATGCTTGATAACACGGTGTGAGGCATGAAATTTGTACTAACGATTGTTTAAATGAAGCTTCTATGGAGTGGTTTACTAGTGACTAATGTACGCCACTTGTTTGATTTATTCGGTGTTTGTTATGCATGAAATTGGTTGCCTAATTCGACATAATTGAGGCTTAATTGATGTCAATAAATTCAATTGAAGGTGTATGTATATGTATGTTAATTAATCATAGTTAAATCGGGTTTAATTAGCCATTAAAGTATGCAAAATCAGGTTTTAAAATGAGTTTTTTGCAGAAATAGGTGCAGTGGTTTTCACACATGCGTGTGCCTGTTCACACGGGCATGTGAGGGGTTACACACAGGCATGTGGGTAAGTGTGTAACACCCCAAACTCGGCCTAGAAGTTAGGCCTGAATCTGGTGTGTCACATTGAAGTGTTTTTCGAAAACCTTGTTTTCATTAAAAACCCTTCTTGTTTAAAAGCTTAAGTAAACTCTCAGTTACGTTCGTTTATTTTAAAATGTGGTACATTGAAAAATTATTAATTTTATTCCCAAAATATCTTTTTAGTTGCGGAAGTAAATTTCGAAAGAAATTTATTTACGGAAAAGATTAAGTCGCGAAACCATTTCAAAAATGTTGCGAAAACGTAGTGTTGTTTAAAAACAATTAACATTTTGGAAAACCGTGATTTACTTCTAACGAATATAATTCAAACATAAATAAAACCCAAAGTTAAAATCCAAAAACTTAAAGAGGCCTTATTACAAAAATTAAAACCCAAAATAGAATCTAAAGCATAAATGAAATCCAAAGGCAATCGTGTGGCCATCTCCGAGTCCCTCGTAGCACCAATCCTCCTAAAGATGGGGATTACCTGCACAGTTAAAAACGGGGTGAGTTTGCGAAAACTCAGTGTGTAATCCCCTCCTAACTAAAATAGTTAGTAAAACAGATAGAAATCATAATCAGTCTGGGCCGGAGGCCAATTACAGTAACATAACAATATGTGTGGGTTTAAGCCCAGTACAATTTCACTTGGGTCTCAGCCCTTATCAGGATCAATTGGGCCTAGCCCATTCTCCATATCAGTAATAGTTGGGCCTAGCCCATATCAGAATCAATTCCATATGCATAATGTGTGATGGATGCTAACCCATCCCATCCAACCCTGCACTTGCCTCCGTCCAACCCTGCACTACCTGCGGGGAATAAATCACCCACGCCATCCCTACACTCCCAATGTTAGCACCGGTTGCGACACTAACCAAAATCGCAGCAAAGCTGCTAGTATATATATATATGTCTCTAAGCCTTCAGTAGCGGTATTATAATTGGCACAAAGCCATCAGTAACTGTATTATGTTTGGCACATAGCCATCAGCGACGGTAATATAATCGGCACACAGCCTTGGGTAAATATGATCGACACAGAGTCGTCAATATATATGTTTGGCACATAGCCACGGGTAAATACGATTGGCACAAAGCCATAATCAAGATGGCACAGAGCCATATTTAGGTTGGCACAGAGCCATAATCAGATTACGCGGCTTTAAGTCGTCCGGCAGTCCACAGTCGTCTCATGCGACCCGTGAGACCATATCAGAACTTCCTTCGTATCAATGTCCCAACCCCATGCAGTATGTCATGTATGCGAAATGTTATGCCCATAAACAATCATACATACACAGTCACAACAGTCAATTACCGTCAAATCAGTCTAATCGTACCTCAAGTGAGTCAATTACCCTCGAGGGGCAAAACGGTCATTTTACCCTTACAAGGGTATTACAGTAATCCTACCCTACAGAGGTATTTCAGTAATTCTACCCTACAGGGGTATTTCGATAATTCTACCCTAGAGGGGTATTTTACAAATTAGGGGTATTTCGGTAATTTTACAAATCAAGGGTATTTTGGTAATTTCACAAATTGAGGGTATTTCGATAATTTCATAAATTGGGGGTATTTCGGTAATTTTAAAAATCGGGTGTGTTTCGGTAATTTTGCAAATCAGGGGTACTTTGGTAATTTCACAAACTGAGGCTATTTTGGTAATTTTACAAATCGATGGTATTTCGGTAATTTTGCAAATTAGGGTATTTCAGTAATTTTCCAAATTGAGGGTATTTCGGTAATTTTATAAATTAGGGGTACTTTGGTAATTTCACAAACTGAGGGTATTTCGGTAATTTTTACAAACTGGGGGTACTTCGATAATTTTACAAGTCGAGAGTGTTTCAGTAATTCTGTAAACCAAAGGTATTTCAGTAATTTTGTAAACCAAGGGTATTTCAGTAATTTTGTAAACCAAGGTATTCTAAACAGAGATAACGATGCGAATGGGCCTAGGGCCAATTCTCGACCCAAATGGGCCCACACGCTCGTGTGGCCCATTTAGCCCAAATCTAGCCACATATATGAGATTCACATAGTCCAGTCCAATATTTACTACACAATCATACAACTTATCCGATTGGGCCCACGGGCCCATTAGCCCCACATGGCCCCTTTTGGCCCATCGTGGCCCAAACAGCCTAAACCCACAAGAACACTCATGATGGCCTCAACTATCGCGTCGAAGCTCCCACACGTGCGCTCGCACGCTCGTGTGGCTACCATTGCCGTGTGACTGGCATTTCGGCATTTGCCGCTCTACAGCTAGAGTAGTGCAAAATACACACCTGATAAGAATCTGGAGTTAATCCGTGCTCCGAACACTCCTATGCCCAAATACCGACCAAGGTATGCTTACTCTCCTTATAGATCGCTCTATTTAAAGCCAGCTTCTCGCCTACTCTCATGCTAGCTTCCCGATGTGGGATCCCTCCATCAATCCTCCAAAACCGTCCCAACTGCAAAATAAATATCCGTTTTTGCTTGCAATGGGATTTGAACCCTTGCCCTCTCCTATGCTCCTGACGCTACATGCCACCACAACACAAGCTTCTTTTGTGACTTAAAACATGCGCAAATATCTATAAAACCTATGTGCCAGTGTCCAGATTCTTATAAGAGCCAAAAATTAAAGAAACTCTGCAAGAGCCAAGATTTGAACCCAAGCTCCCTTACACCCTTAATGACGCCACAACCACTAGGCCACATGCTTCCTTGTATCATTTTTTTTTATCAAAATAATTTAAAAGGCCTACATCCAAGCATCCAGGGTTTTATTCACTTAAACCAAAATTTTTGCTAGAGCCAAGGTTTGAACCCATGACTTTTCCAAAACTTCTCAGGACCCTTAACCACTTGAGCAGACATTTAATTGTGTTATATCCTTACACAATTAAATACCTATTTGCATCCTCCTTACGGACCCACTTAAGGCCCAATACTTCTAGGCCCAAATTCGGGGCGTTACAAAGTGACACGGACGTGTGGAGACAGGAGCTATCACACACGGGCGGGTGGGATTTCCATGACGTGAACACGGTTGTTTAATGACACACAGTCTGGGGGACATGGTCGTGTGGGTTTTGGGGGTTTGAAATTTTGTCTCTTTAAATTGGTATTCTAATTTGTCTAAGTTATAATTTAGTCCTGAAAATTGGTTAGTCTAATTAGAGCATTAGATGATAAGGAAACTTGGTAAAATTTTAGGATTAGTCTTGTAATGAGTAAAATTCGATAGGAACACACTTAATTTATAATTCAGAATAGGTTCTGATAGTTTGTATTTGTTACAATTTAGTCCCTAATAATAAAACTTCAATTAGACATAGTAAACGAACTCAAATAAAGCTGAAAATTTTAAAGCTCACATATTTGACTAAAAGAAGGTTGGTAAACACTTAGATCTAAAATCAAGTTAGTTTTACTATATATGGTAAAATGACAAAAATGCCCTTAGGTTAAATTACCTAGGGAAAATTTAAAATTGGTTAATAATTTACTTCCGCATTAATAAATAACTAATAATTAGATAAGATTGATGTGTTATAAGGTCGGCTGTGATAGTGTGATGCTTTTGATCCGCTCTAATATTGTATTTTCTTATAGATTCAAGATGTCAGATGAGTTGAATCGGGTTGTAGTTAACGAAGCTGAAAGTAATGTTCAAGCTTCGAACCCTGAAACAAGTAATAGTGCGTCAATTCCACAGTCCTTTGGTGACAAAATGAAAAATGTGTTTCTCGGAATGATGAACTAGTGGTTCAATGAATTCAAACAAGCAAATCTTGCAACTTCGCCACCTCTACTCCCTAGTGTGCCTTCTTCGACACCCCTAGGTCCTCAAAATCCTGTACCGGTGGCGGTTAATCAATATCCATAGATAAAATCCATAAATGTGGAGTGGAAGAATTTAGAGGCAAGGTGGATGATGATCCTACAACAGCTGAGTACTGGTTAATGAATATAAAGAGAGTCTTCGTGGAACTGATGTGCACTCCTGAAGTTTGTTTGAGATGTGCTGTGTCGTTACTAAAAGATGAAGCGTACTTATGGGGGGGCACTTTGAGCACGATGACATCAAATGATCGTATTAATTGGGATTTCATACAGACTAAATTCAAGAAGATGTATGTTAGTCGGATGTTTATGGATAAGAAAATGAAAGAAATTCTTGAGTTAAGACAAGGGAATCGGACTGTAGCTGAGTATGAACAAGAATTCGTATAGTTAAGCAAGTATGCTCGTAATATAGTATCAAATGAGGAGGAAATGTGTATTAGATTTGAGGACAGGTTGAATGATGATATCTGTATGTTTGTGGTAGCACTAAGTTACGGGAATTTGTAGAACTTTCAGAACGGGCTTCGAAAATTAAAGAAATTTGTAAAAGTAAACGACAGTCATATTCAAAATTTTGAGATTTTAAGAAAAGGGGGTCGTTCAGGCCTGCTCAAATGTCTCCATCAAAGAAATTTAGAAATGAGACAAGTCGATCGACTGCCCCTTTAGAGTTCACTGGTAGAGAGAAACCGAGGCAAAACAATTTTCGGTCTGTTGATTCTCCAGCGGCTAGTGTTGGAAGTGTAAGAAATGTTGAGTGAATCGTTCCTGTTTGTGATGATTGCAACAAAAGGCATTTTGGTGAGTGTCGATCAAAGTCAGGAGCTTGTTTTCGTTGAGGATCTACTGACCACTTCCTTCGTGATTGTCCGAAAAGGAAGAATGATTTTGGCAATCAAACACACAAGCCTGAAGCAACCTCACAGAGAGGGAGACGATCTAGAAACACTACTTCTGGAAGGAAAGAATAGCGAGATGAATGAACGATCTGAAGCGAGAACACCAGCTAGAGCCTATGCAATAAGAGCTCGGAGGAAGCTACTACCTCAAATGTTATTGCGGGTACTTTTTCTCTCTTTGATATTAATGTATATGCATTGATTGATCCTAGATCAACTCACTCATATATATGCACTGCATTAGTAGACAAAAAGAAATTACCTGTTGAGTTCATTGAATATATTGTCAAAGTTACGAATCCACTGGGTCAGTGTGTTTTAGTTAATCATATAGGTAAATCATGTCCACTAAAAGTTAGAGGTTACGATTTTCCCGCTAGTTTGATGTTGTTACCTTCTGATGATTTTAATATTATTCTGGGAATGGATTGGCTGACTGAGCATGATGCAATAGTGAGTTGTCGAAGGAATTAAGTTAGTTTGAAATGTCTGAATGGTGAATTTATTTGTGTTAGGGCAGATAGGGTCGATTGTGTTACAAATGTAGTTTCAACACTGTCAGCTCTAAAATTGATTAAAAAGGGATGTGAAGTTTATTTAGCCTACATTCTTGATTGAAAGTGGCTGAATAAAAAATCGAGCAAGTGCCAGTAGTCAAAGAGTATGCTGATGTTTTTCCTGAAGAACTGCCCGAGTTGCCATAACCTCGAGAAGTAGAATTTGTGATCGAACTTGTGCCTGGAACAACTTCAATTTCGATAACGCCGTACAGGATGGCTCCAATTTTGAAAAGTGTAGTTGCAAGAGTTGTTAGATCGCAGATTTATTCGACCGAGCGTGTCACCTTGGGGTGCTCCAGTTTTGTTCGTGAAGAAGAAAGATAGGTCAGTGAGACTATGTATAGGTTATCGACAGCTGAATAGAGCCGCCATTAAGAATAAATACCCGTTACCTCATATTGATGATTTGCTCGATCAGTTAAAAGGAGTTACAATGTTTTCGAAAATTGACTTGAGATCCAAATATTATCAGCTGCGAGTTAAAGAACAAAATGTACCAAAAACTGCATTCAGAACTAGATATGGTCACTATGAATTTCTAGTGATGCCATTTGGTTTGACTAATGCCCCTGCAACATTTATGGACTTGATGAATCGGGTGTTTCGACCATATTTAGATCGGTTTGTTGTGGTATTCATTGATGACATTCTGATTTATTCATTGAATGAGTCGGATCATCTGAAATTTAAGAGTTATGATGCAAACCTTGCGTGAAAAACAACTTTATGCGAAATTCAGTAAATGTGAATTCTGGCTACGAGAAGTATATTTTCTAGGACATGTTATATCTGTTGATGGAATCAGGGTTGATCCGAATAAAGTATTTGCGATTATTGATTGAAAAATTCTGAAGAATGTTTCCGACGTTCGAAGTTTCTTAAGATTAGCCGGATACTATTGGCGATTTGTTAAAAACTTCTCAATCATTACTTCAGCTATGACCAGGTTACTACAGAAAAACATTGAATTTGTTTGGTTTGATAAATGTCAATAGAGTTTTGATCAGCTGAAAAACATGTTAATAGAAGCTCCAATATTAACTCAGGTTGAATCTGGAACGACATATGTTGTTTACACTGATGCGTCTCTCAATTCTTTTGGTTGCGTGTTAATGTAGTTAGAAAAAGTGGTAGCTTATGCTTCTCGACAGTTAAAATCGCATGAAAGAAATTATCCTACTCATGATCTTGATTTGGCTGCGATTGTCTTCGCTTTGAAAATGTGGAGACATTACTTATACGGCGAAAAATGTCATGTGTATACTAATCACAAAAGCTTAAAATATTTAATGACCCAGAAGGAATTGAATTTGAGACAGCGACATTGGTTAGAGCTACTGAAAGATTATGATTTGGTTATTGATTATCATTCGGGAAAGGCTAATGTGGTTGCAGATGCACTCAGCCAAAAGTCATCATTGTTTGCAATTCAAGCGTTGGAACGCTCATTTGACTTTGAATACCGATGGTTCTGTATTGGTGGAATTGAGGACTAAACCCTTGTTTCTACAACGAATTTAGGAGTTGTAAAATGACGATCCAAAGTTGATAATGAAACGAAACTTTGTTCAGGACAAATTGACTATTGAATACAATATTGGTGATGATGGTACACTATATTACTGCGGTAGAATTTGTGTTCCGAATAATTTAAAGTTGAAAAGTGACATTCTATCAAAAGCTCACAATAGTACATATTCCATTCATCCTAGTAGTACGAAGATGTATTGTGATTTGAAATAGATGTACTGGTGGTTGGGTAAGAAACGTGAGATTTGTGAGTACGTAGCTAAAGGTTTAATTTGTCAGCAGGTAAAACCAGAGCATCAGGTGCTGTTGGGAGTATTACGGCCTGTTATGATTGCTGAGTGGAAGTGGGAGCTAGTCACGATGGATTTTGTATCTAGTTTGCCTGTAACTCTGAAAAAGAAAGATTCGATCTGGGTGATTGTTGGAAAATTGGCTAAGTCGGCCCATTTTATCACAGTCAGAAAAGATTACTTGTAACAGCCTGTTATCAGTGAAATCGAAATAGTGGTTTTTAGACCATAAATCCGATGTGAAAATATTTATTTTATTATTATTACTTTAATGTCTATAGAATATTAGTATGGTCGTATAAAAATTTCGTTAAGAAATTTTATCGTTTGCATGCTTAATTTTGTAAAAATGACTAACTCGTAAAAGATGCAAAATTAGAGTTCTAGTAGTTAAAGGTATTAAATGGCTATAGAACTAAAATGTAAGAATCCTTATATGGTAATTAAACCATTTTGATTGTTAGTGGACATTTATGGGCATGAATTAAGTGATTTTAAAGATTAATAATAAAGGTTAAATGTGTAATTTAGTAAATAACGTTAATTAAGCTAAAGAAAAGATAAAAGTATCATCTTTTATGTTCATCTTCCACCGAAATAAGCTAGGTAAACACCATTTTTTATGCTTTAAATTTTCGACTAGCTTGGTTCATGCATGTGTTCTGTAACACCCCTAACCCGAGACCGTCGCCGGAACAGGGTTAAGAGGTATTACCTATCAATCAGAACGTTTAACATCTAGAATTTACTACACAAAGTCAATCATTTTCAATCTCATTCAATTACAATCATGGTGTCCCTTATCGAGGTCTAAGAGACCTAATTCACATGCTAAAGAGGGGTCGGGACTAAATTGAACACACACGAAATTCTCGAACACTTAATTTTTTTCTAAGATTCAGCAAGGCGAGACACGCGCGTGGGGAGGAGGCCGTGTGCCCTCCACGGCTACTAGACACCCCGTGTGTCCATCCGTGTCTATATCTGTCTATTTCAACACGGTCACTAGGCACGCCCGTGTGCCCATTCGTGTCTATATATCGGCTATTTTAACACGGTCACTAGGCACGCCCGTGTGCCTCAACCGTGTGACATTATAGGCCATTTTGCAAGGCCAACATGCCACCCACTTAGGTCAAACCTACAAGCAACACATACCAAAACATATCATGCACATAAGACAACCAAAAACTTACCAATATGACTATCCAATCTATGCATTCAATTCCTATTCCAATCATAACAAATTCAATACCAAAATCTATCTCATCACAAGTATAATACATTCAATACCAAACATCATTCCTTCTCAATTTTACTAATTCCTACTAGCATTTTACCAACACACAGTTACCATTCAATAGTCAATTTCTCAACCCACAAATCATGCCAAAAGATGCATCACATATATCAAATTCATTCATGTTAAGACTAGCACATATCTAGCCACATCTCATGGCTACTTACAAACATGAAACATGATTCAAATGACCAGCCTATACATGCCGTATTTTTAACTATGTACATCTTTCCAAAAGTACCAAATTAGTTTGCCGATAGTGTGATAAAGATGCTGACGATTCCCGAATCTGAGCTAGCTTTGTCTGCTGTCAGAAAAGCAGAGAAACAATCACACCTGATAAGCTTTCAAAGCTTAGTAAGTTCGAGGCATAATACAATTAACACATTAAATTAAATCAATCTACAAATTAAAACATCACATAGATAATTTACTTATGATACACAAACTCAACCATGTCTAATCCTCACATAGCATTCCATTCATCTACATCCAAATTCACCAACCACATAGGTTTCATACATATCATCATTCATATCCAATAATCCAATTCAACCATTTATGAAATCATACATAATTTCATCGACCACAAAGGTTAATATGCTTCTCAACCACTCGGTTTTACATTACAATCAATCTTTGCTACTCTTTTGATTTATTCGCACACTTAGTGCTAATTCAATAAATCGAACTTATAACGGTATCGCACACACAGTGCCAATTCGATAAGCCAAACTTATATTGATATCGCACACACAGTGCCAATTCAGTAAGTCGAACTTATATCGGTATCACACACACAGTGCTGATTCAATAAACCGAAGCTTCCATCTTTTCGCACACACAGTGCTATTCATTTCTATATCTTTTCTAATTTCGCACACTTAGTGCCTCTATTTCAAAGTGCACACATAGCATTTCTAATATCATTATCATATACATTTATTCATTCAAATTTACATCGCAAAGATATAGTTTACAACTAGTATTATATCCGAACATATATCAATATCGCACACACAGTGCTAACCACAAAGCCGAAGTTTATATTACTTCGCACACACAATGCTAATTATATTGGTCACATTTCCGAATACGCACATTTAGTGCCACATAACTCGAGCTCTCACATAGCATTTACAATTTGATATATCATCCCATTCATTTCATAACATTAAGCATAGTTAATTACATGCATTATGTCCGGACTTACCTCAGACGTTGAATTATCGAAACGGTCGATTAATCGAGCACTTTATCTTTGCCTCGATCTCGATCCGAACCTCTCCTTTCTTGGTCTAAACACATTCAAATTCAATCTATTCAATTACCAATTCATTTAATTTCATCCAAACACACATATTTAGGGCATTTTACAAAATAGCCCTCACATTTTTACATTTCGACACTTTAGTCCCTATTTCGCAAAATCACCAAATTCACATAATTTCTCCAAGTATAAGCTTAGCCAAATTTTCCTTGTGTTCATACAAACCCACACATTTCATTTATTTCGCATTTTAACCCTTCAATTTGCTATTTTCACAATTTAGCCCTAATTAGCTAAATTAACTAAAAATTCAAAAACAACACATGTTAATCCAACACCAAGTTCTCATATTTTACTATCAACTAGCACATAGCTCAAATGTTCATCATTGACTCATCACAAAAACATCACCAATTCACAAAATTACAACATGGGTTAGCTAGAGCACGAAGCAACGATTACGAAAACGTAGAAATTATAAATAACCGAAGCCAAAACATACCTTAATTTAAGCTTGGAACTAGCCGAAACTTAGAAAACCATGGATGCTTTATTTTTTCAACACATTCGGCCAATAAGGATGAATAATGGCCTATTTCCACGCTTTTTGTTTTATGAAATTATGACTTAATTATCATTTTACCACTTTGCCCTTTTATTAATCATATAAGACAAAATACAATAAGGTTATTGAGTCATTTAGCCATCCACTAACTTAATAATGGTGTAATTGTCTCATAAAGCCTCCACATTAATAAAACAACAACATTTAAGTACTTATAATTCAGCACATAGCTTTTACTCTTTATACGATTAAGTCCTTTCTCTTAATTTGACACACAGTCGATAAAATTATCACACAGAATTTTCACATAGACTATATCACATATAATCAACATCAAAAATAATATTAAAATGTTTTTACGACTTCAGATTTGTGGTCCCGAAACCACTGTTCCGACTAGGGTCTAAACTGGGCTGTTACATGTTCATTTTTGAGGTTAGTTTTTGATTATTTTTATGTTTTCGGGATCGTTGTAGCTTAATCTAGCTAGCCCAGGGACTAATTTTCAAATTGTTAAAAGGTTAGGGTTTTGCCATGAATGTGTTCATGTGATTTTTGATGTTTGATGGAAGAAAATGAATCTTTGTTGATAAATAAATAACTTTTGTAAAGTGAATTTTGGTTGAAAATGTCAACTAATGATTTATTTGTAAAATGTGTGAAATACAAGGTGAAATTGTGAAATAATGAATTGTATGTGTTGATATGGACCTATATGAAATTCGGCTAGCTTGGGTAGGGATGAAATTGCATGAATTTCAAATTACGAGCTTATGGACTAAATTGTAAAGAAGTTAAAACATTAAGGGCAAAAGTGTAATTTTGAAAAAGTATGATTTTTGGACTGAATTGAATAGAATGGATATTGAATGGATTGAATTTGATTATTTAGATCAATTTAAGCCTCGTACGGGCTTAGATCGAGGGAAAGATAAAGTGTTAGGCTAGTTGATCCAATTTTATCATTTTTGGGATCGAGGTAAGTTTGTAAGTTTAAATAGCGTTTTAATGTATTTGATTTAAATGCTATTATGTTAATTGTCATATTATGTTTTGATGGAAAATCCAAAGATTTTCCGATGACTATCGATCCTCGTTTGAACCTTAGGAATATATAGGATACAAATGACATGTCATTAGGGTTACTATGTTTCGTGTGCTGGTCCTGAACATCCTACCAATGGCTGAGTTTCGGCATTTGTTATGGATACTCGTCAGCTTGTGTGAGCGGCATCGGGTAGCCATGTTTCGACCGTTAGCTTGTGTGAGCAGGCCCATTTATGGCTCGTATGAGCATTTACGTAAAGGAAAAGGAAAGGATTGGTTTCGACCATATGTTAGCACACTATGTGTGAGCTTCTCGTGTATCCGATATTATTCTAAATGGTTCAACGGGCATGTAAAGGGATGAACCGGTAAGGGTTTCGATTGATTACACTATGAAATTATGGAAAGGTATGAAGTATTAATGAACGAGGTATGTATAGCCATGTTATAAAAAGTATGAATTCATATGTATTATGATTATGAAATTTACCTTACCATGTAACACCCCTAACCCGTATCCGTTGTCGGAATGGGTTATGGTGCATTACCGGACTTATAACAGAACCGAACATACATTTCTCAAACAATTATCAAATTCAAATACAAGTCATTCACAATCATTCATCAAGTCCCTAATACGAGCCTAGGAGGCCCAAAACATGCTTTAAAGGTGGTTTGGGACTAAACCGATAACTCAATAAATTTTTGGAACACTTAGAAAATTTTACAAAATACAGGGGATACACGCCCGTGTGGCCCAGCCGTGTGTCTCACACGATTAAAGACACACCCGAGTCACAGGCCGTGTAGACATTCAAAATGGGATCACATGGCCGTGTCCCAGTCCGTGTCCGACCCCGTGCAACTCCTTGACTTAGGTCACACGGCCAACCACACGCCTGTGTGACCAGCCCGTGTGCCCTTAGAAATGGCCTCACATGCCCGTATGCCAGGCTGTGTGCTAGGCCGTGCAAAACCTATAGGGTATACTGACTTATGCCACACGGCCAAGTCACACACCCGTGTGCTGGGCCGTGTGGAGCATACTGACTTGATTTCTAATGACACACCAGGGGACACACGGCCTGTAACACCCTGGTTTAGGGGTTATGCGCTTGGAGCATAACTCGAGCAGTTGGTAGGCTTATGGTCATGTTGGAGGAATTTTTAGGGGTTTGGAGAACCCTAGAAGGCAAAAGAATGCTTTAGAAAATTTTTGGATTTTTAAGTAAAAAAAAAGGGGAGCTTGGCGATGGGTGTCTTAAGAGAATTATTTGGGGGAATTAGACATAAGAATTGAGCTAGTAAAGTGGCAAGGGAGACGCCACTAAGAGCTTGGGGAAGTGACGCCTCAGGTGCAAGGGATGGGGGCCAGGGTTCGAGCTGCGAAGGCAGCACTTTGGCCTTTATTTTTGGCGTCAGAGAGGTAAGAAGTTGGGTGGCTTTTGGAGGCTTAAAAGGTGGAGAAGACTTGGTCTTTTTTTTAAAATTTTTGCTAGGAAGAGGTTTGGCTCATTCAAACTTTTTGAATGAGTGTTGGGGAGGAATTGTAGGAGCAAATAGTGGGATTTTTGTGGGAGGTTGGAGCTAGGCCGTATAGTATAAATAGGGGGAGGGGAGGTGCTCATTTTCATTCACCATTTGTGCTTTCTTGATTTGTTTCCCATTTCTTTGTGTGCCGAATCCCTTTTGGACCGTTTGCCGAATCCTAGTTCTTTCTTAAGCCTCCATCCATTTGTCTTCCATACTCTACCAACACTAAAAATATCCCTTCTCTTCACCTATGCACTTTGGCCGAATCTTCAAGGTCACCTAGCCGATTTTCCTACTTGGTTCTCTCCATTTTCCTAAGCCGAAACCATTTCATATTGTCCCCTCATACCTTCTTTCTTTCTCTATTGCCGAAACCTTTCTCCTTGTCCTAGTGGTGGTTGGCCGAATCTTAAGCAGAGGGGGTGGAGCGTTTGGGTCTCTGCGCTCTAGTCATTGTGAAGGGTGAGGTTTTACGTTATAGTTTATTTCTTTCGATGTTTCGTTAACCAAAGGTGGTCTTGATGTTTGAGGTTGGCGAATATTCTTGTGGTCTTAGTGTGGTAATTCTTTCATGTAATCACCGGGAGGAGCGGTAGGGAGGACTCGTAGGTTCGATTCAGCAAGGGTGTGTCGGCTGAGTTTTGGTTAAGTAGCGTTTGGGAGTTGGTCATTGGTATCAATTAAGTGCGTAATCATCGCACTATTTCTTCTTGGTCTTTGGTTTGTTAAATGTGTTTACATATGCGTGATATGAATGATGGCCGATTATAGTGGCTTGAATAGTGAGTTATTTATGATATATACATGATATGATAATCCACATGTGATGCTTACTCTTTAGTTAATGTCGACATGTTGAACTTATGCATGCATACATGGGATTTGGGCTTGACTCAATGGAGGAAGAAGTGTACACAGGATGTACGTGGTCTAATGTTAGCTCAGTTACATTAGCGCTTGAGGGTTAGCTTTGTGCTACCTCAAGGGAGGTGTTGGCTAGGTGCCCATCTCGGCGGTTGATTGCTATGTGCATCACCGTAGGCGGATTGCGATATTGTGATCACTTGGGTTGATCGGTGGCTCGGCCACGGCCTTGGAGCAAATGAGCTTGCCAAGGTAAGATGTTATGGATCACAATGTGATCGGTGGGGAGTTTCCCACGGCCTTAGGCAGGGAGTATGCTAAGGTTGGTGTACGGATGGACAAAGGGTTGGGCTGAAATGCATTCTTGCATGATTCGTTACGAATATTGTGTGGGTATGGGCCAAGCCCATACGTGTGGAAATCGGTGTTTTGATTATGCACTGAGTCAGTGGACTCACTCTTTATTTTCTAACTATTTCAGGTGATGCGTAGAATGGACCGGGATCGGAGAGGACACATGGTGGCCCATGCAGAAAGAAGAGTTTAAATTTATTTATATTAAGTACTAGATCTTTTAAACATTGATGTTATAAGGCCCTTTGACTTTTATTTACTTTGGGAGTTATTTAATTATTATTTTAAATTATGTTTGGATTATATTAAATTACTAAGTGGAAACGAATTTATTTTGACAACGTATTTATTCAAAATTAGTCATATATATTCATTAAAGATCACTTTTGGGCATTTTATAATATTTATGTGATATCAAAGTTTTTCTCATACAATATTAAATAAACATGGATTTTCAAGAGGTTAACAAGTTTTACTAAATTTTCTCTAAGTTAAATAAATTTCACTAACATAACCAGATTCGGTCGTGGTGAATGGGCCGGGTTTGGGGATGTTACAGTTTGGTATCAGAGCCCGGTTCAAAACTCGGCTTTGAGGGTTTTGGGCCCAAAAACGTTTTCAAAATGGGCTTTTCAAAAATATGGGCTTTTAAGAAATTTTTCAGGTTATTCTGGCATAGCACCTGTACCTCCGACCCGAAGTCCACCAGGTAAGTACTTCGGACTTTTGAAGTGATTTGTTTGTATGAATTGTTATGGGTTTATTTGGGCTCGTAGGTTAGAATGTTAGGGCTATTGGACCCTAGGACTAGTCTACTCAAACATATGCATAAGACTTAAGGATTATTAAACAAACCTGTGAAGTAAGTCGCCGAGTTAAGGTGTGGCAACCACTGTACGCATGTCTAGGAGTGGTATTCAGTAAGAGCTTGGTATTTAAGCAGTCCTAGTGACTCATCTCCTCTTTACTCGAATCCTACCTGGTGCGTAGCTACGGTTCATCTTAACCAAAAGGACTTGTTCATAGGCTAAACCAATTATTAAAACCCGAAAGGGATTAGCCTTACTGTTTTAAAACCCTTAGTTTTAAAATTTCTAAAATTTACCCCTTTGGTTTGTAACTCTAAATCAGATTTTGGAAGATGTTTTCTCGATTTACAGAATTACCAAAAATACCCCTGTAGGAAAATGACGAAATTAAATTACACAGGTAGGAAGGAAACTTTGATTGATCGAAAGAACTACTCTCGGAAACTTCATTGCATAAAATTGCTCGTGGATAAAGCAAAGTGAAACAATAATTTCTAATGCATAAAACTTTTTAAACAGAGACTAAATCGAGGCACTAGATATGAGTTCTAGGGGCGTGGTCGCAATACTCGTGGACGTGGTAGAGCGGGATGTCGATTGTCCGAACAGGTTGGGTCTTGCCATGGGTCGAGAGCGATGTGCCGCCACCGGCTGAGGTGGGAACGAGGATCGGTGGAGGAGACGATGCGATCGCGAGCTATCGCCGCGGTGCTTGAGCGAGTGGCGAGAGCCAATGGGGCGATGGGACTCGGAAGTCGATGACGAAAGGCTTAGGGCGAATGGAGCCGAGGTCTTCAAAGGAGTGTGCAGGGTAGCTCGAACGTGGTATGAGTAATCGCGGCGAGGCGATGGAAAGGATTATGGACGACTTAGACTTAACTGCGAGGAGAAGCTTAAGGGTGTTGTTTCGTTCTTTGCGAGATGAGGCCTACCGGTGGTGGCTCACGGTTAAGGAAAGTACCCGCGATTCGAGTGGTGGGGTTGTTTTAAGATCAAGTTCGAGGAAGTATGTCGAGCGAGCTATGTGGATGCTCAGAGGAAGGCGTTCCTCAACGGTGCAAGGTAGCAAATCGATAGCGAGTACGGCCGAGTTTCGCGTTTGAGCCGGTATGCTCGGGAATCGTGGCAACCGATTATGAGAGATGCGTCGATTTGAAGATGGGCTACGGGATGAGTTGCGAGTTTTGATTGCTCCGCATCGGAAAGAGACTTCGCCGTTTTAGTGGAGAAAGCTCGAATAGCCGAGGAGGTCAAGAAGGCGGAGAGGCTCAATAGGAAAGGAACCGTGATAAGAGAAGTGTTGGATCGCCGAAGTGGTTGAGAGGTCCGTAAGAAGAGACCGAGGGTTGAGACTCTGTTCATATTGTTAAGACAACCGAGAGGAATCCAGATCGTCCGTGCGCGCGGTGTGGAAGGTACCATGTTGGCGAATCTTTGGAATCGTGTTCGAGAGTGCTTGAGATGCAAGTCCAAGTCTCATCCGATTAAGGATTGTCCCAGAATCCGAATGGGACTCGAGCGAAGGCCAAGGTTATGGGCAACCAGCAGAGAGGTGGTCGGCAGCAGCGATAAGGAGTCGCGGTTCGAACCATAGAGGAAATGGTTTCGGCCAAGGTCGTGGTGGCGATGAGACCGCGAGAATGGTGGCATCGAGGCAAGGCGGCCAGTGTCCAGTTTATGCAGTTCGTCGGAGAGAGGATAATGATGTGCACGATGTGTCACCGGTAAGTTCCTTGTGTTTGGAATATTCTTTGTTGTTTCGTTCGTGTTGATGATCGTTGAATCATTTGCTCGTAAAGTAGTTGGAACCTTGAGTATGAACTTAGAAAGCGTGCCTAGAAGGTATGTTAGCTCTTTAAGATCGAGTGCGTGACTTTTAGCGTAGTGGGAAGAATTGGGGTGTTAGTTTAGACAAGTAATTTCGAGGACGAAATTATTTTAAGGAGGGTAGAATTGTAACACCTGGTTTAGGGGTTATGCGCTTGGAGCATAACTCGAGCGATTAGTAGGCTTATGGTCATGTTGGAGGAATTTTTAGGGTTTGGAGAACCCTAGAAGGCAAAAGAATGCTTTAGAAAATTTTTGGATTTTTTAAGTAAAAAAAGGGGAGCTTGGCGATGGGTGTCTTAAGAGAATTATTTGGGGGAATTAGACATAAGAATTGAGCTAGTAAAGTGGCAAGGGAGACGCCACTAAGAGCTTGGGGAAGTGACGCCTCGGTGCAAGGGATGGGGGCTGGGGTTCGAGTGCTGGAAGGCAAAGACTTTGGCCTTTATTTTTGGCGTCGAGAGAGGTAAGAAGTTGGGTGGCTTTTGGAGGCTTAAAAGGTGGAGAAGACTTGGTCTTTTTTTTTTAAATTTTTGCTAGGAAGAGGTTTGACTCATTCAAACTTTTTGAATGAGTGTTGGGGAGGAATTGTAGGAGCAAATAGTGGGATTTTTGTGGGAGGTTGGAGCTAGGCCGTATAGTATAAATAGGGGGAGGGGAGGTGCTCATTTTCATTCACCATTTGTGCTTTCTTGATTTGTTTCCCATTTCTTTGTGTGCCGAATCCCTTTTGGACCCTTTGCCGAATCCTAGTTCTTTCTTAAGCCTCCATCCATTTGTCTTCCATACTCTACCAACACTAAAAATATCCCTTCTCTTCACCTATGCACTTTGGCCGAATCTTCAAGGTCACCTAGCCGATTTTCCTACTTGGTTCTCTCCATTTTTCCTAAGCCGAAACCATTTCATATTGTCCCCTCATACCTTCTTTCTTTCTCTATTGCCGAAACCTTTCTCCTTGTCCTAGTGGTGGTTGGCCGAATCTTAAGCAGAGGGGGGTGGAGCGTTTGGGTCTCTGCTCTAGTCATTGTGAAGGGTGAGGTTTTACGTTATAGTTTATTTCTTTCGATGTTTCGTTAACCAAAGGTGGTCTTGATGTTTGAGGTTGGCGAATATTCTTGTGGTCTTAGTGTGGTAATTCTTTCATGTAATCAGCCCGGGAGGAGCGGTAGGGAGGACTCGTAGAGGTTCGATTCGGCAAGGGTGTGTCGACTGAGTTTTGGTTAAGTAGCGTTTGGGAGTTGGTCATTGGTATCAATTAGGTGCGTAATCATCGCACTATTTCTTGATCTTTGGTTTGTTAAATGTGTTTACATATGCGTGATATGAATGATGGCCGATTATAGTGGCTTGAATAGTGAGTTATTTATGATATATACATGATATGATAATCCACATGTGATGCTTACTCTTTAGTTAATCTGACATGTTGAACTTATGCATGCATACATGGGATTTGGGCTTGACTCAATGGAGGAAGAAGTGTACACAGGATGTACATGGTCTAATGTTAGCTCAGGCTACATTAGCGCTTGAGGGTTAGCTTTGTGCTACCTCAAGGGAGGTGTTGGCTAGGTGCCCATCTCGGCGGTTGATTGCTATGTGCATCACCGTAGGCAGATTGCGATATTGTGATCACTTGGGTTGATCGGTGGCTCAGCCACGGCCTTGAGCAGCGAGCTTGCCAAGGTAAGATGTTATGGATCACAATGTGATCGGTGGGGAGTTTCCCACGGCCTTAGGCAGGGAGTATGCTAAGGTTGGTGTACGGATGGACAAAGGGTTGGGCTGAAATGCATTCTTGCATGATTAGATTTTAATATTGTGTGGGTATGGGCCAAGCCCATACGTGTGGAAATCGGTGTTTTGATTATGCACTGAGTCAGTGGACTCACTCTTTATTTTCTAACTATTTCAGGTGATGCGTAGAGTGGACCGGGATCGGAGAGGACACATGGTGGCCCATGCAGAAAGAAGAGTTTAAATTTATTTATATTAAGTACTAGATCTTTTAAACATTGATGTTATAAGGCCCTTTGACTTTTATTTACTTTGGGAGTTATTTAATTATTATTTTAAATTATGTTTGGATTATATTAAATTACTAAGTGGAAACGAATTTATTTTGACAACGTATTTATTCAAAATTAGTCATATATATTCATTAAAGATCACTTTTGGGCATTTTATAATATTTATGTGATATCAAAGTTTTTCTCATACAATATTAAATAAACATGGATTTTCAGAAGTTAACAAGTTTTACTAAATTTTTCTCTAAGTTAAATAAATTTCACTAACATAACCAGATTCGGTCGTGGTGAATGGGCCGGGTTTGGGGATGTTACACGGCCGTCTCACCTGACCGTGTATCACACACAGCTGAGACACATGCTCGTGTCTCTACCCGTGTGGACAAAAATAGGCTATTTACCAAACCATTTTACTCACCTAAATAGCACACACCTACACAAACCCAATTGGCACATAATATAGCATAAATAGGCATTCAACCAACCTCAACCAATCATAATTCATACCATTTCAATACTAACAATTCACATTCTTAAATCATCAATATGGTCATTTTCAAACAAGCATTATTTTACCTAAATTCACAAACATACCAAATTCAAATCTCAACCATTTAATATTCATAATTGCAAATTATCAACAAGCATCACATATCCATCATTAAACACATAACTAAAGCCATATGCACATATATATAAACATCACCAAATATGCCAAAATAAGCCAACTCTCATGGCTATATACAAAACCAAACACTTAACATTTACAAGCCACCTCAATTGGCTAAATCCATTATTAGCATAAACCAAAATGACCAAAGCTCCTATACATGCCATATAACCAAATACATAGATTCAAAAGTACCAAAGTGATAGCTTGATAGTGTGATGAGGTCTACGATCTTTGATTTCACTATAAAACACTGTAAGCTATAACGCTTAGTAAGTTCATATACTTAATAAGTAAAGCTCACCATTCATTCACCATTCAAGAATATGAACATAACATAGCACAAAACATTTAATCACAATGTTAACATATATTCAATTATATAATTAACCATGAACTCACAACTTCCACAGATTCAATGCTTCTATAGTTTCCGTACATACCTGTACTGATACGTGTCTAATTCTTACCATTTCATATCTTCGATATACCCGTTGAACCATTTGGAATACTACCAGATACTCAGGAATCATGCACCCTAAGTGCCACATATATAGCCGAAGCTATCTCAATCTCATTTCACATATAATGCTTAGTCTCGAGCTATCAACGGGTCTGCTAACACAAGCTGACGGTCATGACAAAACTACACGGTGCTGCTCACACAAGCTGACGAGAATCCGCAACACATGCCGAATAACTCAGCCACCGGTAGGACGTACGGACCAGCACCCAAATCACATAATCCCTAATGACATGTCATTCGTATCCTAATCTATTCCTAAGGTTCAACCGGGATTTCTCTTTGCCAAATTTTCATCGAACAGTTTTGTACAATCATATTGATCAACAATTCATATATAAAGCATTTAAAACACAATTACTATAATGCTTATTAACATACGAACTTACGTCGAATGCAAAAACAAGGGAATGGATCGACTAATCAAAAACCTTGTTTGTCCCCCGATCTAAATTCAAATTTCGCTTTTCTTGATCTATATATAATCAAATTTAACTAATTCAATCATCATTCTATTCAATTTAGTCCAAAATACACATTAAGGCAACTTTTGTAACACCCCATACCCGAGTCCGAGGCTCAGACCGGATACGAGACATTACTACGCTTGAACATACTTAATCATGACATTACGGGCTATAAAATTTCGTTCCGAAATTAAAACTTCTCATTCTTAGACAATTCGTACATTTCATTGGCCTACGAGGCCTTAAACTCGTACTGGTAAACTTCCGAAACCTTATCGAAAAACTTTTCTTTGAAATAGGGGTTACACGCCCGTGTAATATAAGACACGCCCGTGCATAGGCATACACGCCCATGTCCTTAGACTGTGCCCTAAAACTCAGTATTCTGTCGATTTCCACACGGCCATGAAACGCCCGTGGACTTAGACCGTATACTACATCTTGATATACTGACTTATTTCACACGACCGGGCACACGCCCATGTTCTAACCGTGTGTCATGCACGGCCTTAACACACGGCCGTGGGATTAGTTCGTGGCCTATCCTTATTTATAAGACTAAGGTGCAGTTTACGCACGGCCTAGACACACGCCCGTGTGTCTAACCGTGTGGGTACTTAGAGGCTATTTACCAAACGAATCACCACCCTGAAACTAAGATCACATTCATACTCAATTCAATTACTCAAATTACTACATCTTTCATTGATATCAAAAAGCATACATACTTAGTCGACTTGGCCAATTTCTCTAGCCATATACAAAAAGAATAATGAACAAGATAGCCTATACTATGGGTCTTCTTAAAACATATACTCAAAATGAAGTGCCTCCTATACATGCCATACTTAATAAAACAACTTTTCTATACCAAAATGGCGATTGATAGTGTGCTACGAGCTCCGAATTCAACGATCCACAAGTTAGCTTGGCGGGACTACATAGAAAGAAAGAATCAAAGGCGTAAGCATTTAGCTTAGTAAGTTTGCATATAATGTACATTCTTGCTTGATATAAACCATTTAACATAAATAATGGTATCATAGATTTCAGCTATAAAGCTTAGTTACTCATACTAGATTCATACATATCTCATGAAACTTACAAATCTCATGCTTGAGAGGTAACCACGGTACCTATATCACTTGATCACATTAATCAGCATACTTTAACATAATAATCATTATCTATCATTCATCATTCATAACGCAAATAATGCTCACTTTCATCTTGATGCTAGCTTTGCTTTCTTAGCTTTCTTGTTATCTCATTTTAACTTTACTCGTTTGCCCGATGAATTTCTGCGAATAACCGAGGATACTAAATCTCTTCTCACGTAACATGATGCCAAAGCCATATCCTAGATATGGTCTTACATGGAAAATCTCATCTTGGTTTCAAGGCCATGTCTTGAAATGGACTTATATGAAGTCTTTCTCTTGATAACTTGTTCAATGCCAAGCTTGCCTTGGACTTACATGATAACTTGCTCAATGCCAAGCTTGTCTTGGACTTACATGATAACTTGCTCAATGCCAAGCTTACCTTGGACTTACATGATAACTTGCTCAATGCCAAGCTTGCCTTGGACTTACATGATAACTTGCTCAATGGCAAGCTTACCTTGGACTTACATGATAACTTGCTCAATGCCAAGCATGCCTTGGACTTACATGATAACTTGTTCAATGCCAAGCTTGCCTTGGACTTACATGATAACTTGCTTGATTTGCCGATGCCATGTTCCAAACATGGTCTTACACTGGCTCTCATAATGTGGTAGATCGAGTATCCTGGGAAATTTATTTTCAATCGGGACTTGCTCATACTTAATCTCACTGATTTCTTGGTTGAACACAACATCAAATAATTAATGAAAACAGTGTACATTATACTAAGCAATTCAATGGTAAAAATCATAAAACTTAGAAATCATACAAACTTACCTCAATATACAAAATGTATGTAGATGTGCAATTTAGTCCTCTACTTAGTTCTTGCCTCGGTTTCGATTCGGGCTTCGTTTTCTTGATCTATAATCATAAATAGATCATTTAAAACTCACATTGACTAAATTGACTCTTAACTCATACTTTGGTAAAATTACTATTTTGCCCCTATACTTTCTCATATTTGCACTTTTGCCCCAAGGCTCGTAAAATAATTTTCATTCAACTTTCTTAGACTACATGCTTAGCTAATTTATTTTCTCTACTATAGCCATTATCAATTCTCATTATTTCTAATAGGTATGACTAATTTCAAAACTTTTACAAACTAGTCCCTATGCTCATTTTTCATGAAATTCACTTAGAAAAAGATGTTTATCTAACATCAAACTCTCATAAACTTCCATAAAACATCATTTAGCATGCATTTCATTCATGGGTAGATTTTTGAACATGCATCTTAGCTCATTTTATAGCTAAAAATAGCTAATTCATAATACGAGGACTTCAAAAACATGAAGAATATTAAAATCGGGACTAAGATGAACTTACTAGCAAGCTTGAAAGATGAGCAAACCCTAGCTATGGTTTCTTTGAAAATTTTGGCAATGAGGAAGAAGATGATAATGATTTTTGTCATCTTTTTCCTTTATTAATCATTTAATAGGTAAATGACCATAATGCCCTTCTCTTAAAAATATCACAAATTACTTACTCATGTCCAATTTTGTCCAAAAATTATGATTTGGGAAAATTGCTATTTAAGGACTTATAATTGCTATTCTAGAGCTATTTCATACAAAATGCTTCTAGAAACTCACATTTTACAACTTTTGCAATTTGGTCCTTTTTTACCATTCAACTTCAATTTAGCAAAATTGCTTCATGAAACTTTCACACTAACATGCAAACATGGCATGAACCTTAAAAACTCATAAATTCACCTCGAATTCGTGGTCTCGCACCACTATTCTGACTAGGCCCTAAATCGGGCTGTTACAATTCTCCCTCTTAGGGATTTTCGTCCTCGAAAATCTTACCAACAAAATGGTTTGGATACTGGTTTCTCATACTCTCTTTGGTTCCCATGTGGCTTCTTCTATTCCATGTCTTTGCCACAATACTTTCACTAGGGCAATACTTTTATTTCTTAGCTGCTTGACTTCCCGAGCCAAAATCTTGACTGGTTCCTCACCATAAGTCATGTCGGGATGAATATCTACCTCTGACGGGGTAATTACATGTGAAGGGTCTGATCGGTAGCGTTGTAACATAGACACGTGAAACACATCATGTATCTTTTCTAATTCTGATGGCAAAGTCAAACTGTAAGCTACCAGCCCAACTCTCTCAGTAATCTCGTAAGGTTCGATGAAACGTGGGCTTAACTTGCCTTTTCGGCCAAATCTGAGAACTTTTCTCCATGGTGATACTTTCAAGAAAACTTTATCCCCGACTTGGTACTCTATCTCTTGTCTCTTTAAATCCGAATAGGATTTTCATCTGTCTGAGGCACTTTTAAACATTCTCGTATCACTTTCACTTTCTCTCAGAAGCTTCTAACCAAATCAAGCTGCGTGAATTTGGTTTTCCTTGAGTTCATCCAAAATAAAGGCGTTCTGCACTTACGCCCATATAGAGCCTCATAAGGTGCCATCTTTAAACTTGACTGAAAACTATTGTTGTAGGCAATTTCGCCAATGGGAGGAACTTTTCCCAAGCGCCTTGGAATTCTAGAATGCAACATCCGAGCATATCCTCAAGCACTTGAATTACCCTCTCCGATCGGCCGTCGGTTTGAGGATGAAAGGCCGTACTAAAGTTCAACTTTGTACCCATGGCCTCTTGTAACTTTTTCCAAAATCGGATGTGAACCTCGGATCTCTATCCGATATGATTGACAAAGGGACTCTGTGAAGTCTTACTATTTACGAAACATACAAGTTTGCCAATTTGTCGAGTGAGTAATCTACTCAAATGCAGGTATAAAATGGGTTGACTTAGTGAGTCTATCAACTACAACCCATATAGCATCCTTCTTGCTTGGTGACAACGGTAAACCCGTTACAAAATCCATAGTAATACTGGTCCCATTTCCACTCGGGAACCAAAATGGGTTGAAGCAAACCGAAGGTACTTGGTGTTCAGCCTTTACTTAGCGACAAATCAAGCATTGGAAACAAACTCTGAAATATCTTTCTTCATTCTCGGCCACCAATACTGTTGCTTCAAGTCATTATACATCTTGGTACTACCCGGATGTACAGATAAACATCCATCATGTGCCTCGTATAAAATTCTCTGAATAAGCTCTCCTTTTCTCGGTACATAAACTCTATCTTTAAACAACATGTATCCATCAGAATTAATCTGAAAGTCGGATTCAACATCTAACTCGCACTGAACTCTCTTGACTTGCAATTCGCTATCTTCTTTCTGAGCCTCAACGATCTCTGAGAGAAATACTGGTCTAGCTCTCAACTCAGCTAGAATAGAACTATCATCGGATAAAGTCATCTGTGAATTCATTGTCCTTAATGCAAAAAGGGACTTCCTGCTCAAAGCATCGGCGACCACATTCGCCTTGCCAGGATGGTAGACAATAACTAACTCATAGTCTTTTATCAACTCTAACCATCTTCTTTGCCTCAAGTTTAATTCTTTCTACGTCATCAAATACTTCAAACTTTTGTGATCAGTGTATATCCGACATCTCTCACCATATAAATGATGTCTCCATATCTTCAATGCGAAGACTATGGCTGCCAACTCTAGATCGTGTGTTGGATAATTCTTCTCATGAGGCTTCAACTGTCTTGAGGCATAAGCAATCACTTTGCCTTCTTGCATAAGCACACAGCCTAATCCATTTAAGGATGCATCGCTGTAAACTATGAACTCTTTCCCCATCTCAGGTTGTACTAAGACTGGAGCTTCTGTCAATAATGCTTTCAGTTTCTCAAAACTGTGCCGGCATCTTTCTGTCCACTCAAACTTCACATTTTTCTGTAACAATTTCATCATCGGGGTTGCAATCATAGAAAACCCCTTGACGAATCGTCTGTAATAACCGGCTAAGCCTAGGAAACTTCTAATCTCAGAGACATTCTTCGGTGGTTTCCAGTCCATAATGGCCGAGATCTTACTTGGGTCTACTCGAACCCCTTCTCCTGAGACAATATGTCCCAGAAATCCTACTTCATTGAGCCCAAACTCACTTTTACTGAACTTGGCATACAACTGATTTTCTCGAAGAATTTGTAAAACTGTTCGTAGGTGCTCAGCATGCTCATTCTCATATCGGGAATAAATTAGTATGTCGTCAATAAAAACGACTACAAACTTGTCGAGGTATGGTCTGAAGATGCGGTTCATTAAGTCCATGAATACCATCGGAGCATTGGTCAAACCAAAAGGCATGACTAAAAATTCATAATACCCATACCTTGTTCGAAAAGCAGTCTTGGATACATCTGATTCCTTTACTCTTAACTGGTAATACCCCGATATCAAGTCTATCTTAGAGAACACGGTGGCTCCTTTCAATTGATCGAACAAATCATCGATCCTTGGCAATGGGTACTTGTTCTTTACTGTCACTTTATTAAGCTGACGGTAATCTATGCACAATCTCATAGTGCCATCCTTCTTTTTCACAAATAAAACTGAAGCACCCCAGGGAGAACAACTTGACCTTGCAAAGCCTTTGTCTGTTAACTCTTGCAACTATGTCTTCAACTCTTTCAACTCCGTTGGAGCCATTCTGTAAGGAGTAATAGATATTGGTACAGTACCGGGAGCTAGCTCAATGCTGAACTCAACTTCTCTGATTGGAGGTAATCCCGGTAATTCTTCAGAAAGACATCCAAGTACTCACATACTATCGAGACCGACTCAATCTTTGACCCGGTTTCTTTATCATTCATCACAAAGGCCAGATATGCCTCATACCCTTTTCTCATGTATTTCTGTGCCGTCATATGGGAAATCACAACCGACAATCTACTCTGTTCATCTGATTCTATGTGAAGGGTGTCCCCATTCTCACATCTCATCTCAATGTATTTCTTCCCACAATTAACTATTACATTATGGGTAGTCAACCAGTCCATACCGAGAATGAGGTCAAACTCATCAAATGGTAACAACATGATGTTTTCTTTAAAACAATAACCTCTAATCATTAATGGACAATCTTTACATACTTCATCAACTAACACACTCTTGCCTAAAGGATTAGACACCTTAATCATAAATTCTGTAGAGTCTATAGGCATACTCAAATCGGATACTAATTTCATGCAAATGTAAGAGTGTGTGGATCCGGGATCTATTAAAGCAATAACTTTGATATCATGAAGAGAAAAGGTACCCATAATAACATCATGGGAAGATGCCTCTTCGCGAGCGCGAATGGCATAAGTCCTTGCAGGTGCTCTACCCTCGGGTCTCGCAGCCTGCTCTCTAAGGTTACCTCTTCCCCTTACACCACTTCCTGGGTTACTCTGCGATCTTCCTCGGACCATACCCCCAGATCTCGGGTTCTGAGTTCTTTCTTCTTTCATCATCTCTGGACAATCTTTTATATAGTGGTCTTGAGAACCACATCTAAAGCATGCATTTTCATGTGCTCGACATTCTCCAAGATGACGTTTGCCACACTATGGGCATTCGGGTCTGTCGAATCTAATGTTCCCAACACTTGCAACTGAAGTAGTTTGTGCTTTATTCCCTGAATATTGCTTGCTCTTGTCTTTCTTTGAAAACCCAATGGAAGTAGCCGATCGGGTAGGGAAATCTCTTGACTTCGTGGATGAAGATTGGAATGACTTATTCCACTATCCCTTTCTAGAGTCACGAGACTCCATTTCAGATTTCTTCTTCTCTTTTACTAGTTCTTCGGCTTTACAAGCCCTTTCGACTAGCACCACAAATTCCTTGATTCTAGGACAAAGAACAAGCAGTTTGATGTCCTCATTCAGCCCATCTTCAAATATTTTACTCATGATGGCTTTGGTGGACACACATTCTCGAGTGTATTTGCTGAGTCTTACAAACTCACGCTCATAGTCAGTCACTGACATCTTGCCTTGCTTCAGTTCTAGGAATTCTTTCCTTTTCTGGTCCACAAACCTTTGACTGATATACTTTTTCTTGAACTCTTCTTGGAAGAATTCCCATGTGATCTTCTCCCTTGGTACCACTGATATAAGGGTGTTCCACCATTGATAGGCAGAATCTCTTAAAAGGGAGACTACACACTTCATGCTTTCCTCAGGTGTGCATGATAATTCATTAAATACCCTAATGGTATTTTCTAACCAGAACTCAGCTCTTTCTGGATCGTCATATTTTCTAGCCCGAAATTCTTCTGCCCCATGTTTCCTTATCCTATCAACTGGAGGCTTAACTCCTCTTGCCACCTCTACTACTTGAGGGGCTACTAGAATAGGTTGTGGAACAGGTGGGGGTGGAGGGGGTTGTACATTTGGGTTCATACGAACGAACTCTGAATACCACGTATTCATAATATGGAGGAAGGCTTCTCTAGCCCCTTCTCCACCTTCTTGACTCACCGTTGTGGGTCTATTCTCATTCTCGTTCGGCACCGTCCCTTCAGCGGGAGCCGGCGTATTACTTTCTACGTCATCCGCCATATCTCTTTCAGGATCCATTTACTAAATGTATAAACATAATTTAAGTCGTCAGGAGTCGTCACACTATCTTTATAAAAACATTCTCACGTATGGCATGTATAGCTAGACTCGTGCTCATGCTATGTTAGTCCTAGAATCGACAAACCGTAGCTTTGATACCATTAAATGTAACACCCCATACCCGAGTCTGAGGCTCAGACAGGATACGAGACATTACTATGCTTGAACATACTTAATCATGACATTATGGGCTATAAAATTCCGGTCCGAAATTAAAACTTATCATTCTTAGACAATTTGTACATTTCATGGGCCTACGAGGCCCTAAACTCGTACTGGTAAACTTTCGAAACCTTATCGAAAAATTTTCTTTGAAACAGGGGTTACACGCCCGTTTAATATAAGACACGCCCGTGCATAGGTATACACGCCCATGTCCTCAGACCGTGCCCTAAAACTCAGTATTCTGCCGATTTCCACACGGCCATAACACGCCCGTGGACTTAGACTGTGTACTACATCTTGATATACTGACTTATTTCACACGACCAGACACACACCCATGTTCTAACCGTGTGCACGGCCTTAACACACGGCCATGGGATTAGTCCGTGGCCTATCCTTATTTATAAGACTAAGGTGCAGTTTACGCACGGCCTAGACACACGTCCGTGTGTCCAACCGTGTGGGCACTTAGAGGCTATTTACCAAGCCAATCACCACCCTGAAACTAAGATCACATTCATACTCAATTCAATTACTCAAATTACATCTTTCATTGATATCAAAAAGCATACATACTTAGTCGATTTGGCCAATTTCTCTAGCCATATGCAAAAAGAATAATGAACAAGATAGCCTATACTATGGCTCTTCTTAAAACATATACTCAAAATGAAGTGCCTCCTATACATGCCATACTTAATAAAACAACTTTGCTATACCAAAATGGTGATTCATAGTGTGCTACGAGCTCCGACTTCAACGATCCACAAGTTAGCTTGGCAGGACTATATAGAAAGAAAGAATCAAAGGCGTAAGCATTTAGCTTAGTAAGTTTGCATATAATGTACATTCTTGCTTGATATAAACCATTTAACATAAATAATGGTATCATAGATTTCAGCTATAAAGCTTACTTACTCATACTTGATTCATACATATCTCATGAAACTTACAAATCTTATGCTTGAGAGGTAACCAAAGTACCTGTATCACTTGATCACATTTATCAGCATACTTTAACATAATAATCATTATCTATCATTCATCATTCATAACGTAAATAATGCTCACTTTCATCTTGATGCTAGTTTTGCTTTCTTAGCTTTCTTGTTATCTCATTTTAACTTTACTCATTTGCCCGATGAATTTCTCCGAATAACTGAGGATACTATATAACAGCCCGATTTAGGGCCTAGTCAGAATAGTGGTGTGAGACCACTAATCCGAGGTGAGATTATGAGTTTTTAAGGTTCATGCCATGTTTGCATGTTAGTGTAAAAGTTTCATGAAGCAATTTTGCTAAATTGAAGTTGAATGGTAAAAAAGGACCAAATTGCAAAAGTTGTAAAATGTGAGTTTCTGGAAGCATTTTGTATGAAATAGCTATGGAATAGCAATTATAAGTCCTTAAATAGCAATTTGCCCAAATCATAAATTTTGGACAAAAATGGACATGAGCTAGTAAATGGTGATATTTTTTAAGAGAAGGGCATTTTGGTCATTTACCTATTAAATGATTAATAAAGGAAAAAGATGATAAAAATCATTCATCTTCTTCCTTGTGTGTGCCGAAATTTTGAAGAACCCATAGCTAGGGTTTGTTCATCTTTCAAGCTTGCTAGTAAGTTCAACTTATACCCGTTTTTGATATTCTTCGTATTTTTGAAGTCCCAGTAGCATGAGTAGGCTATTTTTAGCTATAAAGTGAGCTAAAGTGCATGTTAAAAAATCTACCCATGATTGATATGCATGTTAAATGATGTTTTATGGAAGTTTATGAGATTTTGATGTTAGATAAACATCTTTTTCTAAGTGAATTTCAAGAAAGATGATAGTATGGACCATTTTGTAATAGTTATGAAAATTGGTCATACATGTTAAAAATAGCAAGAATTGATGATTGTTATAGTAGAGAAAATGATTCAACTAAGCATAAAGTTTAAGAAATTTGAATGAAAATTATTTTACGAGACTTGAGGCAAAAGTGCAAATATGAGAAAGTTTAGGGGAAAAATAGTAATTTTGCTAAAGTATGATTTAAGAGTCAATTTAGTCAATGTGAGTATTAAATGATCTATTTATGACTATAGATCAAGAAAAACGAAGCCCGGATCGAAATCGAGGCAAGAACAATGTCGAGGACTAAATTGCATACCTAGCTACATTTTGTATATTGAGGTAAGTTTGTATGATTTCTAAGCTTTATGATTTATATCATTGAATTGCTTAGTATAATATACAATGTTATTATGAAATTGTTTAACGTTAAGTTAAACAATGAAATTAATAAGATCAAGTATGAGAAAGTCCGTATAAGACCAAGCCGAGGCATGGCATCGGCAATCAAGCAAGTTATCATGTAAGTCCAAGGACCCAAGCTTGGCATTGACAAGTTTATCATGTAAATCCAAGGACCCAAGCTTGGCATTGACAAGTTTATCATGTAAGTCCAAGGACCCAAGCTTGGCATTGAAAAGTTTATCATGTAAGTCCAAGGACCCAAGCTTGGCATTGAACAAGTTATCATGTAAGTCCAAGGATCCAAGCTTGGCATTGAACAAGTTATCAAGAGGAAGATTTCATATAAGTCCATGTCAAGACATGGCCTTGAAACCAAGATGAGATATCCCATGTAAGACCATATCCAAAATATGGCTTTAGCATCAAGTTCATGGCAAGAGATTTGGTATTCTCAGTTATTCATAGGAATTCATCGGGCAAATAAGCTCACAAGAGATAACAAGAAAGTTTAGTAAGCAAAATCATTATCAAGTGGGGAAAGAATATTATTCATGTTATGAATGATGAATTAGAAATTATGAGTATTATGTTCAAGTATGCTGATCAATGTGATCTAGTGATACAGGTACTTTGTTTGCCTATCAAGTATGAGACTAGTAAGTTTCATGAGTTATGTAAGAATCAAGTATGAGTAAGTAAGCTTTATATAGCTGAATTTATGATGCCATTGTTTATATCAAATGGTCTATATTAAGTAAGAATGTTGCTATGTGTATTATGCAAACTTACTAAGCTAAATGCTTATGTCTTTCATTCTTTCTTTCCATGTAGTCCCGCCAAGCTAATATCGAGGATCACCGTCATTGGAGCTCGGAGCACACTATCAATCGCTATTTTGGTATAGCCAAGTTGTTTTATTAAGTATGGCATGTATAGGTAGCATTACATTTTGAGTAAATGTTTTAAGAAGAGCCAAAGTATAGGCTATTAAGTTTATTATTCTTTTGAAAATGGCCAAGTGATTGGCCAAGTTTGACTAAGTATGTATGTTATTAATATCAATGAAGCATGTTATATTGTTCATGAAAGATGTAATAATTGAGTTGCTGAATTTGAGCTTGAGTTTGGTCTTAATTTTAGGATGGCAATTGGCTTGGTAAATAGCCTCTAAGTGCCTACACGGTCAGACACACGGGTGTGTGTCTAGGCCGTGCATAAACTGCACCTTAGTCTTATAAGTAAGAATAGGCCACGGACTAATCCCACGGCCGTGTGTTAAGGCCATGCATGACACACGGTTAGAACTTAGGCGTGTGCCCGGTTGTGTGTTATAAGTCAGAATGCTAAGGTTTTTCACACGGGCTAGGACCACGGGCATGCTATGGCCTTGTGGAAATTGGCAGAATACTGAGTTTTAGGGCACGGTCTGAGGACATGGGCGTGTATGCCTATGCACGGGCGTGTCTTATATTACACGGGCGTGTAACCCCTGTCTCAAAGAAAAGTTTTTCGATAAGGTTCCGAAAGTTTACCAGTACAAGTTTAAGGCCTCGTAGGCCCATGAAATGTACGAATTGTTTAAGAATGAGACGTTTTAATTTCAGAACGAAATTTTATAGCTCGTAATGTCATGATTAAGCAAGTTCAAGCATAGTAATGTCTCGTATCCGGTCTGAGCCTCAGACTCGGGTATGGGGTGTTACATACTAAATCTCTTCTCACGTAACATGATGCCAAAGCCATATCCTAGATATGGTCTTACATGGAATATCTCATCTTGGTTTCAAGGCCATGTCTTGAAATGGACTTATATGAAGTCTTTCTCTTGATAACTTTTTTAATGCCAAGCTTGCCTTGGACTTACATGATAACTTGTTCAATGCCAAGCTTGTCTTGGACTTACATGATAACTTGCTCAATGGCAAGCTTACCTTGGACTTACATGATAACTTGCTCAATGCCAAGCTTGCATTGGACTTACATGATAACTTGCTCAATGGCAAGCTTACCTTAGACTTACATGATAACTTGCTCAATGGCAAGCTTGCCTTGGACTTACATGATAACTTGCTCAATGCCAAGCTTGCCTTGGACTTACATGATAACTTGCTTGATTTGTCGATGCCATGTTCCAAACATGGTCTTACACTGGCTCTCATAATGTGGTAGATCGAGTATCCTGGGAAATTCATTTTCAATCGGGACTTGCTCATACTGAATCTCACTGATTTCTTGGTTGAACATAACATCAAATAATTCATGAAAACAGTGTACATTATACTAAGCAATTCAATGATAAAAATCATAAAACTTAGAAATCATACAAACTTACCTCAATATACAAAATGTATGTAGATGTGCAATTTAGTCCTCTACTTTGTTCTTGCCTCGGTTTCGATCTGGGCTTCATTTTTCTTGATCTATAATCATAAATAGATCATTTAAAACTCACATTGACTAAATTGACACTTAACTTACACTTTGGCAAAATTACTATTTTGCCCCTATACTTTCTCATATTTGCACTTTTGCCCCAAGGCTCGTAAAATAATTTTCATTCAACTTTCTTAGACTACATGCTTAGCTGATTTATTTTCTCTGCTATAGCCATTATCAATTCTCATTATTTCTAATAGGTATGACTAATTTCAAAACTTTTACAAACTAGTCCCTATGCTCATTTTTCATGAAATTCACTTAGAAAAAGATGTTTATCTAACATCAAACTCTCATAAACTTCCATAAAACATCATTTAGCATGAATGTCATTCATGGGTAGATTTTTGAATATGCATCTTAGCTCATTTTATAGCTAAAAATAGCTAATTCATAATACGAGGACTTCAAAAACACAAGAATATTAAAATCGGGACTAAGATGAACTTACTCGCAAGCTTGAAAGATGAGCAAACCCTAGCTATGGTTTCTTTGAAAATTTCGGCAATGAGGAAGAAGATGATAATGATTTTTGTCATCTTTTTCCTTTATTAATCATTTAATAGGTAAATGACCAAAATGCCCTTCTCTTAAAAATATCACCATTCACTAACTCATGTCCAATTTTGTCCAAAAATTATGATTTGGGCAAATTGCTATATAAGGACTTATAATTTCTATTCTAGAGCTATTTCATACAAAATGCTTCTAGAAACTCACATTTTACAACTTTTGCAATTTGGTCCTTTTTGACCATTCAACTTCAATTTAGCAAAATTGCTTCATGAAACTTTCACACTAACATGCAAACATGGCATGAACCTTAAAAACTCATAAATTCACCTCGGATTCGTGGTCTCGCACCACTATTCCGACTAGGCCCTAAATCAGGCTATTACAACTTTACACTTTTACCCCTAATATTTCAACATTTTTAAAATGTAGTCCTTATCTCATAAAAATACAAATTCATGCAATTTAGTCCCTACCCATGCTAGCCGAAATTCATATAGACCCATAGCAGTCCATATGTTTCATTTATTTCACAATTTAACCACAAACTTTACACCTTTCACAATTTAATCCCTTATTGGCAATTTTACTAAAAATCACTTTACAAATGTTGTTTATCTAATAAAAAGCATACAATTTCTATCATCAAACATCAAAATACACCTATATTCATCGATGGAAAAATCCTAAACCTTTAACAGTTTTGCAAATTAGTCTCTGGGCTAGCTAGATTAAGCTGCAACGATCTCAAAAACATAGAAATCATTAAAAACGGGACAAAAATGAACTTACATGCAAGGAAGAACCCTAGCCGAAATTTCAAGCTTCAAACATGGTGTCTCTTTAGTTGATTTTCGGTGGTCTAGAAATCATTAGT
Organism: Gossypium sturtianum; assembly: GCA_025698515.1. NCBI lineage: Eukaryota > Viridiplantae > Streptophyta > Magnoliopsida > Malvales > Malvaceae > Gossypium > Gossypium sturtianum. The sequence continues at coordinate 97,675,933 of CM046948.1, forward strand.
CTCTGGTGCTCTAGCCTTAGATCTCACAGCCGAATCTTTTGTCACACCTTTGCTATTGGTCACATTTCTCGTATTTCTAGGTGGTCTCCCTCTAGCAGCTATATTGCTCGATCTTGTATTCTAAAATTTATCTTTCTCAGTTAACTCAGGACAATCTCGAATAAAGTGATCTAACGAACCACATTTGAAACAAGCTTTATTATTCATCCAGCAGTCTCCAAAATGTCGTCATCCACACTGTTGACATTCGGGTTTATTGGTTCTCACACTACCGACACTTGATAGTGAAGTAGCCTGAGCTTTAGGACTTGTGTATTTCTTTCCACGATCTCTATTTGAATACCCCGCTGAAGTTTTTGAATGATTATACGAATCCCATGATTTCTTTGACGAGGATTGATAGGATTGATAGGGTTTATTCTCGGCTTTGCAAGCTCTGTCTACTAGCACCACCAATTCTTTCAACTCCAAAATCTTGACTAGCAATCTGATATCTTCATTTAACCCGTCTCTGAATCTTGTACACATAATTGCCTCTGTGGGAACACATTCTCGAGCATATTTACTGAGTCTCACAAACTCTCTTTCATACTCGGTCACAGACATTCAACCCTATTTCAACTCCAGAAACTCTTTTCACTTTTGATCGATAAACCGCTAGTTGATGTATTTTTTTTGAATTTGGCTTGAAAGAATTCCCAGGTAACCCGTTCTCTCGGTACCACATATACTAAAGTATTCCACCATTGATACGATGTGTCTCTCAAAAGTGATACGACACATTTTACACATTCAGCTGATGTGCAGGATAGTTCATCAAATACTCTGATAGTATTCTCAAGCCAAAACTCGACTCTCTCAGGGTCATCATAAACAGCAGCTCTAAATTCTTCAGCCCGCATTTTCAGATTTTATCAACAGGCGAATTATTCAATCGTAAAGGTTCCACACCTTAAGGAGCTATAGGGACCGGTTGGGGAATCGGTAGGGGTGGAGGTTGCTGAGCAGCCGAATTTGTTCGAACAAACTCCGTGAACCACTCGTTCATCAATTGGAAGAAGGCTTCCTTGGCCTCTCCTCCCTGACTACCCGATACGGGTTTCGAATCAGAGTGCGCTACTCCGTGAACGAAGGCTGGCGCATTACTCTCAACATCATCAGCCACAGCTCGATTGGGATCCATTTATTATATGGATACACGATTTAAATTGTCAGGAGATATCATACTATCACAGGTTATATATGGCATGTATAGCTAGACTCTCACATACGCTATGTTAGTCCTAGAATCGACTAAATTGTAGCCCTAATACAAATAAATGTAACACCCTAACCCGTATCCGTCGTCAGAATAGGGTTACAGAGCATTACCGAAATTATAACACAATCGAACATACATTTCTCAAACAATTATCAAATTCAAATACAAGTCATTCACAATCATTCATCAAGTCCCTAATACAAGCCTACGAGGCCCAAAACATGTTTTAGAGGTGGTTCGGGACTAAACCGATAACTCAATAAATTTTTGGAACACTTAGAAAATTTTGAAAAATACAGGGGACACACGCCCGTATGGCTCGGTCATGTGTCTCACATGGTTAAAGACACGCCCGTGTCGCAGGCCGTGTGGACTTCAAAATGGGATCACATGTCTGTGTCCCAGCCCGTGTCTGACCTCGTGCAACTCCCTGACTTAGGTCACAAGGCCAACCACACGCCTGTGTGACCAGCCCGTGTGCCCTTCGAAATGGCCTCACACGCCCGTGTGCCAGGCCATGTGCTAGGCCTTGCCAAACCTGTAGGGTATACTAACTTATGCCACATGGCCAAGTCACACGCCCGTGTGCTGGGCCGTGTGGAGCATACTGACTTGATTTTTTATTACACACCAGGGGACACACAGCCGTGTCACCTGACCATGTATCACACACTGCTGAGACACACGTCCGTGTCTCTGCCCGTGTTGACAAAAATAGGCTATTTACCAAGCCATTTTACTCACCCAAATAGCACACACCTACAGCAACCCAATTGGCACATAATGTAGCTTAAATAGGCATTCAACCAACCTCAACCAATCATAATTCATACAATTTCAATACCAACAATTCACATTCTTAAATCATCAATATGGTCATTTTCAAACATGCATTATTTTACCTAAATTCACAAACATACCAAATTCAAATCTCAACCATTTAATATTCCTAATTGCCAATTATCAACAAGCATCACATATCCATCATCAAACACATAACTAAAGCCATATGCACATATATATAAACATCACCACATATGCCAAAATAAGCCAACTCTCATGGCTATATACAAAACCAAACACTTAACATTTACAAGCCACCTCAATTGGCTAAATCCATTACTAGCATAAACTAAAATGACCAAAGCTCCTATACATGCCATATAACCAAATACATAGATTCAAAAGTACCAAAGTGATAGCTTGATAGTGTGATGAGGTCTCCGATGATTCCCAAATCTGAGCTAGCTGTGATTTCACTATAAAACACGAAAAAATAAACAATGTAAGCTAGAAAGCTTAGTAAGTTTGTATAATTAGTAAGTAAAGCTCACCATTCATTCACCATTCAAGAATATGAACATAACATAGTACAAAACATTTAATCACAATGTTAACATATATTCAATCACATAATTAACCATGAACTCACAACTTCCATAGATTCAATGCTTCAATAGTTTCCGTACATACCTGTACTGATACCTGTACTGATATGTGGTATGTACGAAATACTACCGGATACTCGGGAATCATGCACCCTAAGTGCCACAGATATAACTGAAGCTATCTCAATCTCACATCACATATAATGCTCAATATCGAGCTATCAATGGGTCTGCTCACACAAGCTAACGGTCATGACGAAACTACACGGTGCTGCTCACACAAGCTGACAAGAATCCGCAACACATGCCGGATAACTTAGCCACCAGTAGGACGTACGGACCAGCACCCAAATCACATAACCCCTAATGACATGTCATTTGTATCCTAATCTATTCCTAAGGTTCAACCAAGATTTCTCTTTGCTGAATTTTCATCGAACATTTCTGTACAATCATATTCATCAACAATTCATTTATAAAGCATTTAAAACACAATTACTATAATGCTTATTAACATACAAACTTACCTCAAATGCAAAAACGACGGAACGAATCGACTAATCCAAAACTTTGTTTTTCCCCCAATCTAAATTTGAATTTTGCTTTTCTTGATCTATATATAATCAAATTTAACTAATTCAATCATCATTCTATTCAATTTAGTCCAAAATACACATTAAGGCAACTTTACACTTTTGCCCCTAATATTTCAACATTTTTAAAATGTAGTCCTTATCTTATAAAAATACAAATTCATGCAATTTAGTCCCTACCCATGCTAGCCGAAATTCATATAGACCCATACCAGTCCATATTTTTAATTTATTTCACAATTTAACCACAAACTTTACACATTTCACAATTTAATCCCTGATTGGCAATTTTACTAAAAATCACTTTACAAATGTTGTTTATCTAACAACAAGCATACATTTTCTATCATCAAACATCAAAATACACCTATATTCATCAATGGAAAAAACCCTAAAGCTTTAACAGGTTTGCAAATTAGTCTCTGGGCTAGCTAGATTAAGCTGCAACGATATCAAAAACATAGAAATCATTAAAAGCAGGACAAAAATGAACTTACATGCAAGGATGAACCCTAGCCAAAATTTCAAGCTTCAAAAATGGCGTCTCCTTAGTTTATTTTCGGTGGTAGATAGAAACAACAAAGATGATGACCTTATTTTTAATGATTTTACTTAATTTACTTTATTAAATTACATTTTAACCTTTAATTAAAACATTATAATTCACTTAAATGATGTCCATCTTTATCCACTAACATTAAAAATGGTCTAATTACAACATAAGGGTCTCTTCTTTAAAGATCCATAGCTATTAGACCCTTTTAGCTAATAGAACACAAGTTTTACATTTTATGCGATTTAGTCCTTTTTATCAAATTAAGCACTCAAACGATAAAATTTCTTAACGAAATTTTCACAAAATCATACTATCATGCTGTAGACATTTAATAATTATTTCAACCTCATATTTGTTTTCCCAAAACCACTGTTCCGATTTGATTAAAAACGGGCTGTTACATACCATGTGATGAATTGTGCTAAATTATGTGTTTAAGCACTAACTTGTGTTGTTGGTGATGCTTAGGCTTGTGCTAAGCTTGTGTTGGATTTATCATGTCTATTTTATTATTATGCTATGAAAATGGTAAGCTTTGTTCATGAATTATGAACTTACTAAGCATTATATGCTTACGTCATTTTTCTTTCCTATGTTTTATAGATTGTCGGAAGCTCGTCGGAGATCTATCACACTATCTCACGACTATTTTGTTAGATTTTGATGTTTTGAGTCATGGTTATAATGGCATGTATAGGTGAATTATGTTTGATGATTTAGTTGTTATGTTTGGTATGTAATTATGTGGTTACATGGTTAATGACATTTTGGCATTTTGGTGCTTTGATGGCTAATGTTGAAATGGTTAAGTGATGGTATGTTTTGAATGACCAGATTGGTATGTTTAGATGTGTTTGGCATATGGTCAATTGTGCTATGACTTGGTATGAAAATAGGTAGTTGTGGTGGTTAATTTATGCATCAAATATGTTTATGTTTTGGTTGATTTAAAGATTTGTGATTGAGGTTCCTTTTGGCATATTGGTTGTATGGATAAATGTTGTAATGATTTAGTCATTGTTGTGCATGTTTTAGGTATATTTTCAAGGTTTGAATGTATGTGTAATTGGTTTATGGGATCATGCTTGATTAGGGTGTAATGACCCAAAATTGGGCCTAGTAGGATTGGGCCCATTGGACCTTGAGCGTAGAAGTGTTTTAAAATTTATGGGAATTTGAGAAAGGCATTATTTCAAGTTGGACTTATTAGGAGGGTGATTTTGGAAAGTTACGGGGTTCTAGGAAGTTCCGGGTTCAAATTGGGCCTTAGCAAATTTTTTGTGTTTAAGCACTTTAAGGTGAGAAGGTAAGTGGCATCAAGGCTTATGGAAATAAGTATGCATTTTGCTAACACAAGTGAAGCTAGTGGAGGAGTGGTGTGGCGTTGCATGTATGGGCTTGAGGGGTGGAGTTCAAATCCCACCTAGTGCAAATTTTGAGATTTTATTTTTGTATTCCTTCCCTATGTGTCAGCCAAGGTGGTATTTAAGGCAAGGAAGACTTTTTGGTTTTGGAAAGGTGGCTAAAGAAATATGGTATGGAGGAAGATAAGGGTTGATGATGGAAAGAATCAAAAGAAAAAGGCATGTGAAGGGAACATGTTGGCTTATAGTGTGGAAGGTGTTTTGGAAAGATTTTTATTTGGTCAATGCTCATCTTTTGGAAAAGATGATACATGGTTTTAGTTAGGGAAAGAGGGAAGCGAATTTCTCTAGCTCTCCTTGCATTTTCACATCTTTGGGGATATTTCTTTTCCTTTCTAAATATTTTGGTTCTTTTGATTGCATTTCCTCTTGACCGAAACTTCAATTTGCCTATTGACTTCTACTCTTTTCTTTTCAAACATTCTCTTTTATACACCATAACCGAAACATCAACTTCATCTCATAGCCGAAACTTGGTTCTTGTGGTTGCCGAAGCTTCTTTGTCTTCTCAGTTTTTGTGTGGTTGCAAGGCTGAATCTATTCTTTGCTACTTCCATCTTCTTGGTTCTCTTGGTGTGGGCCGAATCGGTAGAGTGTTAGCTTACACTCTCATCATCTTTCTAGCCTTAAGGAAATCGATAGAAGGGGATCTATTATTGTCAAGGTAAGGGATTCGTCATGGTTCTTTTTGATCTTTTTCGTTGATCGGTTAGTTTGCTAAACGGTATAGAGGTGATGACTAATCGTTTATTTTTAGGGACCAAATCGCTCGATCACCTATCCCTCGTAATAAGAGACTCGGATTGTTGGTAAGTGATATAGATTGTTAATCAATCGTAATACTTGGTTGAAGTTGAAAATTGGGCTTTGGACTAATTGTTAACCGATTGTACCTTTAGGTGTCGCGGAGAGTATCGTGTTACAGATTCCGAATAAGGTGTAACATCCCCAAACCCGGCCCAATCACTACGACCGAATCTGGTTATGTCACTGGGAAAAAGACGGTGGAAAATCCTTGTTAACATCGAATAAAACAATAAGACTAACTTTTTTTTATAAAAACCCATGTACTGTTAAAAGTATTCTTTAAACTTTGATATTATGAAAATGTCCACATTAAAAACACTTTATTACTTATATATAACTATATTGAATAAATAGGGTGCTAATATAAAAATCAATTTCACAAAGTAAATCAAATTAATCAAACCATAATTAAATTAAAATAAATAGTACCAAAAATAATAATAAATAGTTCCAAGGCCCTTATTACATCAATATTTAAACCCAAATACTTAATATAAATAAGCTTAAAAAAAAAGGTTTAAACTCTTCTTTCTGCATGGGCCACCATGTGTCCTCTCCGATCCCGGTCCAATTCTACGCATCACCTGAAATGGTTAAGAGAATAGGGTGAGTCCACTGACTCAGTGCATAATCAGAACACATATTCCATATGTATGGGCTTGGCCCATAACCATACCGTTCTCATAACAAGTCATGCAAATATGCATCTCAGCCCAACCTACTATCCAACCGTAACACCAACCTTGGCAGACTCCCTGCCTAAGGCCGTGGCTAATCCACCACCGATCACATCGTGATCCATAAACCTTACCTTGGCAACTCATTTGCTCAAGGCCGTGGCTAAGCCACCGATCAACCAAAGTGATCCCAAAACCATTATCCGCTACGGTGATGCACATAGCCATCAACCGCCGAGATGGGCACCTAGCCAGCATCTCCCTTGAGGTAGCACAAAGCTAACCATCAAGCGCTAATGTAGCCGAGGCTAACATTAGACCACGTACATCATATGTACACTCCTTCCTTCATCGATCACGTCCACCTCCCATGTATGTATGCATAAGTATAACATATCAGATTATAACAAAAGAGTAAGCATCACATGTTGATTATCATATCATGTGTATATCATAAATAACTCACCATTCAAGCCATTATAATCGGCCATCACACATCACGCATATGTAACCACATTAGCAAACCAAAACCACAGAAATAGTGTGATGATTACGCACCTTATCACTTGCGTTCTAAGCTTTCGATCTCTATGCTATCACTCAACGAAACAACGACTATCCGCCTATAACTATCCCATTCTTTGGCCCACACCCCGGTGGCCAATCCCGAACCGCCGAGGCAGCCCTCTTCTTGAACTTCGGGTAGGGACTTTCCTTGCCCACTCGATTGGTTGTTGCCTCCATCAGAACACTTAATCAGAACAACGATTAAACCCCGAGTCATAAACCAAGTAACAAAACTTACTAAATATTCTTACCCAAACCACTTACCAAGCTATTAATCCAAGATGATATCTTCCAAGACTTCAGAGGCTCCCCACCAATTCGGCTACCACAAGAGATAAGATTCGGCTTCACTGACTTGCAACCACAGCAGAGAGAATGAGAGGATGGATGATTCGGCAAGGCTCCTAGATGGAGTTTGGAATATTCGGCAATGGCAGGCTCTAAAGGTGATTTCGGTTTAAGCAAGGTTTAAAAGAAAAGCATGAAGGGAGAGGGAAATAGGTGTACAAAGGGTTATGCCCACTTTTGGTTTCGGTTACAAGAAATGAGATGGAAAGGGGTTTGCTTTGACTCACTTTCGGCAAGAGACTAGGGGAAGAATAAATAAAGAAAAGGGGAAGAACTTTCGGCAAGGGAGAAAACAAATGGTGAAAGAAAAAAAAAAATGACCAAAGGTGAGCACCTCCCCCTCCCCTATTTATACTACTAAATCGGCCAACAACTCAACCCCCACCAACTCCCAAAAATCCTCCTACTTTCACTCTACACCAACCCTTCAAAGATTCAAAATAACCTCCCACTCATCTCTTCTCCTAGCCATCCATTGAAAAAGGTTTGAATGAGTCAAACTTTAATCCTTCCTTCCTAGCCGAATTCAAAAAAGGAAGACCAAGTCTTCATCCATCTTTTAAGCCTTCAAAAACCGCCCACCACCTCACCAAAATGACGCAAAAACAAAGCCCCATCTGCTGCCCTTGCGAATCGAACATGAGACCCCTTCCAGCTCCCCCTTGAGGCGTCACTTTCCCATGCCTTATGTGGCGCCTCCTTGCCACTCTGCCAAGCCATTCTTTGTGCCAAAACTTCACCAAAATTTCTCTTAAGGCCCCCTCTATCCAAGCTCCCCTTTTAACCCCTAAAACTAAAAATTTCCTAAGGCTTTCCACCACCACCTAGGGTTCTCAGGACCACTAAAACTACCCAACCACACACCTGAAGTGTGCCAACACCGAGCTATGCACCAAAAGCCTAACCCCTAGAACCAGGGTGTTACAATTCTACCCTCCTTAAAATAATTTCGTCCTCGAAATTACTTGGCTAGACTAACAACCCACTACGCTATAGTCACGCACTCGATCTCAAAGAACCAACACATTTCTAGGCACAATATCTAAGTCTAAACCCAAGGTTCCAAATAATTTACGAGCAACAAAACACCCAACTACTAAAACGAACCAAACAACAAAGAATATTCCAAGCATGGGAAACTTACCCGCTGACACATCCGGCACATCATTATCCTCCCTCCGACGGACCTCATAAACCAGACCTGGTTGTCTTGCCTCCGTGCCACCATTACCGCGATTTACTGCTCCATGACCTCGGCCGGAACCATTTCCTCCATGGTTTGTACCCCGACCTCTTGTCGCTTGCTGACCACCTCTGCCTGGTTGAACATAACCTTGGCCTTCTGTTCGAGTCCTATTCGAATTCTGGGGACAGTCCTTAACCAGATGAGACTTGGACTTGCATCTAAAGCATTCCCGAACCCGATTCCAGCACTCGCCAACATGATACCTTCCACACTGAGCACACGGACGATCCGGATTTCCGGCGGCTGGCTTAGCAATACGAACAGGAGTCTCGACCCTCGGTCTTTTCTGAACCCTCTCAAACACTTCTGGCGATCCAACACTTCTCTTATCACGGTTTCTTTCTCTGTTGTGCCTCTCAGCCTCCTTGACCTCCTCAGCTATCCGAGCTTTCTCCACTAAAACGGTGAAGTCTCTTTCCCGTTGCGGAGCAATCAAAACTCGCAGCTCATCCCGTAGCCCATCTTCAAATCTGACGCATCTCTCATAATTAGTTGCCACGATGCCCCGAGCATACCGGCTCAAACGCAGAAACTCAGCTTCGTACTCCGCTATTGACTTGCTACCTTGCACCAGACTAAGGAACGCCTTCCTCTGAGCATCCACATAGCTCGCTCCGACATACTTCCCTTCGAACTTGATCTTAAAGTAGCCCCATCCATTCGATCCGCAGGGTACTTTCTTAATGATGAGCCACCACCGGTAGGCTTCATCTCGCAAAGAATGAAACAACACCCTTAAGCTTCTCCTCAGCAGTCAAGTCTAAGTCGTCCATAATCCTTTCCACTGCCTCCAGCCAGTACTCTGCCACGTTTGAAGCTACCCCAGACACTCCTCTGAAAACCTCGGCTCCATTCGCCCTAAGCCTTTCGGGCACTGACTTCCTAGTCCCACCGCCCCCATTGGCTCCTGCTACTCGCTCAAGCACCCGCAGCATAGCCTGCGATACTGCGTCGTCTCCTCCAGTCTGATCCTGCTGTTCCACCTCAACAGCTGGTGGCGGCACATCGCTCTCTGACCCATGGCGAGACCCAACCGGTTCCGATACTGATATCCTGCCTCTACCACGTCCACGAGTATTGCGACCACGCCCCCTAGAACTCATATCTAGCGCCTCGATTTAGTCTGTTTAAAAAGTTTTATGCATTAGAAATTCTTGTTTCACTGTTTATCCACGAGCAATTTTATGGAAAAAGTTCTAGAAGTGGTTCTTTCGAGCAATCAAAATTTCATTCCCAACCTGGGGTAATTAGTCATTTTTCCTAATGGTATTTCAGTAATAACTTTCGAGGTCAATTCGAAAATAGTTTTCCAACTTAAAGATATTTCAAAATTTACAAAATCTCGGGGTCATCTTGAAAATTTTGTTTTTCATACAAAATGTGTTGCAAAAATTTCAGAAAGCAGGGTTATTTTTGTAATTTTGGAAATCATGGGCATTTTCGTAATTTCTCAAAATCAAAATATCACAATGTTTCACAAAATAGGATTTTCTGATATTTGGTAAAATAGGAATATTTCAATAAAAGTCGAGAGAAATCTGAAAATTTAGAAACCAAGGGCATTTTGGTAATTTTTATCAACCATGGGTATTTTCAGTAAATTTCCACAAACAGAGTATCTTAATATTTGAAATTTGAGATTTTGGTATTTTACAAAGTAAAAATCATTTTATCAAAAGTTGAGGGTAATATGGTAATTTTATCACACAGGGGCATTTTTGTAAATTTTGCGAGTAGGGGTATTTTAGTAATTTTGTAAATCAAGAAAACATCTTTCAAAATCAGATTTAGGATTTACAAACCAAAGGGGCAAATTGAAAATTTTAAAACTAAAGGTTTGAAAACAGCAAGGTTAATCCCTTTCGGGTTTTAATGATTGGTTTAGCCTATGAACAAGTCCTCTTGGTTAAGGTGAACCGTGGCTACGCACCAGGTAGGATTCGTGCGAAGAGGAGGTGAGTCACGAGGACTGCTTAAGTACCAAGCTCTTTCGGATCCGATCCTAGACATGCGCACCAAGGTTACCGCACCTTAACTCGGCGACTTGCTTCACGGGTTTGTTTAAGAGCTTTAAGTTTTATGCATATGTTTGAGTAGACTAGTCCTAGGGTCCAATAGTCCTAATTTCTAATCTACGAGCCCAACCTAAGCCCATAATAATTCATATAGACAAATCACTTCAAGAAAGTCCGAAGTACTTACCTGGTGGACTTCGGGCCGGAGGTACAGGTGCCATGCCAGAATAACCTGAAAACCCTTTTTATAAAAGCCCACATTTCAAAAACCCATTTTAAAAACTGTTTCGGCCCCAAAACCCTCAAAGCCGAGTTTTGAACCGGGCTCTGATACCAATTTGTAACATCCCCAAACTCGGCCCAATCACTACGACCGAATCTGGTTATGTCACTGCGGAAAAGACGGTGGAAAATCCTTGTTAACATCGAATAAAACAGTAAGACTAACTTTTTTTTATAAAAACCCATGTACTTTTAAAAGTATTCTTTAAACTTTGGTATTATGAAAATGTCCACATTAAAAACACTTTATTACTTATATATAACTATATTGAATAAATAGGGTGCTAATATAAAAATCAATTTCACAAAGTAAATCAAATTAATCAAACCATAATTAAATTAAAATAAATAGTACCAAAAATAATAATAAATAGTTCCAAGGCCCTTATTACATCAATATTTAAACCCAAATACTTAATATAAATAAGCTTAAAAAAAATGTTTAAACTCTTCTTTCTGCATGGGCCACCATGTGTCCTCTCCGATCCCGGTCCAATTCTACGCATCACCTGAAATAGTTAAGAGAATAGGGTGAGTCCACTGACTCAGTGCATAATCAAAACACATATTCCATACGTATGGGCTTGGCCCATAACCATACCGTTCTCATAACAAGTCATGCAAATATGCATCTCACCCAACCTACTATCCAACCAGTAACACCAACCTTGGCGGACTCCACGCTAAGGCCGTGGCTAATCCACCACTGATCACATCGTGATCCATAAACCTTACCTTGGCAACTCGCTGCTCAAGGCCGTGGCTAAGCCACCGATCAACCAAAGTGATCCCAAAACCATAATCCGATACGGTGATGCACATAGCCATCAACCGCCGAGATGGGCACCTAGCCAGCATCTCCCTTGAGGTAGCACAAAGCTAACCATCAAGCGCTAATGTAGCCGAGGCTAACATTAGACCACGTACATCATATGTACACTCCTTCCTTCATCGATCACGTCCACCTCCCATGTATGTATGCATAAGTATAACATATCAGATTATAACAAAAGAGTAAGCATCACATGTTGATTATCATATCATGTGTATATCATAAATAACTCACCATTCAAGCCATTATAATCGGCCATCACACATCACGCATATGTAACCACATTAGCAGCAAACCAAAACCACGAAATAGTGCGATGATTACGCACCTTATCACTTGCGATTCTAAGCTTTTCGATCTCTATGCTATCACTCAACGAAACAACATCTATCCGCCTATAACTATCCCCATTCTTTGGCCCACACCCGGTGGCCAATCCCGAACCGCGAGAGACGACCCTCTTCTTGAACTTCGGGATAGGACTTTCCCTTGCCCACTCACTCGATTGGTTGTTGCCTCCATCGAACACTTAATCGAACAACAATTAAACCCCGAGTCATAAACCAAGTAACAAAACTTACTAAATATTCTTACCCAAACCACTTACCAAGCTATTAATCCAAGATGATATCTTCCAAGACTTTGAGGCTCCCCACCAATTCGGCTACCACAAGAGATAAGATCGGCTTCACCGACTTGCAACCACAAAGAGAGAGAGAATGAGAGGATGGATGATTCGGCAAGGCTCCTAGATGGAGTTTGGGATATTCGGCAATGGCAGGCTCTAAAGGGGATTTCGGTTTAAGCAAGGTTTAAAAGAAAAGCATGAAGGGAGATGGAAATAGGTGCACAAAGGGTTATGCCCACTTTTGGTTTCGGTTACAAGAAATGAGATGGAAAGGGGTTTGCTTTGACTCACTTTCGGCAAGAGACTAGGGAAGAATAAATAAAGAAAAGGGAAGAACTTTCGGCAAGGGAGAAAACAAATGGTGAAAGAAGAAAAAAAAATGACCAAAGGTGAGCACCTCCCCCCCCTATTTATACTACTAAATCGGCCAACAACTCAACCCCCACCAACTCCCAAAAATCCTCCTACTTTCACTCTACACCAACCCTTCAAAGATTCAAAATAACCTCCCACTCATCTCTTCTCCTAGCCATCCATTGAAAAAGGTTTGAATGAGTCAAACTTTAATCCTTCCTTCCTAGCCGAATTCAAAAAAAGGAAGACCAAGTCTTCATCCATCTTTTAAGCCTTCAAAAACCGCCCACCACCTCACCAAAATGACGCAAAAACAAAGCCCCATCTGCTGCCCTTGCGAATCGAAAATGAGACCCCTTCCAGCTTCCCCTTGAGGCGTCACTTTCCCATGCCTTATGTGGCGCCTCCTTGCCACTCTGCCAAGCCATTCTTTGTGCCAAAACTTCACCAAAATTTCTCTTAAGGCCCCCTCTATCCAAGCTCCCCTTTTAACCCCTAAAACTAAAAATTTCCTAAGGCTTTCCACCACCACCTAGGGTTCTCAGGACCCCTAAAACTACCCAACCACACACTGAAGTGTGCCAACACCTGAGCTATGCACCAAAAGCCTAACCCCTAGAACCAGGGTGTTACATAAGGTGTGTAATCCCGTACCCTTTCGAATACATGTTTGAAATGGTGTGTAATATCATACCTCTCTGAAGGTTTGCATGAAATGTTCTGTGATTCAATCAAAATATCGAAGAAAACCAGAAACCGACATCCGTGACCACTCGGGCGTACGTATGTTCGTAGTGGTAACCATATTTTGCAATGAAACAGTTTTGGTTAGCAGCAGTGACGTGATTTTGAAAAATCACGAAAAATAGGATAAAGAGAATTAGAAAGAGAATAAGATATAGAATTAAATCTTACTGTGTCTAGTTTTAAATGAAAGAAACAGAGTAGTAAGAGGGATTTTATATTCTGTGATATTTTAATTTTAGTGAGACTGGTTCTGAATGACTTTGTGGTTCCCTGTTCTGTCTTGGAAAAATAATTTAAAATTTTACAAAGTTAATAGTGAGTTATAATTTATATTTATAGATTCCTTAGTGAGCCTATTTTCAATAGAAATAAGTGGGAGCAACATATGAAAACTCTACAGTGAGATATTTGAATTTCGGGTAAGAGAGGTCAGAATCATTGGTCAGTGAAACAAGGGAAACTTTACTGAATAAACTGTACTAAATGGCTAAGAAAAAAATTCTAGAAAACTTTTACTAAGAATATATATGAGTTTAGTTTCAAGAAAAATTTACGGATCTAAATTTCGAGTTTTCTAACTCGAGTTATAGTCAGTTTAGTCTATATGACGCAGATGGACAGTTTCAATTTTTATGCCCTACATTAGTAGTTAAGTCTGGGTTGCGAAATTACCAAAATATCCTTGGAGAGTAAATTACCGAAATAGCCCTGGGTGGCGAGATTACTGAATTACCCTTAGTGGGTAAAATTACCGAATTACGAAAATGCCCTTATGGGCCGAATTACGAAAATGCCCTTACGGGCCGATTTACGAGAATGCCCCTATGGGCTGAATTGCTAGAATGCTTTAGTGGACCAAATTACAAGTTCTATAATTGACCGATTTACCGTAATAAATTACTGGATTAATGATTGTTGTTTATATATGTGGATATTATGCTTTATTATGTATGTTGCATTTACATATTTTGAATGGGATGGGAAAAATGTTGAAGAGAAGTGTAGCATGGTGGCTTTGCCACAAATATTATGAAAAGCAGTTTGACTGCAGTGATCTATTCCCGATTAGGTGGTGGCTCTGCCACAATTGCATCGTGGCTATGCCACGTATAATCTGTTATTCTGGTGGCTTCGCCACAAATTCTGTATATGGCAACTTGCCTGCGATTGGTGTGTTTGGCGGGGTGGGTTGACTTAATCCCCACAGATGTGATGGGATGGTACGAGTGGTGTGTAGCGGATGGATATCTAGGATGGGTTGGGTTTCATACATTCATACATTTTCTTCATTTTAAGAATTGTTATGTAAAAGGGCTTAGGCCCAAGATATTGCTATATGGGTTCAGGCCTAGTGGATGACGGTAAGGGGATTTCACACTGAGTTCTTGTAACTCACTCCCCCATTTTCTTAACCCTTGTAGGTAATGCTCAGTGATGTGGACTTGGGACATGGATGACTCGGTGGAGGCCATACTTCAGTAATGGTGTTATTGAACTTTAGATTTCTATTTCCGTTTACTTTACTACTTTTACTATTTTGGGTTTTTATGTTGTAATAAGGCCTCTAGAATATTTTATTTTGCTTTATGTTTGACGTACTTATTATCTTGCTTGAATTGTTTTAAATGGGAATTTTTCTAAAAACTTAAATAAAGGTTTTCCAAAATAGAATAACAAATGGATTTTATAATAAACTTTTACAAATATTTTAACTCAGAAATTTTCTCTCAAATTATCAATGATATTTTTTTAAAAGTCACGGTTTATAAGATCTCTAGTTCAAATTATCGA
The DNA here is from genome assembly GCA_025698515.1 of Gossypium sturtianum. Classification (NCBI taxonomy): domain Eukaryota; kingdom Viridiplantae; phylum Streptophyta; class Magnoliopsida; order Malvales; family Malvaceae; genus Gossypium; species Gossypium sturtianum. The sequence continues at coordinate 97,691,449 of CM046948.1, forward strand.
TTTATCAATCAACCATCGAGATTAGTAGTATTTTATCAAATGTTTCAAATCAATTTTTTTTCTTGTTTATAATAAAATAATACCTATTTTAATACGAATAGAAAGGATTTAACCCATTTTTCTTATGTGACATGTCAGATCCGGTCATAACGCGTGGGCCGGGTTTGGGGTGTTACATAGGGTGAAGAAAATGACTTGAAATTGGCCTATTTCTTGTCCACACGGCCTAAGACACGGACGTGTGTCTCAGTCATGTCTGACACAAGGCCATGTGACATGACCGTGTGTCCCCTGTAGGTTTCAAAGGGATGCAAGTCAGGCAGTTACACAACCTAGCACACGGCCTGACACACGGGCGTGTGAGGCCATCTCGAGAGTTACATGGCCTGACACACGGGCATGTGGCTTGGCTGTGTGACCCAAGTTAGAGAGCTATACGGTCACGGACACGGGCTGGGACATGGCTGTCTATCCCTACTTCCAATGACCATACGTCCTGAGACACGGGCGTGTGTCTCAGCCATGTGACCCTTGTAGTGTGAACATTTCTATCTTTTTCCATAAAATTCAAAATATTTTTGATTTAGTCCTGAATCGTTTCTAAAGTGTTTTTAAGGCCTCGAGGGCTCGAATAAGGGATGATATGCATGTGATTGAATGAAATATGCTATGAATTATATCATGTTTGGAATTTGAATGTTTTATGTCACGATTTTATGGTAATGCTCCGTAGCCCTATTCCGACAACGGATACGGGTTAGGGGTGTTACATTACTCACTTGAGAGGCTAGCAGAATTATATGTGTCAGAGATTGTGAGATTCGTCGGAGTTCTGAGATCTATTATTTCTGATCGTGATTCGTAATTTACATCGAGATTTTGGAGTAAATTTCATGAGGCTTTGGGCACTAAACTCAACTTCAGTACCGCGTTTCATCCTCAGACAGACGGGTGATTAGAACTAGTGATACAGATTTTGGAAGACATGCTAAGATGTTCTATACTCGAATTTGAGGGTACTTGGCTGAAATATCTATCGTTAGCTGAGTTCGCTTATAATAACAGTTATCAAACTAGTATTAATATGGCACCGTTTGAAGCTTTATACGGAAGATGTAAAACACTGTTGTATTGGTCCGAGCTGAGTGGATCCAAAATGGTGAGGATTGATTTCATTTGAGAAAATAAAGACAAAGTTCAAATTATTTGAGATTGTTTGAAAGCTGCATCTGATCATCAAAAATCATACGTAGATTTAAAAAGGAAAGATATAGAATTTGTTGTTGGTGATCGGTATTTTTAAAAGTTTCTCAATGGAAGAAAGTGCTACGTTTTGGCGAAAAGGGAAACTTGATTCCAAGATTTATCGGACCGTACGAGATTATCGGAAGAGTCGGCTTTGCAGCTTAAAGATTAGCTTTACCTCATGAACTAGAGAAAATTCATAATGTTTTTCATGTTCAATGCTAAGACGGTACAGATCTGATCCTTCACACGTGATTCCTCATAGTAAAATTGAATTATAGCCAGATTTGACGTATTCTAAAGAACTAGTGAAAATTTTGGCTCGGGAAGTCAAAGAACTTCGGAATAAACAAGTACCATTAGTGAAAGTATTGTGGCATCGTCACGGTATTGAGGAGGTTACCTGGGAAACTAAGGAATCGATAAAATTACAATACCCAAATCTATTCTCAAGTAACAATTTTGGGGACAAAATTTCCTATGGGGGAGAGTTGTAACAGCCCATTTTTTAGTGGTTTCGGGACAACAAATTTCTATCGTGTCGACTCGTAAATATTATTTATAGAATATATACAGATTCATTAGGGTCATATTAAAATTTGGTTAAGAAATTTTAACGTTTAGATAGTTAATTAAATAAAAAGGACTAAATTGAAAAAGGTGCAAAGGTTTATTTTTAATAGTTAAAAGGATCAAATGGATGTGGAATCTTAACCTAATGGACTTAGATGGTGATTATACCATATAAAATGTTAGTGGATAGCTATGGACAAGGTTTAGTTGAAATTTTTAATTTTTTAACAAGGGTAAAATGGTAATTTAGTAATTAAAACATAAAATCAATAAGCCAAAATCACCATCTTCTTCATTTTAATGAAGTGAAAACTAAAACACCATTGAATAGGAGGAGGAAAGATTCGGTCATGGCATATTTTCTTGCATGATATGTTTTTGAGCCCTGTTTCTAATGAATTTTATTTTTTTGTGATCGTCGCAACTAGGTCCAACTAGCTCGTACCTTCATTTTTGAACCTGTTAAAAATTTTGGAAGTTACCATTGATGAATCTTGATTGTTTGTGATGATAATTATATATTTGAAGCTTTGATTGTGATATTTGGTTGTTTTGTGAAGTGATTTTTTGTCAGATTTTGATTTAAGGATTAAATTGTTAAAATGTCAAATTTTCAAGGTTTGATAGTGATTTGAGGTATAATAGGAACTGTTAAAGAGCTTGGAATATTCGGCTGTGATTTGGTTCATAGAAAATGGTCAATTTGATGAATATCGAGTTAGAGGACTAAATTGCAAAAGTTATAAAAGTTTAGGGAAAATGTAATGCCCCGAATTTTTGGGCCTAGATGAATTGGGCTTTGGGCTTTGGGTCTCAGAAAATTTTTAAGTGAACGAGAAAATGACAATTGGCATGTGGGCTTTGAGGGTTAATGAATTTGGAGTGTCTAGGGTTGTTGGAGATGTCCTGGGATCAAGTAAGGGTATAGGAAAAATTTTGGTTTTAGCCCTAGGGGGAACTGTGACTTCAGTTAGTAGGCCTTTTAAATAAATGGAGAAGAAAAATGACACAAAAGAGCTTGTGGTGTAGTGGCAAAGTGGCACCACTTAGTGAGCAGGGATGTGGCGTCATTAGCAGGCAAGGGAGTCCAAGGTTCGAGTAGTGGCATGGTATTTTATTGGGGTATTTATTTTGCTATCAGAATGACTAGAGTTTGTGTTGCAGTGAAAGTCTGATGGATGAGAGGTTTGAAATGGTCATGGAGAGATTGTAGGAGCTTATCTTGGAGAAAAGTTAGGAGCTGGGAAGTGTGAAGAGTTGGTGTTGTTTTGGGAAGTGGGAAGTGTATAAATTCGGCTTAGGAGGGTAAATGAGTGCCGTTTTTGGGTCTTTTAGGGGGTATTACGAATTTTCCTTGTGGCTTTCGGCATTTGGATAGTTTTGCAAATAGGTCAGTCTTTCTTTTCTTTACCAAAAATCCTGTAGTTACCCTCATACAAGCATATTTGACCTTTTTCTTTTTTTTTGTTACCTCTTTCAAACCCTCTAAAGTTGAATAATTCCACCCTCCCTTTGCCGAAATTCTTTTTGTGCCGTCACTATTTCTTCAACCTAGCTGATTCTTGTGTAAGTACTTTACTCTTTCAATTGATCTTGCTAGAACCGAATTCTCCTCTCCCCCACTCTTTCTAAATCGATTTTGGTAGGGGATTGATATCGAATCTCTGTTCTTTAAATCTCTGCCGAATTACTCTTTACGCGTTTTGGGATTTGGGTAAGTATTCTTCACTTTTGGTTTTGAAGGTTGGCCGAATGGTCGTAAGTAATGTAAGGGTGACTTAAGATGGATATAAGTCAATTATGGTTCAGTTTTTAATAATTAAGATTGATGCAGATTTAAGAAGTACTCGTGATTAGTGATCGAGGAAAAGCTATTAAGGCTTGGTGTTTCAAGTAAGGTTAAGGTGAGACTTCGGCTTTTGGTAAGGTATTCGATAAGTATATGTGATTAATCATTGAGTGATATCGTTTGTAGGATAGTGGCTAAGGAGATCGCAGCGCATTTTGTTATCAGGTGTGTACATACACTATACATATACAATGGATTGGGAAATCCCGAAATCCCAAAAGTTTTGCTTCGGTAGTCCTGCGAGTGTGCGAACACTCGTATGGGGGAAATGGAATCGATAACAGTGACCCCGTGAGCGATCTCATGGACTTGGGTCGTGTTTTGGCCAATCGGGCCAGGATGGACAAAATGGGCTCGATGGGTCGTAGGCTCAAAATGGGCGAATTTGATGGGTTGGTAATAAGTGATGAACTTGTCATGCTAGTTACATGGCTTGGAATTGATTTGGGCCAGATGGGCCATATGAATGTGATTGGGCCAGATGGGCCATACGAATGAGATTTGGGCCTAATGGGCCATACGAATGAGATTGGGCCTAGTGGGCCATATGAACGTATGTGAATTTGTTTCGGCTTTGAAAGGGGTCTTGGGCTTAGTATTTGGTAAGTTGCTTGACCTTGCATAAAACTTAAATAATTAACTAATTGTGACCGTGGACAAGTCATAAGGTTAAGGTGTGGCAATGGGTATATGCATGTCTAGGATTGGATCTAGGGAGAGCTTGGTACTTAAGCGGTCCTAATGACTCACCTCCTCTTCTCTGGAATCCTACCTTGTAACACCCCATACCCGAGTCCGAGACTAAGACTGGATACGAGACATTACAATGCTTGAACTCACTTAAACATGTACTTACAGGCTATAAAATTTCGTTCCGAATTAAAAACTTCTCTTTCTTAGTCAAATCAGACATTTCATGGGCCTACGAGGCCTCAGACTTACATCCCGAAACTTTCGAAACTCATCCGGAATATTTCTCTCCAAACAGGGGTCACACGTCCGTGTGACTTGGGACACGCCCAAGCACCCCTAAAACATGCCCGTGTCTTTCACCCGTGGTAGATACTGGCAAATTACACACGGCCTGGACACGCCCGTGGCCCTAAACCGTGCCTAAAACCCCAGCATTCTACCAATGCCCCACGGCCAAAGCACACGCGCGCGTATTTTACCACCCGTGGTGCACTGCGACTACCTTAACACGGCCTAGAGTCTAGACACACGCCCGTGTAGCTAGCCCGCGCCAACAACGATTAATCCCACGCCCAGGCACACGCCCGTGTGACTAGTCCGTGGTCTATTCTGACTTAAGATACAAAGGTGCAGGGTGCACACGGCCTAGACACACGCCCGTGTGTCCATCCGTGTGGGAACTTGGAGGCTATTTACCAAGCCAATTGCCACCTTGAAATCAAGACCAAACTCATGCTCAATTCAGCAACTCAAGTATTACATCTAACATGAACAAGGATGCATACTTCATTGATAGATTAAAACTTACATACTTAATCATTCATGACTCATCTCTTTGGCCATATACAAAAAGAATACTAAGCTTGATAGCCAACACTTCGGCTAGTTTTAAAACATAACTCAAAATGAAATGTTTCCTATACATGCCATACTTAATATAAACAACTTGGCTATACCAAAATAGCGATTGATAGTGTGCTCAGAGCTCGGTGGCGATGATCCACGAGATTAGCTAGGCGGGACTACATGGAAAGAAAGAATAAAGGACGTAAGCATTTAGCTTAGTAAGTTTGCATGTAATTTTCATAGCAATATATTTGCTTAACATTAACCATTCATCATAAACAATGGCATTATGAATCTCAAGTATTCAAGCTTACTTACTCTTACCGATTCTTACATATCTCATGGTACTTACTATTCTCATGCTCGTATGGTAAACAATATACCTGTATCACTTGATCACATAGATCAGTATACTTTACTATGATAAGTAATCTCAACTTCATCATTCATATCATGAATAATACTCTTAACTAGCATACTTGATAATAACTTTACTTACTTAACTTTCTTACTATATCATTTGAGCTTTACTCTCTTGCCCGATGAATTTCTATGAATAACCGAGGATACTGAATCTCATCCCACATAACTCGATGCCAATGCCATATCCTCGATATGGTCTTACATGGGATCCCTCATCTTGGTATTGATGCCATGTCTTGACATGGACTTACTCAAAGTCTTCCTTGTGTGTTCCCTTGGGAACTTACCATTGCCATGTCTTGACATGGTCTTACTTGGTATCTTTACTCATGAACTGGTCAATGCCGAGCCTTGGCTTGGACTTACATGAAACCTTTCTTGTTATTCACGAACGCCATGCCTTGGCTTGGACTTACATGGAATATTTCTTGTTACTCACCAATGCCATGCCTTGGCTTGGACTTACATGGAATCTCTACCTCGTGATAGCTTTTCAATGCCAAGACTTGTCTTGGACTTACATGACATCTTTGCTTGGAGACTCACCAATGCCATGCCTTGGCTTGGGCTTACATGGGTCTTCATCTCATAATAACTCTTCAATGCCAAGACTTGTCTTGGACTTACATGATAACTTGCTTGATTGCCGATGCCATGCCTTGGCTTGGTCTTATAAGGACTTTCTTATCTCTTGTGGTAGATCGAGTATCCTAAGTAATTCAACTTCAATCGGGACTTTCTCATGCTTAATCTCATTAATTTCTTTGTTTAGCTTAGCATTAAACAATCTCATAGGATTTAAAATATATTCTACATTATACTAAGCAATTTAATGATATTAATCATAAAGCTTAGAAAACATACAAACTTACCTCAATATACAAAATGTATGTAGATATGCAATTTAGTCCTCGACTTTGTTCTTGCCTCGGTTTCGATCCGGGCTTCGTTTTTCTTGATCTATAATAGTAATTAGATCATTTAATACTCTCATTGACTAAATTGACTCTTACCTCATACTTTGGCAAAATTACTATTTTGCCCTTAAACTTTCTCTTATTTGCACTTTTGCCCCTAGGCTCGTAATATTATTCTCATTTAACTTTCTTAAACGTCATGGTTAGCTGATTCATTTTCTCTACTATAACAATCATCAATTCTCACTATTTCTAATAGGTATGACCAATTTCATAACTATGACAAATTAGTCCATACTATCATTTTTCATGAAATTCACTAAGGAAAAGATGTTTATCTAACATCAAACTCTCATAAACTTCCATAAAATATTAGTTTACAAGCATGTCACTCTTGGGTAGATTTTTGAACATGCTTCTTAGCTCATCTTATAGCTAAAAATAGCTAATTCATAATACGAGGACTCCAAAAATACGAAGAATATTAAAAACGGGGCTAGGATGACTTACTTGCAAGCTTCAAAAATTTGAAGAACCCTAGCTATGGAGTCTCCCAATTTTCGGCACAAGGAAGAAGATGAATGAAATTTTTATCATCTTTTTCCCATTTTAATCATTTAATTAGTAAATGACCAAAATGCCCTTCTCTTTAAAATTTTACAATTTACTAACTCTTGTCCATTTTTGTCCAAAACTTATAATTTGGGAAAATTGCTATTTAAGGACTTCTAATTAATATTCTAAAGCTATTTCATACAAAAAGCTTCTAGAAACTCATATTTTGCAACTTTTTCAATTTAGTCCTATTTGATCATTCCATGTCAATTTCACAAAATTTCTACATGGAACTTTAATACTATCATGCAAACATGTCATAAACCTTAAGAACTCAATTTACTAACTCAAATTTATGGTCTCGCACCACTATTCCGACTAGGCCCTAAATCAGGCTATTACAATTCTCCCCCTTAGGGATTTTCGTCCTTGAAAATCTTACCAGAAAAAGGGTTTGGATACTAGTTTCTCATACTCTCTTCTGGTTCCCATGTGGCTTCTTCTATTCCATGTCTTTGCCACAATACTTTCACCAAGGCAATACTTTTCTTTCTTAGCTGTTTCACTTCCCGAGCTAATATCTTGACTGGTTCTTCACCATAAGTCATGTCGGGATGAATCTCTATCTCTGACGGGGTAATTACATGTGAAGAATCTGATCGGTAACGCCGCAACATGGATACATGAAACACATCGTGAATCTTTTCTAACTCTGATGGCAAAGCCAATCGATAAGCTACCAGACCAACTTTCTCGGTAATCTCATACGGTCCAATAAAACATGGACTCAACTTGCCTTTTCGGCCAAATTTGAGAAATTTTCTCCATAGTGACACTTTCAAGAAAACTTTATCTCCGACTTGATACTCTATCTCTTTTCTCTTTAAGTCTGAATAGGACTTTTGTCTATCTGATGCAGCTTTTAAACATTCTCGTATCACTTTCACTTTCTCTTCAGCTTCTCTAACCAAATCAACTCCGTCAATTTGGTTTTCCTTGAGTTCAGTCCAAAATAAAGGCGTTCTGCACTTACGCCCATATAGAGCCTCATAAGGCGCCATCTTTAAACTCGACTAAAAACTATTATTGTAGGCAAACTCTACCAATGGGAGAAACTTTTCCCAATCGCCTCGAAATTCGAGAATACAACATCGAGCATATCCTCGAGTACTTGAATTAACCTCTCCGTCGACCGTCGGTTTGAGGATGAAAAGCGGTACTAAAGTTCAACTTTGTACCCAAGGCCTCTGTAACTTCTTCCAAAATCGGATGTAAACCTCGGATCTCTATCCGAGATGATTGACAATGGAACACCATGAAGCCTTACTATTTTTGAAAGCGTACAAGTTTCCCAACTTGTCTAGTGACTAATCAACTAAATCTGGTATAAAATGGGCTGACTTCGTAAGTCTATCAACCACGACCCATACAAACATCTTTCTTGTTTCGGAGACAACGGTAAAACCGTTACAAAATCCATAGTAATACGGTCCCATTTCCACTCGGAACCAAAATGGGTTGAAGCAAACCGAAGAAGGTACTTGGTGTTGACCTTTACTTAGCGACAAATCAAGCATTTGGAAACGAACTCGAAATATCTTTCTTCATTCTCGCCACCACCAATTGTTGCTTTAAGTCATTAAACATTTTAGTACTACCCGGATGTACAGATAAGCATCCGTTATGTGCTTCATACAAAATTCTCTGAATAAGATCTTCCTTTCTCGGTACACAAACTCTATCTGTGAACATCAGACTTCCATTCGGACTAACCCGGAAATCAGACTCAACATCTGTCTCGCACTGAGCTCTCTTGACTTGCAATCCACTATCTTCTTTTTGAGCTTCCATGATCTCTTGGAGGAAAATTGGTCTAGCTCTCAACTTAGCTAGAATAGAACCATTGTCGGATAAAGTCATCCGTGAATTCATTGCCCTTAATGCAAATAGGGACTTTCTACTCAAAGCATCGACGACCACATTCGCCTTCCCGGGATGGTAGTCAATGACTAATTCATAGTCTTTTATCAACTCTAACCATCTCCGCTACCTTAAGTTCAACTCTTTCTGTGTCATCAAGTACTTCAAACTTTTGTGATCGGTGAAGATCCGACATCTCTCACCATATAGGTGGTGTCTCAATATCTTCAATGCGAAGACTATGGCAGCCAACTCCAGATCGTGGGTCGGATAATTCTTCTCATGTGGCTTCAACTGTCTTGAGGCGAAGCAATCACTTTGCCTTCTTACATAAGTACACAGCCTAATCCATTTAAGGATGCATTGTTGTAAATCACAAATTCTTTCCCTGTCTCAGGTTGTACTAAAACTGGAGCTTCTGTCAACATCGCTTTCAGTTTCTAGAAACTTTGTTGGCATCTTTATGTCCACTCAAACTTCACATTTATCTGTAACAATTTAGTCATCGGGGTTGCAATCATAGAAAACCCCTTGACGAATTGTCTATAATAGCCAGCTAGGCCTAGGAAACTTCTAACCTCAGAGACATTTCTCGGTGGATTCTAGTCCATTATGGCCGAAATCTTACTTGGATCTACTCGGACTCCATCTCCCGAGACAATATGTCCCATAAATCTTACTTCCTTGAGCCAAAATTCACTTTTATTGAACTTGGCATATAATTGATTTTCTCGAAAATTCTGTAAAACTGTCCGTAGGTGCTTAGCATGCTCATTCTCATCTCGGGAATAAATCAGTATGTCGTCAATGAAAACGACTACAAACTTGTTGAGGTATGGTCTAAAAATACGGTTCATCAAGTCCTTGAATACCGCAGGAGCATTGGTCAAACCAAAAGGCATGACTAAAAATTCATAATGCCCATACCTTGTTCGATAAGCTGTCTTGGACACATCTGATTCCTTTACTTTCAACTAGTAGTACCCCGATCTCAAGTCTATCTTAGAGAACACATTGGCTCCCTTCAATTGATCAAACAAATCATCGATCCTTGGCAATGAGTACTTGTTCTTTACTGTCACTTTATTAAGTTGACGGTAATCTATGCACAATCTCATGGTGCCATCTTTGTTTTTCACAAATAAAACGGGAGCACCTCAGGGAGAACAACTTGACCTAGCAAAGCCTTTATCTGTCAACTCTTGCAACTGTGACTTCAGCTCCTTTAACTCCGTTGGAGCCATTCTGTAAAGAGTAATAGATATTGGTACGGTACCGGGAGCTAGCTCAATGCTGAACTCAACCTCTCTAACTGGTGGTAGTCCTAGTAATTCTTCAGGAAAAACATCCACGTACTCACATACTATTGGTACTGACTCAATCTTTAACTCTGTTTCTCTATCATTCATCACAAAGGCCAAATATACCTCATACCCTTTTCTTATGTATCTCTGTGCCGTCATATGAGAAATCATTGCCGGTGACCTACCTTGTCCATCTGATTTTACATGGAGAGTATCCCCATTTTCACATCTCATCTCAATATATTTCTTCCCACAATTAACTATTACATCATGAGTGGCCAACCAGTCCATACCAAGAATGATGTCAAACTCATAAAATGGTAGCAACATAAGATTTGCTTTAAAGTAATGACCTCTAATCATTAATGGACAATCTTTACATACATCATCAACTAACACACTCTTGCCTAAAGGATTAGACACCTTAATCGTAAATTCTATAGAATCTATAGGCATATTCATACTGGATACTAGTTTCATACAAATGTAAGAGTGTGTGGATCCGGGATCTATTAAAGCAATAACTTTGTTATCATAAAGAGAAAAGGTACCCGTAATAACATCAGGAGAAGATTCCTCTTCGCGAGCACGAATGGCATAAGTCCTCGCAGGCGCCCTACCCTCGGGTCTCGCAGCCTGCTCTCTAGGGTTACCTCTTCCACTTGCCCCACTTCCTGGGTTCCTCTGCGGTCTTCCTCTGACCACACTTACCCGAACCTTTGACTGATGTACTTTTTCTTGAACTCTTCTTGGAAAAATTACCATGTGATCTTTTACCTCGGTACCACCGACACAAGGGTGTTCCACCATTGGTAAGCAGAATCTCTTAAAAGAGAGACTACACACTTCATGCATTCCTCAGGTGTGCATGACAACTCATTAAATGCCCTGATAGTATTTTCTATCCAGAACTCAGCCTTTTCCGGATCATCATCTTTTCTAGCCCGGAATTCTTCTACCCCATGTTTCCTGATTCTATCAACTGGAGGCTTCTCTCCTCTTACCACCTCTGCTACTTGAGGGGCTACTGGGTTAGGTTGTGGAATAGGTGGGGGTGGAGGGGTTATGATTCGGGTTGCATCTGACGAACTCCGTATACCATGTATTCATCATATGGAGGAAGACTTCTCTAGCCTCTTCTCCTCCTTCTTGACTCATCGTAGTGGGTCTATTCTCATTCTCGTTCGGCACCGTCCCTTCAGCGGGAGCCGACGCGTTACTTTCTACGTCATCCACCACAGCTCTATCAGGATCCATTTACTAAATATATAAACATAATTTAAGTCGTCAGGAGTCGTCACACTATCATTATAAAACATTCTTACGTATGGCATGTATAGCTAGACTCGTGCTCATGCTACGTTAGTCCTAGAACTGACTAAATCGTAGCTCTGATACCACTAAATGTAACACCCCATACCCGAGTCTGACACTAAGACTGGATACGAGACATTACCATGCTTGAACTCACTTAAACAAGTACTTACGGGCAATAAAATTTTGTTTCGAATTAAAAACTTCTCTTTCTTAGTCAAATAAGACATTTCATGGGCCTACGAGGCCTCAGACTTACGTCCCGAAACTATCGGAACTCATCTGGAAACTTTTTCCCCAAACAGGGGTCACACATCCGTGTGACTTGGGACACGCCCGTGCACCCCTAAAACATGCCGGTGTCTTTCACCTGTGGTGGATACTGGCAAATTACACACAGCCTGAACACGCCCGTGGCCCCAAACCGTGCCTAAAACCCCAGTATTCTACCAATGCCCCACGGCCAAAGCACACGCCCGTACTTACCACCCGTGGTGCACACTGACTACCTTAACACGGCCTAGAGTCTAGACACATGCCCGTGTAGCTAGCCCGTGGCCAACACTGATTAATCCCACACGCCCTAGGCACACGCCCGTGTGACTAGTCCGTGGTCTATTCTGACTTAAGATACAAAGGTGCAGGGTGCACACGGCCTAGACACACGCCCGTGTTTCCATCCGTGTGGGCACTTAGAGGCTATTTACCAAGCCAATTGCCACCCTGAAATCAAGACCAAACTCATGCTCAATTCAGCAACTCAAGTATTACATCTAACATGAACAAGGATGCATACTTCATTGATAGATTAAAACTTACATACTTAATCATTCATGACTCATCTCTTTGGCCATATACAAAAAGAATACTAAGCTTGATAGCCAACACTTCGGCTAGTTTTAAAACATAACTCAAAATGAAATGTTTCCTATACATGCCATACTTAATATAAACAACTTGGCTATACCAAAATAGCGATTGATAGTGTGCTCCGAGCTCCGGTGACGATGATCTACGAGATTAGCTAGGCGGGACTACATGGAAAGAAAGAATAAAGGACGTAAGCATTTAGCTTAGTAAGTTTGCATGTAATTTTCATAGCAATATATTTGCTTAACATTAACCATTCATCATAAACAATGGCATTATGAATCTCAAGTATTCAAGCTTACTTACTCTTACTGATTCTTACATATCTCATGGTACTTACTATTCTCATGCTCGCACGGTAAACAATATACCTGTATCACTTGATCACATAGATCAATATACTTTATTATGATAAGTAATCTCAACTTCATCATTCATATCATGAATAATACTCTTAACTAGCATACTTGATAATAACTTTACTTAACTTTCTTACTATATCATTTGATCTTTAATCGCTTGCCCGATGAATTTCTATGAATAACCGAGGATACTGAATCTCATCCCACATAACTCGATGCCAATGCCATATCCTCGATATGGTCTTACATGGGATCTCTCATCTTGGTATTGATGCCATGTCTTGACATGGACTTACTTAAATTCTTCCTTGTGTGTTCCCTTGGGAACTTACCATTGCCATGTCTTGACATGGTCTTACTTGGTATCTTTACTCATGAACTAGTCAATGCCGAGCCTTGGCTTGGACTTACATGAAATCTTTCTTGTTACTCACCAATGCTATGCCTTGGCTTGGACTTACATGGAATCTCTACCTCGTGATAGCTTTTCAATGCCAAGACTTGTCTTGGACTTACATGACATCTTTGCTTGGAGACTCACCAATGCCATGCCTTGGCTTGGGCTTACATGGGTCTTCATCCCATAATAACTCTTCAATGCCAAGACTTGTCTTGGACTTACATGATAACTTGCTTGATTGCCGATGCCATGCCTTGTCTTGGTCTTATACGGACTTTCTTATCTCGTGTGGTAGATCGAGTATCCTAAGTAATTCAACTTCAATCGGGACTTTCTCATGCTTAGTCTCATTAATTTCTTTGTTTAACATAGCATTAAACAATCTCATAGGATTTAAAATATATTCTACATTATACTAAGCAATTTAATGATAATAATCATAAAGCTTAGAAAACATACAAACTTACCTCAATATACAAAATGTATGTAGATATGCAATTTAGTCCTCGACTTTATTCTTGCCTCGGTTTCGATCCGGGCTTTGTTTTTCTTGATCTATAATAATAATTAGATCATTTAATACTCACATTGACTAAATTGACTCTTAACTCATACTTTGACAAAATTACAATTTTGCCCCTAAACTTTCTCTTATTTGCACTTTTGCCCCTAGGCTCGTAAAATGATTCTCATTTAACTTTCTTAAACATCATGCTTAGCTGATTCATTTTCTCTACTATAACAATCATCAATTCTCACTATTTTTAATAGGTATGACCAATTTCATAACTAATACAAATTTGTCCATACTATCATTTTTCATGAAATTCACTAAGGAAAAGATGTTTATCTAACATCAAACTCTCATAAACTTCCATAAAATTTCATTTTACAACCATGTCACTATTGGGTAGATTTTTTAACATGCTTCTTAGCTCATCTTATAGCTAAAAATAGCTAATTCATAATACGAGGACTCCAAAAATACGAAGAATATTAAAAACGGGGCTAGGATGACTTACTTGCAAGCTTCAAAAATTTGAAGAACCCTAGCTATGGAGTTTCCCAATTTTTGAAACAAGGAAGAAGATGAATGAATTTTTTATCATCTTTTTCCCATTTTAATCATTTAATTGGTTAATGACCAAAATGACCAAAATGCCATTCTCTTTAAAATTTTACAACTTACTAACTCATGTCCATTTTTTTCCAAAACTTATAATTTGGGAAAATTTCTATTTAAGGACTTCTAATTAATATTCTAAAGCTATTTCATACAAAAAGATTCTAGAAACTCATATTTTGCAACTTTTGCAATTTAGTCCTATTTGATCATTCCATGTCAATTTCACAAAATTTCTACATGGAACTTTAATACTATCATGCAAACATGTCATAAACCTTAAGAACTCAATTTACTAACTCAGATTTGTGGTCTCGCACCACTATTCCGACTAGGCCCTAAATCGGGCTATTACATACCTGGTGCATAGTATCTGTTCACTTTAGCCAACGAGGACTTGATAACGGGCCAAGGTAAGTAATAGACCCATAACACTGAGAAATGATTGAAATGCCCCTAAGGGCGAAAATGACTAAAATGCCCCTATGTGTTGAATGTAAGACTTATGGATGTTACATGTACATTTTGCTGCATTCATATGATATTCTGTTTAGGTTGCATATGGGTTGGGAATTATGGAACGGAGGAAGTATATGAGGATCGCATGGTTGCTTGACGACCGTGGATCCACCGATGACTTTTTAAGCCCATTATATGATTAGCAGCTTTGCTGCAACGTTAGGTAGTACCGCAACTGGGCTACCCTTGAAGTGTATCGGATGGGTAGGTCGATTTAGAAATCCCCACAGATGTGTTTCGGTTGGACGGAGACGAAGTGTACCGGATGGATTATTTGGGGAGGGTTTGCACAGCATTGCATGTATGATATTATTATGTTGATAATATGATATGTATGCTATTTGTTTGACGAGGGTCGTACACACTGAGTTTTTGAAAACTCACTACCTCTTTTATTTTTCTCAGGCGATCCTCAGTAGGCGGTTCGACGGATGGAGGGACTCAGAGGTGGCCAACTAGTAAGACGATTAAACTTGTTTTCTTAATATCTAAATTCTGGATTTTAAGTTATTTATTTTAAGTTAATTTATTTAGGATTGTATAAGGCTTTCCCTCTAGTTATTATTCCATTACTTTCACTATGCATTGAAATTTTGAAACGGAACCTGGATTTATTCCTGTTAAGCATAATTCAAGTTTTTAAAAATAATTGTGTTTTAAGAACGAGCTTCCACTGTCAAAAAAATTTTTTAATTAGTAACAAGGAAATGGTTTTTGGCTACACCTCGTTTTGAAAGCAAACTGGATTTTACTTAACTTTTCTCTAGAAGGGTTTTCAATGAAAACAAGGTTTTCGCAAAAACACTTCAATGTGACACGCTGAATTCGGGCCTAACTTCTAGGCTGGGTTTGGGGTGTTACAGAAAATGTGTAATTAATGAAAAGTTAAGGGTCATATACATTGAATGGAATGTGAAATATGTATGAAATTAATATATTGTATTTAATTATTATATAGATCAAAACTTGGATAAAAAAATAATCGAGAAAAAGGGAAAATAGCGAATTAGTCCCTGTGTGTTGGTCAGAATCGAATAGTAGGTAAGTCCATAGTGTTTCAATACGTAAATAAAGTTATTATTGTTCTTTAATTAATATGTTTGTAAATAATTATTGATGATTGCACTTACGTTCCTTGTATGTACTTCGGTACCCTTGATTGCACTTACATGCCCCTGTTTGCACTTCGGTACCCTTGAATACAAATATGTGCCCTTGTTTGTACTTCGGTACCCCTAAATGCACTTTCATGCCCCTATTTATACTCTGGTAACTCTGAATCAAATATTATATGAACTGTATTTAATTGTATTTAGATTAAGTGTTATATTATGTCCTTATTAAGCTTTGTAAGTTTATCAATTCTTATGGATTGTTTTGTAGATAAACGTTTCTGACAGTTTGGAAGAATCATTCAACTAACTCACATTATCCATCTAAGTTGGTAGTTTTTGTATCTCCTAGGGTAGTGGCATGCAAATATAGATAAATTCGTTAGTTTAGTATACTTTGATACTTTACCAAATTATATCATTTGGTTATTTTAATATACTTGTAAATAAGGTTCTATTTGGTGTAATTAGAATGGTTTAAAAATGATTATTTGTGGTATGTTTTAGTACAGGTTTGAACTAGGTTATCATGCATGAAATGAGGCAATGTTGACATGTTTTGATAGTTGATGTGTTGACATATTTGTGGTGTCTTTGAATGGCACATTGGTTAGTTGACTTAAGGTGTCTAAAATGACATGTTTATGTGGTTGTGACTGATGTTTAAGTACCTTGGATGTATGCTCAAATGGTTAGATTGGTTAGGTATGAATTGATTGTGAAATGGCTTGTTTTTGGGTAAATTTTAGGTTCACACGACCTGGGACACGAGTTGCCACACAGCCGTGTTTCATCTGAGAATTTCTTAGGGTTCAAGTCAGTGAGTTACACGACCTGGCCACAAGGCCGTGTGACCCCAGTTTCCAATTTTTGCAACTTTTCGTAAACTTTCCGTTTTGTTTCAAATTAGTCTTGAATTGCTTCCAAGTTATTTCTAGGGCCTCGATGGCTCGATTTTGGTGACAAAATGTATGAGAATGAATGGTTTATAATATATTTAGATTATTGAATGTTATGATGTTTAAATGTTTTCAATTGTACGGTAATGCTCCATAACCCTAATTCGACGATGGAGACGGGTTAGGGGTGTTACACAATAATAAAATGAATCTCAAGTACAGATGACCTAATAAATGAATGTTTTAAAATAACTCAAAGTACAGCTACGATTTTTCTCTAAAATGAGTTTATTTAAGGTCTTCAAAAGTAACGTAAGTTAGCTTTATCACATCCCAAAAACTGAGTTAGTAGAAATTGGGTTAATTAACCAAGAGTGGTCACCATCTAATTTTTATTTAGATAATCTTTTGCTCATATGATAATAAATAAATATCAATTATAGTGATTGAGTAGTAGTGGAGCTGTCCTTGATGGTCTGAGTTTGAATCCCTTCCCTCTCGTTAATTTCTATTTGGTACAAATTTATTTTAAACCATTAGCGAATGTCGTCCCATGTTTTTAAATATTTTATGTTAAAATGACCACAAAGAGTAATGTGGTAAAGTGCTTAGATAATTTCTTAAAGGTCCTATGTTCAATTCCCCACACTCCCAAATTTTTATTTAATTTTTTTGACAACTTTAGCTAGTGTGAACACTCCTTGCCGTCCAACCTAGTTACCATGCATGGGGAAAGATTCATTCCTTGTGTGTGAGTTAACCTTCCCTCATTAAGTCCCCTTTTCACTCCCATGATCCTCTTTTTTCTCTTTTGTCCCCTCTACATACCTATTTTCTTCACCATTACCTTGTGTGTCATACATTAAACCTCGACAAAGTGAATGACACCTTTTGCTGTCCATATTTTATTTTCCTATTCATTTTTGCCACCCCCTCTTTTGCTCCTCCCTATTTTCTCTCTTTTTCTTTTGTTTTAGAAATCAACCACCATTTGTATTATATTTCCTCCTCTCTTCCATCACTCATTTTCCTCGAACCACCATCGTCACCACCGAACCTCCACCTTCCCCCCACTTTTCTCCTCTATTTTCTCCACCGTCGCCCTTAGCACCGCCCTCCTCCACCGTGACAACCACTTTGCACCATTGATTTTTAATACTCATTTTTTCTTCTCCTCTTTCTTCTCTTTTCTCCTCCCTTTTGCAAGTGTCAAAACCCTTTCTCTTTTCTGTCGTCCACCATTGTCTGCCACCATGACCACTATCGTCTGCCACAGTCCACTGCCGTGAAAACAACCATAAAATAATAGTGTTTTTCCCTTCCTCTCTATAGCGATTTTATTATTTATCATAGTAATATTATTTATTATTATCTATTAATTCTTCTTAGTGTTGGATATCTTAGATATTGTGGATATTGCTCCCAAATCTTAGGCATCTTCTCTTCCGTATCGATTCACGATTAGTGAGATCGTAAGTATTTGGAATACTTATTTTATTCAAAACCTTTTAATCCATATATAGGGACCGAATGGCATCATCCTAACTTAGTGTTTCTTGTTTGAAGGATCGATTTCAAGCGTATAATTTCCTTTGATTCAAGGAGTGGAATCATATTGGATTAATGAAGAGTAAGTATTGTCATAGAAGCAAAAACGTAATCATTTATCAAAGATTTATCAAGGGTGTTTTAATGATGGATTATTCGTTTTATGTTTAGTTCCGAGATAGATCTAATTAAATCTGAAAGTGGGCGTTAGAAGGAGTTTCTACATTTGAATTACTACGGTTAGGTGTGGGTTTTAACACTAAACAAAATTAATTTGTTTGATTAGGATACATTATGTATCCATAAAGAGAGATAAACCCATCGTTATGGACTATGTCAAGTAAGTGTTTTCCAAACCGTATATGTTGTGAAAAGCATGTTGTATGATATTGATGATTACTTTTTATTTGAAAAAATATGTAAATCTCATTCTTATGTTATGTGATCATATGGCATATGTGATATTCGTATGATTATAAAATGTGAAATTTTGGTACCATGTGTACATATGTGATTTGCATGTTAAACATGCATATATGATTTTGAGTGATTTTGGCCATATCACATGCATGGGGTGGGATATGTGAAAGCTGTAAGTTATTGGCAGTTTATCTGGATTTTGGTGGCTTGTCCATGATATTGATTATTGGCAGTTTATCTGCGTCACTGTGACACTGTTCATAATTTGTGTGTTATTGGATGGACGAGTTCTGGGGAAGTCAATTTTTGTGTGTAGCATAGATGGGTAGGACCGTTTTCACAAAATCTATATCGTTTTACGAAATGTGCATTGACATGATCATGCATAGTATAAGTGTGAAATATTTAGTTACATGTAACTGATATGATTATTATGATTGTATAACGTGTATGTTTATATGTATGTGATTGCGTTTATGTTAAACTCACACTGAGCTTTATAGCTCACCCCCTACAGTTTTTTGATGTTATAAATAACCCCAAGTTTAGGATTCGACGATGGCATTTGACGGAGTTTCTCAGGAGTCTTTTTAAATTAAAGCAATTAAATTTTATTTTGATATTTTGATATTTTGGGTTCGTAATAAGTTTGTGTATGGACTTTGGCATGAGACTTTATTTTGGGGGATTTTCATTCTAATTTGCATAAATTACTTACATGAGATTAAGTTTTAAAAATTGCATAAATTAGTATTTGATAAGATTTTGCTTGAAACTCGGTTTTTAAAATAGAATCTGTCAATAACACATTTTTCCGCTGCATTTTTGAAAAATGAGATTTTAATAAAATTAGACTTAGTTTTCAAAATTATTAATATTTACAAATGAGTTTTCTAAAGACATTTGATTTATGAAGTTAATATGTTTTTATTTCCGAAATAATGGCAAATAACCAAGTTCTCCAATTTTGAATAAAAAGACAAATGATTTAGAAGTATGATTGAAAATCCAAAATAGTTTTGAATAAATGATTGAATGTTTACAATTGAGATATTATTTATTTTAATTCCTAAAATTTTCACGGTTTTTAGGAAATTAAAATAAACGATTTATTTCATTTGTTTTGAATTGATAAGCCAATAATTTTAAAATATTTTTTTCAAAATTTCAAAAGTTTATTTCGGCCATTTTCGTGGACAAATGGTTTTTGAAATGAGATTGAAAATAAAGTTGAACATTCAATTTTAGTAGTTTTGAAAGAACTACGCAAATGGTTTAAAAAATACGTTTGAAGTCAAAAAAGTTTTTCTAGGTCATTCCGGTGGCCAATGTAGCTTTCCAAATTCGGCCATAATGACTAGGCCGGGTTTGGGGTGTTACAAGCTTAGCCATTTAAGTGGCTAATGTAGCCTTCTCAATCTAGTCATTATGTCTAGGCTGGGTTGGGAAGGTTACAGAACTCACTAGAAGATGCAACAGTGACTAAATAGAAGATCTCTTACCCTTGTATCGAGAGCTTTCGGGAGTTTCTTGAGCTATAACATAAATAGTTAACTTATCAGATCATGTTTTTTAGAAGAACTAAACAAGCTTTCAAGAACACTTAATCATGAAACCCTAGGGTCCCATAAATAATCATGAAAATAGCTAGAGTTTCATCATTATTTACCATGTTTCACGATGGTGAAGTTAGCTCATTACAACGAGCTCTAATATTTCAAACAAGCCTTGGCTTTAACGCTTTCCCAGAAAACGCAAAAAGAAATTTGAAAGAAAGTATAAATTGCCAAAAAAAGTATAAAACTCTTTTAGGAAGCTAAGGTTGGCTTTATATAGGTCCACATGAAAGGAAAACTTAGTGGACAAGCTTATTTCCCTCCACTAACTTTCCTTCAGTATCCGTGACTAATAGTTTTCTCTCTCATATTAACTGCATGTCCTTTCATTTTTAGAAACTTTGTCCAATCTTGACTAGTCCTCATTAGGCCAACTAAATAGTTTAACCAGAGAATAAGATAACAATATATTTATCATTCTTATCAGACTATGGGTTTAACAATAAGACTCAATATTTTCATATATCCGCTGAGGCTGCGTATACTCTATTGAAGAGTCTTCCAAACTACAGAGCTCGCCTTAATCAAGGCTTTGCCCAAGGGCGCATTTGTAAACCTTAAGTACTTAATAAATTTCGAACCCTTTCCTTACTCGGGGGTCACACTATAAGCCTTAGTTCAATTAACAATACTTAAGTACTACACTTAGCTGGGCAGGATGTTACACCTACACTTTGCAAAACATTACAATTTTGTCTGTAACACCCAAAACCCGGTCAACACACCACGACCGAATCTGGCATGCTACGGAGTGAAAACATTTTTGGAAACACAAGTTACCGGTTAGATTTTATAAAACCCTTTTATCATATACAGGTAAAAACTTAGTAGTAGGTGATGTTAAGATTGTCTTATAGGTGTTAAGAAATTTGGGAAAACTCATGTTTGGAAACCCATTTGTTAATACCAAAGTTAGAAAAACGTTTGATTTTGACTAAAAATGGTTGTGTGGAGAGTTTATCCATATGCCTTTGAAGTTGAGAGAAAGATTTAGAGTTTGTAAAATCATCCAGGTTACCTCTGATTATGTTATGATCGTTGTTACCCGATGGTAACGTTTGAAAACCCGAAGAGATATAGTTTAGAAAACCTTGCTTTTTACCAGTTAATTTTATCATATCCATAAGCCCAACATGTAATTTATAAGCAGAATAAAATCAAGTGAAAATAAAACCAAAATAAACTTAGCGGCCTTATTACAAAACCAAAACCAAATTTAGGGAAAATCAAATAAACCGAAATAATAAGTTAAAGTCAAAAACCCGAAAACAAATCTGCATGGCCACCCCAAGTCCTCCCCGGCTTCATATCCGCGATCTATTCCTCATCTGCAAAATGTAAGGGAAGGGGTGAGTCACCAAGACTCAGTGTATAAATCCCCAACCCGATAATTCAACCACTTACACAGATCATTAGCAAAACATACAAATCATGCAACCCATAACCTAACCATCCAATCTCCTTTAACTACCCCGTGTGGTCAAAACCACTGGTGGTCAAAACCACTGGTGACCGAAGTCACAAATACATATATATCAATGATGGGGCCAACCCATCGTATGGTCAAAACCACTGATGACAATCCCGTAATATCGTGGGGCCAACCCATCGTGGTACCAAACCACTGGGACGAGTCATAATAATCCATGTGTGGTCAAAACCATCGTGACCGTAGTCACAAATATCAATCGTGTGGTCAAAACCACCGTGGTCAAAACCACCGGGACTTAGTCACAAATCATATCAATAGTGTGGTCAAAACCATTGGTGACCGTAGTCACAAATCAACCGATAGGCCAACCCATCTTGTGGTCAAAACCATCGGTGATAGTCCAAATAAGTCATTCCCCTCCTCTCATCAACCCATCATCATGTTTATCACATACGTGTCATAATATCGAATGGTCATGCAAAACATAAATTACATAGCATTTAGCAGAACATGATGACATAGATATATATATCGTAAATCACATAATAGGGGACTTACCCGGAATCCAAGCTTATGCCGCAAGGCAAAGTCACTAATACCAGGGGTTATGTAACATCCTAAAATTGGGGTTATTTGGGATTGAATTATTTTTTTTCGTGTTTGAATTGCTGTGGTATTAATTGTGGTGTAGTAAGGCTTAATTAGGGGTCTTGAGTAGGCTCGGAATAGTGGAAAAATATTTTTATAAGCTTTAAAGGTAGGGAGCCTTAGTAAGTAGGGGTTACAAGATTAAAAGAGGGAACTTTTGACACAGAAATGGCCTTGGAAAAGTGGCAAAAGGAAGGCCACTTAAGAGCTGGAGTTGACGCCACAGGGGGAGCAAGGGGAGCCTGTGTTCGAGCTGCAGAAATTCCTTTTTTGTTCTTTAATTTGGACGGCAATAGCGGGAGAGAATTTCTCATTTCAAACTCTTTTTGATAATAAGGATAATGTGGATAATATGAGCTTTTTAATTGGATTTTTTATTTGATTAATTCCAAGGAGAAAATATAGGCATTTGAGTATTCAAATTATTTTGAATAATTTTAAGCTAGTGGCCAAGAGGAATTTTAGGTGATTGCCGAAATTTGAACTCTTCTTGGAAGAGTGGACGGCAAGCATAGGGGGGGAGGTGCTGAATTCTATTTAAGGCACATACCTATCATCTTGTTTCTCTTTTCTTCATTTTTGCACATAGCCGAAATTCCTCTGCTCATCTTCTACTCTCTCCTTCTCATTCTCTCAAGCCGAAATCTTCATCAACACTTTCTCTCCTATTTGTTTTGCTTCAACACCAAAAATCTCCTCTACTCTCTCCTTTTCCGAAACTCCATTCCCCTTATCCATTACTTTCTTTCTTCCACTATAGCCGAATCTCTCCTTCTTGGTGTGCCGAAATTCCCCTCTTCTTTTAGCTTTCATCTTGGCCGAATATTAGTGTGGTGTGGATCTCTTCTAGTTTGGTTCCAATCGGGTTTGGTGGAAGGTAGGTGGTTTGGCCGAAGGCTATTAATATTGATGATGGCCGATTGTAGGAGGTGAAGCAGAATCGTTTATCGTGTGCTGTAGTTAGTACTCAAAGGCGTTAGGTAAGGTTTTCGGGTTCAAATATTAACCCTTGGATATATGTTGGTCTGGCCGAATGGTCAGAGGCACTAACATGGGTATGGCCGAATATAGCGGCAAGGAAAGCTTGTGTGGCCGATTTGTCTTTTCGGGATTTAGGACTATCATTGGTGATAGGTGTGTACATACACACTTTATGATTAATTAACTATGCTAAATGTTTGTGTATGCTAAATCTGATTTATGTAGCTTTGGATTTAATACCATAACGGTATAAGCGATGATTCAGGTAAGCCCCTGTCCGTATGAGTTTACTATTTGATGCTTTTGTAAAGCATGGCATATTTGGTATATGCGATTTAAATACATGTTGGAATGAATTCTGTTATGCATATCTTGACTTATGTGGGTTAAACGAGTGGAGGGGGAAGTGATATTCGTGTCGACGGACACCAGTGGTTTGGTACCACATTGTGACTACGGTCACCAGAGGTTTGGCACCTCCAGAGGTTTGGCACCTCATAGCGTCTCGTCCCAGTGGCTTAGCACCACAGTGGGTTGGCCCCACAGTTTACATTATGGGATTGACGCCAGTGATTTGGTATCACACGATGGGTTGGCCCTATCATTTGATTTGTGACTTCGGATCACCAGTGGTTTGGCACCACCAGTGGTTTGGCACCACAATATGACGGATTTCATGACTTTAAGTCACCAGTGGTTTGGCACCACCAGTGGTTTGGTACCACACGGGGTAGAGAAAGGTGTTTGGATGGCTAGGTTGGGTGCATGGTTTAGTGCATGTTAATTTGTTATAAATTGTGTATGTTGTTGCACTAAATAGGGGAAGGGTTACACATTGAGTCTTGGTGACTCACCTTCTCCTTTAACATTTTTTTCAGGTGACTCGTAGATCGCGGATGAGGAGCCGGATGGACTCGAGGTGGCCATGCAGTGGATATTTGAATTAAACGAACTTTAAATTTTAGTTTATTATACTTTATGGATGGATTTGTTTTAATCAAGTTGTAATAAGGCCTCCTAGGACTATTTTTATTACTTTTACATGTTTTGAATATTTTGTTTAAACTATTTAATAATGTTAAAATGGGCGCACATGTTTTCTCAAATCAAACGGAAAATGTTTTAAAGTGCCATCGGGTACATTTGAAACCTATAACAACTTGACTTAATAAATATTTTTAAACAAACTAAGTATGGTTTTAGCAAGAAAATTAAAGGAAGGGTTTTCGACAAAACTTAAATCGGCTTAAAAGGGAATTTACAAAATTGTTTTCCTCTGTAACAAACCAAATTCGGTCGTAGTGTTTGGGCTGGGTTTGGGATGTTACAGGTTATACAGTAACATAATAAGCATCGTTAAACTAATAAAGTGTGTAAGCGTTTACACACCTATTACTAACGCAATCACTGAATCCCAAAGACCCGATCTACTGCACTAGATCACGTGTCCTTAATGCTCTCTGAATACTAATCACAACACCAAAATATGCGAGACTGATCCTCCCCCTACAATCAGCCAACAACAAAACTTAGTCTCAATAGCCTTCGGCTTTACAAACAACTTAAAGAATGATTTAATCGTCATGGATCCTTACCACAGACTTGAAGAAATCGTTTGACAGAGAATAGATGGCTCAGATCTACTGCTTCAGAATCCCGGAGATCCTAAAAGAAATCGGTTTTCAAAGGTGATTAGTAATCTTGTTATCAAATGTCGAAATTTGGCTTCTGCTTCCATGAGAGTCGACAGAGAGAAGAGAAATGAAATAAAAGAAATTCGGCCATGAACACTTACCCCCTTCCAAAACCGATTGGAGAAAAACCAAAAGAGATCTAGGCTTGAGTGATATTCGGCCAAAATAGACAAGAAGAAAACAAGGAGATTTCGGCAATAGAGTATGGTTAATAGAAGAGCAAAGCAAATAACATTCGGCTAAAACAAAAAGAAGAGAAAGGGAAGAGATATAAATGGTATTCGGCTTAGGCTTAAAGAAAAAGGGGCTAAGGGGTTTCAAAAAAAGAAAGAAGAGAAGAAGATGTGGTTTTGAGCGGTTATGAAAAGAAGAAAAAGAAAGATGGGAGAAAGAGAGGTTCGGCCAAGCACCTTAATTGTCGAAAAAAAGAAGAGAAGAAGATGTCAAGTGAGGTTTCGGTTTCAAAGGGGAAAAGAGAGTTTCCAAATGGTTCTTGTAAGGATTCGGCTAGGTGCATACAAGAGATCTCGACAGATGCTAAAAACAAAAAGGGATTTCGGCTTTTACTTTGATATGGTGCACTAGGGAGAAATCGGAAAGGCTCAAAGGGTTTTTTGGCTTGACACAAAACAAAGAATGAGGCCCTCCAAGCTAGCCGAAAATGATCACCTAACCACTAAGAAATTTTGGCAACCCCCCTACTCAGCTTCCCAACCGATTACTCCTCTTCAAACAGAGTTCAAATTTCAAGAATCGCGCTCCAAGCTTCTCGGCCACTAATTCAAATGAGTTTGAATTAGTCAAGCTCCTAAATTTTCTCCTTTCCACCAATTTAAATTAATTTGACTTATTCCAAGCTTATCTGACAGAGTTTGTGCTGAGCACAACTCCTCCCCCTTGGCGTCAAAATGCTAAGCAGAAAATCAGATTTTTGCTACTCGAACTTGAGCTCTCCCTTCCCTGCATGTGGCGTCACCCTCAAGGCCCCAAGTGGCGCCTCCTTGCCACTTTACCAAGGCAATTTGTGTGCTTAAATTTTCCATGAATTACACTTAGCCCCTAGCTCCCTCAGCTCCCCTTACTAAAACTTAAAAACAAGCATTTTCCTACAGCTCGGGCCTACCTTTGGCTCATAACTAGCCCCCCAGAACACCTCAATTAATAACACAATAGTCCAAACTCATGCAAAGCAATTCAAATACACTAACCCCTATTTGAGGATGTTACATAGTCTATACTCCGGATTAATATTTTCTAATATATTTGCCTTTTCAATTTTCTCCAATCTTCTATTACCTTCTCTATTGATTCTAATAATGCATATTTTATTTATTTCAAAAACTTAACTCTTATTTGCCCTAAAAAATTCTATTACAACTAAAGAGGTTTTAAAGATGTTACAAAATAATTTGTTGATGTGTTTTGTCAAAATGCTAAAGGGGGAGATTGTTGGGACTTTAGCTGTATAAGATGTCATTATTTCATTCCTTGTTCGAACAACACTTTGGACAACATGGTAAGACAACACTTGGGACAACAAGTTGGGATAGTTAAAATGCAGCAAAATTTGTTGGCATTTGTGACATACACAACTTTTGGAATGCATCTAGACAACGAATTATGTTTGGTTTGTGGTACAAATGGATCTATTTATATTGGAAGTTTTATTTTTATCCCTTTATCGAATTTGAAGAGAGAAAGTGAATTTTTAAATGGCTTGCAACCTTATCCTCATCCATTAAGGATGAAACTAGTTTGAATTTTTGCTTGGGCTGAAGACTTGGATTCAAAATTCAAGAGAGGAGATTTTGTGTGGATAAATGCTTTGTTTTTATATGATGATTTATCCTTTTTTTTCAAGGAAGAAAATTTTCCAACCTTGGCTTCTAAATAGGTTGCAATGCTGCACATATTGGATGTGTTTATCGAATATTTTTGTGAGTGCTTTTGGCAAGTGTTTACTATTCTTTTTCTTTGTATTTTTACACTCTTTTGTTAACCATTTTATTGAAGAGTTAATTGTAATTTCTAAGTGAGGTGTTTGGGGTGAGTTATTTGTAAATATTGGGGGTTTATTGTTGGGGCTACAATTACCATTGTTGTAATGGTAGATTAAGCTTTAGCTAATAGGTGGTATGGATTAATTGTTGAATAAAATCATTCACTGAGTAAGACTCTACATAATAATATTGGTGAATCCGAATTGCATAAGCAAATATTGTGTGTTGATTACTCTCATTGCCTTCCTCTCCTCTTATAATTTGTTTGTTAAATTGCCTTATTCCAATCTGTGTTGGAACTTCGGTTGAGACACTGAAATGAAACAAGCAACAAACAAAAGCTTTTTCACTATCATTTAAAGAAATAAATATAACATGTTTGTGACTTATTTTTTATCACAAACCAATTAAGTTATAGATAAAAATATAAATGTAACACCCTATACCACACTTTGTTGCCAAACCCAAATATCAGGATGTCACACCACCGTCTCATGTCATACACAACAAGTAAAAGCTCATTCTAAACGAAACGTCTTCCATTTTAGTATTCGTATAAGTTTTAAATCAATCATACTCTTTAATTATCATCCTTACATGCTAAACATACATTGAATATTCTTATAATAATAATTCAACATGCGTAAGGTCCATTTAGAAAAATCTCAAAACTGACTACGTAGGTATTGGAATGACGAAAATGTGCAAGTGTACACAATAGCAACAAGTAATAAAGTGACAAGTAAATGTCGAGTTATCGTACCCACAGGGATTGTGAAAAGAATTATTTATGAATGCAATTAAAAACACTTTGGTGAAGAAAAATATTTTGATTTGAGGAGGTAATTAAAAACTAAGATTTTTAACTAAGTAAAATAAATAAAGAGAAAATAAAAGTTCCAATGCACGATTTCAAAAGATGATTTTAATCAAGATGACATAATTGTGTTAGATTAATTACATTTCTTAACTTAAAATTACTAAACTCATGTTAATGTTGTTACGAATAAATTCACGGCAACTTGGTAATTTGCTAACTTATGAACATACTCACCTACCAAAATCCATTTATCTCTTGACTATATCTCTATGTCAATTCAACCGATTAAAGAAATTTTAATAAGCAAATGCGTTAATGCACATACATACTTATGAAATTAAAAATAATCTCTTGTACATATCTCTATGCCAATTCAAACAATTAATTCAACCTCATAAGCACCTAAAAGATTATGTGGGGTAAAAATGTATTCCTACCTTGAAACAGTTTAATCACAATAATCTTGCAAGTTATGCAAGGCTAATGTATCATTAGGTACCGTTGCTAATTTAACCCTCAACTACTTTAGATGATTAAACATGCACTAATTAAGTATCGTGTCAATTAATTACAATTTCAATCCGCTTAAATAATTAATTTATTAGTTACCTTACAATTATAATGCAAGAAAACTTAGTCATGTTTTTACTTAATCAAACAACTTACCAAGGCCTATAACAACACAAACACAATTTTAATAACTTAAGTGGACGAAATGCAATCAACCTAACACGAATTAAATTTAAGCCATATTAATTAAATTAAACATATCAACATCACAATTATTCGTAGTGATGTTCATAACAACAGTAATAAAATTAAAAGGATAAGGAAAAATAATCAAATCTGGTGTTTCTCCGAGGCTTGACTAGTTTGCTCTGCTCCTTCTTCTCCGCTTGTTCTTGTTGACCCGAGACTTCCACGAACACTTGAATGTTGCTCCAAATGGTGGTTGAAGGACTCTTTTTCAAGAGGTGAAATCGGCAAGGGAATTGGGAAGAAAATGAAGAACAACGGAAGGGGATTGAAGAGAGAAATGAAAGGATGAGAGGTTTTAAGATGTATTTCAAATGAGCAGACAAGGGGGTTTTTATTGGTTGAGTAGGCTGCTAAAAATAGAAAAATATCAGCAGCCATAGAGTCCCCCCATGGCTGGCCACACATGTGGCAAGTTTGAAGGTTTCAAACTTGCTATTTTAAGGTAGGGGCAAATCTAGAAAGGCATGAATAATGGAGGGGTTTGAATGAAAATTCAAGGAGTCTTCAAGGGCTATTTCGCAAGCCAAATAATCAGCCAAACAAGCTGATTGGGTCAGCATGTGGGACGATTTTGGGCTGCCCAGTGCTCGGTCGGATCGATTTTCTCGGTTCAACTCAACTGGGCCTCTTTTCATAATTAATTAATAATAATTTATTTAACCTAAAATAATTTGGATTAAAATTAAAATTAATTATATTATGAACTAAATTTCATAATTTGGACCGTCTTCAGCTGAAAAATTAATTCTCCTCGATGCTTCAAAAATCGCTTCTCAGTTTTACGCTTCTAGTAGTGTTTGCCGAGCCAATTTTCGCCCTTTGTGTAAATTTATCAAAAATGATCAAAATTAATCAAAATTTATTTATAAAATTAATTAAAATTCAACATGATAATAATTTAAGTGCAATTTAATTATTTTATAATTATTATATATTCTTCGACAAGAATTTAACCGAAACTACATGAATTTGAGTTAAAAAGGGCTTAAAAAAGTGTGTATATTTTCGTGTTTCCCGGTATCGATATTGAAGGTGAGGTATCAATAATTCTCTCAAGTGGTATCGATACCGTTTGGAAAATCCATACCAAACTTGCTTACTATTTCTCGCTTAAAAGTCCAAACCTCGAAAATTTTTGATACCTCTGCCAAAGTATCACTATTTCAACCTCGATTATCGATACTCATGATAGGGTATCGATACCAAATTACGTTACTGCCCCCTACACATTTCAAAATCATGGAGGTATCATTTTTACAATACGAATATCGATACCTCTACTCCAGACTAGAAAAAAAACAACATACTTGAGCATATAAATCATTCCAGCATGTACCAATCCATCATGCTAACATATCGCCATCAAATAAACATCAAAACGGCTGTAGTAATAGTCTCAAACATCGTAAGTAAGTCTGAGCAATAATCAACGTAACACAAAATGAATCTCATAAACTTAGGAACAAGTAATCTATGGAAGCATCCAGAACATCATGGCAAATATCAATAAAAGTCTACCACATTGCCTTATTCCAAAAAAAAAAACAATAACACCTACGAAATAACAAAAAAGGACTTTCTTGGATCACCCTTTGGAACCATAACGCTCACACTGACACTTAACTACTCTGCAAGGGTTTTAAGAAAGGAGTGGGTGAGCTTAACAAGCTCAGTGAATTCTTAGAATAACCACAATGTACGCGCAATATCAAAGGTTAAATAAGAGCATACTACAACACGATCACAACCATATTCTAATCAAGTCAAAATATCATATTCACATTTCATTAAATCATAAAACTAACATATACTCCTATATGAAATTACACTCAACTCGCTTATGTATAATTCATTTAACAATAATTCATCAAGACTAAACAACGTATACATGCTTTAATAACCCACAAGTCTAGCTGATATATTCACATGCATTCACAAGATAAATGGAAACGATCAAACCACAATTACATGCAGAAATTACTATACGAACATACTAACATTTTCATGAAACTTAAATTGACTCATTTAGCATATTATTCGCATGTTTTTGCATCCATCTCACATCGTATCATTACAACATATAAGATCACATTTAAATGATAATCTGGCACTTGAGCTATGAAATGTAAAAGTGGTCACTATAACCACTCATCGGATACACGGATCTCTAACACACCACATAAACTCATAGAGTCAAACATGTCCCAAAAGTGAGTGTAAAGCTAACACTCTTCAACACCCCAAACATATCCCGTTGAATGGAGCTTATCTCACATTCCCTTATCTCTTTAACATGTCCCACGGCTTCAACACTCAAATCACATATACATGTAGATGAGTACTCACAATCCTGTGGCATGCCAACTATATCCAATGGTCTCAAGAATTACAAGGCCAAAATATCCACAATTACAAGATTTTAATCACTAATTTAATGCATATCATCTCTGTTCATATTCATTGTAACAGCCCGACTTAGGGCCTAGTCGGAGTAGTGGTACGAGACTATAAATTCGAAGTAGAAATATGAGTTTTATGATTTCCATGAGGCTTATGAGGTGATTTCATGATTGTGTGAAAATTTCACGAAGCAATTTTATTAATTAGTGAATAAATTGTCCATTAGGACTAAATTGCAAAGATTAGAAAATATGAGATTCTAGAAGATTTAAGTATGAAATAGAATTATAAATATTACTAGAGGTCCTTATTTAGTAATTAGACCATTATATGTTATGATGGACAAAAAATGGACATGGGAAGGAAAAATCTCAAGAAAGGATCATTAAGGGCATTTTTGTCATTTGGTTAATAAACGAATTAAAAGGGAAAAATAAGCCAAAATCTTGTCCATCTTCTTCCTCTAGTGCTGAAATTTGCAAGGAGCCATAACTAGGGTTTTTTCAACTTTCAAGCTTGATAGTAAGTGCATTCTAGCCCCGTTTTTAATGTTCTTCGTATTTTTGAGACCCTTATAGCTCGATTTAGCTATTTTTAGCTATATTTTGAGCTAGGGTTTATGTTTAAAAATTTACCCATGTATGAAATGCATGTATTTTGATGTTTTATGAAAGAATATGAAAGTTTGATGAAGGATGAACATCTTTTTCTAAGTGATTTTCATGAAAAATGCATAAAAGGACCAAATTGAAAAAGTTGTAGAAATGGTCATACATGAGTGAAATAGTGGAAATTGAATGTTGTTATAGTTGAGAATATGATTTGGCTAGGCTTGAAATGCAAAAAAGTTGTATAAAAATCATTTTACGAGCATAGGGGAAAAGGTGTAATTATGTAAAAGTTAAGGGGCAAAATTATAATTTTTCCAAAATATGAATTATGAGTCGATTTAGCCAATGTGTGTATTTAACAAGTGAAATTGTTATTATAGATCAAGAAACACAAAGCCCAGATCGAAACCGAGAAAAAGAACAAAATCGAGGACTAAATCGAGCATCGATAAATATTTTGAGAATCGAGGTAAGTTTGTATGAAGTTAGAGTTTCATAATGTTCGATATATGAAATTGCTTAATATTATGACAATGTATGTTATTGCTATGAAAATCGAGTGATGAAGCCTCGATGAGGAAAGGGTAAAAATAAGTTATTTGAAATTCCGGTTAAAGATTCGGAATAATGAGGTTACCCATGTATTAGAATTGAATAAAGAAGGTCCCGTGTAAGACCATGTCTGGGGTATGGCCTCGGCACCAAAGGAAGATCTCGTATAAGACCATGTCCGGGACATGGCATCGACATTCATGTACGATCTCGCATAAGACCATGTTTGGGACATGGCATCGACATCGAGTTATAAGATCCCGTGTAAGACCATATCCGGGATATGGCATCGGCATCATGGGGTGATCCCATGTAAGACCATATCTGGGATATGGCGTTGGCATCAAATTTTATGAACGATGAGTTCGAGTATCCTACGATAATTTGAATAATTCGTGGGCAAAAGAGCCAAGTATGTAAAATGGTATAGAGTCAAATTTGTTATGGATGACCTTGAGTTTCACCTATGATAGGAATGATGAAGATTTGAGTTTATGCTCATGATAGCATATGTGCTAAGTCATGTGATTAAGTGATACAGGTACCATGAATAAGTACAAGTTACGAAATCATAATGTGACATGAGATGGGTAAGAATAAGTGTGAGTAAGTACGAATAAGATGCCTAAGCATCTGAGACGTATGTTGCTATTGTTTCATGAGATGGTTGAATTTGTTTTGAGTAATTATGTTGCTTTAGAATTTCATGCAAACTTACTAAGCTATATGCTTACCCTTTTCTTTTCCCTTTCTCTTGTAGTTTCGCCAAGTTAGCTCGGGGATCATAGAACATCGGAGCTCGGGTCACACTATCAACCGTTCTTTTGGTATAGAAAAGTTAATTCATTTTGAGTATGGCATGTATAGGGACTTGTTCGTTTGTGTCATGTCATGTTTGAAGGCCAAAGGGTTGGCTATTAATGTTTCACACTCATTTTGTAAATGGCCATGATGAATTGGCCAATATTGTCAAGTTCATGTTTTAAGGTTGATGGGTATAATGAAATGAATGTTCATGCAAGGTAATGAGTAAAATATGGATGGTATCAATGATAATTTAAGGATTTTTATTAGTTTACCATTGCTATGTTATGTGCTACTTGTGATGAAATGGATGAGTTTATGTCTTAGGGTGGCAAAAAGGCTTGGAAAATAGCCTCTGAGTGTCCACACGGGTAGACACACGGGCGTGTGTCTAGGTCGTGTGTGACACACGGCTAGACCCATGAGTGTGTCAGTAGGCCGTGTGTCCCCTGCACTAATTTATGAGAATACGATTCGTCACACGAGCCAGCACACGGGCGTGTGCCCTGGCCGTGTGCTAATTAGGGTTTGATGACATCATAAACAGTGAGCTCCACGGGCAGGAGACACGGGCTTGTCTAGGCCGTGTGAAAGACACGGGTTATAGACACGGGCATGTGCTCAACCGTGTGAAATAAGTCAGCATCAACCACGGGTGATGAACATGGGCATGTCTTTGGGCACACGAGCGTGTCCCTTGGACAACACGGGCGTGTGGCCCCTGTTTGGGAAAAAATTTCAAAGAATGTAAAAGTTTCCGATTAAACTCCGAAACCATCCAGATGTATGTTTAAGGCCTCGTAGGCCCATGATATGTATGTTATGATTAAGAAAGAAAAGTTTTAAGTTGGAATGAAATTTTATAGCCCGTAATTACATGTTCAAGCAAGGTCAAGCATGGTAATGCCTCGTATACGATTCCGGCATCGGACGTGGGTAAGGGGTGTTACATTTAGTGGTATCAGAGCTATGGTTTAGTCGATTTTCAGACTAACGCAACGTAAGTATGAGTCTAGTTATACATGCCTTACGTAAGAGTACTTGTGTAATGATAGTGTGATGACTCCTGACGATTTAAATTGTGTTTTTACATAGCCAATGGATCCTGATCCTGACCGAGCTACATCTCATGATGCTGCAAGTAATGCGCCGGCTCCCGCGTAAGGGACCGTGCCAGTAGAGAGTAGACTCGAGACTTCGGGTCAAGGAGAAGAGGCCCAAAAAGCCTTTCTCCGTATGATGAGCCATTGGTACACAGAGTACATTCGAGCAAATCCTAATGCTCCACCTCCTCCACCCCTGCCTATTCCTCAACCTACCCCTGTAGCTCCCCAAGTGGTAGAAGTTGTAAGAAGAGAAAAGCCTCCGGTTGATAGAATCCAGAAACAAAGAGTCGAGGAATTCTGGGTTAGTAAAGATGATGATCCGAAAAGAGCTGAATTTTGGCTTGAAAATATCATCAGGGTATTTGATGAATTATCTTGCACACCAGAAGAGTGCATGAAGTGTGTGGTTTCTCCTCTGAGAGACTCCACTTAGCAGTGGTGGAATACCCTTGGGTCGGTTGTACCAAGGGAAAGAATTACATGGGAGTTTTTCCAAGAAGAATTCCGAAAGAAGTACATAAGTCAAATATTTATTGACCAGAAGAGAAAGGGATTCCTTGAACTGAAACAAGGTAAGATGACAGTGACTAAGTACGAGCGCGAGTTTGTGAGACTCAACAAGTACGCTCGAGAATGTATGTCCTCCGAAGCCATCATGTGTAAGAGGTTTGAGGATGGACTCAATGAAGATATCAAATTGTTTGTTGGTGTCCTCGAGTTGAAGGATTTCGTTGTGTTAGTGGACCGGGCTTGTAAGGCCGAGGAATTAGTGAAAGAGAAAAGAAAAGCTGAAATGGAGTCTCGTGACTCAAGAAAGAGACAATAGAGTAAGTCATTTTAGTCCTCGTCCAAGAGGTCGAAAGATTTTCCTACCCGATCAACTACTTCATCCGGGTTCTCAAACAAAAATAAGAGCAAACAGTACTCAGGGTCTAAAGCCCATACCACATCAGTTGTTAGTGTTGGCAACGTCCGACCGAGTAGACCGGAGTGCCCACAGTGTGGCAAACGTCATTCCATTGAATGTCGAGCAAATGAAAAGGCTTGTTTCAGATGTGGGTCTCTAGATCATTTTATCAGAAATTGCCCCGAGGTGGATGAAAAAGAGAAGCCTCAAGATGCAAGACCGGGAGGCACTGCTAGAGGAAGACCACAGAGAAACCCAGGAAGTGGAACAAGTAGTAAAAATACGCTTAGAGAGCAGGCTGCGAGATCTGAGGGTAGAGCGTCTGCGAGGACCTATGCCATTCACGCTCGTGAAGAAGCATCATCCCCTGATGTGATTACTTGTACATTTTCTCTCCATGAT
The DNA here is from genome assembly GCA_025698515.1 of Gossypium sturtianum. Lineage (NCBI taxonomy): Eukaryota > Viridiplantae > Streptophyta > Magnoliopsida > Malvales > Malvaceae > Gossypium > Gossypium sturtianum. Next base: position 97,727,073 of record CM046948.1, read on the forward strand.
ACTAAAGTTATTGCTTTAATAGATCCGGGATCTACCCATTCATACATTTGCATGAAATTAGTATCTAGAATGAGTATGCCCGTAGAGTCTACAGAATTTGTGATAAAGGTGTCTAATCCTTTAGGCAAAAGTGTGCTAGTTGATAAGGTATGTAAAGATTGCCCATTGATGATTAGAGGTCATTATTTTAAGGTAAATCTTATGTTATTGCCATTTGATGAATTCAACATTATTCTTTGTATGGATTGGTTAACCACTCATGATGTGACAGTCAATTGTGGAAAGAAATATATTGAATTGAGATGTGAAAACGGGGACACTCTTTATGTTGAATCAGATGAACAAGACAGATCGCCGGTAGTGATCTCTCATATGTCGGCTCAGAGGTATGTAAGAAAAGGGTATGAGGCGTATCTTTCTTTTGTGATGAATACCAAAGAAACCGAGTTAAAGATTGAATCGGTACCGATAGTATGTGAGTACTCAAATGTTTTTCCCGAGGAATTGCCAGGATTGCCTCCAGTTAGAGAGATTGAATTTGGTATTGAGTTAGCTCCCGGTACTGTACCGATATCGATTGCTCTTTATAGGATGGCCCCAACCGAGTTAAAGGAATTGAAGGCACAGTTGCAAGAGCTAACGGACAAAGGTTTTGCAAGGCCGAGTTGCTCTCCATGGGGTGCCCCAATGCTATTTGTGAAAAAGAAAGATGGCCTATGAGATTGTGCATAGATTACCGACAACCTAATAAGGTAACAGTGAAGAACAAGTATCCGTTGCCAAGGATCGACGATTTGTTTGATCAATTGAAGGGAGCCACTGTGTTCTCTAAGATAGATTTAAGGTCGGGATATTACCAGTTAAGAGTAAAAGACTTAGATGTGCCGAAGACTACTTTTCGAATGAGGTATGGGCATTACGAATTTTTAGTCATGCCTTTTGGTTTAACTAATGCCCCTATGGTGTTTATGGATTTGATGAACCGTACCTTTCGGCCATTTTTGGACAAGTTTTTTGTAGTTTTTATTGATGACATACTGATATATTCTCATGATGAGCATGAGCACACTGAGCACTTGAGGACCGTTTTACAGATTTTACGTTATAATCAGTTGTATGCCAAGTCCAGCAAAAGTGAGTTTTGGCTCAAGGAAGTTGGATTTCTAGGACATATTGTCTCGGGAGATGGAGTCTGAGTTGACCCAAGTAAGATTTCAGCTATTGTTGATTGGAAACCGTCGAAAAATGTATCTGAGGTTAGAAGTTTTCTGGGCTTAGCCGGCTATTATAGGCGATTCGTTAAGGGGCTTTCTATGATAGCGACTCCAATGACGAAACTGTTACAAAAAATGTAAAGTTTGAATGGACAGAAAGGTGTCAACAGAGTTTCGAGAAACTAAAGGCAATGTTGACAGAGGCTCCAGTTTTAGTACAACCGAAACCAGGAAAAGAACTTGTGGTCTATAGCGATGCATCCTTGAATGGATTGGGCTGTGTACATATGCAAGAAGGTAAAGTTATAGCATATGCTTCCAGATAGTTAAAGCCACACGAGAAGAACTATCCGACGCATGATTTATAGTTGGCTGCCATTGTTTTTACATTGAAGATTTGGAGATACTATTTGTATAGTGAAAGATGTCGGATTTTCACCAATCACAAAAGTTTAAATTATTTGATGACTCAAAGGGAATTGAACTTGAGGTAGCAAAGATGGTTAGAGTTGATAAAAGATTATGAGTTGGTCATTGATTACCATCCGGGAAAGGCAAATGTAGTCACCGATGCTTTGAGTAGGAAATCCCTATTTGCTTTGAGGGCTATGAATACACGGGTGACTTTGTCCGATGATGGTTCCATTCTAGCTGAGTTGAGGGCTAGACCAACGTTCCTTCAAGAGATTTATGAGGCATAGAAAGACGATAGCGATTTACAAGCCAAAAGAGTTCAATGTGAGGCGGGTGTTGAGTCCGACTTTCGGATCAGATAAGACGGGTGTTTGACGTTTAGGGACCGGGTTTGTGTACCAAGAAATGATGAGCTCATTCATAAAGTTTTGCATGAGGCACATAATGGATGCCTATCTGTACATCCGAGTAGTACCAAGATGTATAATGATTCGAAGAAATGGTATTGGTGGCTGAGTATGAAGAAAGATATTTCTGAGTTTGTTTCAAGATGTTTGATTTGTCAGCAAGTAAAGGCTGAACACCAAGTACCCTCGAGTTTGCTTCAACCTATTATGGTGCCCGAGTGGAAGTGGGACCGAATTACCATGGATTTTGTAACAGGTTTTCCGTTAACACCTAGCAAGAAAGATGATGTATGGGTCGTAGACGATAGACTTACGAAGTCAGCCCATTTCATACCAGTGCGTGTCGACTATTCATTAGATAAGTTGGCAAACTTATATATCTCCAAGATTGTGAGATTGCATGGAGTACCATTATCTATTATACCGGATAGAGATCCTAGATTCACGTCCAGATTTTGGAAAAGTTACAACAGGCCTTGGGCACAAAGTTGACTTTTAGTACGGCCTTTCACCCCCAAACCGACAGTCAGTCGGAGAGGTTAATACAAATACTTGAAGATATGCTCCGATGTTGTATTCTAGAGTTTTAGGGCAGCTGGGAAAAATACTTACCATTAGTGGAATTTGCCTACAATAATAGTTTTCAGTCAAGTTTGAAAATGGCGCCTTATGAGGCTTTGTATGGGCGTAAGTGCCGAACGCCTCTATATTGGACTGAACTTAAAGAAAACTAGATCCACGGGGTTGATTTGGTTAGAGAAGCCGAAGAGAAAGTAAAGGTGATTCGCGATTGTTTAAAAGCTACTTCTGATAGACAAAAATCCTACTCGGATTTGAAAAGGAAAGAGATTGAGTATCAAGTCGGTGATAGAGTATTTCTGAAAGTGTCACCATGGAAGAAAGTTCTTAGATTTGGATGGAAAGGCAAGTTGAGTCCGCGTTTTATCGGACCATATGAGATCACCGAGAGGATTGGGCTGGTAGCCTATCAGTTGGCTTTGCCGTCTGAGTTAGAAAAGATTCATGATGTGTTCCACGTGTCTATATTGCGACGCTGCCGATCAGACCCTTCACACGTAATTACACCGACAGAGGTTGAGATTCAACCCGATATGACATATGGTGAAGAATCGGTTAAGATTCTAGCCTAGGAAGATAAGCAATTAAGGAATAAAAGTATAGCTCTTGTGAAAGTCTTATGGAAGAGACATGGGGTAGAAGAGGCTACGTGGGAGCCCGAAGAGGCTATGAAGAACCAGTACCCAAACCTTTTTGCTGGTAAGATTTTTGGGGACGAAAATCCCTAAGGGGGGAGAATTGTAACAGCCTGACTTAGGGCCTAGTCGGAGTAGTGGTGCGAGACCACTAATTCGAAGTAGAAATATGAGTTTTATGATTTCCATGAGGCTTATGAGGTGATTTCATGATTGTGTGAAAATTTCATAAAGCAATTTTATTAATTAGTGAATAAATTGTCCATTAGGACTAAATTGCAAAGATTAGAAAATATGAGATTCTAGAAGATTTAAGTATGAAATAGAATTATAAAAATTACTAGAGGTCCTTATTTAGTAATTAGACCATTATATGTTATGATGGACAAAAAATGGACATGGGAAGGAAAAATCTCAAGAAAGGATCATTAAGGGCATTTTTGTCATTTGGTTAATAAAAGAATTAAAAGGGAAAAATAAGCCAAAATATTGTCCATCTTCTTCTTCTAGTGCCGAAATTTGTAAGGAGCCATAACTAGGGTTTTTTGAACTTTCAAGCTTGATAGTAACTGCATTCTAGCCCTGTTTTTAATGTTCTTCGTATTTTTGAGACCCTCGTAGCTCGGTTTAGCTATTTTTAGCTATACTTTGAGCTAGGGTTTATGTTCAAAAATTTACCCATGTATGACATCCATGTATTTTGATGTTTTATGAAAGAATATGAAAGTTTGATGAAGGATGAACATATTTTTTTAAGTGATTTTCATGAAAAATGCATAAAAGGACCAAATTGAAAAAGTTGTAGAAATGGTCATACATGAGTGAAATAGTGGAAATTGAATGTTGTTATAGTTGAGAATATGATTCGGCTAGGCTTGAAATGCAAGAATGCTGTATAAAAATCATTTTACGAGCCTAGGGGCAAAAGTGTAATTATGTAAAAGTTAAGGGGCAAAATCGTAATTTTGTCAAAATATGAATTATGAGTCGATTTAGCCAATGTTTGTATTTGACAAGTGAAATTGTTATTATAGATCAAGAAACACTAAGCCCGAATTGAAATCGAGGCAAGAACAAAATCGAGCACTAAATCAAGCATCGATACACATTTTGAGAATCGAGGTAAGTTTGTATGAAGTTAGAGTTTCATAATGTTCGATATTTGAAATTACTTAATATTATGACAATGTATGTTATTGCTATGAAAATCGAGTGATGAAGCCTCGATGAGGAAAGGGTGAAAATAAGTTATTTGAAATTCCAGTTAAAGATTCGGAATAATGAGGTTACCCATGTATTAGCATTGAATAAAGAAGGTCCCGTGTAAGACCATGTCTGGGATATGGCCTCGGCACCAAAGGAAGATCTCGTATAAGACCATGTCCGAGACATGGCATCGACATTCATGTACGATCTCGCATAAGACCATGTCTGGGATATGGCATCGACATCGAGTTATAAGATCCCGTGTAAGACCATATCCGGGATATGGCATCGGCATCAAGGGGTGATCCCATGTAAGACCATATCTGGGATATGGCGTTGGCATCAAATTTTATGAACGATGAGTTCGAGTATCCTACGATAATTTGATTAATTCGTGGGAAAAAGACCAAAGGGTTGGCTATTAATGTTTCACACTCATTTTGTAAATGGCCATGATGAATTGGCCAATATTGACAAGTTCATGTTTTAAGGTTGATGGGTATAATGAAATGAATGTTCATGCAAGGTAATGAGTAAAATGTGGATGGTATCAATGATAATTTAAGGATTTTTATTAGTTTACTCTTGCTATGTTATGTGCTACTTGTGATGAAATGGATGAGTTTATGTCTCAGGGTGGCAAAAAGGCTTGGAAAATAGCCTCTAAGTGTCCACACGGGTAGACACACGGGCGTGTGTCTAGGCCCTGTGTGACACACGGCTAGCCCCATGGGTGTGTCAGTAGGCCGTGTGTCCCCTGCACTAATTTACAAGAATACGATTCGTCGCCCGGGCTAGCACATGGGCGTGTGCCCTGGCCGTGTGCTAAATAGGGTTTGATGACATCATAAACAGAGAGCTCCACGGGCAGGAGACACGGGCGTGTCTAGGCCAAGGACACGGGTTATAGACAAGGGCGTGTGCTCAGCCGTGTGAAATAAGTTAATGTCGACCACGGGTGATGAACATGGGCATGTCTTTGGGCCCACAGGCTTGTCCCTTGGACAACACGGGTGTGTGGCCCCTGTTTGGACAAAAATTTTCAAAGAATGTAAAAGTTTCCGGTTGAACTTCGAAACCATCCGGATGTATGTTTAAGGCCTCGTAGGCCCATGATATGTATGTTATGATTAAGTGTAATATCCTGGATTATGGCTTATGCATTAATACTAAATTAGATGAAGTAGCATGCTTATGAATATTCTGAATGTGTTCTATGAATTTTTGTGAACCTTAGTGTATAGTTAAATGCCTTAGAAATTATTGGATTTTTAAGTTTAAAAGGGGAGCTAAGCTTGATAGGCCTTAAGAAAATTAGTAGGGGAAATATGACACAAAAATGGGCTTGTTTAAGTGGCTTGGAGGCGCCACTTAAAGCCTCTGTAAGTGACGCCATGAGGAGTGTCAGAGAGGCCTAGGTTCGAGCTGCAAGGGAAGCAAATAGGAGAGTTTTATTTTGCTGCAAGATTGAGCAGTAGTGGACGGCAATGGGGCACTAGGGGATGAGTTTAAAATGTGGTCTAGTCCTTTTAAAATTTCGGCTAAAGTAAGGGATAATTGATGATTTATTTTAAATTATTTTGATTGTGCAAGGAAGAGGAAAAATAGGAGAATAACAAGGGATTTGATAGTGAGAGAATGAAGCAATGGCCGAATGTGGGACTCTTTGGGGTTGCTTAATCGGTTTTGAAGCATAGAAAAGGGATAATGCCGAATTTTGGGGTGTCCATCTTTTATTCTCTTTTTTTCTTCTTTGACAATTGAAGCCGAATTTCCCTTTGACACCATTGCCGAAATTCTCCTAACTTTTCTCTTCTTATTCTTTTTTGTTCTCTCAACCTTGATTCTTCATACCTGTTTTCGAGATAGCCGAACACTCTTTGCCATTTAGAACCATAGCCGAATCTCAAAGGGGCTTAATTCCCTATTCCTTGCTCAAAGCCTCGAAGCTGAAACCTTGATCTAGTTCATTTGTGGCCGAATCCTCTGGAACATTAAACTCCTTCCACTTTTACGTTTTCTTTCTTCACCAGTAAGTGCCGAAATCTTTCTCCTAGGGATCTAGAAGCCGATTCTCTATGGATGCTTGTATAGTGGTAGGTATTTCCTTCCTTAGGCAATCGGTTTCCTCTCATCTTCATTTAGTGTGACGAAATCAAGGGTTGGCCTTGATTTCTAAGGTTGGCCGAATGTTCTTTAAGGCCATAGTGATGTGTTCTTTTGTGTGTAGCCAGAAGTAAGGAAGCATCAAGGATTTATTTGGGATTCAATTTATCAAGGCAAGTGATATGTGCAATTCGGCCAAAGGCCATCTTTGTGGATTTATTGGTTATAGTCGAATCTAACATGTGACATATAGGAATCTCGACAACTTCAGGAGCTAGCGAGCAATTCGGGCTTTAGATAAGCAAGGTAGGTAGTTGCTAATATTCGGCCATAGGCCATATTTGGTATTTAAGTGTGACCAATTCTAACCATGGCTTATAGGGCAAATCGATAGTGGTTAATAGAAGCTTTCGGGATTTTAGTGAACTCGCTAAGTATACCAGGTGTGTACTCCACACTAAATCTTAATAGATTACGGCTTTAATTTAATGTATGTGTTATAATAGTATGAATGTGGCCGAAAGGTACCATGCAATGGTACTAAGTACTCAGGGTACGTAAACCTACTCCTTTTATGAGTACGATATGATAAAAATCTGTATGGCACATATGTGAAACTATAAGAATGTGAATAAAGAATATGGCATGATATTGCATGTTTTGTATGGCATGGGCATATGGGTTATATGGAAAGGGGAAGTGATTGGTGGTTATATACCCCAATATATGAATGTGGTGGCTTCGGTCACAATATTCGAATGTGGTGACTTCGGTCCACGTTATCTAAATGTGGTGTCTCATGACACAAAATAATTATCTGGTGGCTATGCCACGAATATTATAAGGCGATGAGCACGTCGATTGCAATGACGCGCCGTTGATGTGTAGCGGATGGAGGGTTGACTTAGTAATCCCCACGAGTGTGCGGTTTAGTACGGGTGGTGATGTGTAGCGGATGGTAACTAGGTTTGGGTTCGGGTTTGCATCATTTTATTATTTAATTATATGCATATGTACGAACTGATATGCCTAAATTATTGGGATTTAGTGTTGGTTACACATTGAGTCTGTTTGACTCACCCCGTTGGGGAATATTTTTTCAGGTGACACTCAGTGATGGACCGGGTCGGCAGGAGCTTAGTGGTGGCCATGCTCAGCACAGAAATTATTTTATTTTGGACTTTGTATTTTCAAGTATTTATGATTTATTTCGGGTTTCCTTTGATGTAATAAGGCCACTAGTATGAAATTGTTTATGCATGCATTTTAATTATTTTATTATGATACAATTTTATCAATCTAAAGTTTAAGCAACTCTTCTTAAAAATAAATGTAAATGTTTAGACACCTAAACACAAACGATTTCCGAATTAAAGATTAACCCCAAAACAACTCGGTATTTTTATAAAACCACCCCAAATTTTCCAAAGTAATAAACATGAAATTGAAACGTTTTACTCGAGGAACATACCAGATCCGGTCAAGGCTCGTGGGCTGAGTTTGGGGGTGTTTCAAATTGGTATCAGAGCCCGGTTCAAAACTCGGCTCTGGGGTTTTTGGGCTCTAAAATGTTTTCTAAAAATGGGCTTTTTAAAGGATAACAGGTTTGTTAGCTCAAAGATGGCACCTACGTCTCGACCCAAGTCCGCTGTGGTAAGTACCTAAACCATTGTGTGATATACATGTGGGCTTTATGGGCTTTATGGGACGTAGACTAGTTTAAATAGACTCACGATGGACTATAGGCTTAGTTTAAACCACTTCTTAAACTTTCATAAGACTTAATTTCACTAAACAAACTCGTTAACGAGCCACAAGACTAGGGTGTGGTAACCGTCAGACGCATGTCTAGGATTGGATTCGGGAAGAGCTTGGTATTTAAGCGATCCCTAGTGACTCACCTCCTCTTCGCTGGAATTCTACCAGTGCGTAGGACTGTTCACCTTAGTCGAGTTAGGGGTGTGGCAATAGGCGGACGCATGCCTAGGAGTGGATTCAGGAGAGCTTGGTATTTAAGCGATCCTAGCGACTCACCTCCTCTTCACTGAATCCTACAGTGCGTGGTGACTATTCACCCTAGTTATGAGGACTCGTTGATGGGCTAAACCCTATAATTAAAACCCGAAAGGGACCAGCCACCCTAGTTTGAAAAAAAAATTCTGAAATACCCCTGGATTTCAAAAATTTACCGAAATACCCCCGAATTTCAAAAATTACCGAAATACCCTTATTTCATAAAATCACCAAGGAACCCTGAATTGGAAAATTTATGAAATTACCCCTGATTTACAAATTTTTAAATTAACCCCGATTTATTACCAAAATACCCCTGTAGGTGAAATAACGAAAATACCCCTAGGATAGGAATAGGACGAAAATGTTTGAATGATGAATGTGTGTTGAATGAATGTGCTCCTTTAAATTAGGATAGACGACTTGAAACTTTGATCGATCGAAAGAACTACTTCTAAACTTCTTTCATAAAATTTTTTCGCGGATAATCAGTGGAACAAAATACTAATGCATAAAAATTTCTTAATCGATTAAAGCGCGATCGTAGACATGAGTTTCTAGGGGACGGGCGTGAAGTGCGAGGGCGTGGGGTAGGGGAGAAAGGCCGTTATCGAAACCCGTTAGGTCTGGACAAGGGTCCGAAAATGAGGTACCACCACCCCACCACCATTTGTTGGTGTTGAGCGACAAGATCGACGGGGATGATGCGATATCACGAGCAATGCCGCTGCGAGTTCTTGAGATGGTGGTCGGAGCAGGTGGAGGTATGGGAGCTCGAAATCTACCCGGCGACTCCGAGCCAATGGGGCTGAGGTGTTTCGTGGTGTATCTGGTGTGGCACCCAGTACGGCTGAGTATTGGTTGGAGGCAACCGAGCGAATTATGGACGAGCTCGATTTAACTGCTGAGGAGAAACTGAAAGGGATGGTGGCACTACTTCGCGACGAAGCATATCAATGGTGGCTCACAGTCCGGGATGGTGCCACAGCTGAGGATCTTACTTGGGAATATGTTAAGGCGGCGTATCAGAAGAAGTATGTTGGTACCGATTATATTGATGCGTGAGAGGAAAGCATTTTCGGGTGGTTCAAGGAACAAATCCGTGGCGAGTACGAGGTGAATTTTAAAGGTGAGTCGGTATGCTCGAGGGATAGTGGCTACGGAGCATGAACGGTGTGTCCGGTTTGAGGACGGACTTAGGGATGACCTAAGGTTGTTGATAGCTCCACAGTAGGAGCGGGAATTTGCCGTATTAGTGGAGAAGGCTAAAGTGGCCGAAGGAGTTAAGGACTCTGTAAGGCAGAACTCTGATCGGAATAGGAAAAAGAGAGGATTCGGATCGTGCGGGTCATCCGGGAATGCGTGAGAAGAGGCCTAGAGTTGATGGGCCGCGAGGTCAGCAAGTTGTGACAGGAGGGCAGTATCGTACTTGTGATCAGTGTGGGAAGAGGCACCTAGGAGAGTGTTGGAAGAAGACAGGGGGATGTTTCAAGTGTGGGTCCAAGGACCACATGATTAAGGAGCGTCCTATAAAAATAGGATGGGGGCGACCAACAGTCAAGGTTCTAATTAGGTGGAAGAGGGGGACAACAGCCTCAGTGGGGTCGTGGTCTGAATAACAGAGGTAATGGTGCTGGAAGAGGACGTGGGACCCGGGCCGAGGTGTTGGCAATGCCGAGGCAAGACAACGGGTCTAGTGTATGCGGTTCACGAGGAGGAGGATGAAGACGCGCACGGACGTCATAACCCAGTGACGTTCCTTATAGTGAACAAGCCTTATTTTGCTTTGATTGATGTGGGCTCGACCCATTCCTATGTTGCATGTAGTGTAGTTGAAACACTAGGCATAGACTCTGAACTATCTGATAGGGAGATGACTGTAGTAAGCCCATTAGGCCAAATCGTAGTGGTGAATAAGATCTTTCGGAGCATACCCTTAGAAATTCAGGAGTGATATTTTTCAACGACTTAATGGAACTTCCCTTCTGAGAATTCGATCTCATACTTGGCATGGGTGGCTAGTAGAACACCGAGCTATATTAGATTGTGCAGCTAAACAAATGGAGTTAAAGACGCCGGAGGATGAGGCGATAATTATGATAGGATAAAGAAGAAACTACTTGTCTAACGTAGTCTCTGCCTTAAAGGCTGATAAAATGGTTCGGAAAGGGTGCAAGGCATTTCTGACTTTTGTTAGGGCATTGGATGCCAAAGAAGGGGAAGTTAGTGGAGTTAGGACAGTAAAGGAGTTTGTGGATGTCTTTCCGGAGGAGTTACCTGGAATACCCCCGGACAGGGAGGTGGAGTTTGGAATTGACTTGCTGCGTAGAACGGCGCCAGTATCTATCGCTCCGTATAGAATGGCACCAAAGGAATTGGTTGAGCTCAAGGCTCAAATCCAAGAGTTGCTTGATCGTGGGTTTATCCGACCCAGTGTGTCTCCATGGGGAGCACCGGTCTTGTTTGTGAAGAAGAAAGATGGGACTATGCGTATGTGCATAGATTATCGTCAGTTGAATAAGCTAACCATCAAGAACAAGTACCCTTTGCCAAGGATAGGCGACATTTTCGATCGGCAAGAAGCGCGGTATTCTCAAAGATAGACCTAAGGTCTGGATATCATCAGCTTAAGGTGAAGGAAGCGGATATCCATAAGACGGCTTTTCGGACAAGATACGGGCATTATGAGTTCGTAGTGATGCCATTTGGTTTGACGAACGCCCAATCCGCGTTCATGGATATGATGAATCGGGTTTTTCAACCCTACTTGGATCGGTTCGTCGTTGTGTTCATCGACGATATCCTAGTATACTCCAAGTCTGAGGAAGAACATGATGAGCATCTCCGGATTGTGTTGCAAGTATTAAGGGAGAAGAAGCTCTATGCCAAATTCAGTAAGTGTGAATTTTGGCTGAAAGAGGTCACATTCTTAGGGCATGTGGTGTCTGCTGAAGGAATAAGGGTGGACCCTAAGAAGATTGAGGCAGTACTAGATTGGAAACCACCTAAGTCTGTGGCTGAGATTCGAAGTTTCTTGGGATTGGCAGGCTACTACAGAAGGTTTGTGGAAAGATTTTCTTCAATAGCCGCACCGTTGACAAAGTTGTTGAGAAAGGAGGTACCTTTCGTTTGGACAGATAGGCAACAGGAGAGCTTTGAGAAGCTTAAGAGAGTTTTGACTGAAGCTCCGGTTCTGATTCAGTCGGAGGCAAGGAAGGACTTTGTGATGTACTGTGATGCTTCTCACACAGGATTAGGATGTGTTCTAATGCAGGACGGGAAGGTTGTAGCTTATGCATCTCGACAACCGAGGCCACATGAGGTTAACTACCCGACGCATGACTTGGGGCTGGCGGCGATGGTCTTTGCTCTTAAGGTGTGGAGGCACTACCTTTATGGAGAAAAGTCGATGATCTACGGACCACAAGAGTCTTAAGTATCTGTTGACTCGAAGGAGAGTGAACTTGAGACAAGCGAAGGTGGGTGGAATTGCTGAAGGATTATGATTGTTCCATAGAGTATCATCAGGGCAAGGCGAATGTAGTGGCGGATGTCTTAAGTCGGAAAGTGGTGTCGATCTCGAGGGCAATGTTTGCACATCCGAGCTTGTATGATGATGGAAGTCTGCACGCGAGTTGCAAGTTGCCGTCATGGCTGAATGAGGTAAAGGAAAGTCGGTTAGTGGATGAGGACTTAAGTGCTAAGTTGCAGCAAGTGCAGAGTGGAGAGTTGGAAGATTATGGTATTAATAACGAAGGAGTGTTGTGTTTTAAGGGTAAGGTGCGTATGCCGAGGAACAAGGAGTTAAGGCAAGAGGATTCTTCAGAATCGCATGGTAGCCCCTATGCTATGCATCCTGGAGGTACTAAATTGTACAGAGGATCTAAGGGAACAGTTTTGGTGGCACAGTGCGAAGAAGGAAGTTACTGAATTTGTCGGCAAGTGCTTAACGTGTCGGCAAGTTAAATTTGAACACCAAGTTCGTCGGGATTGCTTCAACCGATAATGATTTCGCAGTGGAAGTGGGAGAGAATTACCATGGACTTCGTTAGTGGGTTTCCCCTTACGCCTACTAAGAAGGACTCGGTATGGGTGATAGTGGACCGATTGACCAAGTCCGCGCACTTTATTCCAGAAGAGTTGATTATTCTTTGCGAAGTTAGCAAAGTTATATGTGGCGGAAATTGTGAGGTTGCATGGAGTGCCACTATCAATTATTTGGAGATAGGGATCCAAGGTTTACGTCTCGGTTTTGGAAGGCTCTACATCAAGCTTTGGGCACTAAATTGGATTTCACTACGGCTTTTCATCCACATCGGACGGGCGATGCGAACGAGTAATCCAAGTGTTGGAAGATATCTTTGAGAGGGCGTGTGATAGACTTGAGAGGAAGTTGGGAAGAATATTTGCCGTTAGCGAATTTGCATACAACAACGGCTATCAAGCCGATATTCGGATGGCACCGTATGAAGCTACCGTGTATGGACGAAAGTGTCGCACTCCTACGTGTTGGACGGAATTGGGGAACGATGAGTTTTGGGTCGGAGATTGTGGCGAGAATCAAGAGAAAGTTGAGATAATTCGCAGACGGTTGAAGGAAGCATCCGACAGCGAAGTCGTGCAGTGAGATCTTAAGAGGAAAGAAATAGAATTTGATGTGGGAGATCAAGTGTTTCTTAAGGTATCGCCTTGGAAGAAGGTGATGAGATTTGGTCGCAAAGGAAGTTAAGTCCAAGGTTTATAGGACCATATCGTATTGAAGCGAGTTGGACGATGGCATACCGATTAGAGTTGCCTTCGGAATTGAAGCAGATACACGACGTATTCCTTGTGTCCATGCTACATCATTATCGTTCGGATCCATCTCATGTAGTTCCGGTTGAAGAGGTGGAATTAAGGCCAAATTTGTCCTATGAGGAAGAGCCGATTCAGATCTTGGAACGAGATGTGAAAGTGTTGTGAAAGAAGTCAGTTCCTTTGGTCAAACTGTTATGGCGTAATCACGGATCGGAAGAAGCTTCGTGGGAGCCAGAAGAAGCAATGCGACGATAATACCCTCACTTATTTTAGCGTGTAATTTCGAGGTCGAAATTATTTTAAGGGGGTAGAAGCTGTAATATCTGGATTATGGCTTATGCATTAATACTAAATTAGATGAAGTAGCATGCTTATGAATATTCGAATGTGTTCTATGAATTTTGTGAACCTTAGTGTATAGTTAAATGCCTTAGAAATTATTGGATTTTTAAGTTTAAAAGGGGAGCTAAGCTTGATAGGCCTTAAGAAAATTAGTAGGGAAATATGACACAAAATGGGCTTGTTTAAGTGGCTTGAGGCGCCACTTAAAGCCTCTGTAAGTGACGCATACAAGGAGTCGAGAGAGGCCTAGGTTCGAGCTGCAAGGGAAGCAAATAGGAGAGTTTTATTTTGCTGCAAGATTGAGTAGTAGTGGACGGCAATGGGGCACTAGGGGATGAGTTTAAAATGTGGTCTAATCATTTTAAAATTTCGGCTAAAGTAAGGGATAATTGATGATTTATTTTAAATTATTTTGATTGTGCAAGGAAAAGGAAAAATAGGAGAATAACAAGGGATTTGATAGTGAGAGAATGAAGCAATGGCCGAATGTGGGACTCTTTGGGGTTGCTTAATCGGTTTTGAAGCATAGAAAAGGGATAATGCCGAATTTTGGGGTGTCCATCTTTTATTCTCTTTTTTTCTTCTTTGACAATTGAAGCCGAATTTCCCTTTGACACCATTGCCGATATTCTCCTAACTTTTCTCTTCTTATTCTTTTTTGTTCTCTCAACCTTGATTCTTCATACTTGTTTTCGAGATAGCCGAACACTCCTTGCCATTTAGAACCATAGCCGAATCTCAAAGGGGCTTAATTCCCTATTCCTTGCTCAAAGCCTCGAAGCCGAAACCTTGATCTAGTTCATTTGTGGCCGAATCCTCTGGAACATTAAACTCCTTCCACTTTAACGTTTTCTTTCTTCACCAGTAAGTGCCAAAATCTTTCTCCTTGGGATCTAGAAGTCGATTCTCTATGGATGCTTGTATAGTGGTAGGTATTTCCTTCCTTAGGCAATCGGTTTCCTATCATCTTCATTTAGTGTGACGAAATCAAGGGTTGGCCTTGATTTCTAAGCTTGGCCGGATGTTCTTTAAGGCCATAGTGATGTGTTCTTTTGTGTGTAGCCGAAAGTGAGGAAGCATCAAGGATTTATTCGGGATTCGATTTATCAAGGCAAGTGATATGTGCAATTCGGCCAAAGGCCATCTTTATGGATTTATTGGTTATAGTCGAATCTAACATGTGACATATAGGAATCTCGACAACTTCAGGAGCTAGCGAGCAATTCGGGCTTTAGATAAGCAAGGTAGGTAGTTGCTAATATTTGGCCATAGGCCATATTTGGTATTTAAGTGTGACCAATTCAAACCATGGCTTATAGGGCAAATCGACAGTGGTTAATAGAAGCTTTCGGGATTTTAGTGAACTCGCTAAGTATACCAGGTGTGTACTCCACACTAAATCTTAATATATTACGGCTTTAATTTAATGTATGTGTTATAATAGTATGAATGTGGCCGAAAGGTACCATGCAATGGTACTAAGTACTCAGGTACGTAAACCTACTCCTTTTATGAGTACGATATGATAAAAATCTGTATGGCACATATGTGAAACTATAAGAATGTGAATAAAGAATATGGCATGATATTGCATGTTTTGTATGGCATGGGCATATGGGTTATATGGAAAGGGAAGTGATTGGTGGTTATATACCCCAATATATGAATGTGGTGGCCGGTCACACAATATCGAATATGGTGACTTCGGTCACGTTATCTCGAATGTGGTGTCTCATGACACAAAATAATTATCTCGGTGGCTATGCCACGAATATTATAAGAGGCGATGAGCACGTCGATCGCAATGAGCGCGCTTCGTTGATGTGTAGCGGATGGAGGGTTGACTTAGTAGTCCCCACGGTGTGCAGGTTGGTATGGGTGATGTGTAGCGGATGGTAACTAGGTTTGGGTTCGGGTTTGCATCATTTTATTATTTAATTATATGCATATGTACGAACTGATATGCCTAATTTATTGGGATTTAGTGTTGGTTACACATTGAGTCTGTTTGACTCACCCCGTTGGGGAATATTTTTTCAGGTGACACTCAGTGATGGACCGGGTCGGCAGGAGCTTAGTGGTGGCCATGCTCAGCACAGAAATTATTTTATTTTGGACTTTCTATTTTCAAGTATTTTGGATTTATTTCGGGTTTCCTTTGATGTAATAAGGCCACTAGTATGAAACTGTTTATGCATGCATTTTAATTATTTTATTATGATACAATTTTTATCAATCTAAAGTTTAAGCCACTCTTCTTAAAAATAAATGTAAATGTTTAGACACCTAAGCACAAACGATTTCCGAATTAAAGATTAACCCCAAAACAACTCGGTATTTTTATAAAACCACCCCAAATTTTCCAAAGTAATAAACATGAAATTGAAACGTTTTACTCGAGGAACATACCAGATCCGGTCAAGGCTCGTGGGCCGAGTTTGGGGGTGTTTCATTAAGAAAGAAAAGTTTTAAGTTGGAATGAAATTTTATAGCCCGTAATTACATGTTCAAGCAAGGTCAAGCATGGTAATGCCTCGTATCCGATTCCGGCGTCGGACACGGGTAAGGGGTGTTACATTGATCAATTCACATCACAACCTTGTACACAATGCATGCTTATATATTTCACATTTAATTGCACTTAAAGTTCCACAATAATGCTCATTGACCTGTCACATACCCAACCGCATATGAGTGCATTAAAATCAGTTTATCACATACATAACCTGTTACATTAGTATCACATTCCATAATTCAACACATATGTACTTATCATTTTTTGCACACTTTCACTGCTCATTTATATTTCTAACACAACATCATCACTATTATTCGGCATATTTAATATGCCTACAACACAATACAATTAACAATAGTCATCACATATGTCTCATATCACAATATCGCATCATAATGATCAATCCATAAATATTCTCACAGTCACATAATTTACCAAAAATAAAATAATGGAAATAGAAAGCTTACGCGCGGAACTTAGGATAGGGGTTTAGGCTATTCTAAATGTAACACCCCTAACCCGTATCTGACACCAGAACATGGTTACGGAGCATTGCCAGAGTTTACAGAATAATTTCATATAATTCATGTCATTTACTGTTCATAACTGAAACTAATCATATTGTCCCTTGAATGGACCCTTGAGGCCCAATTTAAACATTTGAATCAAGTCAGGACTAAATTGGGAACTCAGAAAATTTTTCGCAAAATTCCAAAATTTTTCTTATAAACAGGGGTCACACGCCCGTGTGAGTAGGCCGTCTGGCTCACACGACCAAGTGACATGCCCATGTCTCAGGCCGTGTGGCATTCGATGTAAGGTACACGGCCATGTCCCAGCCCATATCCTTACCCGTGTAACTCTCTGACTTGTGCAACACGGTCTACCACACGCCCATGTGCTAGGCAGTATGGTCAATTTAATTTTCACAAATTAGGTGTAGGTTTCACACGGCCAAGATACAAGCCCATGTTCTAGGCCGTGTATCACACACGGCTGAGACACATGCCCGTCTCTCTGCCCGTGTGCCAAATTCTGAGCATTCTATTTCTAAATTTTAAGATGCAGGGGACACACGACCAATCCACATGCCCATGTGCCAGACCGTGTGTCACACACGGTCAAGACACACGCCCGTGTGTCTACCCGTGTGGAAAAAATAAAGCCATTTCATAGCCTTATTCCTCACCCAAATTTGCCAATAACCTACAACAATACTTGTACATATATATATACCAACCAATTTCCAGCATGAAACTAAGCAAACATCATTAATATGTATAGTATAACATTTCATACATTCATATAGTCAAACTTACCTTTTTGCAAAAATATATATTTCACCCTAATTCAATCTAATCATACGTTAAACATGTATGTATTAAACATGATATAACTTTATATTATCATACCAAAATTGTAACATCCTGGAATTAGGGGTTCTGCATTTTATGTGTTTTGTGTGTTTGACATGATTTGTCTGTTAATTTGGTGTGTTTGGGGGTTCCGAGGAGGCTCGAGGATAAGCTTGAGCCTTGGTGAAAATTTTATTTTTGAGCACTTCAGGGGAGAGCTAGCTGAGGCAGGCCTTAAGGGTAATTACTTGTGTTTGTTGACACAAGAAAAGGTGTGGTAAGATGGCAAGGAGACGCCACTTAAGTTGCAGGGAAGTGGCGTCACGAGTCGCGTCGACAGCATTCGGAAGCTTTATTTTTACGCCTAAGGAGCTAAGGTGGTGGATTCGGCAGGGGCTCTCCAAGGTTGTTGGTGGAATGAGTCAAAGATTTTGAATGACTGGCCATGAGGTGATAGTGGGGTTTGAATGGGTCAAACCAATTCAAATTGTTGGAGGGGAGTGAAAGTAGGAGAAAAGTATGGGATTTGGATGTTGGTGGAGTGGTGGCCGATTGTGGGGAGCTTGATGTGGGGGGAGAATTCGGTTTTGGTGCTAGGAGAGGTGAGTGTGCCGAAAATTCTTTGGGTCTTAGGCTTTTCTCTTTTTGTTTGAAGCATATTCGGTCATTAAGGGGGGTGTTGAGTGCCGACTTTTGGCAAGTCTTCTTGAGCTCTCTTTTAATCTTTTTCTTTCTTCTTTTCATTGGTTTTCCACTTTTCTCCAAGCCGAAATCATTCTCCCTTTCTTTTGCATTTTAGTAACCTTGACACATTTCTTCTTTACCAAAACCGTAGCACCCTTTGCTTCTCTTCTCTCCTTCTTGTTTCTTTGGGTAATAGCCAAACCTTGTTTCCATTTTGACTCCTTCTTTTCTCTTCTCTAATCACTTTTTTTTGCAAACCGATTTCTCTCCTACTCCCTAACTCTTCTCTTTTCTCTGCTAGATAGCCGCCACTTATCCTTCAAGCCTTCTCAGTCGGCATTTCCTTGTTATTTTGGTAAGAGATTCTTCTTCTTCTTCTTCTTTTTCTGTTCGTTCTTTTCACTTGTTGGTTGTTAAACGAAGGTCTGACTCGATTCCTTGGGGCATTGGCCGATTTTAGGGGGCTCATTCTCGTATTCTTTTCTTCATCTAGCCAGCGTTTGGAAGGTCATTGGGACTCATTCGGTTTCACAAGCCAACCTTCTAAGAGTTTGGTTTCCGTTGATTAAGGTAAAGTATTCTCTTTGGTTCTGTTCATCTCCTTTATTTATTATTCAACAAACCGACTACCCATTCTTCCGTGACGTGTTGTCTCATATCTCATGGTTAGTAGCTGAATATCAGGAAGAGAAGTGCTAAGACTTCTTAAGTGGTCGAAAGTTCTTTGCCAGGAAATCTTGCTTATTCGCGTTAGTAACAAAGGTAAGGAGTTACCCTCTGATTCTATTCGTTTGGTCATTCATCGTTTATTCGCCGCTTTAGTTTGATAACGTTGTTAGATAACCTTAGTTTCCATTATAGTATTGTACTGATCAAATATTCTCCATGGATGTGAGTGCTAGCCAATCTAAGGAAGGGAGTGCACCCTTAGTCTCTGCTCCTAAGTTCAAGAGGCGTGCAGTGTGAAAGCGTTCCGGCTAGTGAAAGCGTCGATGTAGAGAGTATAGTCTTACGTGTTATCAGGTGTGTAATTCTCACACACACTCTGTATATTCAATTATGTTATTAACTGTGTTGGCTGAAAGTCGAAACAACTGAATTGACAGTCGAGATACCCTTGGGGTAATGTTTGAAATACCGGGTAATTTCCACTACGATTTTATGTTCGAAAAATGTGTATGTATGATTTACTTGACTGTGTGTATTCGAAGCATGATCATTCATCTCGGTATGATAACATGTGCATGGACTTGGGATATGATGCGAAAGGGGAAGTGCTATTTAGGGACTATCACAGTGGTTTGGTACCACAGTGGGTTGGCCCCACATATATGATTCAGTGACTATGTCTCAGTGGCTTGGTGCCACGGTAGTTTAACACCACATACATATATGATTCAGTGACTCGTCCTAGTGGGTTGGTACCACAGTGGGTTGGCCCCACATATATATATTCGGGATTGTCACAGTGGTTTGGTACCACGGTGGGTTGGCCCCACACATACTATTAGTGACTTTGTCACAATGATCTAGTATCACGGTGGTCTAGAACCACAGTGGCTTGGTGCCACGGGCGTTTGGCTGATTCGGTGATATAGAGGTTGGAAAAGTAGGTGGGGACTGGGCTGCATTGCATACATGCTTGATGTGTTGGATTGTGTGGGCTAAGGCCCAACTGGCATCTGTGGGCTCAGAGCCCAAATATTGTTATTGGGGATTACACACTGAGTCTCAGTGACTCACCCCTCTGCTTAATTTTACAGGTAATCCTTAGATCACGGATTTGAAGCCGAGGCGAACTCGAGGTGGCCCTGCAGTGTTTTTAGTAATTTCGATACTATATTTTAAACTTCCCTATTAAGTTGGTTTTCGGTATTATAATAAGGCCACTTTAAATTTAATTTGGGTTTTTCTATAAAGTTGATTTAGCATGCTTAATAAACTATAAAAATTGATTTTCAATTAGCTAGTGAAAGATGGATAACGAGTAACAAAATTAATTCAGAGTTTTCATTTAAAATCTGCAACCTCATTTTTAATTGAAAAATTTAACGAAATTTTTCTTAAATTCAGTTTTCGGCAAATAAACCTGACTTCGTAATTCAGTCCAAATTAAACAAATCCTTTAAATTTTCCCTAAAGGTACATTAACGATACGCAAAGTTTTTCCAACTTGTGGTTTTTAGTTAGTTTTCCAAAATTATCTTCCCTGTAGCATACCAAATTCGGTCGTAGCATTTTGACCAGGTTTGGGGTGTTAAAATTGTGGTATCAGAGCCTGGTTCAAAAGCTCGGATATGGATATGAGGTTCAAAAATATTTTAAAAGATGGCTTGGAAAATGGTTTAGATAAAATACATGTTTTTTTGGAAACATGGCACCCGAGTCTCCGGCATCAAATTTGCACGGTAAGTCTTCTGACCTTTGGTTGTTTTACGTGAAGTAATTGCATTGTGTTATGAATGCTAGAAACTCAAATTTAGAGACTGAAACTTTAGGGTTATATGAATTGGCAAAAATTACTCATAAATGCTATTTTCATAAGACTTCTTGGTAATAAACAGTGGAAGGAAATACTAATTCATAAAACTTTTAATCAGACTAAGTCGCGTCAGTAGTCATGAGTGCTAGAGGACGTGGTCGTGGCATGCGAGGCCGTGGTAGAGGCCAGGGTGTTGGGTCTGAACCTTCAGAATCAGGACATGGGCCGAAAGGCGAAGTGCCAGCACCGCCAGTTGCGAAAGCTGAATTTCAGGATCAAACTAGTGGAGACGATGCTATGTCTCAGGCGATGTTACGTGTTTTAGAGAGAGTTACTGGAGTGAGCACGGGATCAGTAGCTCGAAAATTTGTGTCAGAGCGACTTGAGCTAATGAAATTTGAAATGTTTAGGGCGTTTACGGTGTGGCTCCTAACATAGCTGAGTATTGGTTGGAAACAGTTGAGCGCATCATGGATGATCTTGACTGCACTGAGGAAGAGAAACTGAAAGGAGTTGTGTCTCTTCTCCGAGATGAGGCTTACCAGTGGTGGCTCACGGTTAGAGATGGTACAGCAGCAGACCGCATTACCTGGGACTTCTTTAAGTCTGCGTTCCAAGGGAAATATATTGGGTCGAGCTATGTGGATGATCAGCGAAAGGCATTCCTTAATTTGGTTCAGGGAAGTAAGTCAGTGGCCGAGTATGAAGCGAAATTTTTACGTCTGAGTGGTTATGCCCGGGGTATTGTTGCAACAGATCATGAGCATTGTGTCCGATTTGAAGATGGCCTGAGGGACGAGTTGCGAGTACTGATAGCTCCGCAACGGGAAAGGGAGTTCGCCGTTCTGGTTGAGAAGGCTAAGATAGCTGAATAGGTAAAGAGGACAGAGAGGCAAAATCAGGATAGGGACAAGGGAAGGAATAAGAGGAATTTTGGGTCATCAGGATCTACAAGGAATTTTCAGAAGAGGCCTAGGTTAGATGGACTGGGACGAGCTGCGAGGCTTGCTGCTGTTGGTCGATCCCAACTGTGTACTCGATGCGGAAAATTTCATTTAGGAGAGTGTTGGTTGGGTGGTAGAGGATGTTTCAGATGTGGATCTATGGATCATCGGGTAGGGATCGGCGCAAGAGCCGAATGCAGTGGGACGTGAGGGTCGATTTATGTTCGACTTGGTAGAGGTGGCGGCAACCACGAGAGAGGCCGTGGTCCGGCGAGAGGAGGAAATGGTTTTAATCGGGCGTGGAGCATCGGCGAGAGTCTTTGGGAATACTGGATGTGAGATAGCTCGGGTTGGTCTATGCGACTACGCCGAGAGGAGGCGATGCCGGACGTCATAACCGTGACGTTCCTTATTTTCGGTTTACCCTTTCTTTGCCTTTGATTGATATTGGGTCAACACATTCTTATGTTGCTAGTCATGTCTGGAACTCGAACATAGAATCTGAGATTGCTTCTAGGAGATGACCGTGATTAGCCCTCTAGGACAATCTGTAGTGGTGAATAAACTCTTTAGGAATGTGCCTTTAGAAGTTCAAGGGGTAGTTTTTCCGGCTGATTTGATGGAGCTACCGTTCGGCGAGTTTGATTTGATCTTAGGTATGGATTGGTTAGTGAGGTACCGAGCGAATCTAGATTGTGCTGCTAAGCGCATGGTGTTGAAAACCTCCGAGGATAATGTGGTCCTAGTGATAGGCGAAAGAAGGAACTACTTGTCCAATGTAGTGTCTACTTTAAAGGCTGAAAGAATGGTGAGAAAAGGATGCGAGGCTTTCTTAATTTTTTTCAGTACTCTGGAGGCTAAGGAATTGACTATAAAGGATGTCAGAATAGTGAAGGAATTCTCAGATGTTTTTCCAGAAGAGCTTCCAGGGTTACCTCTGGATCGCGAGGTGGAATTCGGTATTGATCTCCTCCCGGGAACAACGCCAGTGTCTATTGCCCCATATAGAATGGCGCCGAAGGAGTTGGTTGAACTGAAAGCCCAAATTCAGGAACTATTGGACCGGGGTTTTGTCTGACCCAGTGTGTCACCATGGGGAGCGCCGGTGTTATTCGTAAAGAAGAAGGATGGATCGATGCGGATGTGCATTGACTACAGGCAATTAAAAAAGTTGACGATTAAGAACAAGTACCCGTTGCCTGGGATAGATGATCTGTTCGATCAGTTGCGAGGCACTTTGGTCTTTTCAAAGATAGACTTGAGGTCAGGGTATCATCAGCTTAAGGTCAAGGAGGCGGATATTCATAAGACAGCTTTTCGAACTCGTTATGGTCACTACGAGTTCTTGGTAATGCCGTTCGGGTTGACGAATGCACCAGCAGCGTTTATGGACATGATGAACCGGGTATTCCAACCCTACCTAGACCGGTTTGTCGTAGTGTTCATAGACGATATCTTGGTGTATTCCAGGACAGAAGAGGAGCACGATTCGTATCTTCTGGTGGTTCTGCAGATTCTGAGGGAGAAGCAGTTGTACGCCAAATTCAGTAAATGTGAATTTTGGTTGAAGGAAGTTACCTTTTTGGGACATGTTGTGTCTGCTGAAGGGATTAGGGTTGATCCCCGAAAAATTGAAGCTGTGTTGGACTGGAAACCCCCTAAGTCTGTAGCAGAAATTCGGAGTTTTCTTGGTTTGGCTGGATATTATAGAAGGTTTGTTGAGGGGTTCTCGTTATTAGTTGCACCGTTAACTAAGTTATTACGGAAAGGAGTACCTTTTGTCTAAACAAATAAGCAGCAGGGAAGTTTTGAGAAGTTGAAGAGGGTTTTGACAGAGGCACCAGTGTTAATTCAGCCTGAAGCAGGGAAGGAGTTTGTCGTCCACTGTGATGCGTCGCACACGGGGTTAGGATGTGTGTTGATGCAAGAGGGGAAGGTGGTAGCATATGCGTCTCGGCAGTTGAGACCGCATGTAGTGACTTATCCCACGCATGATCTGGAGTTAGCTGCGGTAGTGTTCGCTCTGAAGATTTGGAGACACTATCTGTATGGGGAGAAGTCCGTTATCTACACAGACCACAAGAGCCTGAAGTACCTCCTTACCTAGAAGGAGTTGAATTTAAGTCAGCGGAGGTGGATTGAGTTGTTAAAGGACTACGATTGTTTGATCGAGTACCATCCGGGTAAGGCTAACGTAGTGGCAGATGCGTTGAGCCGTAAGGTAATATCGGACTTGAGAGCAATGTTTGCTCATCTTAGCTTGTATGATGATGGAAGCTTGTTAGCTGAACTTCAAGTGAAGCCTTCTTGGATCAGTCAGATAAAAGAGAAGCAGTTGTCTGATGAACCGCTAAGTGCTAAGTTTCAGCTAGTGGCAGGCGGTGAGATAACAGATTTTAGTATGAACAGCAATGGGGTTTTGTGCTTTCGGGGAAAGGCCTATATACCGAGGGATTCCGAGTTGAGGCAGAAGATTCTTCAGGAAGCGCATAGTAGCCCATATGCTATGCATCCTGGCGGAAGTAAGATGTATCGGGATCTACGTGAACAGTTTTGGTGGCCGGGTCTGAAGCAAGAGGTTACTGAATTTGTGGGTAGGTGTTTGACGTGTCAGCAGGTGAAGGAAGAACATCAGTCACCTTCAGGGTTGATGCATCCGGTAAAGATTCCAGTCTAGAAGTGGGAGAGAATAACGATGGACTTTGTGAGTGGGCTGCCCCTTACGCCTACGAAGAAAGATTCAGTGTGGATAATTGTAGATCGGTTGACGAAGTCCGCGCACTTCATACCGGTTTGGGTTGATTATTCACTATAGAAGTTAGCCAAGCTGTATGTAGCGAAGATTGTAAGGTTGCATGGGGTACCAGTGTCAATTATATCAAACAGAGACCCAAGGTTTACATCACGATTTTGGAAAGTGTTGCATCAAGCGTTGGGGACAGGACTAGACTTCAAACCTGATGTTTCATCCCTGCGGTGATGGTCAGTCTAAGAGAGTAATTCAGATCTTGGAAGACATGTTGAGAGGCTGTGTTATCGATTTCGGGGGTAGTTGGGAGGATTTTCTACCGTTGGCAGAATTTGCATACAACAATAGCTACCAATCTAGTATTCAGATGGCGCCCTACGAAGCATTGTATGGTCGGAAATGTCGTACTCCTACTTGCTGGACAGAGTTGGGTGAGCGTCAGATATTGGGTCCGGAATTAGTTTTGGAGATGGAGGAAAAAGTTAAGTTGATTCGGACTCGGTTGAAGGAAGCTTCTGACAGGCAGAAATCTTATGCTGATCTGAAGTGTAAGGATGTAGAATTTGCAGCGGGTGATCAGGTTTTTTTGAAAGTTTCGCCTCGGAAGAAAGTTGTGAGGTTTGGACAGAAGGGCAAGTTGAGCCCCAGGTTCATCAGGCCTTATCGAGTGTTGAAACGTGTGAGACCAGTGGCGTATCAGCTCGAGTTACCTCCGGAATTGAGGCAGATACATGATGTATTCCATGTCTCGATGTTGAGGCGATACCGATCGGATCCATCTCACGTAGTTCCAGTGGAAGAAATCGAAGTGAGACACGATTTATCTTTGAAGAGGAACCGATTCGAGATACTAGGCCGAGATGTTAAAGTATTGCAGAGAAAAACGGTTCCGTTGGTTAAAGTGTTGTGGTGGAACCACGGTTCAGAGGAGGCCACGTGGGAGCCAGAGGATGTGATATGATAGCAATACCCTCATCTCTTTTGATCAGGTAAATTTCGAGGCCAAAATTTCTTTAAGGGGGGTAGAACTGTAACATCCTGGAATAAGGGGTTCTACATTTTATGTGTTTTGTGTGTTTGGCATGATTTGTCTGTTAATTTGGTGTGTTTGGGGGTTCTGGGGAGGCTCGAGGTTAAGCTTGAGCCTTGGTGAAAATTTTGTTTTTGGGCACTTCAGGGGAGAGCTACCTGAGGCAGGCCTTAAGGGTAATTGCTTGTGTTTGTTGACACAAGAAAAGGTGTGGTAAGATGGCAAGGAGACGCCACTTAAGTTACAGGGAAGTGTCGTCAAAAGAGAGTAGCAGGAGGAAGGGGTTCGAGTCGTGTCGACAGCATTCAGAAGCTTTATTTTTGCGCCTAGGGAGCTAAGGTGGTGGATTCGGAAGGGGCTCTCCAAGGTTGTTGGTAGAATGAGTCAAAGATTTTGAATGACTGGCCATGAGGTGATAGTGGGGTTTGAATGGGTCAAACCAATTCAAATTATTGGAGGGGAGTGAAAGTAGGAGAAAAGTATGGGATTTGGATGTTGGTGGAGTGGTGGCCGATTGTGGGGAGCTTGATGTGGGGGGAGAATTCGGTTTTGGTGCTAGAAGAGGTGAGTGTGCCGAAAATTCTTTGGGTCTTAGGCTTTTCTCTCTTTTTTTTTGAAGCATATTCGGTCATTAAGGGGGGGTGTTGAGTGCCGACTTTTGGCAAGTCTTCTTGAGCTCTCTTTTAATCTTTTTCTTTCTTCTTTTCATTGGTTTTCCACTTTTCTCCAAGCAGAAATCATTCTCCCTTTCTTTTGCATTTTAGTAACCTTGACACATTTTTTCTTTACCAAAACCGTAGCACCCTTTGCTTCTCTTATCTCCTTCTTGTTTCTTTTGGTAATAGCCGAACCTTGTTTCCATTCTGACTTCTTATTTTCTCTTCTCTAATCACTTTCTTTTTGCAAATCGATTTCTCTCCTACTCCCTAACTCTTCTCTTTTCTTTGCTAGATAGCCGCCACTTATCCTTCAAGCCTTCTCAGTTGGCATTTTCTTGTTATTTTGGTAAGAGATTCTTCTTCTTCTTCTTTTTCTATTCGTTCTTTTCACTTGTTGGTTGTTAAATCGAAGGTGCTGACTCAATTCCTTGGGGCATTGGCCAATTGTAGGGGGCTCATTCTCGTATTCTTTTCTTCATCTAGCCAGCGTTTGGAAGGTCATTGGGACTCATTCGGTTTCACAAGCCAACCTTCTAAGAGTTCGGTTTCCGTTGATTAAGGTAAAGTATTCTCTTTGGTTCTCTTCATCTCCTTTATTTATTATTCAACAAACCGACTACCCATTCTTCCGTGACGTGTTCTCTCATATCTCATAGTTAGTAGCCGAATATCAGGAAGAGAAGAGCTAAGACTTCTTAAGTGGTCGAAAGTTCTTTGCCAGGAAATCTTGCTTATTCGCGTTAGTAACAAAGGTAAGGAGTTACCCTCTGATTCTATTCATTTGGTCATTCATCGTTTATTCGCCGCTTTAGTTTGATAACATTGTTAGATAACCATTGTTTCCGTTATAGTATTGTACTGATCAAAGATTCTCCATGGATGCGAGTGCTAGCCAATCTGAGGAAGGGAGTGGACCCTCAGTCTCTACTAAGTTCAAGAGGCGTGCTGTGTCGGCGGTTCGGGACTTTCCGCCGCGCTTTGGTAGAGAGCCGACGACTGCCTGGGATAGGCAAATAGCTGTCGTTCCAGCTAGTGAAAGCGTCGACGTAGAGAGTATAGTCTTACACGTTATCAGGTGTGTAATTCTCACACACACTCTGTATATTCAATTATGTTATTAACTGTGTTGGCTGAAAGCCGAAACGACTGAATTGATAGTCTAGATACCCTTGGGGTAATGTTGGAAATACCGGGTAAGTTCCACTACGATTTTATGTTCGAAAAATGTGTATGTATGATTTACTTGACTGTGTGCATTCGAAGCATGATCATTCATCTTGGTATGATAACATGTGCATGGACTTGGGATATGATGCGAAAGGAATTGCTATTTAGGGGTCATCACGG
Organism: Gossypium sturtianum; assembly: GCA_025698515.1. Classification (NCBI taxonomy): domain Eukaryota; kingdom Viridiplantae; phylum Streptophyta; class Magnoliopsida; order Malvales; family Malvaceae; genus Gossypium; species Gossypium sturtianum. The sequence continues at coordinate 97,754,554 of CM046948.1, forward strand.
TGGTTTGGTACCACGATGGGTTGGCCCACATATATGATTCGATGACTATGTCTCGGTGGCTTGGTGCCACGGTGGTTTAACACCACGTACATATATGATTGATGACTTCGTCCGGTGGTTTGGTACCACGGTGGGTTGGCCCCACATATATATATTCGGGATTGTCACGGTGGTTTGGTACCAGGGTGGGTTGGCCCCACACATATTATTAGTGACTTTGTCACAGTGATCTGGTATCACGGTGGCCTAGAACCACAGTGGCTTGGTGCCACGGGCGTTTGGCTGATTTGGTGATATAGAGGTTGGAAAAGTAGGTGGGGCTGGGCTGCATTGTATACATGCTTGATGTGTTGGATTGTGCGGGCTAAGGCCCAACTGGCATCTGTGGGCTCAGAGCCCAAATATCGTTATTGGGGATTACACACTGAGTCTCAGTGACTCACCCCTCTGCTTAATTTTGAAGGTAATCCTTAGATCGCGGATTTGAAGCCGAGGCGAACTCGAGGTGGCCCTGCAGTGTTTTTAGTAATTTTGATACTATATTTTAAACTTCCCTATTAAGTTGGTTTTCGGTATTGTAATAAGGCCACTTTAACTTTAATTTGGGTTTTTCTATAAAGTTTATTTAGCATGCTTAATAAACTATAAAAATTGATTTTCAATTAGCTAGTGAAAAATGGATAACGAGTAACAAAATTAATTAAGAGTTTTCACTTAAAATCTGCAACCTCATTTTTAATTGACAAATTTAACGAAATTTTTATTAAATTCGATTTTCGGCAAATAAACCTGACTTCGTAATTCAGTCCAAATTAAACAACTCCTTTAAATTTTCCCTAAAGGTACATTAACGATACGCAAAGTTTTTCCAACTTGTGGTTTTTACTTAGTTTTCCAAAATTATCTTCCCTGTAGCATACCAAATTCGGTCGTAGCGTTTTGACCGGGTTTGGGGTGTTACAAAAATATACCATTACTAGCCATTCCAATGACTAGATTACAAACATCCATTTACATATCATCATTGGTAAAATTAGCTTATACATGCCATTATGTCAAACTAAGTTTTCTATTTTTACCAAAACAAGCTGGAGGATAGTGTGATGATACTCCGACCGATCTCCAACCTTTACGAGCTTTCAATCGCTATAAAACAGGGAAAAGAAAACCTAGTAAGCATTTAACGATTAGTAAGTTCGTATAACAGGAATTTAACTTACCATATATTTACATTTAAGATAAGCATACAATTATGCATCCAAGCATTTTGGCTTATAGCCTAAAACACAACTTCACCAATCATGTTAGTCAAGTAATTCACATAATACCAAGAACATGGATTAGCTCATCATTTAATGTCTTTTATATACATATTATTTCCATAAGATTATTCCATATTACATCTACACTTTGATGAAAAATCATTTCAAATTCAGTTTAGCCATGTTAGAACTTTACCCATTGAATTTATTTGAAATATCGATGGACACGCTCGTATAGTACACTTTAGTGTACACTACTATAATTCGTCAATTCATTTCTAGGGGGTACCCAATTAGGGCACATAATCGGGAAGCACACTCTCGAGCCTTGTAACGGGAAGCTCACACAGAGCCATTTTGGGAAGCTCATAAAGAGCATATCGGGAAGCTTATCCGGGCTACATAACGGGAAGCTCATATGTAACACTCTTAACCCGAAACTGTCGCTAGAATAGGGTTGAGAGGCATTACCGAGCAATCGGAACATTTCACATCCATTTCAAGACACAAAGTCAAACATCAATCAAACATATTCAAACACGAGTATATAGTCCCTTATCGAGGTCTTCGAGACCTTAAACACTTGTTAGAAAGAGGTCGGGACTAAGCCGAAGACTTACGAAACTTTTCAGAAATTTAAACATTCATTAACACTGCAAAAGTCACACGCCCGTGCAGTTGGGCCGTGTCCCTCACACGACTACCAGACACGCCCATGTGTCCAGGTCGTGCCAAAACAGAGCATACATACTGACTTGTTCACACGGCCACCAGACACGCCCGAGTGCCATGGCTGTGTATCATTAAGCTAACTACTGACTTGGTCACACGGCCACCATGCACGCCCGTGGGCCACGGCCGCGTAACCTGTCCAGACACACCAAGAAGTGACCCTTAAACCACACGGCAGGGACACACGCCCGTGCCTCTTGGCCATGTATGCAAAATAGGGCATTTGCAAGACCAATTTGCCACCTATACAAGGATCAACCAACAATCTTCAAAACAATACAAAGACATGCTTCTAAATGTATTCAAAACATAACATTTCATACACCAATTAGTCATCAACAATATCATCTACTTCCATACCTAATGTCATCACAAATGGGTCCATTCAAGTATCAATTATGCATCTCAAGACATATATTTATCAAGCCTTATATAATTTATGCTATACTTCATTCTCAAACCACATCTTCCATCAACCACATAATCATGAAATATACCATATTTATAGCTCATTCATAAGTTCAACATCATTCATCCTCTAAACCAAATCACATGGCAATGATTAAGCATTTCAAAACATGCCATAACTTCTAGCCTATACATGCCATATTTCAACTATAGACATCTTTCCAAAAGTACCCAAGATAGATTGCCAATAGTGTGATAGAGATGCTGACGATTCACGGATCCGAGCTAACTTTACTGACACTGTAAAACAGAGAAACAATCACACAGTAAGCTTTCAAAAGCTTAGTAAGTTCATAACATAATACATTATACTAAAACCAACCATCACATAGATTATTTCACAATCACATATATCATACCATCCAAAACTAATATGTTCAATCAACCTTCCATAACTCATTCATAGTTTCATCCACCACATAGGTTCCGAACGTACCTTAGCCAACACTTAGTTGTCAATTACATTTGCTACTCAATACTCACTATTTCATTTCGATCAACTTTCGTCTCTTCTTTGATTCAATCGCACACTTAGTGCCCAAATAGTTAGCCGAAGCTTAATTAGCATTGCACACATAGTGCATCCATATCAAACCGATCTTAAATCACTATCGCACACACACTGCCAACCACAAAGCCGAAGCTTATATTATTTCGCACACACAGTGCTAATCATCTCGGTCACATTTCCGAATACGCACACTTAGTGCCACATAACTTAAACCCTCACATAACATTCACAATTCAATAATATCATATCATTCATGTCATAACATTAAACATAGTTAAATACACGTATTATGTCTGAACTTACCTCGGACGTCAAAATACCGAAACGGTCGATTAATCGAGCACTTTGTCTTTGCCTCGATCTCGATCCGAACCTCTCCTTTCTTGGTCTATACACATTAAAATTCAGTCCATTCAATCACCAATTCATTCAATTTAGTCCACACACACTTATTTAGGGCATTTTACAAAATAGCCATCACATTTTCACATTTTAACACTTTCGTCCCTAATTCATAAAATCATCAAATACACATAATTTGTTTGTACCCATACCTAGTCGAATTCTCACTTTACTCATACAAGCCCAAATATTTCATTTATTTCACATTTTAGTCCTTCAAAATGCCATTTTCACAATTTAGCCCTAATTAGCTAAATTCATCAAAAATTCAAGAACAAAACATGTTCATTAAACACATATCTTTCATTTAACACCAATAGTCATCACAAATCTCACCATTTCATCAATGATACATCTCATAAACATCATCAATTCACAAAATTACAACATTGGTTTCAAAGTTTACGAAGCAACGATTGCAAAAACGTAGAAATTATTAAAAACCGAAGTCAAACATACCTTGAATCAAGCTTGTTCTTAGCCGAAACCTAGATGTTCTTCTTTATTCTTTTTCTTTGCTAATTTTTGGCACTAAAAATGATAACTAGGCTATTTTCATGCTTTTGTTTGATTATTAATCATATCATTTATCTATTTACTATATTAACCTTATATAATAAAATTATAAAACATATTTTTCAAGGTCATTATTAACCATAACCGTCCACTATCAATAGTAATAGGCAAATTGCCTTTTAATGACTTCACATTATAAAGACATCAACACTTAGGCATTCAACAATTAGCACACAACATTTTACACTTTATGCGATTAAGTCCTTTCCCACAATTCGACACACAGTCGATCAAATTTTTACACCAAATTTTCACACAGGCTATATCACATATAATCAACACCAAAAATAACATTAAAATATTATTTTGACCTCGGATTTGTTGCCTCAAAACCACTGTTCTGACTAGGGTCTAAATCAGGCTGTTACAACTCTCCCCCCTTAGAGATTTTTGTCCCCGAAAATCTTACCAATGAATAGATGTGGATATTGCTCTCTCATAACATTCTCAGGCTCCCACGTTGCCTCTTCAACTCCGTGTTTGTGCCACAACACTTTCACTAAGGAAACTCTTTTGTTTCTCAACTCTTTAATCTCTCATGCCAAAATTCGAATCGGTTCTTCACTATATGACAAATCTGACTGAATCTCAACCTCAGTAGGAGCAATCACATGAGACGGATCAGATCGGTACCGTCGAAGCATTGACACATGAAACACGTTATGGATCTTTTCTAACTTAGATGGCAACAACAATCTATACGCAACTTGCCCAACACGTTCGATAATCTTATATGGTCCGATGAACCTCAAACTCAACTTTCCTTTTCTGCCAAATCGAAGTATTTTCTTCCACGGAGACACTTTCAAAAACACTTTATCACCAACTTCGAATTCAATATCCTTTCATTTCAAGTCTGCATAAGACTTCTGATGATCTGAGGCCGCTTTCAAACTGTCACGAATCACTTTCACTTTTTGCTCAGTCTCTTCTATAAGATCAACCGCGTAAATCTTATTTTCACTCAGCTTAGTCCAATACAATGGAGTTCGACATTTTCGACCGTAAAGAGCCTCATATGGTGCCATTTTGATGCTAGATTGAAAACTGTTATTATACACGAATTCAATTAACGGCAGATGTTTTTCCCACGTACTCTCAAATTCAAGTACACAACACCTTAACATATCTTCAAGAATTTGAATGATTCGCTCGGACTGACCATCCGTTTGCGGATGAAAAGCAGTACTGTAATGCAATTTTGTGCCTAACGCATCTTGCAATTTCCTCCAAAATTGCGAGGTAAATCTCAGATCTCTGTCAGACACAATAGATAGTGGCACCCCGTGCAATCTCACAATCTCAGCAGTATATAATTCAGCCAATCTATTGAGTGAATAATCTGTTCACACCGGAATGAAATGAGCTGATTTCGTCAATCGGTCAACTATCACCCAGATTGCATCTTTCTTTCCCGGAGATAAAGGCAATCCCGACACAAAGTCCATCGTGATTCTCTCCCATTTCCACTCAGGAATCATGATCGGTTGTAACAAATCGGATGAAACCTGGTGTTTAGCTTTAACTTGCTGACAAATTAAACATTTCCACACAAAGTCAGAGATGTCCCGTTTCATACCATGCCACCAATAAAACTGTTTCAAGTCATTATACATTTTTGTACTCACCGGATGAACAGTCGATCGACTACTGTGAGCTTCATTCAAAATCGTCCGGATCAACTCTAAATTTTTCAGAACACAAATCCGATCTCTAAATCTCAGACAATCATCACTATCAACTCGAAATTCTGAATAGGAATTCAAATCACATTAAGCTCGTTTTGCTATTATCTCCTCATCACTTTTCTAAGCATCGCAAATCTGACTTACAAACATCGGTCTCACTTTTAACTCAGCCAAAACTGAATAATCATCACACAGATCTATCTGAGTACTCATAGCTTGTAAAGCACATGAAGACTTTCGACTCAAGGTATAAGCAACAACATTAGCTTTTCCCGGATGATAATCAATCGCAAGTTCATAATCTTTCAACAATTCTAACCATCTTCTCTATCGTAAATTCAATTCTTTCTAAGTCATCAAGTACTTCAAACTTTTATGATCAGTATAAATATGACATTTCTCACCAAATAGATAATGATGCCAAATCTTCAACGCAAATACAATCGTGACCAATTCAAGGTCATGCCTCGGATAATTCTTTTCATGCGGCTTTAACTGCCTCGAAGCATAAGCAGTAAGTTTGCCTTCTTGCATCAGCACACATCCCAAACCATTCAACGATGCATCACTATAAACTATGAATTATTTGCCCGATTCAGGTTGAACTAACACTAGTGCTTCTGTCAACAACATTTTCAGCTGCTCAAAACTCTATTGACATTTTTCCGACCACTTGAATTTAAGATCTTTCTGTAGCAACTTTGTTAGCGGAGTCACAATCATTGAGAAGCCTTTCACAAATCGTGTATAATATCCCGCAAGTCCTAGAAAACTACAGACTTCAAACACATTTCTCGGAGGCTTCCACTCTAAAATGGCCTAAATTTTACTCGGATCAACACGTATCCCCGCAGCTGACACAATGTGCCCCAGAAAACTAACCTCACGTAACCAGAACTCACATTTGCTAAACTTTGCGTACAATTGCTTCTCACGCAGAGTTTGTAGCACAATTCTCAAATGCTCGTCATGTTGTGTCTCATCACATGAATAAATCAGAATATCATCAATAAACACCACCACAAAGCGATCCAAATAAGGTCTGAATATCCGATTCATCAAATCCATAAACACTGCAGGGGCATTTGTTAGTCTAAAAGGCATCACTAAGAATTCATAATGTCCGTACCTCATTCTGAAAGCAGTTTTTGGTACATCGGATTCTTTAATTCTCAACTGATAGCAGCTCGATCTCAAATTTATCTTAGAAAACACTGTAGCTCCTTTCAGCTGATCAAATAAATCATCAATACGTGGCAACGGATACTTATTCTTTATTATCACTTTATTCAACTGTCTATAATCGATACACATCCTAATAGTGCAATCTTTCTTTTTCAAAAATAGCACAGGAGCACCCCAGGGCGAGAAACTCGGTCGTGCAAATCCTCTATCAGTCAACTCTTGCAACTGAGACTTCAACTCTTTCAATTCTGTTGGTTCCATTTTATATGGAGCTATCGAGATAGGAGTCGTTCCCAGAACTAATTCAATACCGAATTCAACTTCTCTGATTGGAGGTAATCCTGACAATTCTTCAGGAAACACATCTGGAAACTCACTAACCACAAGCACAGATTCAACTTTCTTTTTTGACACTTTTGTATCAATCACATATGCTAGATAAGCTTCACAACCCTTTCTCACACAGTTCAAAGCTTTCATTGCAGATACAACAGCTGCTAACCCTTTCATATCACTGGATTCAATTCGAACTATCTCACCGTTCTGACTTTTCAATTTGATACTCTTTCTTTTACAATTCACAATGGCATTATGCAAAGTAAGCCAATCCATACCTAGAATAATATCAAATTCATCGAATGGTAGCAACATCAAATTAGCCGGAAAGCATATATCCCAAAAAATCAATGGACAATTCTTACACACTTTATCCACCAAAACACACTTGCCTAAAGGGTTCGATACTCTAATCACAAATTCAGTAGACTCAACAGGTAGAGTCTTACTTGATACTAGATTCACACACACATATGAATGAGTAGATCCTGGATCTATCAATGTAATCACATCAGTACCAAATAGAGTAAAAGTACCAGTGATGACGTCTAGAGATGGCGCTTCCTCTCGTGCATGAATGGCATAGGCTCGAGCAGGTACTCTTGCCTCTGATCTCAAAGCTGTATCAGTAGTCCCTCTTTGACTTCCACTCACATTCCCGGTGTTTCTGGGTGGTCTACCTCTAGCCGTAACATTACTCGATCTCACATTCTAAACATTTTCTTCCTCAGTCATCTTTGGGCAGTCTCAAATGAAGTGATATCATGATCCACATTTATAGCAAACTCTATTGTTGTACTTTCCCCATCATTCTCCCACATGTCATCTTCCACACTGTCTACACTCAGGTTTGTTACTTTTAGCACTACCAACATTTGATTCCATTGGAGCTTGAGTTCTCGGGCCAACACTTAGTCTTGCGCGGTCTCTATTCGGATGTCCAAATGAAGCATTTGATCGGTTGCTTGCATCTCTAAATCTCTTCATCGAAGGTTGAGAAAACTTACTCATCGATCTTTTTCTTTCATCACGAGCTTCGATTTCAGCTTTCCTCTTTTCTTTACTGGGCTCTTCGACTTTGCAGGCTCTTTCAACTAACACAACAAATTCATTTATATCCAGTATCCCAACCAACAACTTAATATCCTCATTCAGCCCTTCTATAAAGCGTTTACACATAGTAGCTTTGGTCAAAACACATTCTCGCGCATATTGGCTCAATCTCACAAATTCTCGTTCATACTCTGTAACTGACATACGGCCTTGTTTTAACTCAAGAAACTCTTTACGTTTCTGATCTATGAATCGTTGACTAATATACTTCTTTCAAAATTTAGCTTGAAAGAAATCCCATGTGATTCTCTCTCTCGAAACCACGGATGTCAACGCCTTCCACCAGTTATAGGCTGTATCTCTCAACAATGAAACTGCACACTTAATGCATTCATCAGGGGTCAACGACATCTCATCGAATACCCGAATTATATTCTCAAGCCAAAACTCAACTCGCTCAGAATCGTCATCAGCTATGGCCCTAAACTCTTCGGCCCCGTACTTACGAATCTTATCCATAGGAGGCTTATTCAATTGGATCGGGTTTATCACTTGTGGCACAATAGGTATTTGTGGGGGTGGAGGTTGTGGAGCAGCCGGATTTGTTTGAACGAACTCTGAAAACCACTCACTCATCATTTGGAAGAAGGTTTGCTTAGCCTCTCCTCCCTCACCAATATCATTTGGCCTAGATGTGGTCGGCACTGTCCCTTGAGCGGGAGCAGGAGCATTACTCTCAACATCGTCAGCAACTACTCGATTGGGATCCATTACTATACGAAAACACATTTATAACTGTCAGGATTTGTCACACTATCGCAATTTCATATATGGCATGTATAGCTAGACTCACACGCGCTACGTTAGTCCGAGAATCGACTAAACTGTAGCTCTGATACCAATAAAATGTAACACCCTTAACCCAAAACTGTTGCCAAATAGGGTTAAGAGGCATTACCGAGTAATCAGAACATTTCACATCCATTTCAGGACACAAAGTCAAACATCAATCAAACAAATTCAAACACGAGTATATAGTCCCTTATCGAGGTCTTCGAGACCTTAAACACTTGTTAGAAAGAGGTCGGGACTAAGCCGAAGACTTACGAAAGTTTTTAGAAATTTAAATATTCATCAACACTGCAAATGTCACACGCCCGTACAGTTGGGCCGTGTGCCTCACACTACTACCAGACACACCCATGTGTCCAGGTCGTGCCAAAACAGAGAATACATACTGACTTGTTCACACGGCCACCAGACACGCCCGTGTGCCATGGTCGTGTATCATTAAGCTAACTACTGACTTGGTCACATGGCCACCATGCACGCTCGTGGGCCACGACCGTGTAAACTGTCCAGACACACCAAGAAGTGACCCTTAAACCACACGGCAGGGACACACGCCCGTGCCTCTTGGCCATGTATGCAAAATAGGGCATTTGCAAGACCAATTTGCCACCTATACAAGGATCAACCAACAATCTTCAAAACAATACAAAGACATGCTTCTAAATGTATTCAAAACATAACATTTTATACACCAATTAGTCATCAACAACATCATCTACTTCCATACCTAATGTAATCACAAATGGGTCCATTCAAGTATCAATTATGCATCTCAAGAAATATATTTATCAAGCCTTATATAATTTATGCTATACTTCATTCTCAAACCACATCTTTCATCAACCACATAATCATGAAATATACCATATTTATAGCTCATTCATAAGTTCAACATCATTCTTCCTCCAAGCCAAATCACATGGCAAGGATTAAGCATTTCAAAACATACCATAACTTCTAGCCTATACATGCCATATTTCAACTATATACATCTTTCCAAAAGTACCCAAGATAGATTGCTGATAGTGTGATAGAGATGCTGTAATGCCCCGAATTTGGGCCTAGTAGAATTGGGCCCATTAGGCCTTAGGCACGAGAGCGTTTAAAAATTTTTGAGAACAAGAGAATGGCTTAAATGCAAGTTGGATCTATTAGGTGAGTGATTTTGGAAGGTTAGAGGGCTTCTATGAAGTCCCGGGTTCAAACTTTGGCTTTAGGGAAATTTTGGTTTTAGGTGAATAAAACCCTAGGAGTTAGTAGTAGGCTTTAAGAATAAAATATGGAGAAAAATGACACAAGGAAAGGAGTGGTCTAGTGGCAAGGCATCATTAAGGGGATAATTGAGTGCTTGGGTTCAAGTCTTGGCGCTTGCATTTCATTTTGATTTATTTTTGAGTGAACTTGGACTTTGGCCCATAGATTTATATTTAGTTGCGCATGATTTTAGACACAATAGGAGCTTGTGGCCTAGTGGCTACTAGCGTAGATTATGCTACAGGGGAGCCTGGGTTCGAATCTCATGAGTAGCAAAAAGGGGATATTTATTTTGCTAAGTTGGGGCGACAAGAGTTTGTGTTGGATTTAAACTCTATTGAAGGAGGGATCCCACATCGAAAAGCTAGCAAGAGGGAAGGTGAGAAGCTGGCTATAAATGGAGCTGTCTGTGAGGAGAGGAAGCATACCTGGTTGGCGTTGGGCATAGGAGGATTCGGAGCGCGGATTAGCTTCAGATTCATATCAGGTGTGTATTTCGCCCTACTCTAGCTGTAGAGCGGCAAATGCCGAAATGCTGGTCACACGACAATGGTAGCCACACGAGCATGCGAGCGCACGTGTGGGAGCTTCGACGCGATAGTTGAGGCCACCATGAGTATTCTTGTGGGTTAGGCTGTTTGGGCCTCGATGGGTCGAAAGGGGCTAAGTGGGCCCATATGATTAGGTTGTACGATTGTGTAGTGGATGTTGGATTAGACTATGTGAACCTCATATATGTGGTTAGATTAAACGGGCCACACGAGCGTGTGGACCCATTTGGGCCGAGAATGGGCCCTAGGCCCATTCGCATCGTTATCTCTCTTTAGAATACCCTTGGTTTACAAAATTACTGAAATACCCTTGGTTTTCAAAATTACTGAAATACCCTTGGTTTACAAAATTACTGAAATACCATTGGTTTACAAAATTACTGAAATACCCCCGGTTTACAAAATTATTGAAATACCCCTGGTTTGCAAAATTACCGAAATACCCCTAGTTTGTGAAATTACCGAAATACCCCTGGTTTACAAAATTACCGAAATACCCCTAGTTTGTAAAATTACCAAAATACCCCCGATTTGTGAAATTACCGAAATACCCCCAGTTTGCAAAATTACCAAAATACCCCCGGTTTGTGAAATTACCAAAATACCCCAGTTTGCAAAATTACTGAAACACCCTCGATGGGTAAATTACCGAAGTACCCTCAAGGGGTGAAATTACCGTTTTACCCCTAAACGACAAAATGACCGTTGTACCCTCGTGGTAGTACTAACGTTGTATGTGTTAATTGTTTGATTGATTATGTTTGAGATGCGTTGCATACATGGATTGGTTATGAGTAGAATTATCGAACTACCCCTATAGGGTAGAATTACCGTAATACTCTTATAGGGTAAAATGACTGATTTGCCCTTGTAGGTAAATGATCGACTTGTGCAATGAGTGGACTAATTTGACTGTGGTTGTATGACTGATATGCTTTTATTACATGTTTAAATAATTGTTACTGAGCATGGCCATTTTGCATACACGTGTAATGATTGAGCATGACATACACGACATATTGCATGGGGTTGGGATTATTAATACGGAGGAAGTGCTAATAGGATCGCATGGTCGCTTGACGACTGTGGATCCACCGAAGGCTTTATAGCCACCGCAGGCTTTTTAGCCACCGAGCAGCCATGCTGCACCGATAATGTTACTGAGGGCTGTGTGCCATTAATATGGCTTCGTGCCGTAATTATGGGCTTTGTGCCAATGCCGAAGGCTTTGTGCCGATATTATGGCTTTGTGCCAATCGTATTTACCGTGGCTATGTGCCTAACTTATATATCGATGACTCTGTGTCGATCATATTTACCCAAGGCTGTGTGCCGATTATAATACAGTCACTGATGGCTTTGTGCCAATTGTAATACCGCTACTGAAGGCTTTTTAGCCACTGAGCAGCCATGCTGCACCGATAAGTTAGTGCCACAACTGGTGCTACATACGGAGTGTAGGGATGGGTGGGTCGATTAAATCCCCACAGGAGTGTATGGTTGGACAGGAGATGGAGTGCAGGGTTGGGATGGGCATTAATGCATTGCATATATGGATTTTAATACTGAAATGGGCTTAGGCCCAGATATTTATGATATGTGACATTTGGTACGGGTTAAGGCCCAACTAAGGCTTTTATGGGCTAAGGCCCAATTGCCACCGTTACTGAAATGGGCTTCGGCCCGGATTATTGTGATTCATGTTCTTACTGATGAGGGTTGTACACACTGAGTTTTCATAAACTCACCCCCTCTTTTTAATTTTTCTCAGGTAATCCTCAGTAGGCGGTTCGATGTACTAGAGGACTCGGAGGTGGCCACACTACGAGTAGTTTCAGATTTCTGTATTCCCCTTATTTTTATTTTATTTTGGGTTTATATTTTGTAATAAGGCCTCTCTTAAATTCCGGTTTTTAGTTTGGGATTTTTAGTTTATTAAGTTTTAAATCTGCTAAACATTTAATCGCGATTTTCCAAAACAATATCTGTTTTCAAAACACTACGCTTTCGTAACTAAGTTGTAAATATCACGTTTTCATAAGTCAATTGTTTTAAATTAATAACAATCGCAAACTGAGACTTTAGTTTTTAAATATCAAGAAGGGTTTTCAATGAAAACGCGGTTATCAAAAAACACCTCAATGTGACACGCCAGATTCGGGCCTAACTTCTAGGCCGGGTTTGGGGTGTTACAGATGCTGACGATTCCCGGATCCGAGCTAACTTTACTAACACTGTAAAACAGAGAAACAATCACACAATAAGCTTTCAAAAGCTTAGTAAGTTCATAACATAATACATTATACTAAAACCAACCATCACATGGATTATTTCACAATCACATATATCATACCATCCAAAACTAATATGTTCAATCAACCTTCCATAACTCATTCATAGTTTCATCCACCACATAGGTTTCGGACGTACCTTAGCCAACACTTAGTTGTCAATTACATTTGCTACTCAATACTCACTACTTCATTTCGATCAACTTTCGTCTCTTCTTCGATTCAATCGCACACTTAGTGCCCAAATAGTTAGTTGAAGCTTAATTAGCATCGCACACATAGTGAATCCATATCAAATCGATCTTAAATTAGTATCGCACACATACTGCCAACCACAAAGCCGAAGCTTATATTATTTTGCACACACAGTGCTAATCATCTCGGTCACATTTTCGAGTACGCACACTTAGCGCCACATAACTTAAACCCTCACATATCATTCACAATTCAATAATATCATATCATTCATCCCATAATATTAAACATAGTTAAATACACGTATTATGTCCAAACTTTTTAACACGTATTATGTTCGAACTTACCTCGGACGTCAAATTACCGAAACGGTCGATTAATCGAGCACTTTGTCTTTGCCTCGATCTCGATCCGAACCTCTCCTTTCTTGGTCTATACACATTCAAATTTAGTCCATTCAATCACCAATTCATTAAATTTAGTCCACACACACTTATTTAGGGCATTTTACAAAATAGCCATCACATTTTCACATTTCGACACTTTAGTCCCTAATTCATAAAATCATCAAATACACATAAATTGTTTGTACCCTTACCTAGCCGAATTCTCACTTTACTCATACAAGCCCAAATATTTCATTTATTTCACATTTTAGTCCTTCAAAATGCCATTTTCACAATTTAGCCTTAATTAGCTAAATTCATCAAAAATTCAAGAATAAAACATGTTCATTAAACACATATCTTTCATTTAACACCAATACTCATCACAAAGCTCACCATTTCATCAATTACACATCTCATAAAAATTATCAATTCTCAAAATTACAACATGGGTTTCAAAGTTTACGAAGCAATGTTGCAAAAACGTAAAAATTATCAAAAATCGAAGTCAAACATACCTTGAATCAAGCTTGTTCTTAGTCGAAACCTAGATGTTCTTTTTTCTTCTTTCTTCTTTTCTAATTTTTGGCACTAAAGATGATAACTAGGCTATTTTCATGCTTTTTTTTATTATTAATCATATCATTTATCTATTTACTATATTAACCTTATATAATAAAATTATAAAACATATTTTTCAAGGTCATTATTGACCATAACCATCCACTATCAATAGTAATAGGAAAATTGTCTTTTAAGGACTTCACATTATAAAGACATCAATACTTAGGCATTCAACAATTAGCACACAACATTTTACACTTTATGCGATTAAGTCCTTTCTTACAATTCGACACACAGTCGATCAAAATTTCACACCAAATTTTCACACAGGCTATATCACATATAATCAAGCCCAAAAATAACATTAAAATATTATTCCGACCTCAGATTTGTGGTCTCAAGACCACTATTCTAACTAGGGTCTAAATCGGGCTGTTACATCATAAGAGCCATAATCGGGAAGTTCACAAAGAACCTTATCGAGAAGTTTACAAAGAACCATATCATGAAGCTCTAGATAGCCAATATCGAGAAGTTCAAGCGAGCATTATCGGGAAGTTCATAAAGAGCCAATTTAAAGGAAAGCTCACGAAGAGCCTTTAATCGGGATGCTCTGTAACATCCTGAAATTCAGAAATTTATGTTTTACATTATATCATGCGATAGGCTAGTCAATAGTGTTAGTTGTGTATGTTTAGGGACCCTAAGAAGGCTATGGGTTGAGTTGGGCCTTAGTAAAATTTTTGTGTTTAAGCACTTTAAGGAGAGAAGGTTAGTGGCATCAAGACTTAAGGAAATAAATGTGTATTTTTCTAGCACAAGTGAAGCACATGGTGGAGTGGGGTGGCGTCAAGTGGAGAGCATTGAGGGAAGGGGTTCGAAACCCATCTATTGCAACTTTTGGACTTAAATTTTTGAGCTTCTCAAGTGTTGTATGGTAAGTGTCGGCCATGGCATCAAAGAAGGAAAGGAAGACTTTTCTAATGTTGGAAAGAAGACTAAGAAAATATGGTAAGGATGAAAGCAAGGGAAAAAGAAGGAAATAAATAAAGGAAAGGGATAAGGTGGGGGAACATGTTGGCCGAATCTTAGGGAGGTGTTTTGGACAGAAATTTTGGGTCAACCTTAATCCTTTTGGTGCTTGGGATACACGGTTTTGTTGGAGAAAAAAGAGAGAGCCGAATTTTCCTAGCCTATTTGCAAGTTTGTGCATGAAAGGCCTATTTTCTCTTTTGAACATTTTTGGTACTCTTTTCCAACCTTTTTCCTTTGTTGCCAAAACAAAATATGATAAAAACACTCAAAGCATTTTGCTCACTTTTTCCTTTGTGTTAGCCGAATTATCTAACACTTCTTTTTCCATTTTTTCTTTTCTTTTTACCATTTCTTCAACCTTTCTACCTTTTTCCTAAATCGACAGTACCATATGATCGAATCTTCTTTGTTCATTTCTTCCAATAGACGAATCCTCTTAGTCACTATCTCGTCTCCATTCTTGCGTGTTGGACATTTCTCTTTGGTTGAACGGGTAAGGGGCTTCATTCTATTCTTATCTTTCTTCCTAGCCGAATGTGTGTTCATCACTATTCGGTTGTTCTATTTGTTTCTAAACCGAAATATCATTTTCTCTTACTCCCTCATATCTTGATCATCTTTTTTTCGTAGTGTTCTAGTGGGTGGCTGAATATCACATCCTTGCCGATTCATCTCTAGTCTTAAGTCAATCGGTGGAAGTCAGATCTATTATCATTAAGGTAAGGAGTTTCTTTATGGATCATTTCGATCTCTCAATACTTGGTTATTTCGTTAAAACGGAATGATAGATTTGACTAATTGATTGTTATAGGGATTAAATCACTCATTTTCTCTACTCGTTGGTTCTTCGGAAGTAGAGGTAAGCCAAATCCTATTCCTAAACAACTACTTTCTCTCATAATAGTATTTTACTGACCGAGACTTTTTCAATTGAGGCAAGTGGTAACGATTTGAAAGGAAAAGCGATAGGAGAACACAAAAGGAGTGGATTTGTAATTCCTACTCCTAAGTTCAAACGTAGGGTGGTATCGACAGTTCGGGATTTCCCACCGGGTTGTGGACCATCATCCGGTGAGAATAGGCAAATCGTGGTCGTTCACGATACTAAGGGTAAGCGTTTCATTAGATCGTTTGATTTAGATTAATAAAACCTCGTTTGTTGGTTAATCGAGTGTAATGGTGATTTAGGTGCCGACGATCAAGAAGGTTTAGTCCTTACCGTAATCAGGGGTGTAATCTCACACCGAAATCCGTAGATTTAAGATTCGATATTATGTTGGAAAAGTAGATTGTTATTATTTACAGAGTTAAAAATCGTATTATGGCATAAATCGAGTAACTTGCCTAAATTAATATTATTTTCTAAAGATCTATCAAAATCGGTATTAAATTGCTAAATTACGAAAATGCCCCTATGGGCCGATTTACCAAAATGCCCCTAAGGGCCGATTTACCAAAATGCCCCTATGGGCCGATTTGCTAGAATGTCTTAGTGGGCTGAATTATTAAAATGCTTTATTGGGCTGGATCACCAAAATTGTTAAATAGAAAAATGGTTGTTATTTATATGTGAATACTTTATGTTATTATGTATGTTGCATTTTTTTACATTTTGCATGGGATGGGAAAATTGTATGAAGAGTAGTGTAGCCTTGTGGCATTGCCACAAATTTTATATTATTGTGCCTAAATTATGATTTCAGTGGTTTGACCACAAAAATAAAATGCTATAGCAGTTTGACTGCAAATTTGGTGTGAGCGGCGGGGTGGGTTAACTTGATCCCCACAGGTGTGATTGGCTGGTCGGGGGAGTGACGGATGGATTGGGTTGGGTTGCATACATTTACTTCATTTAATTATTGTTATGTAAATGGGCTTAGGCCCAAGATTATGCTATACTGAGTTCAGGCCAGTGGATGACTGAGTAAGGGGATTATACATCGAGTTCTAGTAACTCACCCCATTCTCTTAATCCTTGCAGTAATGATCGTGAATGAGGACTTGGGCCCATGGATGACTCGGTGGAGGCCATACTTTGGAAATAATATTTTCGAACCTTAGTAAATTTCTTTTCCGCTTATTTCGTTACTTTTACTATTTTGGGTTTAAAGTTGTAATAAGGCCTCTGGGATTTTTATTTCAGTTTTATGTTTGACGTGTTTATTTTCCATGAATTGTTTTAAACGAGGATTTTTCTAAAATCATAAACAATGGTTTTTCTTCAAATTTAACAACAAACGGATTTCATAATAAATATGTACAAAAAATTTAACTTGGATTTTTCCTGCAAATTATCAATAATATTTTCAAAAGTCACGGTTTTAAAAGATCACTAGTTCGATTATCGATTCATCAATCAACCTCTAGATATTAGTAGTATTTTATCAATTAATTATAATCGAACTTGTTTTCTTAACTATAACCAAATTATGTCAACTTTAGTTCTTTATACGTTTTCTTTATGTGACATACTAGATCCGGTCATATCGCATGGGCCGGGTTTGGGGTGTTACATTTTATGGTATCAGAGCCAAGTTGCAAAACTGGGCTGTGGTTTGGGTTCAAAAATGTTTTCTAGAACTTCTTGAAATTCGATTTATAAATACATGTTTTAAAAGAAGTATGGCACCACAGGTATCCGGCACCAAGTCAGTAAGTTTTGTTTTCATTTTATGATTATTGTGGTATGACTGTAGTAAGAAAACTTCACAAAATAGAGATACTCTAGAACTTTTAGCTTTAGGAGTTGAAACCATAGAGATTGAGATTTTAGGATATGTTTTGCGAAAACAACTTTACTTCTTATACTCCATAAAATATTGTTTAATAAACACTGAAAAAGCATACTGATTCATAAGACTCTTAATCAGATTAAATCGATGTTAGTAAACATGAGCGCTAGAGGACGTGGACGTGGTAGATGTGGACGAGGTAGAGGCCGAGGTGCTAGAGTTGTATATGAGGCATCGGGACATATGCCTGAAATGGACGCATCTGCATCACCAGTGACTGAAGCTGGGTCACATGACCGAATGAGAGAGAACGACGCTCTGTCTCAAGCAATGTTACGAGTTCTGGAAAGGGTTACTGGGGCAAGAATTGGGTCGGCAGCTCGTGGGTCAATATCAGAGCAACTCAGATCGAATGGGGCCGAAGTCTTTAGGGGTATTTCAGGTGTAGCCCCAAGTGTAGCAGAGTACTGGCTTGAGGCGGTGGAGCGTATTATGGACGATCTGGATTGCACACCGGCGAAAGGGTTTGTGTCATTGCTTGAGGAGGAGACGATCGGTGGTGGCTCACCGTTCGGGAAGGCACTCGGTGATCGTTTTACGGGATTTCTTTAAGACATGCATCCCAGGAAAATATGTCGGGGCTAGTTATGTGGATGCGGAAGGAAGGAATTCACGAATCTGGTACAAGGAGGTAGGTCTGTGGCGACTTACGAGGCGAGTTTGCTGCGTCTGAGTCGGTATGCCCGGGGTATAGTGCCGACTGATCATGAACGATGTGTGCATTTTGAGGATGGATTGTGTGATGAGTTGCGGGTACTGATAGCCCCACAGAAAAAGAGGAATTTTGCCACAATGGTGGAAAAAGCTAAGATTTTGAAGAAATAAAGCATTCAGAATGGAAAAATCGAGACAAGGATAGGCGGGAACAAGAGAGACTGCGGGTATTCGAGTCCCGCCAGAGGATTTCGAGAAAAGGCCCGGGAATGAGGAGCGGCTCGAGTGAGAGTTCCGGCTACTACCAATCGATCCACGACCTTGCGTGGATTGTGGGAAACTTCACTCGGGTGAATGCTGGAAGAGAACTGGTGGTTGTTTCAGATGTGGATCCAAGGACCATCAGTTTAGGGATTACCCTCGAAAGTCGGATCAAACTAAGGCGATTCATATGATTTGCGCGATGATCGGTGAGGCGTTAAAAGCAATCGCCCGAGAGGCCGTAGGCCAGTCAAGGTGGTAATGGTGTAGGACGAGGTCAAGGTGCACGGGTAGAGGTACCGATAATGCGGGGTAACACTGCGGGCGAGAGACAACGGGTGGTTGGTCTATGCGGTCAGGCATCGAGAGAATGGCGATGCATCGGACATCATAACCGGTACGTTCTTCATATCTGATGTACCTTTTACCGCTTTGATAGACATTGGATCCACCCATTTGTATGTTCCATGTGCTGTGTCTGGAACTATGAATATTAAATCTGAGATTATTGCTAGAGAAACAATTATAATTAGCCCTTTAGGACAGTCGGTGGTAGTAAATAAGTTGTTTAGGGATGTGCCCTTAGAAGTTCAGGGGGAAGTATTTCTGGCGAATTTGATGGAACTGTCATTCGGGGAGTTCGACCTTATATTGGGCATGGACTGGTTGGTTAAGCATCGTGCGAATTTATACTGTGCAGCAAAGCAGATGGTACTAAGAACTTCAGAGGACAAGGAAGTGATGATGATAGGTGAAAGAAGAAATTATCTATCTAATGTGGTATCTGCTTTAAAGGCAGAAAGGTTGGTACGAAAGAGGTGTGGAGTGTTCATAGCCTTTATTTGTGCTTTGGATGCCAAAGAGTTGTCGGTAGAGAGTGTTAGAACGGTGAAAGAGTTTTTAGACGTCTTTCCCGAGGAGCTTCCAGGATTGCCTCCAGATCTGGAGGTAGAATTTGGTATTGAGCTGTTGCCAGGAACGGCTCCGGTGTCCATTGCTCCTTACAGAATGGCATCGAAGGAGCTCGTGGAACTTAAAGCTCAAATTCAGGAGTTGTTGGATCGTGGATTTATTCGACCAAGTGTGTCACCGTGGGGAGCACCGGTGTTGTTCGTTAAGAAAAAGGATGGGTCGATGCGTATGTGCATCGATTATAGACAATTGAATAAGTTGACGATCAAGAACAAGTATCCATTACCGAGGATCGATGATCTGTTCGATCAGCTACGAGGAGCTTCAGTTTTCTCGAAGATAGACTTGAGATCGGGGTATCACCAGCTTAAGGTCAAGGAGGCAGATATTCACAAGACTGCGTTCCGAACCTGATATGGGCATTACGAGTTCTTAGTGATGCCGTTCGGGTTGACTAATGCACCAGCTGCATTTATGGACATGATGAATCGAGTCTTCCAACCTTACCTCGACCGATTTGTGGTTGTGTTCATAGATGACATCCTGGTGTACTCAAAGACTGAAGAAGAGCATGATTCGCATCTACGGGTAGTATTGCTGATTTTGAGGGAGAAGCAGCTGTATGCCAAATTCAGTAAGTGTGAATTTTTGTTGAAGGAGGTGACCTTTTTGGGGCATGTTGTGTCTGCCGAAGGAATTAGATTTGATCCCCGGAAGGTCGAGGCTGTGTTGGATTGGAAGCCACCAGAAGTCGATGGCGAGAAATTGAGTTTTCTAGGTTGGTTTTGGGTATTACAGCGATTCGTTGAGGGGTTTTCGTTGATTACTGCACCACTAACTAAGCTGTTGCGTAAAGGAGTACCGTTTGTGTGGTCAGATAAGTAGCAAGAGAGCTTTGAGAAACTGAAAAAGGTTCTGACAGAAGCGCCAGTATTGATTCAACCTGAGGCTGGTAAAGAGTTTATTGTGTATTGTGATGCGTCACACACGGGCTTAGGATGTGTGTTGATGCAATGGGGAAAAGTGGTAGCTTATGCATCTCGTCAATTAAGGCCGCATGAGGTAAACTATCCCACTCATGATTTGGAGTTAGCTGCAGTGGTGTTTGCTCTGAAGATTTGGAGACACTATCTGTACGGGGAGAAGTCGATTATCTACACGGATCATAAGAGTCTGAAGTACCTCCTTACCCAAAAGGAGTTGAACTTAAGACAGCGGAGGTGGATAGAATTGTTGAAGGATTATGACTTCTCAATCGAGTATCACCCAAGTAAAGCTAACGTAGTGGCAGATGCGTTGAGTCGTAAGGTGATATCAGATTTGATAGCGATGTTCGCTCATCTCAGCCTTTATGAAGATGGTAGTTTGTTAGCTGAACTTCAAGTGAAGCTGGCATGGGTAAGCCAGATTAAGGAAAAGCAGTTGTTAGTTGAAAGGTTGGGTTCTCGACTTCAGCAAGTGGAAAGTGGTGAGATAGGGGATTTTGGATTAAATAGTGATGGAGTATTGTGTTTCCGTGGAAGAGTTTGTATGTCCAGGGATTCAGAATTGAGACAAATGATTCTGCGAAAGGCACATAGTAGCCCATATACTATGCACCCCAGAGGAAATAAGATGTACCGAGACCTCTGTGAGTAGTATTGGTGGCCAGGGTTGAAACGAGAGGTTACTGACTTCGTGAGCAAGTGCTTGACATGTCAGCAGGTGAAGGCGAAGCATCAACTGCCTTCAGGGTTATTACAACTGGTGAAAATTCCACTATGGAAATGGGAAAGGATAACGATGGATTTTGTTAGTGGGTTATCCTTAACGCCTACTAAGAAAGATTCAGTATAGGTTATAGTGGATCGATTAACGAAGACTGCTCATTTCCTACCTGTTCGTACGGATTATTCGTTGCAGAAGTTAGCCAAGTTGTATGTAGCAGAAGTCGTGAGGTTATATGGGGTACCAGTGTCTATTATATCGGACAGGGATCCTAGGTTTACATCACGGTTTTGGAAGGCTTTACATGAAGCTTTGGGTACAAGATTAAATTTCAAGCCACGACATTTCATCCAGCATGATGGTCGATGAGTGAGTAATCCAGATTCTAGAAGACATGCTAAGAGGCTGTGTGATCGACTTCAGGGGTAGTTGGGAAGATTTTCTACCATTGGCAGAGTTTGCATACAACAACAGCTATCAATCTAGCATCCAGATGACACCCTACGAGGCGTTGTATGGATGTTGGTGTCAGACTCTACTTGTTGGGTGAGTTGGGGAGCGGCGATTATTGGGTCCTGAGTTGATCTCGGAGATGGAAGAAAAGTTAAGGTAATTCGGGCTCGGTTAAAAGAAGCCGGATGATGAGCAGACGTAAATCGCACGCGGATCCAAGCCTAAGGATATAGAGTTCTCTGAGGGAGATCAGGTCTTTTTGAAGGTCTCACCTTGGAAAAAGATTTTAAGATTTGGGTGGAAAGGCAAGTTGAGCCCTAGGTTCATCTGATCGCACTGCAATCTTGAAGCGTGTTGGACCGGTGGCTTATCAGCTTGAGTTACCTCTGGAGTTAAGTCAGATACATAGCGTATTCCATGTCTCAATGTTAAGGCATTATCGTTTGGATCCGTCTCATGTTGTGCCAGTGGAGGAAGTTGAGATAAGACCTGACTTGTCCTTTGAAGAAGAGCCAGTGCAGATTTTAGATCGGGATATTAAGGTGTTGAGAAAGAAGTCAGTTCCGTTGGTCAAAGTATTATGGCGTAATCACGGGTCGAGGAAGCTACATGGGAGCCGAGAGAACACGATCCGCAAAGCAATATCCTCATCTCTTCTAATCAGGTAAATTTCGAGGCCGAAATTTCTTTAAGGGGGTAGAATTGTAACATCCTGAAATTCGGGAATTTATGTTTTACATTATATCATGCGATAGGCTAGTCAATAGTGTTAGTTGTGTATGTTTAGGGACCCTAAGAAGGCTATGGGTTGAGTTGGGCCTTAGTAAAATTTTTGTGTTTAAGAACTTTAAGGAGAGAAGGTAAGTGGCATCAAGACTTAAGGAAATAAATGTGTATTTTGCTAGCACAAGTGAAGCACATGGTGGAGTGGGGTGTCGTCAAGTGGATAGCATTGAGGGAAGGGGTTCGAAACCCATCTATTGCAACTTTTGGGACTTAAATTTTTGAGCTTCTCAAGTGTTGTATGGTAAGTGTCGGCCATGGTATCAAAAAAGGAAAGGAAGACTTTTCTAATGTTGGAAAGAAGACTAAGAAAATATGGTAAGGAGGAAAGCAAGGGAAAAAGAAGGAAAGAAATAAAGGAAAGGGATAAGGTGGGGGAACATGTTGGCCGAATCTTAGGGAGGTGTTTTGGAAATAAATTTTGGGTCAACCTTAATCCTTTTGGTGCTTGGGATACACGGTTTTGTTGGGAGAAAAAGTGGAGCCGAATTTTCCTAGCCTATTTGCAAGTTTGTGCATAAAAGGCCTATTTTCTCTTTTAAACATTTTTGGTACTCTTTTCCAACCTTTTTCCTTTGTTGCCAAAACACAAAATGATCAAAACACTCAAAGCATTTTGCTCACTTTTTCCTTTGTGTTAGCCGAATTATCTAACACTTCTTTTTCCATCTTTTCTTTTCTTTTTACCATTTCTTCAACCTTTCTACCTTTTTCCTAAATCGACAGTACCATATGACCGAATCTTCTTTGTCCATTTCTTCCAATAGCCGAATCCTCTTAGTCACTATCTCGTCTCCATTCTTGCGTGTTGGACATTTCTCTTTGGTTGACTGGGTAAGGGGCTTCATTCTATTCTTATCTTTCTTCCTAGCCGAATGTGTGTTCATCACTATTCGGTTGTTCTACTTGTTTCTAAACCGAAATATCATTTTCTCTTACTCCCTCAGATCTTGATCATCTTCTTTTCATAGTGTTCTAGTGGGTGGCTGAATATCACATCCTTGCCGATTCATCTCTAGTCTTAAGTCAATCGGTGGAAGTCGGATCTATTATCATTAAGGTAAGGAGTTTCTTTATGGATCATTTCGATCTCTCAATACTTGGTTATTCCGTTAAAACGGAATGATAGATTTGACTAATCGATTGTTATAGGGATTAAATCGCTCGTTTTCTCTACTCGTTGGTTCTTCGGAAGTAGAGGTAAGCCGAATCCTATCCCTAAACAACTACTTTCTCTCATAGTAGTATTTTACTGACCGGGACTTTTTCAATGAAGGGAAGTGGTAACGATTTGAAAGGAAAAGCGATAGGAGAACACAAAAGGAGTGGATTTGCAATTCCTACTCCTAAGTTCAAATGTAGGGCGGTATCGGTAGTTCGGGATTTCCCACCGGGTTGTGGACCATCATCCGGTGAGAATAGGCAAATTGTGGTCGTTCACGATACTAAGGGTAAGCGTTTCATTAGATCGTCTGATTTAGATTAATAAAACCTCGTTTGTTGGTTAATCGAGTGTAATGGTGATTTAGGTGCCGACGATCAAGAAGGTTTAGTCCTTACCGTAATCAGGTGTGTAATCTCAGACCGAAATCCGTAGATTCAAGATTCGATATTATGTTGGAAAAGTAGATCGTTATTATTTATAGAGTTAAAAATCGTATTATGGCATAAATCGAGTAACTTGCTTAAATTAATATTATTTTCTTAAGATCTGTCAAAATCGGTATTAAATTGCTAAATTACAAAAATGCCCCTATGGGCTGATTTACCAAAATGCCCCTAAGGGCCGATTTTCCAAAATACCCCTATGGGTCGATTTACCAAAATGCCCTTATGGGCCGATTTGCTAGAATGCCTTAGTGGGCCGAATTATTAAAATGCTTTATTGGGCTGGATCACCAAAATTGTTCAATAGAAAAATGGTTGTTATTTATATGTGAATACTTTATGTTATTATGTATGTTGCATTTTTTTACATTTTGCATGGGATGGGAAAATTATATGAAGAGTAGTGTAGCCTGGAGGCATTGCCACAAATTGTATATTATTATGCCTAAATTATGATTTCAGTGGTTTGACCACAAAAATAAAATGCTATAGCAGTTTGACTGCAAATTTGGTGTGAGCGGGGTGGGTTGACTTGATCCCCACAGGTGTGATTTGGTGGTGGGGTGTGATGGATGGATTGGGTTGGGTTGCATACATTTACTTCATTTAATTATTGTTATGTAAATGGGCTTAGGCCCAAGATTATGCTATACGGGTTCGAGGCCAGTGGATGACGATAAAGGGGATTATACACTCGAGTTCTAGTAACTCACCCCATTCTCTTAATCCTTGCAGGTAATGATCAGTAATGAGGACTTGGGCCCATGGATGACTCGGTGGAGGCCATACTTTGGAAATAATATTTTCGAACTTTAGTAAATTTCTTTTCCGCTTATTTCGTTACTTTTACTATTTTGGGTTTAAAGTTGTAATAAGGCCTCTGGGATTTTTATTTCGATTTTATGTTTGACGTATTTATTTTCCATGAATTGTTTTAAACGGGGATTTTTCTAAAATCATAAACAATGGTTTTTCTTCAAATTTAACAACAAACGGATTTCATAATAAATATGTACAAATAATTTAACTTGGATTTTTCCTGCAAATTATCAATAACATTTTCAAAAGTCACGGTTTTAAAAGATCACTAGTTCGATTATCGATTCTTTAATCAACCTCTAGATATTAGTAGTATTTTATCGATTAATTATAATCGAACTTGTTTTCTTAACTATAACCAAATTATGTCAACTTTAGTTCTTTATACGTTTTCTTTATGTGACATACTAGATCTGGTCATATCGCATGGGCCGGGTTTGGGGTGTTACATGCTCATAAGAGCTAAGGTGTGTCCACAACAAATGTAGGATCACCATCTATCGGGACGCTCCGAAGAACTATAACGGGAAGCTCGAGAGGGCTAATAACGGGATGCTCTTTCGAGCTATGGTGTGTCCGCAACAAATGCTGGACTACAACCAATACGGGAAATCATGTATCCATCGACTTTCATCTATTCAAACGGGAATTGACATTTATCAGGCATTATCGGATATTCAATCAATTTCACATACATGAAAATTATACAATTCACATATACAACATTTAATTCAAACATATAAATGTACACAATTTATTTACACGAACTTACCTCGATACTTGTTTGTATACAAAATCTACTAATCCGAAACTTTTTGTTTTTCTCGATCCAACCCAGTATTAGGTCTTTCAGGATCTATATAAATGAATTTAACATCAATTTAATCCATTTCATACTCAATTTAATTCAATTCACATCCTAGTAAAATTACTATTTTGCCCCTATACTTTTCACAAATGAGGATTTCGTCCCTAGGCTCGGAAAATGATATTCATGCAATTTAATCCTTAATCCAAGCCTAACCGAAATTTTCATATAACTTTTACAGCACATGTATTTCACAAAATTCAATTTTTTCCATAACTTTTACATCTTTACAATTTAATCCCTAAATCATATTTTCATCAAAATTCACTTTGTAAAAGTTGTTTATCTATCAACAACCTTTCATTTTCTACCATAAATTTCAAAATTTTAGCATATTCATCCATGGCAAAACTTCTATACTTTGATAACTTTTCAAATTAATCCCCAAAATAAATAGATTAAGCTATTCCGATATCAAAAATATAAAAATTACTAAAAACGGGACAAGAATACTTACCCAATTAAGCCAAGAAAGCTTATTTTCTCTTTCCTAGGGTTTCCATAGAAATTTTGGGGAAGATGATGAAAATAAGATGATATTTTCTATTTAATTTGATTATCATCTTTTAATTTTTCCACTTTCCAATTCAGTTCTTGCCTTTTTTCTAATTTTCCATGGATGATTCATCAAAAATATCTACTAAATTTTCTTTAATGGTTTAATTACCATATAAGGACCTCAAGTTTTGAATTCCATAGCTATTTGGTACTTATAACTACTAGAAGTCAACTTTGCACTTTATGCAATTTGGTCCTTTTTATAATTAAACACATAATCGGTAAAATTTTCTTATCAAAATTTTCATATGACATTCCTATCATAATGCAGACCATGCAATAATATTAAAATACATTTTCTTTCCGGCTCGGATTTGTGGTCCCAAAACCATTTTCCGATTTCACTGAAAATGGGCTATTACACCTAAACTCCCAATTAACACTATGAATCGTGTCTACTAGCAGCGATTCCAAACATTCACCAATTATGCTTTTGCCGTGAAGCCGAAAGCTTAAACTAGCTTTTCCTTGCCTTTCGCCTTGCTTGAAAAAGGTTTCAATGGTTTCGATGCTTCACACATAATAACCACACAATTTACAGAATCAATATTCAGCCAAAGACTCACTTAAACCAACCAAAAATGCAAGTCTAAGCTATATTCCTCATGAAGCTGAAATTTCGACTAACAAACTTGAAACTCAACTATCTTCCTCTATACTTAATCTTTTCACCTAAAACTGATTTCGTTCATCTAATTATTCACCTACGACTAATTCTCAACCTTTAAACTACAAAAAACTACCCAATTCATGGTATTAAAATTTTCGACATATTTATAGCTATTTTCACAAAATTTCATTAAATCCTTAGAAATCCTTAATGAAACTTTAAAGTAAGTTTAGAAACCTTCTAATCACATCAAAAATAATTGAAAAATACTTTAAGACATTGTTTTTATGCAAAATCCCAAATTTCACCATTGACGACCCAAGTTCAAAACATACTATTTAATAGTTAAAAACTCAGTTTAAAAGACCAGATAAAATTAAAACTAATAAGAAAATTATTTGTTACCTTAGTTGACAAAAATCCAAGCATTTGATTGACAACTTGAAAAACTCAAAAATCCAAAAAAATTCAATAATGGAGAAACCTATAGTGTTTTGGGTGTTCTTCTTGAAGATTTATGGAGGTTTAACACTTGAGGAATGATGGAAATCAAAAGGAATAAATTTTAACAATAAGATTTAAGGGGAAAATTTAGGGAGAACTTGGGACGACAAACACAAAATAAAAGGAGAGGGTTTTATGTGAAATAGCTGTAGGTGGGGGAAGTATTAGGGTGATTTTTAAAATTTGGTTAAATTGCTTTATAAAAACCCAAGGTTTTGAAACTTTTACAAGTCAGTCCTATTTTCAAAATTAAAGGTATTTAAAACTCATTTTCAAAAATTGATTTAATTTTCTAAAAATCATATTCAAATATGACTGATCTACCATGTCGCTAAATTCCAAACACTCTAAGGCTAAAATTCCTAAAATACAGCTAAAACTCTTAGGCCCTATTTAGGGTGTTACAATAAAAATGGTATTTCAGAATTTAATTTAATTTAATTTAATGTATAATAAAAAAATTAAAATCATTGTTCAATTTAATTTATTTAATTTGTATATGTTTCTTTTGAATTAAAAGAAGATTTTTGAAATCGTTAAGACTTGCTCCAGTCCTTTTAATTTTACTACGATTTAAGATTTAGAGTTTAGATGCTAAAAGTGGTTTTTGTGAGAATTTAAGTTTCAATAAATCAACTAAAAGTTTGAAATTCAACACCTCTAGGGCATCAAGTGGAGTTCAGTTTCATTTTAAAGGAGCAAAATACTTTATTTATGAGTTATTTTCGAATTTTATGATATGGGTGCCACTCTCTATTTATATTTGTACAACATTTGAACTTGAGGGGAAAAGAAAAAAAGGATTAATGCCCAATTGCAATACATTGGATTTGATGAGTCTATGTCCTTGCTGTGGATTGTGAAGTAGAAGGCGTAACTTTGTTATGATGAGAGATTATGGTGGAAAATGAAGTGAATAACTCATTGCTACACTTCCCGCCGCTATTTAACAAATAAGAATAATTCATCAGATTTAGTAAAATATTAGATATGTAACACCCCTTACCCGTATCCGACGCCGGGATAGAGTACGAGGCATTACTGGACTTATTCACAAGCAACATTCAAAACCGAGACAGGAATTTCCACTCAAATTTATAACTTTTTGAAACCATTCATATCGTCCCTAAAACGAGCCTACGAGGCCCAAAACATGCATTGGATGTGGTTCGGGACTAAACTGAGAACTTTGGTAACTTTTAGAGAACTTAGAAAATTTTTCATGAAAAAGGGGTCACAGCCCGTGTGGGTTCGGGATATGCCCGTGTGACCCTATGACACGCCCGTGCTTCAAGCCGTGTTCAAATTAGGGAGCATTCTGTTTATGACATCATCATCGAATTGAGGTCACACGGCCAAGTCATACGCCCATGTGCTTAGGCCGTATGATCAATTAATTTTTTATAATTTTTCATAAAATAGGTGCAGACTTCACACGGCCAGGGCACACGCCCGTGTTCGAGGCCGAGCTGTGCACACGGCTGAGACACACACCCGTGTCTCTGCCTGTGTGCTCATTACTGAGCATTATGTTTTGCAACAATTAAGGTGCAGGGGACACAGGGCCGAAACACATGCCCGTGGGGCAGACCGTGTATCGCACACGGCTTAGACACACGCCCGTGTGTCTGCCCGTGTGGACAAATATAAGGCTATTTACCAAGCCTTTTTTCCACCCTTCCATGCACCAACTTACACAACAAAACATAGCACAAATCCAAGAATATACTTTCAACCCAATCAGCCATACACAAGGCATCCACATTTCATTTACATGCTATCATTTATCACATACAAACATCACATACTTAGCATCTCAAACCATGCAATTTCCCACATATCAAATGGCTATTTACAAAATGAATTATCAACTATTGAAGCCATCACTTATGGCAAATTCAATTATGACACATAACAAAAAGACCAAGACCCTATACATGCCATAACTCAAAATATTGAAATCATAAGTACCCAAAATGATAATTTGATAGTGTGAATGAATATCTGACCTTCTTCGATCCCTGAGCTGGCTTGGTGACACTATAAGACAAGATAAAGAGAAAGGGAGTAAGCTTTAAAGCTTAGTAAGTTCCTATGCAAATAATAAGCATCATACACACTTTAACATATATTTAACATAAAGTAAATTAACATAAATGTCATTGTGAATTCATAATCAAGCTTAGCATAGATGTTATTAAAATCTTAACATCATAACTTACTCAATCGAACCAATCCGAGGTTTCATCACATATCAAGCTCATTAAGCATGAGTTTTATGTACATACCTGTACCAACATGCAACTTACCATAATCTTTCATATCATACCATAGTGTTTCACAACTTAAGCTTTGCCGTTAAGTTTCCCGTTGAACCACTTGGAATACTAAAGGATACTCGAGAAATCTCACACACATAGTATTATACCAATGCCATATCCTAGATATAGTCTTACATGGGATGTCATATCGATGCCAATAGCCCAGCTATGGTCTTACACGAAATCTCATATTGATGCCATATCCCATATATGGTCTTACACGTAATCTCAACAAACCCTAATGTCATGACATTTGTATCCGACCTATTCCTAAGGTTCAACCAGGATTTCTCGTTTGTCGAACTTTGTCAATTTCAGTCAAGAGTAAATCACACTTCATATAATGATAATGCAATTAAAGTATAAATAACAATGTATTATTTACATACGAACTTACCTCGGTACAAAAATAGCAGAAATGGACCTAATCGTCAATAACCTAGTTTTTCCCTCGATCAAGGTCTGAACGTCATCTTTCTTGATCTATAATAGCAAATTTAACTTATTTATTTTTACAATATTCAATTCAGTCCAAAAATCACATTATGGCAAAATTACATTTTTCCCCCTAAACTTTAACATATTTACATTTTTGCCTCTAGGCTCGTAAAATGAAACGTGTGCAATTTCTTTAATGTACAAGCCTATCCGAATCATTTTTATAACTATAACAGCCCACAATTTCCATTAAAACACACTTTTACTACATATTTTATAACTTTTACAAATAGGTCCTTTTAAGCATTTTCATCAAAAATCACTTAGTAAAAATTGTTTATCTAACACCAAACCTTCATTTTCTACAATTAGACATCAAAATACACAAATGTCTAACATGGGTCAAACCCTAGACCTTGATTATTCCTTAAATTAATGGTAGAAATAGATAGATCGGATGATAACGACTTTAAAAATGTAAAGAGCATTAAAAACGGGGCTAGGATGCACTTACTATCAAGCTTGAAAAGTTGAAAAACCCTAGCTATGGAGCCCTTATAAATTTCGGCACTTGGGGGAGAATATGGACAAGAGTTTAGCTTGATTTTCCCTTTTTATTCTTTTATTTACCAAATGACCAAAATGCCCTTCACTTAAAACTTTGAAATTTTATCTCACCATGTCCATTTTTGTCCACTATCTTAACAAATGGTCTAATTATCATCTAAGGACCTTCTATTTAAAATTTCATAGCATTTAGACACCTCTAGCATGTACAACTCAACTTTTGCACTTTTTACAATTTAGTCCTTTTGACTAAATTGAGTGCCCAAACGTCAAAATTTTCGAACTAAATATTCACGAAATCATTCCGTGAAACTGTAGACCATAAAAATATAATAAAAATTAAATTTTTTGTGTCGGATTTGTGGTACCGAAACCACTGTTCCGACAAGGCCCAAAATCAGGCTGTTACAACTCTTCCCCTTAGGGATTTTCGTCCCCGAAAATCTTACCAAAGAATAGGTTTGGGTACTATTTTCGCATAGCTTCCTCATGTTCCCACGTAGCCTCTTCAACTCCATGTCATTGCCATAAAACTTTCACTAGGACTATACTCTTGTTTCTTAACTGTTTAACTTCCCGAGTCAAAATCTTGATCGGTTCTTCACCATAAGTCATATCAGGTCGAATCTCAACTTTTGTTGGAGAAATCACATATGAAGGGTCTGATCAATAACGTCACAGCATAGACACATGAAACACATTATAGATTCTTTCTAACTCTATCGGTAAAGCTAACTGATATGCCACTGGCCCTATTCTTTTAATAACTTCATACGGCCCAATGAAACGTGGACTCAACTTGCCTTTACGGCCAAATCTTAGAATCTTCTTCCACGGAGTTCCTTTGCAACAGCCCTGTTTAGACCCTAGAAGGAACAGTGGTTTCGGGACCACAAACCTTAGTCAAAAAATATTTTAATATTATTTTTTGAGTTTACAGTATATGATTAAGTATGTGTGAAATTTCTGTGAGTTAATATTATCGTTTGTGTGCTTGTAACGCCCCAAAAGTTAGGGGTTGTAATTTTTGCTTAATTGTATGTTGTGCTTGCTCAGCTGGTTAATTGAGGGTATTTGGGGGTTCTAGGAGGCACAGGTTGAGTCCGAGCCTTGGGAAAATTTTGGTTTTTGACCCTAAAGTGAAGAGGGTTGGCAGTTGTAGGGCTTAAGTAAATTTGTGTGTGTTTTAGTAGCACAACTTGAGCATGTGGCTTAGTGGTGTGGCGTCAAGGGGAGAGCAAGGAAGGGAGGGGTTCGAATCCCACAGTTTGCAATTAGAGGATTTTATTTTGTGACTTGAGAGTGGAGGAAGCAGAGTTTGGATCAAACTCTTCAAGTGGAGTTGGAGACTTGGTCAACAAGTTCGAATGGGAGGGTAGGAGTGATTCAAGGGGAAGATAGTGGAGAAAATCAAGGAAGGGAGGAGAGTGGGAGAGTTGGCCGAATGTGGGAGTGTGCCTAAGGGGGAGAATTCGGCTAGAGGGTGGATTAGAAAGCATTTTCGGCAGCTTGGGTGTGAGTGCAAACCGAAAGTCTCTTTGTGTAGTGCGACTTCTTCTTTTGTTTTTTTTGGGATTTCGCATTGGAAGCATTTCGTGCACTTCTCCTTCTCTTCTCCTTCTTACCTTTCGTGCTTTCTTTCATTTTATTTTGCTAATAGCCTAAACACTTTTTTGGCCGAATCTTCTTCTTCCCATCTCTCTTCACATTTCATCCGTTTCTTTTCTCCCCTCTAGGCTGTATAGCCACATTTCTTCCTATTTGATTTCCCTTTAGCCGAACATCAATTCTTTTGAAAACTTTGGTCCTCTTTCTCCTGGCTGAACTTGGTAAGCCTAACCTTCCTAATCTCTTTACCCCGAATCTTTTATTCCTTGGTGGTTGGGGCAAGATTCTATTGACAAACAACTGACGTTTGTCGTCGACTTTGGTTTTGGTAAGGGTGGAGTAGTTCAAGTGCCTTCTTAACTCGTTGCTAGTGGTATTCTTGTGACTCTTTTGTTGAGTAAACATCGGTCTCCCTCTTTTCCCTGTGGGGGCCGAATATTTGATGGTGACTAACTCTCTCTCTTGATCTTCTTTTCTAGAGACCCGCTTTTAGTAGCCAACGAATAGGGCCAATTCCTGTTGCACTATAAGAGGTCACGTCTTGTGGTAAGTGGATTTGGTTGAGTAGTATATTTCAATATTATGGATTTTTGAGGGCGTTGAGATTAAATACTGGTCATTGTTATCATAGGGGCATCGAGGAGTGTCTCAATCGGCAATCCATAGCAGGTGTGTAATCTCACACCACTGTTTATTCTGATATGCGATGTTCTGTGAATCAGCTAAAAGCCAAAATACCGAAAAACCAGAGTATCGGCAGCGAGAAGCTCGAGCGTCGAAGGCGAGAAAGCTCAGAGAGTTAAACCGAGTCAATAGTGTTGGCGATAGACTGTGGGGAGTGACTCAAACTCTCTCTCGCGAAACTGACGCTATAATGGGCCTTGTTGAGTCGAAGTGGGCTATGTGGGCCCAATGGGTTAATTGGCCCGCAGGGGCAAAATCTGTGGTAAGTGTCAGACGATTGTTGCGGCTGTGAAGTCCGCAGATCCGAGACTGAAAATGGGTTGTTTGGGCCATCCAAGCGCGTGGGCCCATTTGGGCCGAAATTGGAATTTAGGCCCAATTGCACCGTTTTGACCCGAAATGGAACCTGTGTCGCTCGAGGCAACAGTTGGCCTCCGGAAAGGCCGTAGATGAGTAAATTACCGAATTACCCTTGGTGGGTAAAATATCGAATTACCCTTGGTGAGTAAATTACAAAATTACCCTTGGTGGGTAAATTTTCGAATTACCCTTGGTGGGTAAATTATCGAATTAC
Source organism: Gossypium sturtianum (assembly GCA_025698515.1). Taxonomy (NCBI): domain Eukaryota; kingdom Viridiplantae; phylum Streptophyta; class Magnoliopsida; order Malvales; family Malvaceae; genus Gossypium; species Gossypium sturtianum. The sequence goes on from CM046948.1 coordinate 97,788,616, forward strand.
CCTTGGTGGGTAAAATTATCGAAATACCCCCGAGGGGCGAAATTACTATTTTACCCTTAGTGGTAGGATCATCGATGTATGAGTAGTAATTGCATGATTGATGTTGATGATGTTGCACTGCTTACTTAATTTAATTATGACATGGCATACTGCATGGGTTGGGTTATGGATTTGGAGGAAGCATTGTACTGGTGGCTCTGCCACGTTATACTGATTTAGTGGTTTCTGCCACATTATACTGATTTAGTGGCTCAGCCACGTATACTGTTATTTGCAGCTAGTCTGCGCTATTGGTGTCTTTGGTTGGGTGGGTTGACTTGGTCCCCGGTGTGTGTTGGTTATACGGGTGGTGTATTGGTTGGGTGGGTTGGGTACATATTTGTTATGCATATCATAGGGCTTTGGCCCGCATCAGCATCGAGTAGGGCTTGACCCGCATCGTTATTGATTAGAGCTTCGGCCCAAACCGTTATTGATTAGGGCTTAAGCCCAGATTGATACTGTATGGGCTTGGGCCCAAACTGTGGGTGTAATAAGGGGATTACACACTGAGTTCTCGTAACTCACCCTTTCTCTTTAACTGTACAGGTAATCCCAAGCCTTAGAGGATTTGGAGCTGCGAGGGACTCAGAGGTGGCCACACGTCCTGTAGGTTCTTGGGGTTAATTTAGCTACTTTATTTTACTTTACTTTACTTTTATTTTTGGGTTAATAATTTTTTATTAAGGCCATTGGAATTATTGTTAACTTTTATTTGGTATTTCTTTACAAACTGCTAATTTATTAAACACGGGTTTTAAAACAATAACTACTGTTTTTAAAATATCACGTTTCCGCAACAGTTTAAACCAGACTTTTGTAACAGACAAGGTTTTAAAAACAAAAGAAGAGATGCATAATAATATATTTGAAAAGGAATGATTTCGAGTAAAACTAGTTTTGTTAATATGCAACGAAAATCGGGATTTTTAAATGGTAGAATGTTTTGATTCGTAGATGAGTTTTCCAACGAACACAAAATTTTGAAGCAACACCTGATGTGGCACGCTAGATTCGGTCATAACGTCTAGGCTGGGTGTGGGGTGTTACATTTAGTGGTATCAGAGCCAGGTTGCAAAACTCGACTGTGGAATGGGTTTTGAAAATTTTCCAAATCTGTTTAAATTTTGGTTTAGAAAAGTAGTGATATTACTGAAAGTGTGGCACACCGAGTCTCCGACATCAAATCCGTAAGTTTCTTTACTCTATACTTTATTATATGCTGAAATGGCTGTACTAAGACACTACTAAGGACAGTAGTAGTAGTATACTGAAACTCCTTAGCTGTAGAAACCGAGACTATAGGACATTGAAACTGTAGTAAATGCAATCTGCGAGAACAATCCTAATTACTGCTTTTTATAAGATATCTATTAATAATTAAATGAACTATAAGCTGATTCATAAAACTTTTTAATCAGAAAATACGCTACATCGATATGAGCACAAGAGGTCGCGGAAGGGGTACACGTGGCCGTGGTAGAGGCCGAGGTGCTACGGCTAGGTCCTCAGCATCAGGACATATGCCTGAAAGGGAAGCGCCGACATTACCAATGACTGAGATGGGCTCTCATGATCGAGCAGGTGGGGATGATGCCCTGTCCCAAGCGATGATACAGGTTCTGGAAAGGGTTGCTGGAGCGAGTACTGGGTCAGTGGCCTGAGGGTCAATTTCTGAGCGACTCCGGTCAAACGGGACGGAAATCTTCAGGGGCATCTCTGGTGTAGCCCCAAATGTAGCAGAATATTGGTTGGAGGTGGTAGAGCGAATAATGGATGATTTGGACTGCACTGTAGAGCAAAAACTGAAGGGAGTAGTGTCCTTACTGCGAGATGAGGCATACCAATGGTGGCTTACCGTGAGGGAAGGCACGCAGGCCGACCGTGTGACTTGGGACTTCTTTAAGGCGGCATTCCAAGGAAAATATGTCGGGGCAAGTTATATGGATGCCCGGAGAAAGGAATTTCTGAATCTGGTTTAGGGGAATAAGTCTGTAGCAGAGTATGAGAAAGAGTTCCTGCGATTGAGCCGGTATGCTCGGGGCATCGTTTTGACTGAGTATGAACACTGTGTGTGGTTCGAGGATGGTCTCCGGGATGAGTTGCGGGTACTGATAGCCCCGCAGAAGGAAAGAGACTTCACTGCCCTGGTTGAGAAGGCTAAGATTGCCGAGGATGTGTAACACTCAGAGCGTCAGAACTGTGAGCAAGATAGGGGCAGAGGTAAGAGGAATTTCGGGCCTTCAAGTTCTTCTGGTGGGCCTAGAAAGAGGCCTAGGTTTGATGGGTAAGCCCGAGATGGAGTTCCTAATGTTGCAGTCAGACCACTGCCTTGTACTGAGTGTGGGAGATCTCATTTGAGAGAGTGCTGGAAAAGAACTGGGGCGTGTTTCAGATGTGGCTCCAGGGATCATCAGGTTAGAGACTATACTCAGAGGCCCGTTCAGATGCAAGATACAGGTCAGGGTTATGTGCAGCCAGGAAGAGGTGGTCAGCAGCGACCGAGAGGCCGTGGTCCAGCCAAAGGGAGAAATAGGTTTGGATGAGGTCGAGGAGCACCGGGTAGAGGTACTGGTAACACAGAGGCGAGACAACCAGCGTTGGTATATGCTGCTCGGCGTCGAGAGGATGGCAACGCACCTGACATCATAACTGGTACGTTCCTCATTCATGATGTGCCATTTACAGCTTTAATTGACAATGGGTCTACGCACTCGTATGTTGCATGTACTGTGTCGAGAACATTGAGCATACAGTTTAAACTTGCTGATAGGGAACTGTTAGTGATTAGTCCACTGGGACAGTCGGTTAGAGTGAATAAACTATTTAGAGATGTGCCTCTAGAGGTCCAAGGTGTTGTCTTTCCGGTGAATTTGATGGAACTACCGTTTGGCGAGTTCGATCTCATTTTTGGGTCATGTCGTGTCTGCCGAAGGAATTAGGGTTGATCCCTGGATAGTTGAGGCCGTATTAGATTAGAAGCCACCAAAGTCGGTATCTGAGATTCGAAGTTTTCTGGGTCTGGCCGGGTATTACAGACGGTTTGTTGAGGGGTTTTCATTGATTGTTACACCCCTAACTAAGTTACTGTGTAAGGGAGTACCGTTTGTTTGGGCTGATAAACAGTAGGAGATTTTTGAGAAACTGAAGAAGATTTTGACTGAAGCCCCGATATTAATTCAGCCAGAGGCTAGAAAGGAATTCATTGTCTACTGTGATAAGTTGCACCCAGGCTTGGGTTATGTGCTGGTGTAAGAGGGGAAGGTGGTAGCTTATGTGTCCCGTCAGCTTAGGTCGCACGAGGTGAATTATCCTACTCATGACCTGGAATTAGCTGCGGTGGTATTCGCACTGAAGATTTGGAGACACTACTTGTACGGGGAGAAGTCGATCATTTATACCGACCATAAAAGTCTCAAGTACCTCCTTACTCAGAAGGATTTGAACCTTAGGCAACGAAGATGGATAGAGTTGCTTAAGGATTATGATTGCTTGATTGAGTACCATCCGGGAAAAGCTAACGTGGTAGCAGATGCACTGAGCCGTAAGGTTGTGTCTGATTTAAGAGCAATGTTTGCTCGTCTCAGCCTATTTGAAGATGGTAGTCTATTAGCAATGTTGGATGAGTCGTTGGTTCCTCGGTTCCAACAGGTGAAGAAGGGAAAGACTGTGGATTTTGGGCTAAATAGTGAAGGAGTATTATGCTTCCGTGGAAGAGTTTGTGTATCGAAGAACTTTGAGTTAAGGCAGTCGATTCTTCGGGAGGTGCATAGTAGCCCATACGCTATGCATCCTGGTGGAAACAAGTTATACCGAGATCTACATGAACTGTACTGGTGGCCAGGACTTAAGCGTGAGGTTATTGATTTTGTGAGTAAGTGTTTGACATGCCAGCAAGTGAAGGCTTAGCATCAACTGCCTTCGGGACTGCTGCAACCTGTTAAGATTCCACTCTGGAAGTGGGAGAGGGTAACCATGGATTTTTTTAGTGGGCTACCCCTGACGCCTACTAAGAAAGATTCGGTATGGGTTATTGTTGATCGACTGACTAAGTCCGCCCACTTCATACCGGTTCGCACTAATTACTCGCTGCAGAAGTTGGCCAAGTTGTACGTGGCAGAAATTGTGAGGTTACATGGGGTACCACTGTCTATCTTAGACAGGGACCTCAGATTCACATCTCAATTCTGGAGAGTGTTACCCGAAGCTTTGGGTACAAGGTTAGATTTCAGCACAGCATTTCATACGCAGACTGATGGTCAGTCGGAGAGGGTAATACAGATTGTGGAGGACATGTTGAGGAGTTGTGTGATTGATTTCAAGGGCAGTTGGGAAGACTATCTGTCATTAGTGGAATTTGCTTATAACAACAGCTACCAATCCAGTATTCAGATGGCACCATATGAGGCGTTATATGGTCGTAGGTGTCGTACCCCTACTTGTTGGACAGAATTGGGGGAACGACGACTGTTGGGTCCAGAACTAGTCTCTAAAACCGAGGAAAAAGTGAAATTGATTCGTAATCGGTTAAAAGAAGCAGCTGATAGACAGAAATCGTATGCTGACCTAAAGCGTAAAGAGATAGAGTACTCTGTGGGGGATTATGTCTTCTTGAAGGTCTCACCTTGGAAGAATCTTTTGATATTTGGACGGAAGGGCAAGCTAAGCCCCAGATTCATTGGACCTTACCGGATATTAAAGCGTGTAGGGCTGGTCGCCTATCAGCTTGAGCTACCTCCTAAGTTAAACCGGATACATGATGTGTTCCACATCTCTATGTTGAGGTTATATCGTTCTGATCCCTCACATATTGTGCCGGTAGAGGAGATTGAGGTGAGATCTTATCTGACTTTTGAGGAAGAACCGGTACAGATACTGGATCGTGATGTTAAGGTACTGAGGAGGAAATCTGTTTCACTAGTCAAGGTGCTGTGGCGTAATCACGGTTCAGAGGAAGCCACGTGGGAGCCTGAGGAGGCGATGCGACAGCAATACCGTCATCTCTTCTAGTTTGGTAAATTTCGAGGCCAAAATTTCTTTAAGCGGGGTAGAGTTGTAATGCCCCAAAAGTCAGGGGTTGTAATTTTTTCTTAATTGTATGTTGTGCTTGCTCAGCTGGTTAATTGAGGGTATTTGGGGGTTCTAAGGAGGCTTGGGTTCGAGCCTGAGCCTTAGGAAAATTTTGGTTTTTGACCTTAAAGTGAAGAGGGTTGGCAGTTGTAGGGCTTAAGTAAATTTGTGTCTGTTTTAGTAGCACAACTTGAGCATGTGGCTTAGTGGTGTGGCGTCAAGGGGAGAGCAAGGAAGGGAGGGGTTCGAATCCCACAGTTTGCAATTGGAGGATTTTATTTTGTGACTTGAGAGTGGAGGAAGCAGAGTTTGGATCAAACTCTTCAAGTGGAGTTGGAGACTTGGTCAACAAGTTCGAATGGGAGGCTAGGAGTGATTCAAGGGGAAGATAGTGGAGAAAATCAAGGAAGGGAGGAGAGTGGGAGAGTTGGCCGAATGTGGGAGTGTGCCTAAGGGGGAGATTTCGGCTAGGGGTGGATTAGAAAGCATTTTCGGCAGCTTGGGTGTGAGTGCAAACCGAAAGTCTCTTTGTGTAGTGCGACTTTTTCTTTTGTTTTTTTCAGGATTTCTCCTTGGAAGCATTTCGTGCACTTCTCGTTCTCTTCTCCTTCTTACCTCTCGTGCTTTCTTTCCTTTTCTTTTACTAATAGCCTAAACACTTGTTTGGCCAAATCTTCTTCTTCCAATCTCTCTTCACATTTCATCCGTTTTTTTCTCCCCTCTAGGCCGTATAGCCACACTTCTTCCTATTTGATTTCCCTTTAGCCGAACATCAATTCTTCTAAAAACTTTGGTCCTCTTTCTCCTGGCCGAACTTGGTAAGCCTAACCTTCCTAATCTCTTTACCCCGAATCTTTTATTCCTTGGTGGTTGGGGCCGGATTCTATTGACAAACAACTGACATTTGTCGTCGACTTTGGTTTTGGTAAGGGTGGAGTAGTTCAAGTGCCTTCTTAATTCATTGCAAGTGGTATTCTTGTGACTCTTTTGTTGAGTAAACATTGGTCTACCTCTTTTCCCTGTGGGGGCCGAATATTGGATGTTGGCTACCTCTCTCTCTCTATTGATCTTCTTTGCTAGAGACCCGCTTTTAGTATCCAACAAATAGGGCCGATTACCGTTGCACTGTAGGAGGTCACGTCTTTTGGTAAGTGAATTTAGTTGAGTAGTATATTTCGATATTATGGATTTTTGAGGGTGTTGAGATTAACTAATGGTCATTGTTATCATAGGGGCATCGAAGAGTGTCTCAATCGGCAATCCATAGAGGTGTGTAATCTCACACCACTGTGTATTCTGATATGCGATGTTCTTTGAATCGGCTAAAAGCTGAAATACCGAAAAGCCAGAGTATCGGCAACTGAGAGCTCTCGAGTGTTGGAGCGCTCGTAGAGTTAAACTGAGTCAATAATGTTGGCGATAGACTGTGGGGAGTGACTTGAACCCTCTCTTGCGGAACTGAGGCTGTAATGGGCCTTGTTGAGCCGAAGTGGGCTATGTGGGCCCAATGGGTTAATGGGCCCACACAGGCGAAATCCGTGGTAAGTGCCAGATGATTGTTGCTGCTGCGAAGTCTGCAGATCCGAGACCAAAAATGGGTTGTTTGGGCCACACGAGCGTGTGGACCTATTTGGGCCGAAATTGGAATTTAGGCCCAATTGAACCATTTTGACTCGAAATGGAACCTGTGTTGCTCGAGGTGACAGTTGGCCTCTGGAGAGGCCGTAGATGAGTAAATTATCGAATTACCCTTGGTGAGTAAATTACCGAATTACCCTTGGTGAGTAAATTACCGAATTACCCTTGGTGGGTAAATTACTGATTTACCCTTGGTGGGTAAATTACTGAATTACCCTTGGTGGGTAAAATTACCGAATTACCCTCGAGGGGCGAAATTACTGTTTTACCCTTAGTGGTAGGATCATCGATGTATGAGTAGTAACTGTATGATTGATGTTGATGATGATGCACTGCTTATTTAATTTAATTATGACATGGCATCTTGCATGGGTTGGGTTATGGATTTGGAGGAAGCATCAGATGGTGGCTCTGCCACGTTATACTGATTTAGTGGTTTCTGCCACGTTATACTGATTTAGTGGTTTTTGCCATGTTATACCGATTTAGTGGCTCACCCACGATATCTTTATTATTTGCGACTAGTCTGCGCGCTATTGGTGTCTTTGTTTGGGTGGGTTGACTTGGTCCCCCTGTGTGTGTTGGTTGGTACGGGTGGTGTGTTGGTTGGACTGGGTTGGGTTGGGTACATATTTGTTATGCATATCATAGGGCTTTGGTCCAGACTGTTGCTGAGTAGGGCTTCGGCCCAGACTATTATTGATTAGAGCTTCGGCCCAGACCGTTATTGATTAGGGCTTAGGCCCAAATTGATACTGTATGGGCTTGGGCCCAAACAGTGGGTGTAATAAGGGGATTACACACTGAGTTCTCGTAACTCACCCTTTCTCTTTAACTGTACAGGTAATCCCCAGCCTTAGAGGATTTGGAGCTGCGAGGGACTCGGAGGTGGCCACGCGTCCTGTAGGTTCTTAGGGTTAATTTAGCTACTTTATTTTACTTTACTTTACTTTTATTTTTGGGTTAATAATTTTTTATTAAGGCCATTGGAATTATTTTTAACTTTTATTTGGTATTTCTTTACAAACTGCTAATTTATTAAACACGGGTTTTAAAACAATAACTACTGTTTTTAAAATATCACGTTTCCGCAATGCTTTTAAACCGGACTTTCGTGAAGCAGACAAGGTTTTAAAAACAAAAGAAGAGATGCATAATAATATATTTGAAAAGGAATGATTTCGAGTAAAACTAGTTTTGTTAATATGCAACGAAAATCGGGATTTTTAAATGGTAGAATGTTTTGATTCGTAGATGAGTTTTCCAACGAACACAAAATTTTGAAGCAACACCTGATGTGGCACGCTAGATTCGGTCATAACGTCTAGGCTGGGTGTGGGGTGTTACATTTAGTGGTATCAGAGCCAGGTTGCAAAACTCGACTGTGGAATGGGTTTTGAAAATTTTCCAAATCTGTTTAAATTTTGGTTTAAAAAAGTAGTGATATTACTGAAAGTGTGGCACACCGAGTCTCCGACACCAAATCCGTAAGTTTCTTTACTCTATACCTTATTATATGCTGAAATGGCTGTACTAAGACACTACTAAGGACAGTAGTAGTAGTATACTGAAACTCCTTAGCTGTAGAAACTGAGACTATAGGAGACTGAAACTGTAGTAAATGCGATCTGCGAGAACAATCCTAATTACTGCTTTTCATAAGATATCTATTAATAATTACATGAACTATAAGCTGATTCATAAAACTTTTTAATCAGAAAATACACTACATCGATATGAGCACAAGAGGTCGCGGAAGGGGTACACGTGGCCATGGTAGAGGTCGAGGTGCTACGGCTGGGTCCTCAGCATCAGGACATATGCCTGAAAGGGAAGCGCCGACATTACCAATGACTGAGATGGGGTCTCATGACCGAGCATGTGGGGATGATGCCCTGTCCTAAGCGATGATACGGGTTCTGAAAAGGGTTGCTGGAGCGAGTACTGGGTTAGTGGCCCGAGGGTCAATTTCTGAACAACTCCGGTCAAACGGGACGAAAATCTTCAGGGGCATCTCTGGTGCAGCCCCAAATGTAGCAGTATATTGGTTGGAGGTGGTAGAGCGAATAATGGATGATCTGGACTGCACGGTAGAGTAAAAACTAAATGGAGCAGTGTCTTTACTGCGAGATGAGGCATACCAATGGTGGCTTACCATGAGGGAAGGCACGCAGGCCGACCGTGTGACTTGGGACTTCTTTAAGGCGACCTTCCAAGGAAAATATGTCGGGGCACGCTATGTGGATGCCTGGAGAAAGGAATTTCTGAATCTGGTTTAGGGGAATAAGTCTGTAGCAGAGTATGAGGCAGAGTTCCTGCGATTGAGCCGGTATGCTCGGGGCATCATTTCGACTGAGTATGAGCACTTCGTACGGTTTGAGGATGGTCTCCGGGATGAGTTGCGGGTACTGATAGGCCCGCAGAGGGAAAGAGACTTCGCTGCCCTGGTTGAGAAGGCTAAGATTGCCGATGATGTGAAACGCTCAGAGCGTCAGAATCGTGAGCAGGATAGGGGCAGAAGTAAGAGGAATTTTGGGCCTTCAAGTTCTTCTGGTGGGCCTAGGAAGAGGCCTAGGTTTGATGGGTCAGCCCGAGATGGGGTTCCTAATGTTGCAGTCAGACCGTTGCCTTGCACTGAGTGTGGGAGATCTCCTTTGGGAGAGTGCTGGAAAAGAACTGAGGCGTGTTTCAGATGTGGCTCCAGGGATCATCAGGTTAGAGACTGTACTCAAAGGCCCGTTCAGATGCAATCTGCAGGTCAGGGTTATGTGCAGCCAGGAAGAGGTGGTCAGCAGCCACCGAGAGGCCGTGGTTCAGCCAAAGGGGGAAATAGGTTTGGACGAGGTCGAGGAGCACCAGGTAGATGCACTGGTAACACAGAGGCGAGACAACCAGCGTTGGTATATCTTTGCTTTCGGCGTCGGAGGATGCCGACTTTTTGACATCATAACTGGTACGTTCCTCATTCATGATGTGCCATTTACAGCTTTAATTGACATTGGGTCTACGCACTCGTATGTTGCATGTACTGTGTCGAGAACATTGAGCATACAGTTTGAACTTGCTGATAGGGAACTCTTAGTGATTAGTCCACTGGGACAGTCAGTTAGAGTGAATAAATTATTTAGAGATGTGCCTCTAGAGGTCCAAGGGGTTGTCTTTCCGGTGAATTTGATGGAACTGTCGTTTGGCGAGTTCGATCTCATTTTTGGGTCATGTCGTGTCTACCGAGGGAATTAGGGTTGAACCCCAGAAAGTTGAGGCCGTATTAGATTGGAAGCCACCGAAGTCGGTATCTGAGATTCGAAGTTTTCTAGGTCTGGTTGGGTATTGCAGACGGTTCGTTGAGGGGTTTTATTGATTGCTGCACCCCTAACTAAGTTACTGTGTAAGGGAGTACCGTTTGTTTGGGCTTATAAACAGCAGGAAAGTTTTGAGAAACTGAAGAAGATTTTGACTGAAGCCCCGGTATAAATTCAGCCAGAGGCTGAAAAGGAATTCATTGTCTACTGTGATACGTCACACACGGGCTTGGGTTATGTGCTGGTGCAAGAGGGGAAGGTGGTGGCTTATGCATCCCGTCAGCTTAGGTCGCACGAGGTGAATTATCCTACTCATGACCTGGAATTAGCTGCGGTGGTATTCGCACTAAAGATTTGGAGACATTACTTGTACGGGGAGAAGTCGATCGTTTATACCGACCATAAAAGTCTCAAGTACCTCCTTACTCAGAAGGATTTGAAACTTAGGCAATGAAGATGGATAGAGTTGCTTAAGGATTATGATTGCTCGATTGAGTACCATCCGGGAAAAGCTAACGTGGTAGCAGATGCACTGAGCCGTAAGGTTGTGTCTGATTTAAGAGCAATGTTTGCTCGTCTCAGCCTATTTGAGGATGGTAGTCTGTTAGCTGAACTTCAAGTGAAACCGACGTGGGTAGTTCAAATTAAAGAGAAATAGATGTTGGATGAGTCGTTGGTTCCTCGGTTCCAACAGGTGAAGAAGGGAGAGACTGTGGATTTTGGGCTGAATAGTGAAAGAGTATTATGCTTCCGTGGAAGAGTTTATGTACCGAGGAACTCTGAGTTAAGGCAGTCGATTCTGCGGGAGACGCATAGTAGCCCATACGCTATGCATCCTGGTTGAAACAAGTTATACCGAGATCTACGTGAACTGTACTGGTGGCCATGACTTAAGCGTGAGGTTATTTATTTTGTGAGTAAGTGTTTGACATGCCAGCAAGTGAAGGCTTAGCATCAACTGCCTTCGGGACTGCTGCAACCTGTTAAGATTCCACTCTGGAAGTGGGAGAGGGTAACCATTGATTTTGTTAGTGGGCTACCCCTGACGCCTACTAAGAAAGATTCGGTATGGGTTATTGTTGATCGACTGACTAAGTCAGCCAACTTCATACTGGTTCGCACTAATTACTCGTTGCAGAAGTTCGCCAAGTTGTACGTGGCGGAAATTGTGAGGTTACATGGGGTACCAGTGTCTATCTTGGACAGGGACCCCAGATTCACATCTCGATTCTAGAGAGTGTTACCCGAAGCTTTGGGTACAAGGTTGGATTTCAGTACAGCATTTCATACGCAGACTGATGGTCAGTCGGAGAGGGTAATACAGATTGTGGAGGACATGTTGAGGAGTTGTGTGATTGATTTCAAGGGCAGTTGGGAAGACTATCTGCCATTAGCGGAATTTGCTTATAACAACAGCTACCAATCTAGTATTCAGATGGCACCATACGAGGCGTTATATGGTCGTAGGTGTCGTACCCCTACTTGTTGGACGGAATTAGGGGAACAGCGACTGTTGGGTCAAGAACTAGTCTCTGAAATCGAGGATAAAGTGAAATTGATCTGTAATCGGTTAAAAGAAGCAGCTGATAGAAAGAAATCGTATGCTAACCTAAAGCGTAAAGAGATAGAGTACTCTATGGGGGATTATGTCTTCTTGAAGGTCTCACCTTGGAAGAAGATTTTAAGATTTGGACGGAAGGGCAAGCTGAGCCCCAGATTCATCGGACCTTACCGGATATTAAAGTGTGTAGGACCGGTCGCCTATCAGCTTGAGCTACCTCCTAAGTTAAACCGGATACATGATGTGTTCAACATCTCTATGTTGAGGCGATATCGTTCTGATCCCTCACATATAGTGCCGGTAGAGGAGATCGAGGTGAGGTCTGATCTGACTTTTAAGGAAGAACCGATGCAGATACTGGATCGTGATGTTAAGGTACTGAGGAGGAAATCTGTTCCACTAGTCAAGGTGCTGTGGCGTAATCACGGTTCAGAGGAAGCCACGTGGGAGCCTGAGGAGGCGATGCGACAGCAATACCCTCATCTCTTCTAGTCAGGTAAATTTCGAGGCCAAAATTTCTTTAAGCGGGGTAGAGTTGTGATGCCCCAAAAGTTAGGGGTTGTAATTTTTGCTTAATTGTATGTTGTGCTTGCTCAGCTAGTTAATTGAGGGTATTTGGGGGTTCTAGGGAGGCCTGGGTTCGAGCCTCAGCCTTGGGAAAATTTTGGTTTTTGACCTTAAAGTGAAGACGGTTAGCAGTTGTAGGGCTTAAGTAAATTTGTGTGTGTTTTAGTAGCACAACTTCAGCATGTGGCTTAGTGGTGTGGCGTCAAGGGAAGAGCAAGGAAGGGAGGGGTTCGAATCCCACAGTTTGCAATTGGAGGATTTTATTTTGTGACTTGAGAGTGGAGGAAGCAGAGTTTGGATCAAACTCTTCAAGTGGAGTTGGAGACTTGGTCAACAAGTTCGAATGGGAGACTTGGGTGTGAATTCAAACTGAAAGTCTCTTTGTGTAGTGCGACTTCTTCTTTTGTTTTTTTCGGGATTTCTCATTGGAAGCATTTCGTGCACTTCTCCTTCTCTTCTCCTTCTTACCTCTCGTGCTTTCTTTCCTTTTCTTCTGCTAATAGCCTAAATACTTGTTTGGTCGAATCTTCTTCTTCCTATCTCTCTTCACATTTCGTCCGTTTTTTTCCCCTCTAGGCCGTATAGCCACACTTCTTCCTATTTGATTTCCCTTTAGCCGAACATCAATTCTTCTGAAAACTTTGGTCCTCTTTCTCCTGGCCGAACTTGGTAAGCTTAACCTTCCTAATCTCTTTACCCCGAATCTGTTATTCCTTGGTGGTTGGGGTCAGATTCTATTGACAAACAACTGACATTTGTCGTCGACTTTGGTTTTGGTAAGGGTGGAGTAGTTCAAGTGCATTCTTAATTCGTCGCAAGTGGTATTCTTGTGACTCTTTTGTTGAGTAAACATTGGTCTCCCTCTTTTCCCTGTGGGGGCCGAATATTGGATGTTGGCTAACTCTCTCTCTCTCTTGATCTTCTTTGCTAGAGACCCGCTTTTAGTAGCCAACGAATAGGGCCGATTACCGTTGCACTGTAGGAGGTCACGTCTTGTGGTAAGTGAATTTGGTTGAGTAGTATATTTTGATATTATGGATTTTCGAGGGCGTTGAGATTAACTAATGGTCATTTTTATCATAGGGGCATTGAAGAGTGTCTCAATCGGCAATCAATAGCAGGTGTGTAATCTCACACCACTGTTTATTCTGATATGCAATGTTCTTTGAATCGGCTAGAAGCTGAAATACCGAAAAGCCAGAGTATCGGCAACTGAGAGCTCTCGAGTGTGCGAGCGCTCGTAGAGTTAAACTGAGTCAATAGTGTTGGCGATAGACTGTGGGGAGTGACTCGAACTCTCTCGCGAATCGAGGTCGAATGGGCCTTGTTGAGCCGAAGTGGGCTATGTGGGCCCAATGGGTTAATGGGCCCACACAGGCGAAATCCGTGGTAAGTGCCAGACGATTTTTGTGGCTGCGAAGTCTGCAGATCCGAGACCGAAAATGGGTTGTTTGGGCCACACGAGCGTGTGGGCCCATTTGGGCAGAAATTGGAATTTAGGCCCAATTACACTGTTTTGACCCGAAATGGAACCTGTGTCGCTCGAGGTGACAGTTGGCCTCTGGAAAGGCCGTAGATGAGTAAATTACCGAATTACCCTTGGTGGGTAAATTACCGAATTACCCTTGGTGAGTAAATTACCGAATTACCCTTGGTGGGTAAATTACCGTATTACCCTTGGTGGGTAAATTACCGATTTACCCTTGGTGGGTAAATTATCGAATTACCCTTGGTGGGTAAAATTACTGAAATACCCCTGAAGGGCAAAATTACTGTTTTACCCTTAGTGGTAGGATCATCGATGTATGAGTAGTAACAGTATGATTGATGTTGATGATGATGCACTACTTACTTAATTTAATTATGACATGGCATACTGCATGGGTTGGGTTATGGATTTGGGGGAAGCAGTGTACTGGTGGCTCTGCCACGTTATACTGATTTAGTGGTTTCTGCTATGTTATACTAATTTAGTGGTTTTTGCCTCGTTATACTGATTTAGTGGCTCAGCCACGTATATTGTTATTAGCAGCTAGTCTGCATTATTGGTGTGCTGGTTGGGTGGGTTGACTTGTCCCTACATGTGTGTTGGTTGGTACGGGTGGTGTGTTGGTTCGACTGGGTTGGGTACATATTTGTTATGCATATCATAGGGCTTCGCCTGCATTCATCGAGTAGAGTCATGTGGCCTGCATCGTTATTGATTAGGGCTTCGGCCCAGACCATTACTGATTAGGGCTTAGGCCCAGATTGATACTGTATGGGCTTGGGCCCAAACAGTGGGTGTAATAAGGGGATTACACACTGAGTTCTCGTAACTCACCCTTTCTCTTTAACTGTGCAGGTAATCCCCAGCCTTAGAGGATTTGGAGCTGCGAGGGACTCGGAGGTGGCCACACGTCCTTTAGGTTCTTGAGGGTTAATTTAGCTACTTTATTTTACTTTACTTTACTTTAATTTTTGGGTTAATAATTTTGTAATAAGGCCATTGGAATTGTTTTTAACTTTTATTTGGTATTTCTTTACAAACTGCTAATTTATTAAACACGGGTTTTAAAATAATAACTACTATTTTTAAAATATCACGATTCCACAACTGTTTAAACCAGACTTCTGTAACAGACAAGGTGTTCAAAACAAAATAATAGATGCATAATAATATATTTGAAAAGGAATGATTTCGAGTAAAACTAGTTTTGTTAATAAGCAACGAAAATCGAGATTTTTAAATGGTAGAAAGTTTTGATTCGTAGATGAGTTTTCCAACGAACACAAAATTTTCAAACAACACCTGATGCGGCATGCTAGATTCGGTCATAACGTCTAGGCCGGGTGTGGGGTGTTACAGTGCTTAATTTGTGAAAAGGACTAAATTGTAGAAAATGCAAAAGTAGCCTTCTATTTAATTAAGTGCCGAATTGATGTGTCTTTATAATTAAGGGGTCCTTATGTTGTTAATATGCCATTAACTTGGTAAGTGGACATTAATGGCCTTAATGTTAATGTTTTATATGTTTATTAATCATGGATATTTTTGTAATTGATGTATTATTATGTATTAAAATAAAACAAACATGAAAATATGGCCGTTATCATCTATTTTGCACCGAATTTGAAGAAAGAAATAGGGTTCTTAAGCTTTCAAGCATTCGGCACTAATCTTGGTCAATTAGGTATGTGTTTTTGATCCATTTTTTATGATTTCTATGTTTTTGTGATCGTTGTTAAGTATTCTAGCTAGCCCATGTCATGATTTTTTAAATTGTTAGTGATTTTGAAAAGTGCCATTGATGAATATTCAAGCTTTATGTTGATTATTGAGGAAAAGTGAAAGATAAATATTGGGTTTACATGTTTTGTATTGTGATTTTTGATTAATTTAATTACTGTGGACTAAATTATTAAAATGAGAAATTCAAGGGCTAAAATGTGAGATAAATTAAAGATATGGGCTGCTAGGGACTAGAATGACATTCGGCCATGCTTGGGTGAAATGAAATTTTATGTGTTTGGTGTTGTTTTGAAATAAGGACTTAAATGTGAAAATGTGAAAATGTAAGGGCTAATTTGTAAAAAATGCCCTAAATATGTGTATATGGATTGAATTGAATGATTTGGTGAATGAATAAGCTAAATTTGAATTTGTATAGATCAAGAACCAAAGAAAACGGAATTAGATCGGGGGAAATCTAAAGTGGTCGAGTGATCGTTTATTTCCATCCGAATTCGTACGAGGTAAGTCGATATACAAATAAATGTGTTTGAAATGAATTATTATTGCTTATATGTGAAAGAATTGTGATATATGGCTATTTGAGTTGAATATGTGAAATCCGAGAAAGTTCCGATAATGTGACGACGTCCAAAAAGTCCCGTACGAACCTTAGGAAATAGTTAGGATATGTATGTAATGACATAGGATTCCGAGATATGATTTCGTGTAAGACCACGTCTGGGACGTTGGCAACGATTTGAGATATCATGTAAGACCGTGTATGGGACACTGGCATCGATTAGAGATTACGTGTAAGACCATGTTTGGGACATCGGCATCGTATATGATTTTGTGTAAAACCCTATCTGGGACAGTGACATCAATATTTTATTACATGTAAGACCACGTCTGGGACGTTGGCATTGTACGAGCTTTCCGAGCTATCCGAGTATCCTTATTGATTCTGAACGGTTCAACGGGCATTCCAAGATATGATTGAATATGTGAATATGTATCCGTTTCAAGTACGTATGAAATTTATATGAAATTTGGCAATGGAAGATAAGTATGAATATGATAATTTGATATGTGAGCTACATGAAAATGTGATATGTTTATAAGTAAGTGGTTATGAACAATTGAGCTAGATGAGAAATATGAATTTGCTATTGGGTTATGCCATAGTTCATATGAATGAAATAGTTTGTAATTGTTTATGTGATAAGTTTATTTGTATATGGCTTACTAAGCTTTTATAAGCTTACTTTGTGTGTGTTTCAATTGTTTTATAGATTATCGAAGCTACCAGAAGCTCGGGGATCATCGAGGATCATCACCACACTATCGAACTCTATTTTGGTACGTTTTGGATGTGTAAATGTTAAAAGTATGGCATGTATAGGCTAGGACTAGTGTGATATGTTTTGAGATATGTATTTTATAGCCATGTGATATGGCTTGCTTGTGGAAGAAAATATGGTTTGGATGTGGTACATGATTTGTGCTAAGTAATGGTAAGTTTTGATGTTTATAAATGACCAAAAGAAATGGTCAATTTGGTATGTGCTTTGTTGAGAATTTGGTATGATTTTAGTATGAAAATGGAAGTGATATTTTGGGACATTGATCATGTATGAATTAACGAGTTGTTATGATATTTTGGTATGTTTTATTTTAGGTTTTGAGCATGAAATTGGTTGATGAGAAGATGGTTTAAATGGTGTATGTTTTGTTCTTGAAATTGGCTGGAAATGTGGCATTTTTGTTGATTGTTTGATGCTCGTAGGGAGGACCCAAATTGGGTGGAAAATTTCCCTTGTAAATGGCCTATTTTGTGCCCACATGGGCAGGGACACGTACGTGTGTCTCTGTCGTGTTCCTCGAGGGCCACTTCGAAGTGAGCCTGGGTAGAGCACACGGTCGCACACACAGGCGTGTGCTAGGCCGTGTGACCAAGTCAGTAGCCTCCCTAATTTTTACACGGCCTGACACACGGGCGTGTTGTAATGCCCTAAAAATCCTAAAACCCTAATTTATGTGCCTATGTATGTATAGCACTTTGAATAATATTATTAAGATAGTATCGGTATTATTTGAGGCCTTAGAGTTAGGGGTGGCCATAGGGAAAAATTTATTTTTCTTACTTAGTGGACCCTAGTCTCAGGCAGGAGGCCTCATTAGCAGATTAAGGGAAGAAAAGGGACACAGATGGGCTTGTAGTCCAATGGAAAGTGGCGTCATATAGGGGCTGTGAGGTGGCGTGTCTGGCAGTTAAGGAGGTCCAAGGTTCGAGGCCTAAGAGGGGAGAATTAAGGAGTTTTATTTTTGTGCTTGGACAGAAGGAGTTGGCGTTGGAGGGGACTCTAAAAGGGAGTGTTCAGGAGAGAAATTTAAGGTGAAGATAAGGGAGAAAAGATAGGGATTGGGAGGTGGATATAGTGGTGCCGGGTGGATTACGAGGAAGGAAGTTTTGGCTAGGGGCTATATATATGAGTGCCGAATTAAGTTCCTAGGTTAATGCCGAATTTTTGTTTTCCTTCTGGCCGAATTTCTTCACTTGTGAGAGGCTCAGACGTTTTTTTTCTCTAAGTGTGCCAAAGCCGAATCATTCATACTCTCCCTTCTCAAATTCCCTTTTTGGTTCACCACTTGGTTCTAGCCGAATCACCTCTTTTCTTATTTCCCCTAGTGTTGTCGAATTGCCTCTGTCATCTTACGAGTCTCAAAAGCCGGACTTAGGCCGCGGGATCAAAGGAAGATTTCAGTAAGAGCTTAGTTTAATTTTTTAAAGTGTTTTATTAAAAGCCGAATGGCTATCTAACCCCTCTTTTTCGTTACCATGTATTAACAAGAGTGAGGCTCAACAATCGCAAGCGCGGTAGGTAAGAGTTGTTATCAAGGCAGTAAGTATTTTCGACTCAGTTAGAGTTTTAGTAAATGGCCGAATCTATTGTGGCTCATAGGGGTGACTTATGATCAATATGGGTCACTTGATTTTGACAATATAGGTGTTTGGGTGCAGATCTAGAGGTTAATCGCCAATAGTAGCAAAGGAAGGGCTACTAGAACGTGAGGCACACGGTAAGGGTACGGTGAGGTTTCGGTTTTTGGTTAGTATGTGTTAACGCTTTGGTTAATCGCTAGTAATGTCAATTGTAGGTTCGTGACTAAGGGGTTTGCAGCACGCGAGGTTACCAGGTGTGTACAAACACTACACACACGATATCGGCAATGCCGAAAAGCTGAAAAGCCGAAAGTGGCTAAATGGGCCTGGTGGGGCCTGAGGCTAAGTTTGATGAAATTGGTTGGTTTGGTCATACATATTAAGTTAGTCACGCATGTTACATGATTTGGAATTGTTTTGGGCCTAGTAGGCCATATGCTGAGATTTGGGCCTAACGAGCCGTAAGGACATGAAATGGGCTTGATGGGCTTATGGGGGCGTAGACAAGTATGTTAGGGTTAATAGACTTTAGGCCTAGTTTGAACAACTTTGTAATTTCATAAGACTTAAGCTAATTAAACATGTCTGTGGACAAGTCAATTAGTTAGAGTGTGGTAACCGACATATGCATGTCTAGGATTGGATCTAGTGAGAGCTTGGTACTTAAGCGGTTCTAGTGACCCACCTCCTCTTTTCCGAGATCCTACCTGGTGCATAGTGTTTGTTCACTTTAACCGCGAGTACTTATTTATGGGCCAAAGTTCATAACTAAAACCCGAGAGGGACCAAATACCCTTATATTTGTAAAATTACCAAAATACCCCTGTTTTGCAAAAGTACCAAAATACCCCTATTTTGCAAAAGTACCAAAATACCCCTATTTTGCAAAAGTACCAAAATACCCCTATTTGCAAAAGTACCAAAATACCCTATTTTGCAAAAGTACCAAAATACCCTGTTTGCAAAATTACCAAGATACTCCTATTTTCCAAATTACCAAAATACCCACAGAGAAATGAAGTACGAAAATACCCACGGGTAGTGAAATGAAAAAATACCCTATGTGACGGATATGAGTTTATGGATGTTACTTGTGTGTTTGATGCATTCATATGATATTCGCTTAGGATGCATATGGGTGGGAATTATGTAGTACGGAGGAAGATTTGAGGATCGCATGGCCGTATGGTATGGATCCACCGAGGCTTTAAGCCCAATAAATGATTAGCGACTTTCTTTTGCAACGTTCGATAAGTACATGCAATTGGGCTACCCATGGTGTGTAGCGGAGGGTGGGTCGAGCTAGAATTCCCCACAGAGTCATAAGGTTGGAAGGGAAATGGTGTGTGTAGCGGATGGATTTTTGGGGTGGGTTTTGCATTATCTTGTTGTATATGATGCGATATGATGTGATATGAGGTCATGGTGGGCTAAGGCCCAAGACCACCAATTTGATAGGGCTTAGGCCCAATGTGAATATTTGTATGTGAATTGATTGCCAAGGGTTGTATACACTGAGTTTCGAAACTCACACCCTTAATTTTAAATGTTTTAGGTAATCCTGAATAGGCGGCTTGACGTGGGAGAGGATTCGGAGATGGCCACACTACAAGTTGTTTAAATGTTTTAATTTGGTCAAAAGGAAATTGCTTTAAATACTTTATTTTTTTTTTAATTGTAATAAGGCCATGTAACTCCTAATTGACTTTAGACTTTGGGTTTATTATTATTGCTCCAACTATTTGCTTAATAAATTCCATCAAGTTTCCAAAGATGACATGGTTTTCGAAATAACTTAATACATTAACGTTTTCCCAAAATGTGGGTTTTTCCTCTTAATTTAACAAGATATTGGATTTTGGGCTTTTGGGTCTTAAAATATTAATTTATAAAATCGTTTTGGAGTGTTCCTTTAATGTGACTTTCCGGACTCGGGCCTAACTTCTAGGCTGGGTTCGGGGTGTTACATTTAGTGGTATCAGAGCCCAGTTACAAAGCTCGGGCTGTGAAATGGGCCTTATATTTTGGGTTTTTAAAAGTTTTTACAGGATTCTTGAAGTGTGGTTCACTGAGCCCTCGACGTCGAGCCAAGTAAGTTCTCTGTACTACAATTGCTTAATTACTGAACTGTATAGATAATGGGCTACTCAAAATAGGCTTTTAAAGACTAAAGCCCGTAGGGAACTTAAGCCTGTAGTGGATTCTCGACCGCGGAATAACTTTAAGAAAAAGTGTTATTACATACATAAGACATGTGTTCTAAACAAGTGGAACTAAGTACTAATTGCATAAAATTCTTAATTCAAAACTACGCAACGATGAGCGCTAGGTGAGGTGGAAGAGGCCGCGGCAGAGGCCGGGGACGTGTTAGGGCAAGATCGTTCGAGTCCGGCCATATGCCCAACACGGGAGTAGGGGGGCTCCGGCCTCACCAGTAGCTGAAAGAGGAGGAAATGAACGGGCTATCGCTACAGAAGATGCCGTATCGCAGGCCATGTTAAGAATATTAGAAAGGGTCATTGGGCCCAATAATGGTACGGGGAGTCGTGGGTCGATTGTAGAGCGACTCCGAGCTAATGGGGCTGAGATTTTCAAAGGAGTAGCGGGGGTGGCCCCGAATGTGGCAGAATATTGGTTGGCAGCTACTGAAAGAATAATGGATGACCTGGATTGCACGGCTGAACAAAAGTTGAAAGGAGCAATATCCCTACTCAGGGAAGAAGCCTATCAGTGGTGGTTGACCGTAAAGGAGGGCAACAAACCAGAGCAGATCACTTGGGAGTTCTTCAAATCGGCATTTCAAGGAAAATACATTGGAGCAGCCTATGTGGATGCCCGAAGGAAGGAGTTTTTAAGTTTGACTCAGGGAGAGAAGTCAGTAGCAGAGTACGAGGCTGAGTTTTTGCGCCTCAGTCGATACGCCAAAGGGATAATAGCAACCGAGTATGAAAGGTGTGTACGATTCGAGGATGGATTAAGGGATAGCCTTAGGGTACTGATAACTCCATAAAGGGAGTGAGATTTTGCAGTTTTGGTGGAGAACAAAAAAATAGCAGAGGAGGTAAAGAGCACGGAGCGCCGTAACCGAGAGAAAGAGAAGGGCAAGAACAAGCAGAATATGGAACCTATGGGAGCCAAAAAAAGGCCCATGAGGAGGGCCAGAGTGAATGGGCCGGTGAGAGATGCGGCCCTTGTTGCCGCTGCGAATAATGGAGTACCATGTTGTGCAGAATGTGGGAGAAGGCATCCGAGCGAATGTTGGAAGAGGACGGGAGCATGTTTGGGCTGTGGATCGATGAAGAATAGGGTTAGGCAGTGCCCGAGAAGGCTAGATCAGGAGCAAGCCGATGGTAGAGGTAAAGGGGCCGTGGTCAAGCCAGAGGTGGTAATGGCACAGGACAAGGACGTGGAGCACCGGGCAGGGGTGCAGGTCAGGCAGAGGCAAGACAGCCAGCGTTGGTCTATGCTGCTTGTCGTAGAGAGGAAGGTGATGCACCAGATGTGATAACGGGTACGTTCCTTATTTGTGAGCTACCTTATATTACGCTTATTGATGTGGGGTCGACACACTCGTACATTGCTTGTAATAGGACTAAAACTGTAGGGGTGGAGTTTGAAATAGTTGAGAATGAAATGACTGTATTAAGTCCTTTAGGGCAGTCGGTGAAAGTTAGTAAACTGTTTAGGAATGTACCATTGATGGTTCAAGGAGTTATGTTCCTAGCGGATTTGATAACATTGTCGTTTGGTGAGTTCGACCTCATCTTAGGCATGGATTGGTTAACGAGGCACCAAGTAACTCTAGATTGTGCTATGAAGCGGATGGTATTAAGAAGTGTGGAAGGTGATGAAGTGGCAGTGATCGGGGAACGACGTGATAATTTGTTAAATGTGATTTCAGCTTTAAGGGCAGAGAAGTTGGTAAGGAAGGGCTGTGAAGCTTACTTAGCTTATATCAGTGATTTGGAATCGAAGAGTTTTACTGTCAAGGATTTGGAAATAGTAAAAGAATTCCCTGATGTTTTCCCAGAGGAATTACCGGGATTACCCCCATTAGAGAGGTGGAATTTGGAATAGAGTTGTTACCGTGTACGACGCTAGTGTCTATCACACCTTATAGGATGGAACCAAAGGAACTAGTGGAGTTGAAGGCCCAGATTCAGGAGTTGTTGGACCGCGGGTTTATTAGACCAAGTGTGTCTCCATGGGGAGCACCGGTATTATTCGTAAAGAAGAAGGATGGGTCCATGAGGATGTGCGTCGATTACAGGCAGTTGAACAAGTTAACCATTAAGAAAAAATACCCTCTGCCGAGGATAGATGACATTTTCGATCAACTTAGGGGAGCCTCGGTTTTCTCGAAGATCGATTTATATTTAGGGTACCATCAACTGAGGTTAAGGAAGCAGATGTGTATAAGACAGCTTTCAGAACTCGTTATGGACATTACGAGTTTTTGGTAATGCCGTTTGGACTAACAAACGCACTGTAACATCCTAAAAATATCAGAGTATCATCTTGTTATTGTGTTAGCTCAGATATGATTGTTATTGTGTGCTTAGTATATTTGTGTGAAGGCTTGGAAATATTAACTAAGCTAGAATAAATTTTAGTGTGGAAATTTAGTGAAGAGGATTAAGTAAACTTAACACTTAAGTTAATTTAAGTGTTAAATTTAGAACAAGAGGAGTTAGTGGCAAGATGGTTAGGATGCTTGAAGGGTTGCTTGAGGTTAGAAGTTCGAGTAGCATGATTAACTTTTTGGGAGACATTATTTTCATCCTAGTATTTATGGACGGTCAACCTTTATTTATGATAGGTTGGACTCTCAACTTTTGGAAAGTTGAATATTGGTTTCAGGAAACCATGAAATTGGGGATAAGAATCTTAAGGTTATGGAAGGTTGGGGAGACATGAGGCTTGGCTTAAGGAAGATGTTTTGGAAACTTTTTCAAGGCTTTAGTGCATGTATGTGGACGGCATGTGTGGCTAGGGGTGGCCGAATGATGTTAGGAAGCTTGGGGGGAATAGTTGGCCAATTTTAGTTTTTGTGCATCTTTTGCATTTGTTTTCCTCTCCAAAACTCCTCTTTGGCCGAATGTATCTTATGCATTTTGTGCAAATTTTGCTTTTGGTTTAGCCTTCATTTTGTTTGAACCAAAAATGTTATTTCCTTTCTCTCGTCTTTGCTCTTGAAACCGAAACCTCACTTGGCTTTTGTGCATTTTCTTTTTGGCAAATAAGTGTTTGGCCGAATCTCTCTCTCACATATCTCTCTCTTTTCTTCTTTTGATATTGATTCATAATCACATTTTCTTTTTACTCTCTCTTGGCCGAATCCTTCTCCTTCTCAAGTTCCATTTCTTTTTCATCCATTTCCATTCTATTTCTCTTTTCTTTCTTTTTTTTACTTCACCATAGCCGAATCTTCTTCCTCTCTTTTGGGGTTATTTTGGCCGAATATTCAAGGGTAGATCCTCTTTGGTTTTCTTCAATCGGTTTTGAAAAAAAGGGTAAGTGTTCATGGCCGTTTTTCCTTCTTTTCTTTCTCCTTTCTAAGTCGTTTTCTTGTGGACAAAGGCCGAATCCTTGGGCATTTGTTTGCAAGGTTCTAACCATTATTTAGGAACCGATTTTTCCTTTAGGCTCTTTGGGACGTTGGAAGCAATCGGTCTAAGCCATCCCATTAGCAATCGAAGTTGGTAAGTCAAGTGGTAAGATTCATGTCGATTCATTATTCTTTTTGAGGATAAAAACTAAGGCTATTGGGATGAAGATGTGATGTTGGCCGAATGGATTTTTGCTTATAGTTTTGTGGTTTGGCCGAATGTAGGACAAGGTGATCTAGTGCGGTAGATCGGATCTTGTCAAGTTAGTCTTTGCGTTAGTGAAAGGTGTGTACCTTACACACTTTATAACTCGATATATATATATGTGTGTGTGTGTGTTAATAACTATTCATGTTGTTAAAGTCGAAAACTATGAGATCTTGAAATGATACCTTGATGGGTATGAGCAAGGATACGGGTAAGTCCGTTTCGATATGATGTTGATATATGATGTTAATATCACGATCTACGATTTATATTGGTTATATGTTTATATCAAAGTATAATAACATGATTTGTTATCTATTGCATTGGTATGGGCGATATGAGAGGAGGGGGAAGATTGATATTCGTGTCTTTGGGACACCAGAGGTTTGGCACCTCCAGTGGTTTGGTACCACATATTTCGTGTCTTTGGGACACCAGAGGTTTGGTACCTCATAGCGACTCGTCCCAGTGGTTTCACACCACCGTGGGTTGGCCCCACATTTGATGTATTGGGATCGCTGCCAGTGATTTGGTATCACACGTGAGTTGGCCCCACAACTTGATTATTTATGACTTTGGGTCACCAGTGATTTGGCATCACATTATTGGATATCGTGACTTTGGGTCACCAGTGGTTTGGCACCACCAGTGGTTTGGTACCACACGGGGTAGAAAAGGAGTTTTGGATGGCTAGGTTGGGTGCATTATATATATATTGCTTGGTTATAATTTGTGTAAGTATGTGGCATTTACCCGGGAGAGGGAATATGCACTGAGTCTTGGTGACTCACCTTCTCCCTTATTTTTTTCAGGTGATTCATAAAATCGTGGATGAGGAGCCGGATGAACTCGAGAAGGCCATGCAATAAAATTTGGTTTTACATGAACTTCCATTTGGGTACTTTATTTTAATTCGTTTTCATATTTTTATGGATTTGTAATAAGGCCTCTTTAATTATATTTTTGGATTATTTATATGCTTTGGATTTGTTTTAAATATGGCTTATAAATTACATGGTTGATATAATAATTTGAGCACCAAGTTTTCTAAACTACTAAACGCGATGGTTTTTAAAACGTTACCATCGGGTAACATAAATCAATTGATAGTATTTAACAACTTAGGTATTTTTGATAACTCATACTATTTTCCAAAACTCCAGTTTCCAAATTTCTATTAGATACGGTTTTCAACCTAATCGCTTTAGTTTCTTTTCAATTTATAAAAGTTTTACAAATCTAAGCTGCAACTAAGTTTTAAAGATTTATTTTCGGGATTTTAAAGTAAATTATCAGTTTTTAATTTATTATACACCTGATTTCTACGAACTTAGAACAACAAAGAGTTTTTTACTAAAATTTAATCGGTAATTCATTTTTCCTCAAAACGTTTTCCCCTGTGACATACCAAATTCGGTCGTGGTGTATTGATCGGGTTTGGGGTGTTACAAATTGGTATCACAGCCAAGTTCAAAAGCTCGGCTGTGGGCCTGAGGCCCAAAATGATTTAAAGTATGATATTAAAATGTTTTGTTTAAAATTATATGGTTGGAAAGGCATGGCACTGAGTCTCCGGCACCGATCCGCCCGGGTAAGTATCTCAAACTGTTGCTTTTGATGATATGATTATAATGATGATGGCATGACTGATTAGTAGTAGAAACTACTCTAGAGACCCAAACTATAGGTTGAATGTACTCGCGAAACAACTTCTTATTAAAATTATTCATAAAACTGTGTTTTAAAGAAAGTGGAATAATGACTAATGCATAAGGCTTTTAAATAAGATAAGTCGAGACTTTAGACATGAGTACTCGAGGTCGGGGTCGTATTACTCGTGGACGCGGTCGGGGTAGGATGGCTGTGTCTGAGCCAGTGAGGTCTGGTCAAGGATCCAAAAATGAGGTACCACTACCTCCACCACCAGCGGTTGGAGTTGAGCATCAGGATCAAAGAGGGGATGACGCAGTGTCTCAGGTGATGCTGCGAGTTCTTGAGAGGGTAGCTGGAATAGGTGGAGGCGCGGGAATTCGAAAATCCGTATCTGAGCGACTTCGAGCCAATGGAGCTGAGGTATTTTGAGGTGTTTGTGTGTGCCTCCCAATGCAATGAGTATTGGTTAGAGGCGACGGAACGAATCATGGATGACTTGGATCTGAATGCTGAGGAAAAGCTGAAAGGGATAGTGTAACAGTCCGATTTTGACCCTAATCGGAAAAGTGGTTTCGGGACCACAAATCCGAGTCCAAAAAATATTTTAAAATTATTTTCCATATTTATTATGTGTGAATTTTTTTGTGTTAAATTTTCGTGATTTAACTTTGTCGTTTAGGTGTCCGATTAAATAAAAGGACTTAATCGCGTAAAATATAAAAGTTACAAACTATAGTGTAAAGTGCTTAGTATATAGTGGCTTTTTAATATTGAGTCCTTAAAGGGAAAAAAGCCCATTTTCAAATGTAGTGGACGACAACATGCCATCATTATATGTTTTATATATTATTTGTTATATTAAAAATATATATTAATGTATAATAATGTCATATTATAATATAATGACATAAAAATAAAATAAGAAAGCCATAGTTTCATTTCTTTTTTTTATTCCATGGCCGAATAACAAAGAAAAGAAAAAGAAAGAAACCAAGCTAGGTTTCGTCTCTTATTCAAGCTCAATCAAGGTTCGTTTTTGTTCGGTTTTCGATAATTTCTACGTTTTTGAGATCATTGCTTAGAAATCTTCAAGACCCATGTTTTAATTTTTGAGTTTGATGAATATTTTGAGTTGAGCCATTGATGATAGTTTGTTGTTTATGTTGTTTGAGGATGAATTATGATAAATATGTGTTAGATTAACATATGTTGTATTGGAGTTTTTGATGATTTTGAGTAATTAGGACTTAATTGCAAAAATAATAGTTTGAGGGACTAAAATGTGAAATTAATGAATTATATGGGCTTGTATAGTCATGGGTAAAATTCGGCATAGCTTGGGTATGAAGAAGTTTGATGTATTTTGTGTTTTGTGCAATAGGGACTAAATTGTAAAAAAATTGTAAATGTTACGGGTAAAATAGTAATTTACCCATTTATGCGTTTTTAGACTAAATTGAATGGAATGGTGTTTAAACAAGCTTAATTTGAATATGTTTAGATCAAGAACCAGATAAATCAGATCTGGACCGGGGAAAAACGAAAGTAGTCGATTAGTCGATTTTACTGACCGTTGACGTCCGAGGTAAGTCTTTAAGCAATAAAGCATTGTAAATTTTGTATATAACTTAGTATATACCGATTTGGAAATTTAGTAGCATTAATTTGAAGTAGCCGAATGTGAGTAAAAATATACTTTAATATACTTGAGTTTGATTCGATTGAGATATGATGTTAGAAAATCCATACAAAGATTATGAAGTGTATAAAAGTTTCGATATATGAAATGTGTGGGTGATAGCTTTATAGTATCGTTATTCGGGCTTTGGGCCTAGCAAGCATTGAGCTGGTGAAATTAATCGGGCTTCGTGCCTCAGCAGTGCTTATTGCCGGTGAATAAATATCGCATCGTGGGTCTAGCGGAGCTTTGTCTTGGGTGGATAATATCGAGCTTTATGCCTAGCGAGCTTATTATTGCCGGTGATTTATTATAAGTATATGCTTCAATATATTTTTTTTTACGATGTGGAATTTAAATACGGCAAATGAGCTCAATGTTGGTATGTGTAAATCTAATGGTTGTGAGAGATAAGGTAAATTAGTAAATTGTTATTTGATACTAGTTATATGTGATACAATTGAGGAATATATGTAAATTTCAAGTAAGTGTATTCTACCCTATAAATGAATAGTATGACATTATGGAATTGATTTTAGATATGAGCATAGATGTGTCTTTTATATTCGTCCAAATTGGTAAGTGCATATGTGATGTTTATTGAGCAAGTAAATTGACAAAATGCTCTTGTGTATGTGAAAATAAGGTAAGTCAGTTATTGAATTGATTATGTAGATGTTAAAGTTACAAATGTGAAAAATGTGAATGTATATGTGATTGTGTATATTCGGCCAAATGGGGTATATGTGATTTTAATAGTGAGATTTGTATAAGTTCATGTGTATTTGTACAATTAGCCATACGATATGTGTATGGAAGATTTAAATGATAACCTTGTATTTGAGAACATGTATATTCGGTTTTGCTAACTTAGTGTTAATATATAATAGTTGGTAAATATATAATTGCTTATGACTTACTAAGCTTAAATAGCTTATTCTGTGTGTGTATTCTGTTTATACATTTATAGATTTGGATATATGTTACGAGCTCGGGGATCGTCAGCAAGACTACTCACACTATCGATAGTTTTTCGGTATTTTACTAAGTTGAATCTGGGCTTATGGCATGTATAGCATAGATGGAATCTTTAAGTTTGATTTTTTGGTCATGTATATATATATATAGCCATGCGAAAATGGCTTAATCATTTTGTTTAGATTCGATTATATGAGTTCATGTTTAAGTGTTTAATGTGTTTGGTTTTATCATTTCAACCATGGCTTATTTATATGCGGTATATGGTTGCTATGATTAGTTAATATTACGGTAAAGGTTTTGATATATATATATAATATGTATGGTATGTTTGGATTTGGTATTTAAGTGAGTTCGGTTAGGTCTTATAAAATGAACTATGTATATAAAGGTTAGAAGATATTTATATGTCCGAATGTGTATGAGTTGGATGATTATAAGTCCGAATGTGTAGAGGTTATATTGATTAGGTTTGAATTGGCAATGTATGCATATATATTATGCTTGAATGATTGACTAAATAGGTACGATTGGTAATAGATAAATAATGAATATGCCATATGATTGTTTTGGTTGATAAGTAAAGTGAATATGTAAATGAGGTTAAGGTTATGATAATAAATGATAAGCATGTCATTTTGGTTTATAACACACCTAAATAAATATATTATGTATTATATGTTATATTAATTGTCCGATTGTAGATTAACTTAGTTTGTGGTATGAATGAAATTTTTGGTACAATCTAATGCATATAAATTGATATGTGAATAATATGTGATTTTAGTTGTTATTTGTGTTCAAATTGGTTTATGATAGCAAGGTCATATGCGCATGGTTTTATGATTGGTAAAGGAATATGTCCAGTTTTAAATTGTGCTATTTTAAATGTGTGCAATGTCGTTTAAATGAGTGGTATTTAAGTATGTGATATGGTTCATATTGATTGAATTTAAAGGCGCATCATGTTGATATTAATTAGTAGTATGTTCGGCCATGATGAAATGTTACTATGCTTATGCTTGTATATATAATTGAATATTAAATGGTATAATATAGTTCGGTTGGTTTAATATGTGTATATATTGAATTAATATGATTAATAATCAACTTATGTTATATTTGTTTTGATTTATGTTCGATATATGTTATAATGATATATATGTGCTGAGATAAGTTTTAAGATTATAAATGCCATTAATGTTTAAGTCATGTGTTTTGGACATTTTATGTATTAAGTACTTGTAATATGACTTGTTGCATATTGTTAAATTGAATATGTGATTATTTAGATGATATTAATATGGTTAAATATTGAAGCATGATTTGTACATGTGATATGACTAGAAAAAAATATGAAGTGATTTTGGTTGATTATGTGATCCATATATATATATATATATGAGTTTGATTTGTAAGGAATAAGAGGATGGATAAAAAAAAATTTAGAAAAGATCATATTGCTTTGTGCTTGAATTCAAATGAATGTCTGTTCCAAGTTGCGATTTGTTTTGAAATACCTCGTAACCCTAGCCCGGCGACGGATACGGGTTAGGGGTGTTACATATAGTGTCGCTTCTTCGAGATGAGTCATATCAGTGGTGGCTCACGGTACGGAATAGTGCTGCAGCGGAGGATCTCACTTGGGATTATTTTAAGGCAAACAGATCGGAAGAAATATGTTGGGTCTAGTTACATTGATGCACAAACAGCGTAAGGCATTTCGAGTTTGGTCCAGGAAGTAAGTCCGTATCGAATATGAGGCAAAATTTTTAAGATTGAGCCGGTATCTTTGGAGGTATCGTGGCTTCGAGCACGAGCGATGTGTCCGTTCGAGGATGGATTGAGGGACGAATCGAGATTGCTGATTGCTCCACATCGAGGAGCGAGAGTTTCTTCGCGCTAGTTGAAAAGACTAAGATAGCGTAGGGATAAAGGAGTCGAAGGGCGAGGCACGACAAGAATAAACATAAGAGAAGTTTTGGATCATCCGGTCGTGGTAATTCTCGTAAGAGGGTTAGGCGAGTGGGCCGAATCAATCGGGATGCACATTCATCGCTAATCGGGACCAAAGCACATGTTGTAACCGATGTGGGAAATCTCATTGGGGCGAATGTTGGACCGGAGGGAAAGGATGTTTTGAGTGTGGCTCGCTGGATCATCGTGTGAGGGATTGTCCATGTAAGCTAGCCAGGAATCAGTCTGAGGGTCAAGGTCGTGCTCGGTTGTAAATAAGGGACCGTCACCGAGAGAGGTCGTGGTAATGGTAGAGGAGGTAATGGTTCTAGTCGAGGCCGCGGAGCATCTGGCAGAGGTGCTGGCAACATTGAGGCAAGACAGCCTGGTTTGGTGTATGCAGCGAGACGTCGAGAGGAGGGCGACGCACCGGACGTTATAACCGGTACGTTCTTAATCTTTTGTGAACCATATAACGCTTTGATAGATCCGGGTTCGACACATTCGTATGTTGCTAGTAACATAGTAGAGACTATGAATCTAGACTCGAGACTACTTCTAGGAAGATGACAAAGATTTAGCCCTCTAGGTCACTCTGTAGAAGTAAATAAGTCAGATAGAGATGTATCCCTAGAACTCCAAGGGGTAATGTTTGTAGTCGATCCGATGGGAACCGCCGTTTGAGGAGTTCGATCCGATTCTTGGGATGGACCTGGTTGGTCAAGTATCAAGCAAGTTTGGATTGCATGTTTGCTAAGCGCATGGTTTTGAAGACGGTGAGGGCAAAGAGGTGGTTATGATAGGTAATAGAAGAGATTATCTATCCAACGTGGTATCCGCGTTGAAAGTCGTGTGAAGTTGGTCGGGAAGGGTGTGAGGCATTTGTGGTTCATGTGTGTGCGTTGGAGGCTAAGGAGTCTCATTGTGGGGAATGTCCGAACGGTAAAGGAATATGTTGACGTATTTCCGTAAGAACTTTCGGGATTGCCTCCGGATCGTGAAGTTGAATTTGGTATAGATCTCATTGCGGAATCGCAAAGGTGTCTATTACTCCGTATAGGATGGCAAGAAGGAATTAGGGAATTGAAGGCTCAAATTCAAGAGTTGTTGGATCGAGGTTTTATCCGACCAAGTGTTTCGCCTTGGGGAGCACCGGTACATTTTTGTCAAGAAGAAGGATGGATCGATGCGGATGTGTATAGACTATCGCCGATTGAATAAGTCGACGATCAAAAACAAGTATCCTTTGCCGAGGATAGATGACTTGTTTGATCGACTTAAGGGGCGGCGTTTTTTCCAAGATTGATTTAAGGTCCGGATATCATCGGTGAAGGTGAAAGAGGTCGATATCCATAAGACGGCATTTCGACTTTCGGTATGGGCACTACGAGTTTCGTAATGCCTTTTGGGTTGACTAACGCATGGCGGCATTCATGGACATGATGAATCAGGTATTCCAGCAGTTTTTGGACCAGTTTGTTGTGGTATTTATAGATGATATTTTGGTATACTCCAAGTCAGAGGAGGAGCATGATGCGCATTTGCGAGTAGTGTTGCAGATTTTGAGGGAAAAGCAGCTCTATGCAAAATTTAGTAAGTGCGAGTTTTGGCTTAGGGAGGTGACTTTCTTGGGTCACGTAGTATCAGCTGAGGGGATTAGAGTGGATCCTCGAAAGATTGAGGCAGTGTTGGATTGGAAGCCGCCTAAGTCAGTGGCTGAGATTCGGAGTTTCCTAGGTCTGGCGGGGTATTACCGAAGATTTGTGGAAGGATTTTCTTTGATAGCAGCACCTATGACTAAGTTATTGAGGAAAGGAATTCCATTTGTGTGGACCGAGAAGCAGCAAGGAAGTTTTGACAAGTTGAAGAAGATTCTAACTGAAGCTCCGGTTTTGATTCAACTCGAGGCGTGCAAGGAATTCACGGTTTCATCGTGATGCATCACATCTTGGTTTGGGATGTGTGCTGATGCGGAAGGAAGGTAGTGGCTTATGCATCTCGACAGATTGAGACCACATGAAGTTAACTATCCGACGCATGACTTGGAATTAGCTGCGAGTGGTTTTTGCTTTGAAGATTTGGAGACACTATTTGTATGGAGAGAAGTCGATAGTCTACACGGATCACAAGAGTCTTAAGTATCTTTTGACTCAGAAGGATTTGAACTTGAGGCGGCGTAGATGGATAGAGTTGTTGAAGGACTACGATCGCTCGATTGAGTATCATCCGGTAAGGCGAACGTGGTGGCGACGCGTTGAGCCAAACGTTGTATCAGACTTAAGATCGATGTTTGCTCGTCTTAGCTTATATGACGATGGGAGTATTTTGGCTGAATTGCAAGTCAAGCCGACTTGGTTAGAGCAGATCAAGGAGAAATAGTTAGAGGATGATGGTTTGAATGATCGGAGGTTACTGAGTTGAGAATGGTGGTTTAGAGGATTATAGTTTGACCAAGGATGGAGTATTGTGTTTTAAAGGAAGAGCTTGTATGCCAAAGGATGTTGAGTTGAGGCAAAGGATTCTTCGGGACGCACAGCGCCCATACGCTATGCATCCCGGAGGTAGCAAGATGTATCGGGATTTAAGAGAGCGATTTTGGTGGCAGTGCAAGCGTGAGGTAAGCGAAGTTTGTGGGTAAATGTCCGACGTGCAGCAGAGTCAAGGCGGAACATCGATTGCCGTCTGGTTACTTCACTGTGAAGATTCCACGATGGAAGTGGGAAAGGATCACTATGGACTTTGTCGATGGATTACCCCTTACGCCAAGTAAGAAGGACTCGATTTGGGTGATTGTGGATCGTCGACTAAGTCGACTCATTTTATTCCGGTGAGGGTGGATTACTCGCCTGAAGTTAGCTAAGTTGTATGTGGCGGAGATAGTTAGGTTGCACGGTGTACCAGTGTCGATCATCTCGCACAGAGATCCTAGATTTACCTTCAAGTTTTGGAGAGCGTTAAATCAAGCTTTGGGTACGCGGTTGGATTTTAGTACCGCATTTCATCCCACATCGACGGCAATGGAAAGAGTTATACAGATTTTAGAGCATATGTTGAGAGGTTGTGTATTCGACTTCAGAGGCAGCCGAGAAGAGTTTTTATCATTAGCAGAGTTCGCATACAATAATAGTTATCAGGCAAGCATTAAGATGGCACCATATGAGGCGTTGTATGGTAGGAGGTGTCGCACACCTACATGTTGGACAGAGTTGGGTGAGCGTCAAATGTTAGGACCAGAGTTGGTTGCAGAAACCGAAGATAAGGTGAAGTTGATTCAAGCTCGGTTGAAGGAAGCTTCGGATAGGCAGAAGTCATATGCCGATCTCAAGCGGAGGGATATAGAATTTTTCGTGGGTGACAAAGTTTTTCTGAAAGTCTCGCCATGGAAGAAAGTATTAAGATTTGGGAGAAAAGGCAAGTTAAGTCCAAGGTTTATTGGGCGTATAAGGTGTTGAGACGAGTGGGACAAAGATCCTATCAGCTCGAGTTGCCATGGTGAGTCGAAGTGATTCACGATGTGTTCCATGTCTCCATGCTTAGACGCTATCGTTCGATCCATCGCATGTTGTGGCCAAAGAGAGGAAAAAGAGGTGAGTCTAGATCGACGGTAGAAGAAGAGCCTGTGCGATTCTAGACCGAGATGTGAAAGTTTTGCGTAGGAAGTCAGTTCCTTTAGTGAAAGTTTTATGGCGGAACCATGGCGTAGAAGAAGCTACGTAGGAACCGGAGGATGTGATGAGGCAGCAGTTTCCTCAACTCTTTTGAGCAGGTAATTTCGAGGACGAAAGTTTCTTAAGGGGGGTAGAATTGTAACATCCTAAAAATATCAGAGTATCATCTTGTTATTGTGTTAGCTCAGATATGATTGTTATTGTGTGCTTAGTATATTTGTGTGAAGGCTTGGAAATATTAACTAAGCTAGAATAAATTTTAGTGTGGAAATTTAGTGAAGAGGATTAAGTAAACTTAACACTTAAGTTAATTTAAGTGTTAAATTTAGAATAAGAGGAGTTAGTGGCAAGATGGTTAGGATGCTTGAAGGGTTGCTTGAGGTTAGAAGTTCGAGTAGCATGATTAACTTTTTGGGAGACATTATTTTCATCCTAGTATTTATGGACGGTCAACCTTTATTTATGATAGGTTGGACTCTCAACTTTTGGAAAGTTGAATATTGGTTTAAGGAAAGCATGAAATTGGGGATAAGAATCTTAGGGTTATGGAAGGTTGGGGAGACATAAGGCTTGGCTTAAGGAAGATGTTTTGGAAACTTTTTCAAGGCTTTAGTGCATGTATGTGGACGGCATGTGTGGCTAGGGGGGTGGCCGAATGATGTTAGGAATCTTGGGGGGGAATAGTTGGCCAATTTTAGTTTTTGTGCATCTTTTTGCATTTGTTTTTCCTCTCCAAAAACTCCCTCTTTGGCCGAATGTATCCTATGTATTTTGTGCAAATTTTGCTTTTGGTTTAGCCTTCATTTTGTTTGAACCAAAAATGTTATTTCCTTTCTCTCATCTTTGCTCTTGAAACCGAAACCTCACTTGGCTTTTGTGCATTTTCTTTTTGGCAAATAAGTGTTTGGCCGAATCTCTCTCTCACATATCTCTCTCTTTTCTTCTTTTGATATTGATTCATAATCACATTTTCTTTTTACTCTCTCTTGGCCGAATCCTTCTCCTTCTCAAGTTCCATTTCTTTTTCATCCATTTCCATTCTATTTCTCTTTTCTTTTCTTTTTTTTACTTCACCATAGCCGAATCTTCTTCCTCTCTTTTGGGGTTATTTTGGCCGAATATTCAAGGGTAGATCCTCTTTGGTTTTCTTCAATCGGTTTTGAAAAAAAGGGTAAGTGTTCATGGCCGTTTTTCCTTCTTTTCTTTCTCCTTTCTAAGTCGTTTTCTTGTGGACAAAGGCCGAATCCTTGGGCATTTGTTTGCAAGGTTCTAACCATTATTTAGGAACCGATTTTTCCTTTAGGCTCTTTGGGACATTGGAAGCAATCGATCTAAGCCATTCCATTAGCAATCGAAGTTGGTAAGTCAAGTGGTAAGATTCATGTCAATTCATTATTCTTTTTGAGGATAAAAACTAAGGCTATTGGGATTAAGATGTGATGTTGGCCGAATGGATTTTTGCTTATAGTTTTGTGGTTTGGCCGAATGTAGGACAAGGTGATCTAGTGCGGTAGATCGGATCTTGTCAAGTTAGTCTTTGCGTTAGTGAAAGGTGTGTACCTTACACACTTTATAACTCGATATATATATATATATATGTGTGTGTTAATAACTATTCATGTTGTTAAAGCCGAAAACTATGAGATCTTGAAATGATACCTTGATGGGTATGAGCAAGGATACGGGTAAGTCCGTTTCGATATGATGTTGATATATGTTGTTAATATCACGATCTACGATTTATATTGGTTATATGTTTATATCAAAGTATAATGACATGATTTGTTATCTATTGCATTGGTATGGGCGATATGAGAGGAGGGGGAAGATTGATATCTCGTGTCTTTGGGACACCGAGAGGTTTGGCACCTCGGTGGTTTGGTACCACATATTTCGTGTCTTTGGGAGACCAGAGGTTTGGCACCTCATAGCGACTCGTCCCAGTGGTTTCACACCACCGTGGGTTGGCCCCACATTTGATGTATTGGGATCGTCGCCGGTGATTTGGTATCACACGTGGGTTGGCCCCATTAACTTGATTATTCGTGACTTTGGGTCACCGGTGATTTGGCATCACATTATTGGATATCGTGACTTTGGGTCACCGGTGGTTTGACACCACCCGGTGGTTTGGTACCACACGGGGTAGAAAAGGAGTTTTGGATGGCTAGGTTGGGTGCATTATATATACATATATTGCTTGGTTATAATTTGTGTAAGTATGTGGCATTTACCCGGGAGAGGGAATATGCACTGAGTCTTGGTGACTCACCTTCTCCCTTATTTTTTTCAGGTGATTCGTAAAATCGTGGATGAGGAGCCGGATGAACTCGAGAAGTGTAATATCCCGGGTTAGGGGCTGTTTTGTGGTTGCATGATATTGCATGTCTTAGTGTGCTGTGTTGTTATTTCGGTGTTTTAGGGGCTTAATTGTAGCCTAGGAGTGTGCCTGAGTGAATGGGAAAATTTTGGTTTTTGGGTGTCAAGTCAGGGGAGCTGTTGGAGCTAGGGTATAAGGGTTTTCTTTGGTATTTTATTGCACAAGTGAAGAGCTGGCAGAGTGGCAAGGAGGAGCTTGGTGTGGCGTCATCCACATGTGAGGGAGGTCCGAGTTCAAGCAAAGCAGAGTCCCCTTTTTGTCACTTATTTTGGACGGCATAGGAGGGAGGAGTTGTGGGTGATTTAAACTCCACCTTGGACTTGGTCAAGTGGTGACTTGGATGGTGGAGAGCAAAGTGTGGAGGAGGACTTGGACCACTCATTTCAAATGAGTGAATGGGAGCTTTTGGGGGGATTGTGGCCGAAATTTAGGGAGTTGAGGGGGAAGTGACGGCTTAGTGTGGGAGAGGGGAAGGCCGAATATGCCTTTGCATCTTTGGTGCATTTTTCGGTCATTTTGGTAAGCTAAAGTCCTCTCTTTTGTCAAAAAAACAAACCAATTTCCTTTGTAGAAATTCTCTCATTGTTGTTCTTTCTTTCATCTATTGGAACCGAAACTCAAGCCTCTAAAAAAAAAACATTTCCTTTTCCCATTTCTTCTTTTGTAAACCGAAATTCTTCTTCTCTCAAAAGCAAGCCGAAACTTTCCAAGTAAATTCCTCCATCTTTCCTTCGTGAAGTCAAAGCCTAGTTGCCGAATTTGTTTTATTTTTCTTCAAACTCCTTGATAGCCGAATGTGCTCATTCATCACTTTTTCTTTTCAATTGTGTGTAAGCGAAACCTATATCCCTTCTTCTCACATTTTCTTCCTCTTTCTTTAATTGTACAAAGCCGAAAGTAGGGGTGTTAAGCACTCAAGCCGAACCCTTCTCATCTGTTGGCCGATTCCTTCTCATCTCTTAAACCATTTTCCTCTGTTGTACTTACGAGTTTTAAGCGGAATACCTCCCTTCTCTTAGTGTTTTGGTTGGGCGAATTCTTTCCTTCTTTTGATCAAGGTGTTGGCGAATCTATCCCCTCTTCTAGTGGTTGTCTTGGCCGAGTATCGGTGGTGTTTGGAGGCCTTCCTTCCATCGGTTGGAATTGGTAAGTCCTTGGCCGAATGGTCATCTCCTTTCTCTCCTTATACTTTGTCAAGGTTGGTTGATTAAGGGCCGAATATGGTCATCTTTGGAAGGATTCTAATCTCTTTGTTATAGGGTCTTTGGAGTGTGAAAGCAAGCAAGGGAATCGTTATTCTTTTGTTAATCGGTTGGTAAGTAGGGGTAAGTACATGGTATTGTTATTATTTCAATCTTTTAGGTTCGATTAAGGCAAAGGTAACAAAAGATTAACTGTTCATCTTTTATGGTGTAGCCGATTGCTAAGGAGAATCATTGGGTGATTCGGATTTGGTAGGAAACCAAATCATCTTAAAAGGTAAGGGTTCGATATTAACCCCTTTGGTTAATTGTTGATGGCCGAATGTCATAGATGCCTAACCCCTAATGTTTGGCCGATTGTAGGATCTAGTAATCGAGGGACTTAGATCGTTTTCGTTGGATTCTAGACTCGTATTTACCAGGTGTGTAAACTAACACACTTCTGTTTAGTAATATGATTGATAACCTGTGTGATGATTAATGAAACAGTGATGATCGATATGATACCCTAATGGGTATGATTCTAGACTCGGGTAAGTCAGTATTATTATTATGAGTTTACTGATGATCTATATGATACCATGGCTGTGGATATATGTGACATGGGATATGAGATTAGACATATTAGCATGATATGCATGATTATATGATATGCATGATTACATGAGTGTGGTATGTTGATGGGTGATACGAGTGGAGGGAGCAGTGATATTTTGTGCTGACGAGCACCAGTGTTTTGGTAACACACTTTGTGACTTTGGGTCACCAAAGGTTTGGCACCTCCAGAGGTTTGGTACCTCAGCGTCTCGTCCCTGTGGTTAACACCACCGTGGGTTGGCCCCACTTGTGAGATATGGGATTGACGCCAGTGATTTGGTATCACACGATGGGTTGGCCCCATCACCAGATTTGTGACTACGGTCACCAGTGCTTTGGTAGCACATTGTGTCTTTTGGGACACCAGAGGTTTGGCACCTCATTGCGACTTGTACCTTGTGGTTTGACCACCGTGGGTTGGCCCCACTTGAGATATGGGATCGTCTCGCTAGTGATTTGGTATCACACGATGGGTTGGCCCCATCATTGGATTTGTGACTACGGTCACGGTGCTTTGGTAGCACAATTGTGTCTTTGGGACACCAGTGGTTTGGTACCACATTGACGAATATTGTGTCTTTGGGACACCAGTGTTTTGGTAACACATTGTGACTATATGTCACCAGTGGTTTGGTACCACACGGGGTAGAAAAGGCGATATGGATGGTTAGGATCGGGTTGCATTAATTATGTTGCTATGTATGGTGTGTGTTAGCATGTTGTTTCTTCGGGAGCGGGATTTACACATCTGAGTCACTCGACTCACCTCTCCTTTGACATTTGGTGACTCGTAGACACACGGACATGGAGCCGGGATGGACTCGGGTGCACATGCCATGCTTTAACAAAAGTGTTGCTCAGACTATTGAATTTGGGTACTTTAGCTTATTTACTTTACTTGGGTTTTATATTGGATTTGTAAAAGGCCTTTAATTTATGTTTTGTGATGTTTATGTTTTAATTAGATTTTTTAATATGCCTTAACAAAACAAGTTGGTATGAATTTTACTAAAACTTGGAAAGATAATGATTTCAAAATTATAACGCATAATGTGTTTTTGAACCATACCATCGGGTATCACACTATGTCTTTGTAGTAAGCAAATTCAAATGATTTTCAAATCAAACTTGTATTACTCCTAAGTCTAAAAAGGTTTTAAGTAACACTAAGAAACTATTAAGGGTTAAATGGTTTAAACTCGTTTAACCACACATTACAGTTAAGATTTCAAAATCTCGGGTTTCAAATACACCATCCGATTTCAAACAAGTCTACTCAAACTGTCTTCAAAATACACTGTGTTTTCACTCGGCTTTTAAACGAAAAATTTAACCTCTCACAAACATGTTTCCCCGTAACATACCAGATTCAGACGTGGTGTCTTGTCCGGGTTTGGGGTGTTACAATTGTGGTATCAGAGCCAAGTTCAAAAGCTCGGCTGTGGGCCTGAGGCCCAAAATGTTTTCAAAAGGTTGTTTTGTTAGTTTTTATTCTTAAAGTATGGTTTGAAATGCATGGCACCGAGTCTCCGGCACCAGTTCGCCTAGGTAAGTACCCTTACTATTGCTTGTGAATTGATTGGATGTGATGTGATTTGATAATAGCAATAGTATACTACCTTAGAGATTGAAACTGATAGGATTTTATGAACTCGCGAGAACAAATCCTCCTAAATATTCATAAGACTTGCTTTTAAACAAGTGGAATAAATACTGATGCATAAAAATTCTTAACCGTGATATCGTAGAAAGATTAGTCATGAGCGCTAGAGGTGGACGTGGTCGTGGGCAGGTCGTGGTAGGGATGACGATTCGAGCCCGTAGGATCCAGTGGGGTTCGAGAAAATGAGATACCGGCCCGCCACCGGTGGAGGTGGTGAGTTCCAAGATCGATCGGGGACGACGCAGCGGTCACAAAGCGGCGCTGCGAGTGTTGGAAAGAGTAGCTGGTGTTGGTGGTAATGCAGGAGTTAGGAAATTGTTTCGAGCGACTCGGGCCAATGGGGCGAATTCTTCCGAGGTGTTTCGGTGTTGCTCTCAAAGACGGTGAATATTGGTTGGAGGCAACCGAGCGGATCATGGACGATCTGGACTCGACACCAAGAGAAGTCGAAGGGCATCGATCACTTCTCGGGATGAGTCATATTAGTGGTGGCTCACGGTTCGAGAAAGATGTGTGGCGCAGAGGATCGACATGGGATTATTTCAGGTGCGATATCAAAAGAAGTACATCGGAGCTAGTTATATTGACTCCAGCGGAAGGCTTTTTCGAGGCTTGTTCGGGAGTAAATCATTGTGCAAGCACGAGGCCGAGTTCCCGGCCGAGTAGGTATGCCGTGGGCATTGTGGCCACCGAGCATGAGAGGTGTGTTCGTTTCGAGGATGGTCTGCGAGACGACTTGAGGTCGGGCGATTGCTCCTCGCCAGGAGCGCGAGTTTCTTTGTCTTAGTTGAGAAGGCTAAGGTAGCCGAGGGTGTTAAGGAGTCGATGAGATAGGGTATGGACCGAAATAGACATAAAAGGAGCTTTGGGTCTTACGGGTCGTCGGGTAATCCGCAGAGAGAGGGCGACCGAGTGGGCCGAACCACCGCTAGGTTTGTTGCTGCTAGGCGAGGACCGCCGCATGATGTGATCGGTGTGGGAAATCTCATTGGGGTGGTTTCTTTGGGTGGAGGAAAAGGTTGCTTTGAGTGTGGTTCCTTTGGAGCACCGTGTGAGGGACTCGTCCGCGCGAGGTTGGCCAGATTCGGGCCCGAGAGTCGGGCCGTAATCGCAGTCGAGAGGTAGTGGACCGCCACCGCAGAGGGGCCGTGGTAATGGCAGAGGTGGTAATGGTTCTGGTCGGGGCCGTGGAGCACCGGGCAGAGGTGCGAGTAGCTCTGATGCTAGACAGCCTGGATTAGTGTATGCTGCGAGGCGCCGAGAGGAGGGCGACGCACCGGACGTCATAACCGGTACGTTTTTGATTTTTGGTTCTCCTTATACTGCTTTAATTGATGTGGGTTCTACGCACTCTTATGTTGCCAGTAGTATAGTAGAGACAATGGATTTAGACTCTGAGATATCTTCTAGGCAGATGACTGTAATTAGCCCTTTAGGTCACTCTGTGGTAGTAGATAAGCTGTTTAGAGACGTACCCCTAGAACTCCAAGGGGTAGTGTTTGCTGCTGATCTGATGGAACTGCCGTTTGGGGAGTTCGATCTGATTCTTGGGATGGATTGGTTGGTCAAGTATCAGGCGAGGTTGGATTGCGCGGCCAAGCGCATGGTTCTTAAGACGGTTGAGGGTGATGAGGTGGCTATGATAGGTAATAGGAGGGATTACTTATCAAATGTGGTATCTGCTCTGAAGGCGGAGAAGATGGTCAGGAAGGGCTGTGAAGCGTATGTAGTTCATGTGTATGCCTTGGAGGTTAAAGAGTCTACTGTAGAGAAGGTCCGTACTGTTAAGGAATTTGCTGATGTGTTTCCTGAGGAGCTTCCGGGCTTGCCGCCAGATCGAGAGGTAGAGTTCGGGATTGATCTCATTGCCTGAATCGCGCCGGTGTCTATTGCTCCGTATAGGATGGCGCCAAAGGAGTTGGTAGAGCTTAAGGCTCAGATCCAGGAGTTATTGGATAGAGGTTTCATTAGGCCTAGTGTTTCGCCGTGGGGTGCGCCGGTACTCTTTGTCAAGAAGAAAGATGGCTCGATGCGGATGTGTATAGACTCACCGCCGATTGAACAAGTCGACGAAAAACAAGTATCCGCTGCCACGGATAGATGATTTGTTTGATCGGTGAAGGGTGTCGCGGTATTCTCGAAGATCGACTTGAGGTCAGGTATCACCGCTAAAGGTTAAGGAGGTCGATATCCATAAAACAAGCGTTTGGACTCGGTATGGGCACTACGAATTTCTCGTAATGCCGCTCGGGTTGACTAACGACCGGCAAAGATTTATGGATATGATGAATAGAGTGTTTCAAAGCAGAAGTCTGGATCGGTTCGTCGTGGTTTTCATAGACGACATCTTGGTGTATTCAAGAACAGAGGAAGAGCATGATGCGCATTTGAGAGTTGTGTCGCAGATTTTGAGGAAAAGCACTCTATGCTAAGTTCATGTAAGTGCGAGTTCGGCTTAGAGAAGTGACTTTCTTGGGTCATGTAGTGTCGGGTGAGGGAATTCGAGTAGATCCTCGTAAGATTGAGGCGATTTTGGATTGGAAGCCGCCTAAGTCGGTGGTTTGAGATTCGAGTTTTCTGGTTTGGCCGGATACTACCGAAGGTTTGTTGAGGGTTTCGTTGATAGCAAGACCGATGACCAAGTTGCCGAGGAAAGAAGTTCCGTTTGTATGGACGGGAAACAGCAGAAAGCTTCGACAAGTTAAAGAAGATTTTGACCGAGGCTCCGGTTCTAATTCAACCCGAGGCGGTGGTAAGGAATTCACAGATCTATTGCGACGCATCACATACGGGCTTGGGTTGTGTGTTGATGCAAGAAGGTAAGGTTGTGGCTTACGCTTTCGGCAATTGAGGCCACATGAGGTCAACTATCCGACGCATGACTTGGAGCTAGCGGCCGTGGTCTTCGCTTAAAGATTTGGAGGCACTACTTGTACGAGAGAGATCGATAGTCTGGCACGCATCACAAGAGTCAAGTATCTCGCCGACTCGAAGGATTTGAATTTGAGGCAGCGCAGATGGGTCGAGTTGCTGAAAGATTACGACTGTTCGATTGAGTATCATCCGGGCAAGGCTAACGTGGTGGCTGACGCGTGGAGCCGCAAGGTTGTTTCGGACTTAAGAGCGATGTTTGCCCATTTGAGTTTGTATGACGACGGGAGTATTCTGGCAGAGTTGCAGGTTAAGCCTACTTGGGTTGAGCAGATCAGAGAGAAACAGTTATTGGATGAGGTTCTGAGTGCGCGAAGGTTGCAGGTGCAGGACGGTGGCTTGGATGGTTACAGCCTGTCTAGTGACGAGGTTCTGTGTTTTCAGGGTAAGGCTTGTATGCCTAAAGATGTTGAGCTGAGGCAGAAGATTCTTCAGGACGCACATAGCAGTCCTCATGCTATGCATCCTGGAGGTAGCAAGATGTATAGGGATCTCAGAGAGCAGTTTTGGTGGCCTGGTCTGAAGAAAGAAGTGACAGAGTGTGTTGGGAAGTGTCTGACATGTCAGCAGGTCAAGGCTGAACATCAGTTGCCGTCGGGTTTGCTTCAGCCTGTGAAGATTCCTCAGTGGAAGTGGGAAAGGATAACCATGGATTTCGTCAGTGGGTTACCGCTTACGCCAAGCAAGAAAGATTCAGTTTGGGTAGTGGTGGATCGATCGACTAAATCACTCACTTTATTCCGGTGAGAGTTGACTACTCACTCGAGAGGTTGGCTGGCCGTATGTTTCGAGAGATAGTGAGGTTGCACGGTGTGCCAAAGATCGATCATCTCGGATAGGGATCCTAGATTCACGTCAAGGGTTCGGAAAGCACCGCATCAAGCTCGGGTACTCGCTTGGATTTCAAGGACGGCTTTTCACCCGCAATCGACGGTCAATCGAAAGCGGTCATTCAGATCTTAGAGGATATGCCGAGAGGTTGTGTCCTCGGATTTCAGAGGTAGTTGGGAGGAGTTTCTACCATTAGTCGAGTTTGCCTACAACAACAGCTTATCAAGCGAGCATCAAGATGGCACCGTATGAGGCGTTGTATGGTAGGAAATGTCGCTCACCTACGTGTTGGACGGAATTAGGTGAACGCCGGTTGTTGGGACCCGAGTTGGTTGCCGAGACCGAAGACAAGGTTGTTTCGATTCGGGCCTAGATTGAAGGAAGCTTCGGACC
Source organism: Gossypium sturtianum (assembly GCA_025698515.1). Taxonomy (NCBI): domain Eukaryota; kingdom Viridiplantae; phylum Streptophyta; class Magnoliopsida; order Malvales; family Malvaceae; genus Gossypium; species Gossypium sturtianum. The sequence continues at coordinate 97,832,697 of CM046948.1, forward strand.
GGCAGAAGTCTTATGCCGATCTTAAGCGAAGAGATATAGAGTTCGGCTGTGGGGATCGAAGTTTTCTCAAGGTATCACCTTGGAAGAAGGTGTTGAGGTTCGGGAAGAAAGGCAAGCTAAGTCCGAGGTTCATTGGGCCGTATAAGGTATTGAGGCGAGTAGGACCCATGGCGACACCGGAGTTGCCGGAGAGCTTAGTCGATCCATGACGCTTTTTCACGCTTCGATGCTCGCGCTTATCGATCGATCCGTCACATGTGGTAGCGGTGGAAGAGATCGAGGTAAATCCAGACTTGACTATGGAAGAGGAACCCGTGCGCATTCTTGATCGGGATGTGAAGGTTCTGCGAGGAAGTCCGTGCCTTCTGTTAAGGTACTTTGGCGGAATCATGGCGTGGAAGAAGCCACGTGGGAACCCGAGGATACGATGAGACAAAGAGATATTCGCAACTCTTTTGACTGTAATTTCGTGGTCGAAATTATTTTTAAGGGGGTAGAAACTGTAATATCCCGGGTTAGGGGTCTGTTTTGTGGTTGCATGATATTGCATGTCTTAGTGTGCCGTGGTTGTTATTTCGGTGTTTTAGGGGCTTAATTGTAGCCTAGGAGTGTGCCCTGAGTGAATGGGAAAATTTTCGTTTTTGGGTGTCAAGTCGTGGAGCCGTTGGAGCTAGGGTATAAGGGTTTTCTTTGGTATTTTATTGCACAAGTGAAGAGTCGGGCAGAGTGGCAAGGGAGGAGCTTGGTGTGGCGTCATCCACATGTGAGGGAGGTCCAGAGTTCAAGCAGCAGAGTCCCCTTTTGTCACTTATTTTGGACGGCATAGGAGGGAGGAGTTGTGGGTGATTTAAACTCCACCTTGGACTTGGTCAAGTGGTGACTTGGATGGTGGAGAGCAAAGTGTGGAGGAGGATTTGGTCCACTCATTTCAAATGAGTGAATGGGAGCTTTGGGGGATTGTGGCGAAATTTAGGGAGTTGGAGGGGGAAGTGACGGCTTAGTGTGGAGAGGGAAGGCCGAATATGCCTTTGCATCTTTGGTGCATTTTTCTGGTCATTTTGGTAAGCTAAAGTCCTCTCTTTTTGTCAAAAACAAACCAATTTCCTTTGTAGAAATTCTCTCATTGTTGTTCTTTCTTTCATCTATTGGAACCGAAACTCAAGCCTCTAAAAAAAAAAACATTTCCTTTTCCCATTTCTTCTTTTGTAAACCGAAATTCTTCTTCTCTCAAAAGCAAGCCGAAACTTTCCAAGTAAATTCCTCCATCTTTCCTTCGTGAAGTCAAAGCCTAGTTGCCGAATTTGTTTTATTTTTCTTCAAACTCCTTGATAGCCGAATGTGCTCATTCATCACTTTTTCTTTTCAATTGTGTAAGCCAAACCTATATCCCTTCTTCTCACATTTTCTTCCTCTTTCTTTAATTGTACAAAGCCGAAAGTAGGGGTGTTAAGCACTCAAGCCGAACCCTTCTCATCATTGGCGATTCCTTCTCATCTCTTAAACCATTTTCCTCTGTTGTACTTACGAGTTTTAAGCGGAATACCTCCCTTCTCTTAGTGTTTTGCTGGTCGAATTCTTTCCTTCTTTTGATCAAGGTGTTGGCGAATCTATCCCCTCTTCTAGTGGTTGTCTTGGCCGAGTATCAGTGGTGTTTGGAGGCCTTCCTTCCATCGGTTGGAATTGGTAAGTCCTTGGCCGAATGGTCATCTCCTTTCTCTCCTTATACTTTGTCAAGGTTGGTTGATTAAGGGCCGAATATGGTCATGCCTTTGGAAGGATTCTAGTCTCTTTGTTATAGGGTCTTTGGAGTGTGAAAGCAAGCAAGGGAATCGTTATTATTTTTGTTAATCGGTTGGTAAGTAGGGGTAAGTACATGGTATTGTTATTATTTCAATCTTTTAGGTTCGACAGGCAAAGGTAACAAAAGATTAACTGTTCATCTTTTATGGTGTAGCCGATTGCTAAGGAGAATCATTGGGTGATTCGGATTTGGTAGGAAACCAAATCATCTTAAAAGGTAAGGGTTCGATATTAACCCCTTTGGTTAATTGTTGATGGCCAAATGTCATAGATGCCTAACCCCTAATGTTTGGCCGATTGTAGGATCTAGTAATCGAGGGACTTAGATCGCTTTCGTTGGATTCTAGACTCGTATTTACTGTGTGTGTAAACTAACACACTTCATTTAGTAATATGATTGATAACTTTGTGTGATGATTAATGAAACAGTTGATGATCGATATGATACCCTAATGGGTATGATTCTAGACTCGGGTAAGTCAGTATTATTATTATGAGTTTACTGATGATCTATATGATACCATGGCTGTGGATATATGTGACATGGGATATGAGATTAGACATATTAGCATGATATGCATGATTATATGATATGCATGATTACATGAGTGTGGTATGTTGATGGGTGATACGAGTGGAGGGAGCAGTGATATTTTGTGCTGACGAGCACCAGTGTTTTGGTAACACACTTTGTGACTTTGGGTCACCAGAGGTTTGGCACCTCCAGAGGTTTGGTACCTCGGCCTCGCCCCCGTGGTTAACACCACCGTGGGTTGGCCCCACTTGTGAGATATGGGATTGACGCCGTGATTTGGTATCACACGATGGGTTGGCCCCATCACCAGATTTGTGACTACGGTCACCAGTGCTTTGGTAGCACATTGTGTCTTTGGGACACCAGAGGTTTGGCACCTCATTGCGACTTGTCCCTGTGGTTTGACCACCGTGGGTTGGCCCCACTTGAGATATGGGATCGTCTGCTAGTGATTTGGTATCACACGATGGGTTGGCCCCATCATTGGATTTGTGACTACGGTCACCAGTGCTTTGGTAGCACAATTGTGTCTTTGGGACACCAAAGTGGTTTGGTACCACATTGACGAATATTGTGTCTTTGGGACACCAGTGTTTTGTAACACATTGTGACTATATGTCACCGGTGGTTTGGTACCACACACGGGTAGAAAAGGCGATATGGATGGTTAGGATCGGGTTGCATTAATTATGTTGCTATGTATGGTGTGTGTTAGCATGTTGTTTCTTCGGGAGCGGATTTACACATCGAGTCACTCGACTCACCCTCTCCTTTGACATTTCGGGTGACTCAGAGACACGGACATGGAGCCGGGATGGACTCGGGTGCACATGCCATGCTTTAACAAAAGTGTTGCTCGACTATTGAATTTGGGTACTTTAGCTTATTTACTTTACTTGGGTTTTATATTGGATTTGTAAAAGGCCTTTAATTTATGTTTTGTGATGTTTATGTTTTAATTAGATTTTTTAATATGCCTTAACAAAACAAGTTGGTATGAATTTTACTAAAACTTGGAAAGATAATGATTTCAAAATTATAACGCAATGTGTTTTTGAACCATACCATCGGGTATCACACTATGTCTTTGTAGTAAGCAAATTCAAATGATTTTCAAATCAAACTTGTATTACTCCTAAGTCTAAAAAGGTTTTAAGTAACACTAAGAAACTATTAAGGGTTAAATGGTTTAAACTCGTTTAACCACACATTAGTTAAGATTTAGAATCTCGGGTTTCAAATACACCATCCGATTTCAAACAAGTCTACTCAAACTGTCTTCAAAATACACCGTGTTTTCACTCGGCTTAAACGAAAAATTTAACCTCTCACAAACATGTTTCCCGTAACATACCGTATTCAGACGTGGTGTCTTGTCCGGGTTTGGGGTGTTACAAGAAGGCCATGCAATAAAATTTGGTTTTACATGAACTTCCATTTGGGTACTTTATTTTAATTCGTTTTCATCTTTTTATGGATTTGTAATAAGGCCTCTTTAATTATATTTTTGGATTATTTATATGCTTTGGATTTGTTTTAAATATGGCTTATAAATTACATGGTTGATATAATAATTTGAGCACCATGTTTTCTAAACTACTAAACGCGATGGTTTTTAAAACGTTACCATTGGGTAACATAAATCAATTGATAGTATTTAACAACTTAGGTATTTTTGATAACTCATACTATTTTCCAAAACTCCAGTTTCCAAATTTCTATTAGATACGGTTTTCAACCTAATGACTTTAGTTTCTTTTCAATTTATAAAAGTTTTACAAATCTAAGCTGCAACTAAGTTTTAAAGATTTATTTTCGGGATTTTAAAGTAAATTATCAGTTTTTAATTTATTATACACCTGATTTCTACGAACTTAGAACAACAAAGAGTTTTTTACTAAAATTTAATCGGTAATTTGTTTTTCCTCAAAATGTTTTCCCCTGTGACATACCAAATTCGGTCGTGGCGTATTGACCGGGTTTGGGGTGTTACACGCACCTACTACTTTTATGGATCTCAAGAACCGGGTTTTTCAACAGTATCTAGACCGGTTTGTAGTAGTCTTCATAGATGACATCCTGGTATACTCGAGAACGGATGTGGATCACGATGCACACTTACGGATTGTGTTGCAAGTTCTAAGGGAGAAGCAACTAAATGCTAAGTTTAGCAAGTGCGAATTCTGGCTAAGGGAAGTCAGTTTCTTAGGACATGTGGTCTTCGCTAAGGGAATTAGAGTTGACCCTCGGAAGGTAGAAGCGGTGTCGGATTGGAAACGACCTAAGACGGTGTCGAAAATTTAGAGTTTTCTAGGCCTTGCAGGGTACTATAGGCAGTTTGTTGAAGGGTTTTCTCTAATCGCGGCACCTTTGACCAAGCTACTATGGAAGGGGGTGACGTTTGTATGGACGGATAAACAACAGGAAAGTTTCGAGAAGCTTAAAAAGGTTTTAACAAAGGCTCCTGTTCTAATTCAGCCGGAGCATGGGAAGGAGTTTACGGTTTATAGCGATGCATCACACGTGGGCTTGGGTTGTGTTTTGATGCAAGAAGGGAAGGTGGTTGCTTATGCATCGTGCCAGCTTAACACTCATGAAAGAAATTACCCAACCCACGATTTGGAATTGGCAGCAGTAGTCTTCGCACTCAAGATTTGGAGGCATTACTTGTATGGAGAGAAGTGCACCATCTATACGGATCACAAGTGTCTGAAGTACCTCTTGACTCAGAAGGAATTGAACTTGAGACAGCGCAGGTGGATTGAGCTGTTAAAGGATTACGATTGCACGATCGAATATCACCCGAGCAAAGCTAATGTGGTGGCTGATGCGCTAAGCCATAGGACTATGTTGGATTTGAGTGCAATGTTTGCTCGGTTGAGTCTGTATGACGACGAGAGTTTGTTAGCTGAATTGCAAGTGAGGCCACTGTGGGTTGAGCAGATTAAAGCTAAGCAGTCCTTGGATGAAACTCTGAGTTCTCGATTCAAGCAAGTTGAGAAAGGGGAAACGGCGGATTTTGGAATGAATGGTGATGGGTTATTGTGTTTTCGTGGTAGAATTTGTGTGCCAAGGGACGAAGAGCTAAGAAAGTCTATATTACGGGAAGCGCATAGTAGTCCCTATGCTATGCACCCCGGAGGTAACAAGATGTACCGAGATTTACGAGAGCTTTATTGGTGGCCGGGATTGAAACGCGAGGTTACGGAGTTTGTGAGCAAATGTCTGGTATGTCAGCAAGTGAAGGCGGAACATCAGTTGCCATCGGGGTTACTTCAGCCGATTAAGATCCCACAGTGGAAGTGGGAGCGGGTTACTATAGACTTCGTTAGTGGGCTACCCTTAACGCCTGCTAAGAAGGACTCTGTGTGGGTCATTGTGGATCGGTTAACTAAGTCCGCCCATTTTATACCGGTCCGCACTGACTACTCACTACAGAAATTGGCGAGGTTGTATGTGGCAGAAATTGTGAGGTTGCATGGAGTTCCCGTATCGATCATATCTGATAGAGATCATCGGTTTACGTCTCGCTTTTGGAAGAAGTTGCATGAAGCGCTAGGTACGAGGTTGGATTTCAGTACGGCATTTCACCCTCAGACTGATGGTCAGTCGGAAAGGGTGATTCAAGTCTTGGAAGATATGCTTAAAGGGTGTGTGATTGAGTTTCGAGAAAGTTGGTAGGACTACTTGCCGTTAGCTGAATTTGCGTATAACAATAGTTATCAGGCAAGTATTGGAATGGCAGCTTATGAAGCACTGTATGGACGAAGATGCCGTACTCCGACTTGTTGGACTAAGTTGGGGGAGCGACAAATTTTGGGTTCGGAGTTGGTAGCAGACACAGAAGATAAGGTAAAGTTGATTCGGGATCGGTTGAAGGAGGCGGCAGATAGGCAGAAGTCGTATGCTGACCTCAAGAGAAGAGAGATCGAATATGCTATAGGGGACATGGTTTTTCTCAAGGTTTCCCCTTGGAAGAAGGTGTTAAGGTTTTGTCGGAAGGGCAAGTTAAGCCCAAGGTTCATTGGGCCTTACCGAGTATTGAAGCAAATTGGGCCAGTTGCCTATCAGCTAGAATTGCCTTCAGAATTGAGCCAAATACACGATGTGATCCATGTGTCAATGCTAAGGCGTTATCGCTCAGACCCTTCTCACATCGTGACCGTCGAGGAGATCGAGGTTAGACCAGATTTAACTTTTGAAGAGGAGTCGGTACAGATAATTGATCAAGATGTCAAGGTATTAAGAAGGAAGTCCGTTCCTTTAGTCAAGGTGCTTTGGCGTAATCATACTGCCGAGGAGGCTACTTGGGAACCCGAGGAGGCAATGCGTCGACAATACCCTCACTTGTTTCAAACAGGTAAATTTCGAGGTCGAAATTTTTTTTAGAGGGGTAGAATTGTCACGCCCTAAAAATCCCGAAACCCTAATTTCTGTGCCTATGTATGTATAGCACTTTGAATAATATTATTAAGATAGTATTGGGATTATTTGAGGCCTTAGAGTTAGGGGTGGCCATAGGGAAAATTTTATTTTTCTTACTTAGTGGACCCTAGTCTCAGGCAGGAGGCATCATAAGCAGATTAAGGGAAGAAAAGGGACACAGATGGGCTTGTAGTCCAATGGAAAGTGGCGTCATATAGGGGCTGTGAGGTGGCGTGTCTGGCAGTTAAGGAGGTCCAAGGTTCGAGGCCTAAGAGGGGAGAATTAAGGAGTTTTATTTTTGTGCCTGGACAGAAGGAGTTGGCGTTGGAGGGGACTCTAAAAGGGAGTGTTCAGGAGAGAAATTTAAGGTGAAGATAAGGGAGAAAAGATAGGGATTGGGAGGTGGATATAGTGGTGCCGAATTGGACTCTGAGGGAAGGAAAGTTTCGGCTAGGGCTATATATATGTGTACCGAATTAAGTTCCTAGGTTAATGCCGAATTTTTGTTTTCCTTCTGGCCGAATTTCTTCACTTGTGAGAGGCTCAGACATTTTTTTTCTCTAAGTGTACCAAAGCCGAATCCTTCATACTCTCCCTTCTCAAATTCCCTTTTTGGTTCACCACTTGGTTCTAGCCAAATCACCTCTTTTCTTATTTCCCCTAGTGTTGCCGAATTGCCTCTATCATCTTACGAGTCTCAAAAGCCGGACTTAGGCCGCAGGATCAAAGGAAGATTTCGGTAAGAGCTTAGTTGAATTTTTTAAAGTGTTTTATTAAAAGCCGAATGGCTATCTAACCCCTCTTTGCCGTTACCATGTATTAACAAGAGTGAGGCTCAGCAATCGCAAGCGCGGTAGGTAAGAGTTATTATCAAGGCAGTAAGTATTTTCGACTCAGTTAGAGTTTTAGTAAATGGACGAATCTATTGTGGCTCATAAGGGTGACTTATGATCAATATGGGTCACTTGATTTTGACAATATAGGTTTTTGGGTGCAGATCTAGAGGTTAATCTCCAATAGTAGCAAAGGAAGGGCTACTAGAATGTGAGGCACACGGTAAGGGTACGGTGAGGTTTCGGTTTTTTGGTTAGTATGTGTTAACGCTTTGTTTAATCGCTAGTAATGTCAATTGTAGGTTCGTGACTAAGGGGTTTGCAGCACGCGAGGTTACCAGGTGTGTACAAACACTACACACACGATATCGGCAATACCGAAAAGCTGAAAAGCCGAAAGTGGCTAAATGGGCCTGGTGGGGCCTGAGGCTAAGTTTGATAAAATTGGTTGGTTTGGTCATACGTATTAAGTTAGCCACGCATGTTACATGATTTGGAATTGTTTTGGATTGTAATAAGGCCATGTAACTCCTAATTGACTTTAGACTTTGGGTTTATTATTATTGCTCCAACTATTTGCTTAATAAGTTCCATCAAGTTTCCAAAGATGACATGGTTTTCGAAATAACTTAATACATTAACGTTTTCCTAAAATGTGGGTTTTTTCTCTTAACTTAACAATATATTGGATTTTGGGCTTTTGGGCCTTAAAATGTTAATTTGTAAAATCGTTTTGGAGTGTGCCTTTAATGTGACGTTTCGGACTCGGGCCTAACTTCTAGGCTGGGTTCGGGGTGTTACACGTGTTTTGTGGCCGTGTGGACAAGTCAGTATGTATGCCTCATTTTGCCACGGCCTGGACACACGGGCGTGTCTAAGCCGTGTGAGGCACGCAGCCTGCACACACGGGCGTGTGACCTCTGTAACTTTGAAAAATGTTTAAGTTTCAAAAAAAATTGTATGTGCTCAGTTTAGTCCCGACCCCTTCCCAATGCATGTTTAAGGTCTCGTAGACCTTCTAAAGGGACTCTATGTGTATATTTCTCTATGGAATATTTGTGAACAATTGATGTTAGTGAAATATTTGTGGTATGATCCGATATGTCCGGTAATACCTCTTAACCTTAGTCCGACGACGGGTTAGGGGTGTTACATACTTTCAGAAAGACTTTTTCACCGACCTAAAATTTGATCTATTTTCTTTTCAAGTCCGCATACAAATTTTTTCGATCTGAAGCGGCTTTCAAGCAATCTCGGGTTACCTTTACTTTTTCTTCGGTTTCCTTAACCAAATCAACCCCGTGAATCTGTTTCTCGTTAAGCTCAGTCCAATACAAAGGTGTTCGGTACTTGCGGCCATACAATGCCTCATAAGGTGCCATTTTTATACTCGACTGATGGCTCTTGTTATAGGCAAATTCGACCAATGTTAGATATTTTTCCCAACTACCCTCAAATTCTAGAACACAGCATCGAAGCATATCTTCAAGTATCTGAATTACCCTTTCAGATTGACTGTCGTCTGTTGATGAAATGCAGTACTAAAATTCAATTTCGTACCCAAAGCCTTTTGTAGCTTCTTCCAATATCTCGAAGTGAACCTCAGATCTCTATCCGAAATAATCGAAGCAGGCACCCCGTGCAATCTTAAAATCTCAGAAATGTACAACTCAGCTAACTTATCAAGTGAATAATTGGTACGTACCAGAATAAAATGAGCCGATTTCGTCAATCCATCAACAATGACCCAAATGACATCTTTCTTTTTCGGAGTCAGAGGTAATCCAGTTACGAAATCCATCGTAATTCTGTCCCATTTACATTCGAGTACCATCACTGGCTGAAGTAAACCTGAAGGTACTTGGTGTTCGGCTTTTACTTGTTGACAAATAAAACATTTCAAAACAAACTAGGAGATATCTCTTTTCATACCAAACCACCAATACAATTTCTTCAAATCATTATACATTTTCGTACTACCCGGATGCACAGATAAACAACCATTATGCGCCTCATGAAGAATTTTTTGAATAAGTTCATCATTTTTCAGTACACAAACTTTACCTCGGAACATCACACAACCATCGGATCTGACATGAAAATCTGAATCACTAACCGGTTCACAATGAGCTCTCTTGGCTTGCAAATCACGGCCACATTTCTGAGCTTCACAAATTTGCTGAAGAAATAACGGTCTAGCTCTCAACTCACCTATAATCGAATTATTATCAGACAATGTTAACCTCGTGTTCATTGCTCTCAAGGCAAACAAAGATTTCCTACTCAAGGCATCTGCAACTACATTCGCCTTACCAGAGTGATAATCAATCACCAACTCATAGTCTTTCAGTAACTCAAGCCATTTTCGTTGCCGCAAATTTAAATCTTTCTGAGTCATTAAATACTTCAAACTCTTGTGATAAGTAAAAACATGGAATTTCTCACCGTACAAATGATGTCTCCAAATTTTTAGAGCAAACACAATAGCGGCTAATTCAAAATCATACGTCGGGTAATTCTTCTCATGTGGCTTCAATTGTCTCGAGGCATAGGCTATCACTTTTCCCTCTTGCATCAACACACATCCCAATCCATTCAGTGACGCGTCGCTATAAATCACAAACTTTTTTCCCGGTTCAGGTTGCACTAAAATCGGTGCCTCAGTCAATAAAGCCTTCAACTTCTCAAAACTTTGCTGACATTTTTCAGACCATACAAATTTGACATATTTTTGCAATAGCTTGGTCATAGGGTTAGCAATCATCGAAAACCCTTTGAAAAATCGATGGTAGTAACCGGCTAGGCCCAAAAAGCTTTTAACCTCGGATACGCTCTTCGGTGGTTTCCATTCAACTATAGCAGAAATCTTACTCGGGTCAACTCGAATGCCATCACCAGGAACGATATGGCCCAAAAATCTGACCTCTCGAAGCCAAAACTCACTTTTACTAAATTTAGCATACAACTGTTTTTCTCTCAAAATCTGTAAAACAGTTCCCAAATGCTCAGCGTGCTCGGATTCATCTCGAGAATAAATCAGGATGTCATCAATGAACACCACTACAAACTTATCTAGGTATGGTCTGAAAATTCGGTTCATCAAGTCCATAAAAACTGCAGGAGCATTCGTCAGTCCAAAGGGCATAACAAGGAATTCATATTGCCCGTACCTTGTTCTGAAAGCGGTTTTTGGCACATCCGACTCTTTTACTCTCAACTGATAGTAACCAGATCTCAAATCTATCTTTGAGAACACTGTCGCTCCTTTCAGTTGGTCAAATAAATCATCAATCCTTGACAAAGGATACTTGTTCTTAATGGTTACCTTATTAAGCTGTCGGTAATATATACAAAGTCTCATAGTCTTGTCTTTCTTCTTTACGAACAAAACTGGAGCACCCCAGGGAGAATAACTTGGTCTCGTAAAACCCTTATCTGTTAACTCTTGCAACTGAGTCTTTAACTCTTTCAATTCGGTCGGAGCCATTCTATACGGAGCAATAGAGATCAGCGAGGTCCCTAGTACTAAGTCAATACCAAACTCAATTTCTCTAGCTGGAGGTAACCCAAGTAACTCTTCCGGGTACACCTTCGGATATTCACAAACTATCGGAACCGATTCAACTTTTAATTCAGATTCTTTTGTATTCAACACATAAGTAAGGTAAGCCTCACAGCCTTTTCTTATGTATCTTTGGGTAGTCATCGAAGAAATCATAACAGGTAACACACCCGACTCATCTGAATCAATCCGAAGAATTTCACCATTTTCACATTTCAGTTCCATAATATTTCTTTTACAGTTCACTACGGCATCATGCAATGTTAACCAATCCATACCCAAAATAACATCGAATTCATCAAATGGAAACAACATTAAATCAGTTGGAAAACAGTGACCTTGAATCATCAAGGGACAATTCTTGCAAACTCTATCAACTAAAACATGTTTGCCTAAGGGGTTTGACACTCTAATCACAAACTCAGTAAACTCAACAGGCAAGCTCTTACTAGCTACCAATTTCACACATACATAAGAATGTGTCGATCCATGATCGATCAATGCAACTACATTAGTATTATAGAGAGAAAAAGTACCAGTGATAACATCGGGAGATGTCGCTTCTTTGCGAGCACGGATGGCATAAGCTCTAGCAGGTGCTCAAGCTTCAGATCTCACAACTGTATCCTTCGTCACACCTTTACTACTAGCTCCATTTTCGGTATTTCTCGGTTGCCTACCTCTATTAGCAGTATTACTCGGCCTCACACTCTAAAATTTTTCCTTCTCAGCAATTTCAGGACAATATTGGATAAAGTGCTCTTGAGAGCCACACTTGAAACAAGCCCGGTCATTCATCCTACACTCACCAGGATGTCTTTGTCCACATTGTTGACATTCGGGTCTGTTAGACTTTACATTACCCACACTTGCCATTGAAGTAGCTTGAGATTTAAAACTCGAATGTTGTTTCTCACGATCTCTACGTGAATACCCCGCTAAAACATTCGAATAGGAATACATCTCTTTCGATTTCTTAGACTGAGATGGAAATGACTTACTCATCGGTCTTTTCTTCGAGTCTCTAGCTTCAAGATTAGCTTTCCTCTTCTCTTTTTTCAATTCTTTGGCCTTACAAGCCCGTTCAACCAATACCACAAACTCTTTTAGTTCTAAAATCTTGACTAACACACGAATATCTTCATTCAATCCATCCTCAGATCTTTTGCACATAATAGCCTCCGTAGAAACACACTTTCGAGCGTATTTGCTCAGTCTGACAAATTCTCGCTCATATTCGGTCACTGTCATACGATCCTGTTTCAGCACAAGAAATTCTTTACGTTTCTGGTCGATGAACCATTGTCTAATATACTTCTTTCGGAACTCCTCTTGAAAGAAGTCCCAGGTGACCCTTTCTCTCAAAACTACAGATACAAGTGTATTCCACCAATGGTATGTAGAATCTCTCAGAAGCGAGATAGCACACTTTAAACATTCATCTGGTGTGTAGGACAACTCATCAAATACCCTGATGGAGTTTTCGAGCCAAAACTCGGCTCTCTCGGGATCATCATCCACATTATCTCTAAAATATTTAGCCCCATACTTTCGGATCTTATCAACCGGGGGCTTATTCATTCTTACAAATTCCATACCTTGTGGGGCTACGGGAACCGGTCGAGGAATGGGTGGGGGTGGAGAAGGTTGGGCATTCAGATTTGTTCGAACAAATTTCGTATGCCACTCATTCATCATATGGAGAAAGGCTTCCCTACCTCCTTCTCCTTGACTAGCTGTAGGGGGTCTACTATCAGACGACGCTGCCCCTTGAGCGGGAGCCGATGCATTAATTTAGACTTCATCAGCCTCAACTTGATTGGGATCCATTACTATATGAAAACACAATTTAGAGTTGTCAGGAGTCATCACACTATCACAGTTCATTTATGGCCTGTATAGATAGATTCTAACACACGCTACGTTAGTCTGAGAATCGACTAAACCGTAGCTCTGATACCACTAAATGTAACACTCCTTACCCGTATCTGACGCCAGGATAGAGTACGAGGCATTACTGGACTTATTCACAAGCAACATTCAAAACCGAGACAGGAATTTCTCCTTAAATTTAAAATTTTTCGAAAACATTCATATCGACCCTAAAACTAGCCTACGAGGCCCAAAACATGCATCAAAAGTGGTCGAGACTAAACCGAGAACTTTGGAAACTTTTGGAGAACTTAGACATGAAAAAAGGGTCACACACCCGTGTGGGTTCGGGACACGCCCGTGCTTCAGGCCGTGTTCAAATTAGGGAGCATTCTGTTTATGACGTCATCATCAAATTGAGGTCACACGGCCAAGTCACACGCCCGTGCACTTGGGCCGTGTGATCGATTAATTTTTTATATTTTTTCATAAAATAGGTATAGACTTCACATGGCCAGCGCATACGCCCGTGTTCGAGGTTGTGCCGTCCACACGGCTGGGACACACGCCCGTGTCTCTACCCGTATGATCATTACTGAGCATTCTGTTTTGCAACAATTAAGGTGCAGGGGACACACGGCCGAAACACATGCCCTTGGGGCAGACCGTGTGTCGCACACGACCTAGACACACGCCCGTGTGGACAAATATAAGGCTATTTACACAGCCTTTTTGCCACCCTTCCATGCACTAACTTACACAACAAAACATAGCACCAATCCAAGCATATACTTTCAACCCAATCAGCCATACACAAGGCATCCACATTTCATTTACATGCTATCATTTATCACATACAAACATCACATATTTAGCATATCAAACCATGCAATTTCCCACATACATGAAAACATCATCATATGTATATATACTTAACCAATATTAGCCAATATAAAATGGCCATTTACAAAATGAATTATCAACTATTAAAGCCATCACTTATGGCGAATTCAATTATGACACATAACAAAAAGACCAAGTCCCTATACATGCCATAACTCAAAATATTGAAATCATAAGTACCCAAAATGATAATTTGATAGTGTGAATGAATCTCCGATCGTCTTCGATCCCCGAGCTGGCTTGGTGACACTATAAGACAAGAGAAAGAGAAAGGGAGTAAGCTTTAAAGCTTAGTAAGTTCCTATGCAAATAATAAGCATCATACACACTTTGACATATATTTAACATAAAGTAAATTAACATAAATGTCATTGTGAATTCATAATCAAGCTTAGCATAGATGTTATTAAAATCTTAACATCATAACTTACTCAATCGAACCAATTCGAGGTTTCATCACATATCAAGCTCATTAAGCATGAGTTTTATGTACATACCTGTACCAACTTGCAACTTACCATAATTTTTCATATCATACCATAGTGTTTCACAACTTAAGCTTTGTCGTTAAGTTTCCCGTTAAACCACTTTGAATAATAAAGGATACTCGGGAAATCTCACACACATAGTATTATACCAATGCAATATCCCAGGTATGGTCTTACATGGGATATCATATCGATGCCAATAGCCCAGCTATGGTCTTACATGAAATCTCATATCGATGCCATATCCCAGATATGGTCTTACACGTAATCTCAACTAACCCTAATGTCATGACATTTGTATCCTACCTATTCCTAAGGTTCAACTGGGATTTCTCGTTTATCGAACTTTGTCGATTTCATTTAAGAGTAAATCACACTTCATATAATGATAAAGCAATTAAAGCATAAATAACAATGCATTATTTACGTACGAACTTACCTCGGTACAAAAATAGCAGAAATGGACCTAATCATCAATAACCTTATTTTCCCCCGATCAACGTCCGAACGTCATCTTTCTTGATCTATAATAGCAAATTTGACTTATTTATTATTCACATTATTCAATTTAGTCCAAAAATCACATTATGGCAAAATTACATTTTTGCCCCTAAACTTTGACATATTTACATTTTTGCCTCTAGGCTCGTAAAATGAAACGTGCATAATTTCTTTAATGTACAAGCCTAGCCGAATCATTTTTATAACTATAACAGCCCAAAATTTCCATTAAAACACACTTTTACTACATATTTTATAACTTTTACAAATAGGTCGTTTTAAGCATTTTCATCAAAAATCACTTAGTAAAAGTTGTTTATCTAACACCAAACCTTCATTTTCTACCATTATACATCAAAATACACAAATTTCTAACATGGGTCAAACCCTAGACCTTGATTATTCCTTAAATTAATGGTTGAAATAGATAGATCAGATGATAACGACTTCAAAAATGTAAAGAGCATTAAAAACGGGGCTAGGATGCAGTTACTATCAAGCTTGAAAATTGGAAAAACCCTAGCTATGGAGCCCTTCTAAATTTCGGCACTTGGGGGAGAAGATGGACAAGATTTTAGCTTGATTTTCCCTTTTTATTCTTTTATTTACCAAATGACCAAAATGCCCTTCACTTAAAACTTTTAAATTTTATCTCACCATGTCCATTTTTGTCCACTATCTTAACAAATGGTCTAATTACCATCTAAGGACCTTAAATTTCTAATTTCATATAAATTAGACACCTCTAGCATGTAGAACTCAACTTTAGCACTTTTTACAATTTAGTCCTTTTGACTAAATTGAGTGCCCAAATGCCAAAATTTTCAAAAAAAATTTTCATGAAATCATTCCGTAAAATTGTAGACCATAAAAATATAATAAAAATGAACTTTGCTGCGTCGAATTTGTGGTCCCAAAACCACTGTTCTGACTAGGCCCAAAATTTGGCTATTACAAAATATCAGTCATAAAAAAACTATTGAAAAGAAAAAGAATAAAGAGTAACTTTATTGTAAAGTGTTGAATATCAGATTTAGTTGGTCATTTCCCTCTATTTAGAGCTTGGAGGAAAAGGGTCTTTTATGAAGAAGGATATGGAAAGTACATAACTTTTTATAGAGTAGACCCCCTCTTCAGAGGGTCCTTAGAAGTGTATATAAAGGGGATTTCTTCCTGATCGAGTTGGATTCCAGGTCACCAAACTGGGTCAAATTTTAGGTCGGGTTATGGTATATTTTATAATAATTCTATAACAATTTGTCCCCCACCTTGTCGAAGAAGAGTTATAAAGTGACTCTTCTGGGTGAAGCATGTAATTGGGGGCTTACTACGTAAGTTTTAACTCGAAACTTCACTGAGCAAATTTTGTTGTCCGAAAGTTTGGTACAGGAGTCCAAAAGTTATTAGGAAATGGTTCTAAGGAAACAAACCATGTTATAGAATACTGTGAACTATATTTGCAACAATGCTGCAAATTGTATTTACAGAAATGTTGTGAACTATATTTACAGAAATGTCGCGAACTGTTTTTGTAGAATTACTGCAAACTATATTTGCGTAAATGTCACGAATTGTATCATAGAATATTGCGAACTATATTTATAGAAATGCTACTAACTGTAGTCCATAAGATTCTAAAAATCTTGTATGCAGAAGGTCGTGATCGTAAATCAGAGGACCATGAGATTCGTAAAATCTCAAAAGTGAAGGTTGTAGAACCTCAAATTTGAAGGATTTGATTAGAGGGCATGAAGATGTGAAGTTATCTGTTTGGCGTTGTAACACCCCTCACCTGTATTCAACGTCGGAATAGGGTTACGGAGCATTACCAGACTTACGAAACAATTAAACAACTATTGAACATACAATTGTTCAATTCAATCATTCATCATTCAATCTCAATCAATTTGTCCCTATTAAGAGCCTACGAGGCCTTAAACATGCTTTGGAAGTGGTTCGGGACTAAATCAATAACTCCAAAAAAATTTCAACACTTAGCAAATTTTTCTTCAAACAAGGGACACACGCCCGTGTGGCCAGGCCATGTGTCACAGGCCGTGTGAAAACAGGGGGTACATACTGACTTGGGTCACACGGCCAACCACACACTCGTGTGTCTAGCCAATGTGCCCTTCGAAATGGCCACACACGCCTGTGTACCAGGCCGTGTCAAACCTGTAGGGTATATAGACTTATGCAACATGGCCAAGTCACATGCCCGTTTGCTAGGCCATGTGCCAATTAGGGGGTATATTGACTTGTACCACATGACCGATCACACGCCCGTGTGTGAGACCGTGTGGTGCATACTGACTTCATTTCAATTTTAACACCAGGGGACACACGACCGTGTATCATGACCGTGTGTCACACACGGCTAAGACACACGCCCGTGTCTCTACCTGTGTGGACAAAAATAGGCTATTTACCAAGCCATTTTGCCACCCAAAATCTCATGTACCTAAACAAACTCAAATGGTACCAATCCATAGCATAAATAACACTCAATTCAGCCATAATCAAGACTAATCGTACAGTTTCAATACTAACCAATTCAAGGCACATAAGTACCACAATATACTAACTAAACTCATACCAATCCTTGTCCACTTAATCAACAAAATGACCATTATCAAAGATGCATTATTAGGCCAAATTTTACAAGCATACCTATTTCCACAAGTCATCAATTTACCATTCATAGTACATATTACCATCAATCATCACAACCAACTCCATAGCACAAGACGTGAGCACATATATAAGCACATGATCCAAACATACCAAACATACCAAAATTAAGCCATCACCCATGGCTATATATACAAACCAAAATGTATGCATTTACAAGCCAATTCATTTGGCCAAAGTCATTACCAAAATATAACTAACATGACTCAAATACCTATACATGTCATATACTTAAAACATAGTTTCAAAAGTACCAAAGAGTTAGTGGATAGTGTGGTGAAGTCTCCGGCGATCCCCGAATCCGAGCTAGCTTTGAAATCACTATAAAACATGGAAAAACAAAAAAAGTAATCTATATAGCTTAGTAAGCTCATATGTTAACAATAAGTAACTATCATCATTCATTAATCGTTCATATAATG
The DNA here is from genome assembly GCA_025698515.1 of Gossypium sturtianum. Lineage (NCBI taxonomy): Eukaryota > Viridiplantae > Streptophyta > Magnoliopsida > Malvales > Malvaceae > Gossypium > Gossypium sturtianum. The sequence goes on from CM046948.1 coordinate 97,850,729, forward strand.
GAAAACAATGTGCAACAATTCTATTAAATCTCAAACTATCAAATGATCATTCATATAACTTACCAAAGAACTCATCAATTTCATAGTTTTCAATACTCAATTCATTTCCATACATACCTATACCACTTTGTACCAATCTCATACTCAACCACATCCTTCATTTACCCATTGAACCACTCGAAATAGAAGTCGGATACTTAAGGTCTCACTCGATAAGTACCTATACCATGGCCCAAAGCCAAATCAAGGTAACTTATCCGAAATTCTGATATCATGGCCTGAAGCCAAATTAGCCGATATGCATGGCCCAAAGCAAAATCGATTTATCTCGCACACATAGTGCTAAATCAAGGCCCGAAGCCAACTCAAGTATACCTAATGACATGTCACTAGCATCCTAAACTATTCCTAAGGTTCAATCGGGTTTCCAACTGTCGGATCTTCATCGAATCATTTCCAAACTCGCCTGTAATCACATAATCACAATTTATGCTATATCAAACATATAAAATACATTTGAAATGAAATTATAACATAAGAACTTACCTCAGATGTTAAAAAGGTGAATCGAGTCGATTATTCGATAACTTTATCTTTTCCCCGATCCAAGTCCGTATTTCCCTTTTCTTGATCTAAATATATTGAAAATTAACTTATTTAATCATATATTCATTCAATTTAGTCCAAAACACTCTTTGAAACATGTTTACACTTTTACCCCTAAACTTTCACATTTTCACAATTTAGTCCTTATTCTCAAATTGACCAATTAAACGATAAAATTTTTTAACAAAATTTTCACACATACATGCTATCATGCTGTAAACATTAAAATAATAATAAAATAAATATTTTGACTTCATATTTGTTATCCCGAAACCACTATTTCGATTTGACTAAAAACGGGCTGTTACAACTCTCCCCCTCTTAGGGATTTTCGTCCCCGAAAATCTTACCAGTGAATAGGTTAGGGTACTATTTTCTCATAGCTTCCTTGGGTTCCCTCGTAGCTTCCTCGATCCTGTGTTTATGCCAAAGAACATTTACTAGGGCTATTCGTTTATTTCTCAATTCTTTGATTTGACGAGCTAAAATCGTGAACGATTCTTCATTGTACGTCATATCTGTAACAGCCCGATTTAGGGCCTAGTCGGAATAGTGGTTGCGAGACCACAAATCCAAAGTAGACATATGTGTTTTATGATTTTTAAGAGGCTTATGATGTGGTTGCATGATTGTGTGAAAATTTCATGAAGAAATTTTATTAATTAGTGATCAATTTGTCCATTAGGACTAAATTGCAAAGATTAGAAAATATGAGATTCTAGAAGATTCAAGTATGAAATAGAATTATAAAAATTATTAGAGGTCCTTATTTAGCAATTAAACCTTTATATTTGATGATGGAAAAAAATGGGCATGGGTAGGAAAAATCTTAAGAAAAGGCCTTAAGGGCATTTTTGTCATTTGGTTAATAAAAGAATTAAAAGGGAAAAAGAAGTCAAAAAAATGGTGTACATCTTCTCTGAGCTTGGCCTAAAATCACAAGGACTCCATAGCTAGGGTTTCTTCAACTTTCAAGCTTGATAGTAAGTGCATCCTAGCCCCGTTTTTAATGTTCTTCGTATTTTTGAGATCCCCGTAGCCCGATTTAGCTATTTCTAGCTATATTTTGAGCTAGGGTTTATGTTCAAAAATTTACCCATGTATGACATGCATATATTTTGATGATTTATGGAAGAATATGAAAGTTTGATGTATGGTAAACATCTTTTCCTAAGTGATTTTCATGAGAAATTCATAAAAAGGACTAAATTATAAAGATATGAAAATTGTCATACATGAGTGAAATAGTGGAAATTAGAGGTTGTTGTAGTTAAGAAAAAGATTCAGCTAGGCTTAAAATACAAGAAAGTTGAATAAAAATCATTTTACGAGCCTAGGGGTAAAAGTGTAATAATGTGAAAGTTTAGGGGCAAAATTGTAATTTTGCCAAAGTATGATTCATGAGTCAATTTAGTCAAAGTGAGTATTAAACAAGTGAAATTATAATTATAGATCAAGTGAGTATTTCTAAAGAAGTATCAAGGGACACACGGCCGCATCACCTGGCCGTGTGTCACACACGGCTTAGACACACGCCTGTGTGGACAAAAATAGGCTATTTTCCAAGCCTTATTTCTCACCCAAATGTGGTACCAACTTACACATACCAAATAGCATATGACCATATCATCAATAGGCATTCAAACCAATCATAACCAAGTCTATATCTTGCAATTTCATTACCAACAATCCTAAGATCTTAGGCATCTCAAATGATCATTTTAAAGACATGCCAAAATCACCTCCAAAATCTACCTAAATGGTCAATTACATTTATGCACTATCTTGCCTAAATATAACATGCATACCATTTATCAAGTTCATCTATTAAGTACCAATATACCAATACACAATCAAAGCATTCTCATGGCAATCATAAATCATACAAGATGAGGCTAGCCACACACATATATACATACCAACATATACCAAATCAAGCCACAATAAATGTCTAGTTACATAACAAAACATATAGGATTCCATTAGCCAAATGACCTATACATGCCATATAACCACAATAAATAAAGTCCAAAAGTACCAAAAGGAAAGTTTGATAGTGCGATGCAATCTCTAACAACTTCGAAACCGAGCGAGCTTCTGAATCACTATAAAACATGAAAAATTAAACAGAGTAAGCAATTAAGCTTTGTAAGTTCGTATAGCATAAAATTCAGCTTACCATTTAATCACAATTTAAGTAATTAAACATAGCATAATGCAACTCAATTTGATCCACAATTCTAACACATATTCATCTATAAATTTAGACATACAATCACAAATCTCATAGATTCAATTCTCATATGATTCACGTATATACCTGTACTGGTTCATATTGAATTTGAATACTCTCGTAACATCACTGTGCCCGTTGAACCATTTGTAATAATATTGGATACTCGAGTATCTCGTACACTAAGTGCCAATACATGGTCGAAACCATCTCTATCTCATATGTAACAGCCCATTTTCAGTGAAATCAGAATAGTGGTTTCGGGACCACAAATTCGAGTCAAAAAGAAAATTTATTTTAATATTATTGCATGGTCTGCATTGTGTTAGGAATGTCATATGAAAATTCTGATAAGAAAATTTTATCGATTATGTGTTTAATTAGGGAAAGGACCAAATTGCATAAAAGGCAAAAGTTTAATTCTAGAAGCTAGAAGGATCAAATAGCTATGGAATTCAAAACTTAAGGTCCTTATATGGTAATTAGACCATTAAAGAAAAGTTAGTAGATATTTTTGGAGATTCATCCATGGAAAAATTAGAAAAGGCTAAGGACTAAATTGGAAAGTAAAATAATTAAAAGATGATAATAAAAATATCATCTTATTTTATATCATCTTCCCTAAATTAAAACATGGAAACCCTAGGAAAGAGAAAAGTCATCAAGCAAGCTTAATTGGTTCAATTGGGTAAGTATTCTTGTCCCATTTTTAGTAATTTTTATATTTTTGAGATCAGGATAGTCTAATCTATCTATTTTGGGGACTAATTTGAAAATTTATCAAAGTAACAAAGTTTTGCCATGGATGAATATGCTAAAAATTTGAAATTTATGGTAGAAAATGAAAGTTTGTTGATAGATAAACAACTTTTACAAAGAGAATTTTGATGAAATCATGATTTAGGGACTAAATTGAAAAGTGGTAAAACCCATAAAAAAATTCTGAATTTTGTGAAATATAAGTGTTGTAAATGTTATATGAAAATTTCGGTTAGGCTTGGAATAAGGATTAAATTGCATGAATTTCATTTTCCGAGCGTAGGAACGAAATTAGAATTTATGGAAAGTTTAGGGGCAAAATGGTAATTTTGCCTAGGGTGTAAATTGAATCCAATTAAATATGAAATTTGATAAATTGATGATTAAATTCATTTATATAGATCCGGACAACTCAAATTCGAAGCTAGATCGAGGAAAAGAAAAAGTTTCGGATTAGTAGATTTTCATACACAAACAAGTGTTGAGGTAAGTTCGTATAACTGAATTGTGTTTATTTATATTCTTGAATTGAATGTGGTATGTGATGGTATGAATTATATAAATGTTAAAAATAAATGAAATAATCACATGTTCAATCATAACCGAAAAATATTAAGTTCTGTTTGAATAATGAAATTCGATGGATATATGTGATTTCCTATATTACATGTGGTCCTGCATATGTTGCGAACAGAAATAGCTCGGACGAGCATTCTGATAACAGCCCTCTTGATCATCTTGATATATAGATCTTGCGAGCATCCTGATCGGTAGTGATTCTGCATGTGTTGCGCACTACCGCAGCTCTATGTGAGTGTCTTGTTACATGATTTGATCGGTTGTGATCCAGCATATAATGTGGACACAAACGCAGCTCTACGTGAGCGTCCAGATATAAGCTCTTATAGGTTTCCTGACATGGCTCGCTTGATCTCCCTGTTACCTTATCTGGTGCTCCCTGATATAATCTCTTCGGAGTTACCTGTTAAGCTCTTCGAGCTCCCTGATTAAAATTCTTATGAGTTTCTTGTTTAGCCCGGATAAGTGTCTTGATACATGGCTCATCTGAGCATCCTGATATGTGGCTCAAGAGTGTGCTCCCTGATTAAGTGCCCTAATGGTTACCCCTAATTATGAGTTGACAATTTATGATTTTGTACACCTTGTGTATACTACCTGAGTATCCATCTAAATTTCAATGATTCAACGGATAAATTCCCAAAATGAGAATCTATGAGATTAAATGAATTATATCTCGAATGTTCCTAAAATTCCTGAAAATTTGTAACATAATGAGCTCATCTATGCTATTTAATGTACACATGAATTAGGTAATAACATAATTGTTTGAGTGTATATGTTTAGGCAAATTTGCCAATTTGTTGGGAATCATGTTATTGTATGCTTATTTGAATGAATGTAATTGGTAAGTTTAATTCTTGTTATACGAGCTTACTAAGCATTAAACGCTTACTAGGTGTTATTTCTCTGTTTATAGTATTCGAGAGCTTGCAAAGGTTGGAGATTGGTCGGAGCATCATTGCACTATCCACTAGCTCATTTTGGTATAATTAGTAAACTTATTTTGGTATAATGGCATGTATAGGTTAACTTAGCAAAATGATGGCTTGTAAATGGATGTTTATAATCTAGCCATTGGCATGGCTAGTGATGATGATTTGGTATATTACTACAAAGTTACACAGGCGTGTGTCTTGACCATGTGTGACACACGGCCTGGCACATGGGCATGTGGTTTGGCTGTGTGTCCCTTACATCCTAAAATTTAGAAACAGAATGCTCAGAATTCGGCACACGGGCAGAGAAACAGGTGTGTGTCTCAGCTGTGTGAGATACACGACCTAGAACACGGGCGTGTGTCTTGGCCGTGTGAAACCTGCACCTAATTTCTGAAATTTAAATTGACCACATGGCCTAACACAGGGGCGTGTGGCAAGCCGTGTGGCACAAGTTAGAGAGTTACACAGGTAAGGAAACGGGCTGGGACACAGTCGTGTGCCTCATATCGAATGCCCACATGGCTGAAGACATGGGCATGTCACTTGCATACAGCCTACCCACATGGGCGTGCGGCCCCTGTATATAAGAAAAATTTTGAAATTTTGTGAAAAATTTTGTGAGTTCCCGATTCAGTCCCGACTTGATTCAAATGTTTAAATTGTGCCTCGAGGGTCCATTTAAGGGACAATATGATTAGTTTCAGTTATGAACAGTAAATGATATGAATTACATGAGATTATTCTGTAAACTTTGGTAATGCTCCGTAAACATGTTTTGGCAGCGGATAAGGGTTAGGGGTGTTACAATTATTGGTATTAGAGCTACGGTTTAGTCGATTCTCGGACTAACGTAGCAAGTATGAGTTTGCTATTCATGCCATTATATAAATTATGATAGTGTGATATCTCCTGACCATTTTTAAATGTGTTTTTCATATAGTAAAGTCATCCAACCAAGCTAGAGCTGAATCCGAGGAAGCTGAGAGCACTCTCAAGCTTCCATTCAACGAGCTATATCTAGTAGCAGTAGAAGGCCCGTATCTGAGGGCCGAGGTGAGGAGGCAAATAAAGCCTTCTTTCAAATGATGAACGAGTGGTTCACTGAATACTTGAGAACAATTCCTGCTGCACAACAACCTCCCCCACCTGCTCCTCAATCGGTTCCAGCGATGCCACAAGGTACTTAGCATGTTAGAATCGGTAAGCCTTCGGTGGATAAATACCGATGATGATCTAGAGAGGGCTGAGTTTTGGTTGGAAAATACCATCCGGGTTTTAGATGAATTATCGTGTACACCAGCTGAGTGTTTGAAATGTTCAGTATCGCTATTAAAAGACACAACTTATCATTAGTGGAACACCATAACTTCTGTTGTACCAACAGAAACTGTTACATGGGAATTCTTCCAGACTGAATTCAAAAAGAAGTACATTAGTAAGAGATTTATGGATAAGAAAAAGAAAGAATTTTTCGAGCTTAAATAGGGAAACATGATTGTATCTGAATACAAGTGGGAATTTGTTCGGTTAAGCAAGTATGCCAGAGAATGGGTGCCGATTGAGGCTGATATGTGTAAACATTTTAAAGAGGGCTTAAATGAATATATCAAGTTGTTGATTGGAATTCTAGAATTAAGGGAATTTATGGTACTGGCTGATCGAGCACACAAAGCCGAGGAATTAAGTAAGGAAAAGATGCAGGCAGAGAAAGAAGCCAGGATTTCTGGTAAGAGATATATGGGCAAGTCACAATCATCTACTTCAAAGAAATCAAAGAAGTACCATGATCGTTTTACTGCATCTGTAGGGTATTTCGAAAAAGAGCGGAGCTTTCAACACTCTAACCCGAGATCCTCGTCTCCATCTGTAACCAGTGTTGGAAGTGTCGGTAATCCTAAACTGAAATGTAAATATTGCAACAAATTTCATTTTGGGGAATGTCTTTTGAGAAGGGGAGCATGTTACCGATGTGGTTCTCTTGATTATTTTCTCAAAGATTTCCCGAAAAGGATTGAAAAAGATACTATTCAAACTTCGAAGCCGAGTAATCCCGCCTCGAGAGGCAGACCACCCCGTTGCCCCTGTAATGTCAGTGGTAACCGAGGTACTACAAGGGATTCAACAGTTAAATCTGAAGCACGAGCACAAGTAAGGACATATGCTATTCGTGCTAGAGGAGATGCTTCTGCACCAGACGTCATTACTGGTACATTTTCTCTACTTGATACTGATATTACTACTTTGATTGATCCTGGTTCAACGTATTCATACATATGCACAAATTTAGTTTCTGTTAAAAATTTACCTGCTGAATTCATTGAATTTGTGGTTAAAGTTTCAAACCCTTGGGCTAGTGTGTTATGGTGGATAAAATTTGTAAAAATTGCCCGTTGATGGTAAAGGGTTATTGCTTTTCGGCTGATATAATGTTGTTTCCCTTTGATGAATTTGATGTGATTTTGGGAATGGATTTGCTAACTCAGCATGATGCAGTGGTAAATTGTAAAAAAAAATATACTGTGTTGAAATTTCAGAATGGTGAGTTACTCCATGTTGAATCTGATAAACTAGATGGGTTATCTAATGTGATTTCAGCAATTTCAGCACGAAAATATATCAAAAAAGAGTGTGACGCTTATCTTGCATATGTTTTGGATACTAAAGTATCTGAGCTGAAGATTCAATCAGTGCCAGTTGTTTATGAATTTCTTGATGTATTTCCGGAAGAATTACCTGGTTTAGCACCAGTTAGAGAAGTGGAGTTCTCTATAGATCTTGTTCCGGGAACAACACCGATATCCATAGCACCCTATAGAATGGCTCCTACTAAATTGAAAGAGTTGAAAGAACAGCTGCAAGAATTGATTGACAGAGGCTTTGCTCGACCCAGCTTCTCACCTTGGGGTGCACTGGTTCTATTTGTAAAGAAGAAAAATGGATCATTGAGACTATGTATTGATTATAGGTAGCTGAACAAAGTCACAATAAAGAATAAGTATCCACTGCCTCGTATTGGTGACCTTTTTTATCAATTGAAAGGTGCCACTGTTGATCTCCGTTCTGGATACTATCAACTACAGGTAAGAGATTCAGATGTGCCAAAAAATAGCTTTTAGAACCAGGTACGGGCACTATGAGTTTCTTGTGATGCCGTTTGGGTTGACAAATGCACCTGCTATATTTATGGATCTGATGAACAGAATCTTCAGACCTTATCTAGACAGGTTTGTGGTAGTATTTATTAATGATATTTTGGTTTACTTCTGAGATGAAAATGAACATGCAGATCATCTGAGAATTGTCTTACAAACTTTGCGCGAGAAACAATTATATGCCAAATTCGGTAAATGTGAATTTTGGATACGGGAAGTTTGTTTTCTCGTACATATAGTTTCTGCTGAAGGTATCAGGGTGGATTTGAATAAAATTTCAGCTACTGTTAACTGGAAGCCATCAAAAAATGTGTCTGAATTTAGAAGTTTTCCGGGATTAGCAGGATATTATCGGAGGTTTGTTAAAGGGTTCTCGATGATAACTTCTCTGATGACTCGATTGTTGCAGAAAGACGTGAAATTCAAGTGGATTGATAAATGCCAACAGAGTTTTGACAGATTGAAAGCTTTATTGACTGAAGCACCAGTGTTAGTTCAGCCTGAATTGAGTAAGGAATTTATAATTTACAGTGATGCATCGTTAAATGGTTTAGGTTGTCTATTGATGCAAGAAGGTAAAGTAATAGCCTATGCTTCAAGACAGCTAAAACCACATGAAAAAAATTACCCGATACATGATCTTAAATTTGCAGCAATTTTGTTTGCATTGAAAATCTGGCGGCATTACTTATTTGGTGAAAAATGTCACATATTCACTGACCATAAAAGTTTGAAGTATCTGATGTCGCATAAAGACCTAAATTTGAGACAGCGCAGGTGGCTTGAGTTATTGAAAGATTATGATCTGGTTATTGACTACCATCCAGGAAAAGCCAATGTGGTTGTAGATGATTTGAGCAAAAAATCCCTGTTTGCTTTGCGAGCAATGAATACCCGATTGTCGTTATTTAATGATGGTACAATCATAGCTGAGTTAAAAGCTAGACCAACGTTTTTGCAGCAGATTTCTAAAGCTCAGAAAAATGATGATGAACTACGAGCTAAACGGGTACAGTGTGAGTTGAATTCTAATTCGAAATTTCAGATTGGTTCTGATGGTTGTTTGTTATTTAGAGGCAGAATATGTATACCGAAGTACTCAGAATTGGTACAGAATATTTTACATGAAGCTCATAATGGTAACATGTCTATTCATCCTTGTAACATCCTGAAATTCGGGAATTTATGTTTTACATTATATCATGCGATAGGCTAGTCAATAGTGTTAGTTATGTATGTTTAGGGACCCTAAGAAGGCAATGGGTTGAGTTGGGCCTTAGTAAATTTTTTGTGTTTAAGCACTTTAAGGAGAGAGGGTAAGTGGCATCAAGACTTAAGGAAATAAATGTGTATTTTGCTAGCACAAGTGGAGCACATGGTGGAGTGGGGTGGCGTCAAGTTGAGAGCATTGAGGGAAGGGGTTCGAAACCCATCTATTGCAACTTTTGGGACTTAAATTTATGTGCTTCTCAAGTTTTGTATTGTAAGTGTCGGCCATGGCATCAGAGAAGGAAAGAAAGACTTTTCTAATGTTGGAAAGAAGACTAAGAAAATATGGTAAGGAGGAAAGCAAGGGAAAAAGAAGGAAAGAAATAAATGAAAGGGATAAGGTGGGGGAACATGTTGGTCGAATCTTAGGGAGGTGTTTTGAAAAGAAATTTTGGGTCAACCTTAATCCTTTTGGTGCTTGGGATACACGGTTTTGTTGGGAGAAAAAGAGGAGCCGAATTTTCCTAGCCCATTTGCAAGTTTGTGCATGAAAGGCTTATTTTCTCTTTTGAACATTTTTGGTACTCTTTTCCAACCTTTTTCCTTTCTTACCAAAACACAAAATGATCAAAACACTCAAAGCATTTTGCTCACATTTTCCTTTGTGTTAGCCGAATTATCTAACACTTCTTTTTCCATCTTTTCTTTTCTTTTTACCATTTCTTTAACCTTTCTACCTTTTTCCTAAATCGACATTACCATATCATCGAATCTTCTTTGTTCATTTCTCCCAATAGCCGAATCCTCTTAGTCACTATCTCGTCTCCATTCTTGTGTGTTGGACATTTCTCTTTGGTTGAACGGGTAAGGGGCTTCATTCTATTCTTATCTTTCTTTCTAGCCGAATGTTTGTTCATCACTATTCGGTTGTTCTACTTGTTTCTAAACCGAAATATCATTTTCTCTTACTCCCTCATATCTTGATCATCTTCTTTTCGTAGTGTTCTAGTGGGTGGCTGAATATCACATCCTTGCTGATTAATCTCTAGTCTGAAGTCAATCGGTGGAAGTCAGATCTATTATCATTAAGGTAAGGAGTTTCTTTATGGATCATTTCGATCTCTCAATACTTGGTTATTTCATTAAAACGGAATGATAGATTTTACTAATCGATTATTATAGGGATTAAATCGCTTGTTTTCTCTACTTGTTGGTTCTTCTAAGTAGAGGTGTTTAATCCTATCCCTAAACAACTACTTTCTCTCATAGTAGTATTTTATTGACCGGGACTTTTTCAATTGAGGCAAGTGGTAACGATTTGAAAGGAAAAGCGATAGGAGAACACAAAAGGAGTGGATTTGCAATTCCTACTCCTAAGTTCAAACGTAGGGCGGTATCGGCAGTTCGGGATTTCCCACCGGGTTGTGGACCATCATCCGGTGAGAATAGACAAATCGTGGTCGTTCATGATACTAAGGGTAAGCGTTTCATTAGATCGTCTGATTTAGATTAATAAAACCTCGTTTGTTGGTTAATCGAGTGTAATGGTGATTTAGGTGTCGACGATCAAGAAAGTTTAGTCCTTACCGTAATCAGGTGTGTAATCTCACACCGAAATCCTTAGATTCGAGATTCGATATTATGTTGGAAAAGTAGATCGTTATTATTTATAGAGTTAAAAATCGTAATATGGCATAAATCGAGTAACTTGCTTAAATTAATATTATTTTCTAAAGATCTATCAAAATTGGTATTAAATTGCTAAATTATGAAAATGCCCCTATGGGCCGATTTACCAAAATTCCCCTAAGGGCCGATTTACCAAAATGCCTCTATGGGCTGATTTACCAAAATGCCCCTAAGGGCCGATTTACCAAAATGTCCCTATAGGCCGATTTGCTAGAATGCCTTAGTGGGCCGAAATATTAAAATGCTTTATTGGGCTGGATCACCAAAATTGTTCAATAGAGTAATGGTTGTTATTTATATGTGAATACTTTATGTTATTATGTATGTTGCATTTTTTTTTTACATTTTGCATGGGATGGGAAAATTGTATGAAGAGCAGTGTAGCCTGGTGGCATTGCCACAAATTGTATATTATTGTGCCTAAATTATGATTTCAATGGTTTGACCACAAAAATAAAATGCTATAGCAGTTTGACTGCAAATTTGGTGTAAGCGGCGGGGTGGGTTGACTTGATCCCCACAGGTGTGATTGGCTGGTCGGGGGTGTGATGGATGGATTGGGTTGGGTTGCATACATTTACTTCATTTAATTATTGTTATGTAAATGGGCTTAGGCCCAAGATTATGCTATACCAGTTCAGGCCCAGTGGATGACGGCAAGGGGATTATACACTAAGTTCTAGTAACTCACTCCATTCTCTTAATCCTTGCAGGTAATGATCAGTAATGAGGACTTGGGCCCATGGATGACTCGGTGGAGGCCATACTTTGGAAATAATATTTTCGAACCTTTGTAAATTTCTTTTTCGCTTATTTCGTTACTTTTACTATTTTGGGTTTAAAGTTGTAATAAGGCCTCTGGGATTTTTATTTCGGTTTTATGTTTGACGTATTTATTTTCCATGAATTGTTTTAAACGGGGATTTTTCTAAAATCATAAAAAACGGTTTTTCTTCAAATTTAACAACAAATGGATTTCATAATAAATATGTACAAATAATTTAACTTAGATTTTTCCTACAAATTATCAATAATATTTTCAAAAGTCACAGTTTTAAAAGATCACTAGTTCGATTATCGATTCTTCAATCAACCTCTAGATATTAGTAGTATTTTATCGATTAATTATAATCGAACTTGTTTTCTTCATTATAACCAAATTATGTCAACTTTAGTTCTTTATACGTTTTCTTTATGTGACATACTAGATCCGGTCATATCGCATGGGCCAGGTTTGGGGTGTTACATTTTATGGTATCGAGAGTAGGTTTGCAAAACTAATTTGTGGTTTGGGTTCAAAAATGTTTTCTAAAACTGCTTGAAATTCAATTTATAAATGCATGTTTTAAAGGAAGTATGGCACCACGGGTATCCGGCACCAAGTTAGTAAGTTTTGTTTTCATTTTATGATTATTGTGGTATGACTATAGTAAGAAAACTTCACAAAATAGAGATACTCTAGAACTTTTAGCTTTAGGAGCTGAAACCATAGAGATTGAGACTTTAGGATATGTTTTGTAAAAACAACTTTACTTCTTATACTCTATAAAATATTGTTTAATAAACACTGAATAAACATACTGATTCATAAGACTCTTAATCAGATTAAATTGACGTTAGTAAACATGAGCGCTAGAGGACGTGGACGTGGTAGACGTGGATGAGGTAGAGGCCGAGGTGCTAGAGTTGTATCTGAGGCATCGGGACATATGCTCGAAATGGGCACCCTGCGTCACGATGGATCAAGCCGGGTCACATGACCGAATGAGAGAGGACGACGCTCTATCTCAAGTGATGTTGCGAGTTCTGGAAAGGGTTGCTGGGGCAAGAACTGGGTCGGCAGCTCGTGGGTCGATATTGGAGCGACTCAGATCGAATGGGGCCAAAGTCTTTAGGGGTATTTCGGGTGTAGCCCCAAGTGTAGCGGAGTACTGGCTTGAGGCGGTGGAGCGGATTATGGACAATCTGGATTGCACAGCTGAGCAGAAACTGAAAGGGGTTGTGTCATTGCTGAGAGACAAGGCGTATCAGTGGTGGCTCACTATTCGGGAAGGCTTTCAGGCTGATCATATTACCTGAAATTTCTTTAAGACAGCATTCCAGGGAAAATATGTCAGGGCTAGTTATGTGGATGCCAGAAGGAAGGAATTTCGAATGCGGTACAAGGAGGTAGGTCCGTGGCGACTACGAGGCGAGTTTCGAGTCCGAGTCGGTATGCCCGGGTATAGTGCCAATCGATCATGAACGCTGTGTGCGTTTTGAGGATTGATTGCGTGATGAGTTGCGGTACCGAGTAGCCCCATGAGAATGAGAGGAATTTTGCCACACTGGTGGAAAAAGCTAAGATTGTTGAAGAAGTAAACCATTCAGAATGGCAAAATCGAGACAAGGATAGGGGCAGGAACAAGAGAGACTCTGGGTATTCAGGTCCTGCCAGAGGATTTCAAAAAAGGCCCAGGAATGAGGAGCCAGCTCGAGTGAGAGTTCCAGCTACTACCAATCGATCCACGCGCCTTGCGTGGATTGTGGGAAACTTCACTCGGGTGAATCTTTGGAAGAGAGCGGTGGTTGTTTTGAGATGTGGATCCAAGGACCATCGGTTTAGGGATTGCTTTCGAAAGTCGTATCAAACTCAGGCAGTTCATAACAGATTTGCGCAGTCGGCTGGAGGCACTCAGCAGCCGCCGAGAGGCCGTGGGCCAGGTTGAGGTGGTAATGGTGTAGAACGAGGTCAAGGTGCACCGGGTAGAGGTACCAGTAACAGGGGTAAGGTGGAGGCTAGACAGCCAGGGTTGGTCTATGTGGTCAGGCATCGAGAGGATAGCGATGCACCGGACATCCTAACCGGTACGTTCTTCATATCTGATGTACCTTTTACCGCTTTGATAGACATTGGATCCACCCATTCGTATGTTGCATGTGCTGTGTCTAGAACTCTGAATATTAAATCTGAGATTAATGCTAGAGAAACAACTGTAATTAGCCCTTTAGGACAGTTGGTGGTAGTAAATAAGTTGTTTCGGGATGTGCCCTTAGAAGTTCAGGGGGAAGTATTTCTGGCAGATTTGATGGAACTGCCGTTCGGGGAGTTCGGCCTTATATTGGGCATGGACTGGTTGGTTAAGCATCGTGCGAATTTAGACTGTGCAGCAAAGTAGATGGTACTAAGAACTTCAGAGGATAAGGAAGTGATGATGATAGGTGAAAGAATAAATTATCTGTCTAATGTGGTATCTGCTTTAAAGGCAGAAAAGTTGGTACGAAAGGGGTGTGGAGCGTTCATAGCCTTTATCAGTGCTTTGGATGCCAAAGAGTTGTCGGTAGAGAGTGTTAGAATGGTGAAAGAGTTTTCAGACGTCTTTCCCGGGAGCTTCTAGGATTGCCTCTAGATCGGGAGGTAGAATTTGGTATTGAGCTGTTGCCAGGAACGGCTCCGGTGTCCATTGCTCCTTACAGAATGGCACCGAAAGAGCTCGTGGAACTTAAAGCTCAAATTCAGGAGTTGTTGGATCGTGGATTTATTCGACCAAGTGTGTCACCGTAGGGAGCACTGGTGTTCTTCATTAAGAAAAAGGATGGGTTGATCCGTATGTGCATCGATTATAGACAATTGAATAAGTTGACGATCAAGAACAAGTATCTGTTACCGAGGATCGATGATCTGTTCGGTTAGCTGCGAGGAGCTTCAGTTTTCTCGAAGATAGACTTGAGATCGGGGTATCACCAGCTTAAGGTCAAGGAGGCGGATATTCACAAGACTGCGTTTCGAACCCGATATGGGCATTACGAGTTCTTAGTGATGCCGTTCAGGTTGACTAATGCACCAGCTGCATTTATGGACATGATGAACCGAGTCTTCCAACCTTACCTAGACCAGTTTGTGGTTGTGTTCATAGATGACATCCTGGTGTACTCAAAGACTGAAGAAGAGCATGATTCGCATCTACTGGTAGTATTGCAAATTTTGAGGGAGAAGCAGTTGTATGCCAAATTCAGTAAGTGTAAATTTTGGTTGAAGGAAGTGACCTTTTTGGGGCATGTTGTGTCTGCCGAAGGAATCAGAGTTGATCCCCGGAAGGTCGAGGCTGTGTTGGATTGGAAGCCACCGAAGTCAGTGGCAGAAATTCAGAGTTTTCAAGGTTTGGCTGGGTATTACAGGCGATTCGTTGAGGGGTTTTTGTTGATTGCTGCACCCCTAACTAAGCTGTTGCGTAAAAGAGTACCGTTTGTGTGGTCGAGACAAGCGAAGAAGAGAGCTTTGAGAAATCAAGAAGATTCGGCGAAGCACGGTATTGACTCAACCTAAGGTTGGTAAAGAGTTTATTGTGTTTTGTGATGCGTCACACACGGGCTTAGGATGTGTGTTGATGCAAGGGGGAAAACTGCTAGCTTATGCATATCGTCAATTAAGGCCGCATGAGGTAAACTATCCCACTCATGATTTCGAGTGAGCTGCAGTGGTGTTTGCTCTGAAGATTTAGAGACACTATCTGTGCGGGGAGAAGACGATTATCTACACGGATCATAAGAGTCTGAAGTACCTCCTTACCCAAAAGGATTTGAACTTAAGACAGCGGAGGTGGATAGAATTGTTGAAGGATTATGACTTCTCAATCGAGTATCACCTGTAAAGCTAACGAGTGGCGGATGCGTTGAGTCGTAAGGTGATATCGGATTTGAGAGCGATGTTCGCTCATCTCGGCCTTTATGAAGATGGTAGTATCGTTAGCCGAACTTCAAGTGAAGCCGGCATGGGTAAGCATTAAGGAAAAGCGGTTGTTAGATGAAAGGTTGGGTTCTCGACTTTAGCAAGTGGAAAGTGGTGAGATAGGGATTTTGGATTAAATAGTGATGGAGTATTGTGTTTTAGTGGAAGAGTTTGTATGCCCTGTGGATTGAGGTGAGACAAATGATTCTGCGAGAGGCGCATAGTAGCCCATATACTATGTACCTCGGAGGAAATAAGATGTACCGAGACCTCCGTGAGCAGTATTGGTGGCCAGGGTTGAAACGAGAGGTTACTGACTTCATGAGCAAGTGCTTGACATGTCGGCAGGTGAAGGCGGAGCATCAAGCGCTTCGTGGTTATCTGCAACCAGTGAAAATTCCACTATGGAAATGGGAAAGGATAACGATTGATTTTGTTAGTGGGTTACCCTTAACGCCTACTAAGAAAGATTTAGTATGGGTTATAGTGGATCGGTTAACGAAGACTGCTCATTTCCTACTGTCAAATGCGGATTATTCGTTGCGAAGTTAGCCAAGTCGTATGTAGCGAAGTCGTGAGGTTACATGGGGTACCGGTGTCTATTATATCGCATGCGAGGATCCTAGGTTTACATCACGATTTTGGAAGGCTTTACATGAAGCTTTGGGTACAAGATTAAATTTCAAAGACGACATTTCATCCGCAGCGGATGGTCATCGGAGAGAGTAATCCGCATTCTAGAAGACATGTTAAGAGGTCGTGTGTGATCGACTTGAGGGTAGTTGGGAAGATTTTCTACCGTTGGTAGAGTTTGCATACAACAACAGCTATCAATCCAACATTCAGATGGCACCCTACGAGGTGTTGTATGGACGTAGGTGTCGTACTCCTACTTGTTGGACTGAGTTGGGGGAGCGACAGTTATTGGGTCCTGAGTTGATCTCGGAGACGGAGGAAAAAGTTAAGGTAATTCGGGCTCGGTTAAAAGAAGCTTCGGACAGACAGAAATCGTACGCGGATCTGAAGCGTAAGGAGATAGAGTTCTCTGAGGGAGATCAGGTCTTTTTGAAGGTCTCACCTTGGAAAAAGATTTTAAGATTTGGGCGGAAAGGCAAGTTGAGCCCTAGGTTCATCGGACCGTACCGTGTACTGAAGCGTGTTGGACCAGTGGCTTATCAGCTTGAGTTACCTCCGGAGTTAAGTCAGATACATAGTGTATTCCATGTCTCAATGTTAAGGCGTTATCGTTCGGATCCGTCTCATGTTGTGCCAGTGGAGGAAGTTGAGATAAGACCTGACTTGTCCTTTGAAGAAGAGCCAGTGCAGATTTTATATCGGGATATTAAGGTGCTGAGAAAGAAGCCAGTTCCGTTAGTCAAAGTATTATGGCGTAATCACGGGTCAGAGGAAGCTACATGGGAGCCAGAGAACACGATCCGGCAGCAATATCCTCATCTCTTCTAATCAGGTATATTTCGAGGCCGAAATTTCTTTAAGGGGGGTAGAATTGTAACATCCTAAAATTCAGGAATTTATGTTTTACATTATATCATGCGATAGGCTAGTCAATAGTGTTAGTTGTGTATGTTTAGGGACCCTAAGAAGGCTATGGGTTGAGTTGGGCCTTTATAAAATTTTTGTGTTTAAGCACTTTAAGTAGAGAGGGTAAGTGGCATCAAGAATTAAGGAAATAAATGTGTATTTTGCTAGCACAAGTGGAGCACATGGTGGAGTCGGGTGGTGTCAAGTGGAGAGCATTGAGGGAAGGGGTTCGAAACCCATCTATTGCAACTTTTAGGACTTAAATTTTTTAGCTTCTCAAGTGTTGTATGGTAAGTGTTGGCCATGGCATCAGAGAAGGAAAGGAAGACTTTTCTAATGTTGGAAAGAAGACTAAGAAAATATGGTAAGGAGGAAAGCAAGGGAAAAAGAAGGAAAGAAATAAAGGAAAGGGATAAGGTGGGGGAACATGTTGGCCAAATCTTAGGGAGGTGTTTTGGAAAGAAATTTTGGGTCAACCTTAATCCTTTTGGTGCTTGGGATACACGGTTTTGTTGGGAGAAAAAGAGGAGCCGATTTTTCCTAGCCTATTTGCAAGTTTGTGCATGAAAGGCCTATTTTCTCTTCTGAACATTTTTGGTACTCTTTTCAAACCTTTTTCCTTTGTTGCCAAAACACAAAATGATCAAAACACTCAAAGCATTTTGATCACCTTTTTCCTAAATCGACAGCACCATATGACCGAATCTTCTTTGTTCATTTCTTCCAATAGCCGAATCCTCTTAGTCATTATCTCGTCTCCATTCTTGCGTGTTGGACATTTCTCCTTGGTTGACTGGGTAAGGGGCTTCATTCTATTCTTATCTTTCTTCCTAGCCGAATGTGTGTTCATCACTATTCTATTCGTTCATTCTACTTGTTTCTAAACCGAAATATCATTTTCTCTTACTCCCTCATATCTCGATCATCTTCTTTTCATAGTGTTCTAGTGGGTGGCTGAATATCACATCCTTGCCGATTCATCTCTAGTCTTAAGTCAATCGGTGGAAGTCGGATCTATTATCATTAAGGTAAGGAGTTTCTTTATGGATCATTTTGATCTCTCAATACTTGGTTATTCCGTTAAAACGGAATGATAGATTTGACTAATCGATTGTTATAGGGATTAAATCGCTCGTTTTCTCTACTCGTTGGTTCTTCGAAAGTAGAGGTAAGCCGGATCCTATCCCTAAACAACTACTTTCTCTCATAGTAGTATTTTACTGACCGGGACTTTTTCAATGGAGGCAAGTGGTAACGATTTGAAAGGAAAAGCGATAGGAGAACACAAAAGGAGTGGATTTGCAATTCCTACTCCTAAGTTCAAACGTAGGGCGGTATCGGCAGTTCGGGATTTCCCACCGGGTTGTGGACCATCATCCGGTGAGAATAGACAAATCGTGGTCGTTCACGATACTAAGGGTAAGCGTTTCATTAGATCGTCTGATTTAGATTAATAAAACCTCGTTTGTTGGTTAATCGAGTGTAATGGTGATTTAGGTGCCGACGATCAAGAAAGTTTAGTCCTTACCGTAATCAGGTGTGTAATCTCACACCGAAATCCGTAGATTCGAGATTCTATATTATGTTGGAAAAGTAGATCGTTATTATTTACAGAGTTAAAAATCGCAATATGGCATAAATCGAGTAACTTGCTTAAATTAATATTATTTTCTAAAGATCTGTCAAAATCGGTATTAAATTGCTAAATTACGAAAATGCCCCTATGGGCTGATTTACCAAAATGCCCTTAAGGGCCGATTTACCAAAATGCCCTTAAGGGCCGATTTACCAAAATGCCCCTAAGGGGCGATTTACCAAAATGCCCCTATGGGCCGATTTGCCTGAATGCCTTAGTGGGCCGAATTATTAAAATGCTTTATTGGGCTGGATCACCAAAATTGTTCAATAGAATAATGGTTGTTATTTATATGTGAATACTTTATGTTATTATGTATGTTGCATTTTTTTTTTTACATTTTGCATGGGATGGGAAATTTGTATGAAGAGCGGTGTAGCTTGGTGGCATTGCCACAAATTGTATATTATTGTGCCTAAATTATGATTTTGGTGGTTTGACCACAAAAATAAAATGCTATAGCGTTTTGACCGCAAATTTGGTGTGAGCGGCGGGGTGGGTTGACTTGATCCCCACAGGTGTGATTACTGGTCGGGGTGTGATGGATGGATTGGGTTGGGTTGCATACATTTACTTCATTTGATTATTGTTATGTAAATGGGCTTAGGCCCAAGATTATGCTATACCGGTTCAGCCCAAAGTGGATGTGATGGGGATTATACATCGAGTTCTAGTAACTCACTCCATTCTCTTAATCCTTGCGGTAATGATCGATGAATGAGGACTTGGGCCCATGGATGACTCGGTGGAGGCCATACTGAAATAATATTTTGAACCTTAGTAAATTTCTTTTCCCTTATTTAGTTACTTTTACTATTTTGGGTTTAAAGTTGTAATAAGGCCTCTGGGATTTTTATTTCGGTTTTATGTTTGACGTATTTATTTTCCATGAATTGTTTTAAACGGGGATTTTTCTAAAATCATAAACAGCGGTTTTTCTTCAAATTTAACAACAAACGGATTTCATAATAAATATGTACAAATAATTTAACTTGGATTTTTCCTGCAAATTATCAATAATATTTTCAAAAGTCACGGTTTTAAAAGATCACTAGTTCGATTATCGATTCTTCAATCAACCTCTAGATATTAGTAGTATTTTATCGATTAATTATAATCGAACTTGTTTTCTTAACTATAACCAAATTATGTCAACTTTAGTTCTTTATACGTTTTCTTTATGTGACATACTAGATCCGGTCATATCGCATGGGCCGAGTTTGGGGTGTTACAATCCTGGTAGTAATAAAATGTACAATGATTTGAAAAAGATGTACTGGTGGCCGGGAATGAAACCAGATATTTCTGAATTTGTATCTAAATGTTTGATATGTTAGCAAGTAAAAGCTAAACATCAGGTTCCTTCGGTATTATTACAACCAGTTACGATACCAAAATGGAAGTGGGAAAGAATTACCATGGACTTTGTATCGGGGTTACCCCTGTCTCCGAAGAAGAAAGATGCTATTTGGGTAATTGTTGATCGATTAACAAAATCTACGAACTTTATTCCAGTACATATGGATTTTTCCTTGGATAGATTGGCTGAATTATATGTTTCTGAGATTGTCAGATTACATGGAGTGCCGGTCTCCATTATTTCAGACAGAGTTACATCCCGATTCTAGAATAAACTGCAAGAAGCCTTGGGTACACAGTTACATTTTAGTACCGCATTCCCTCCTCAGACTGATGGACAATCCGAACGTGTTATATAGATTTTGGAAGATATGTTTCGGTGTTGTGTACTTGAATTTGAAGGTAACTGGGAAAAGTATCTACCTTTAGTTGAATTTGCCTATAATAACAGTTATCAGTCCAACATTAAAATGGCACCATATGAGGCTTTGTATGGCCGCAAATGTAAAACTCCATTGTATTAGACAGAGCTTAGTGAGAAAAGATACATGGATTTGACTTGATTCGTGAAACAGAAGAAAAAGTAAAGGTGATTCAAGACAGTTTAAAAGCAGCCTTTGATCGTCAAAAGTCTTATGCTGATCTTTAAAGGAAAGAAATAGAATTTTAGGTCGGCGACAAGGTATTCTTGAAAGTATCACCTTGGAAGAAAGTTCTCCGATTTGGCTGTAAAGGAAAACTGAGTTCACGGTTCATCGGGCCATATGAAATCACAGAAAGAATTGGAACTGTTGCATATCGGTTGGCATTACCATCAGAACTTGACAGAATTCATAATGTTTTTCATGTGTCTATGTTACGACGATATTGATCAGATCCTTCACATGTTATTTCTCCGACAGAAGTTGAGATTCAACCTGATATGGCTTACAGTTAGGAACCGATTAAAATCCTGGCACGTGAAACAAAAGAGTTAAGAAATAAAAAGGTAGCATTAGTGAAAGTTCTTTGGCAACGACATGGGATTGAAGAAGCTACCTAGGAACTGGAGGATACCATGAGAAAGCAATACCCAAATCTTTTTACTGGTAAGATTTTCGAGGACGAAAATTCTTAAGGGGGAGAGTTGTAACAGCCCATTTTTAGTGAAATCGAAACAGTGGTTTCGGGACCACAAATCCAAGCCGAAAAGAAAATTTATTTTAATATTATTGCATGGTCTAAATTGTGATAGGAATGTCATACGAAAATTCTGATAAGAAAATTTTATCGATTATGTGTTTAATTAGGGAAAGGACCAAATTGCATAAAATGTAAAAGTTGAATTCTAGAAGCTAGAAGAATCAAATAGCTATGAAATTCAAAAATTAAGGTCCTTATATGGTAATTAGACCATTAATGAAAAGTTAGTAGATATTTTTGGTGATTCATCCATGGAAAAATTAGAAAAGGCTAAGGACTAAATTGGAAACTAAAATAATTAAAAGATGATAATAGAAATATCATCTTATTTTATATCATCTTCCCCAAATTAAGACATGGAAACCCTAGGAAAGAGAAAAGTCTTCAAGCAAGCTTAATTGGTTCAATTGGGTAAGTATTCTTGTCCCGTTTTTAGTAATTTTTATATTTTTGAGATCGGGATAGTCTAATCTATCTATTTTGGGTACTAATTTGAAAAGTTATCAAAGTTATGGTGAAATCATGATTTAGGTACTAAATTGAAAAATGGTGGAAAATGTAAAAAAATTAAAATTTATGGTGGAAAATGAAAGGTTGTTGATAGATAAACAACTTTTACGAAGAGAATTTTGATGAAATCATGATTTAGGTACTAAATTGAAAAATGGTAAAACCAATGAAAAAATTTTGAATTTTGTGAAATATAAGTGCTGTAAATGTTATATGAAAATTTCTGTTAGGCTTGGAATAAGGATTAAATTGCATGAGTTTCATTTTTCGAGCCTAGGGACGAAATTGGAATTTATGGAAAGTTTAGGGGCAAAATGGTAATTTTACCTAGGGTGTAAATTGAATCCAATTAAATATGAAATGTGATAAATTGATGATTAAATTCATTTATATAGATCCGGGCAACTCAAATTCGAAGCTAGATCGAGGAAAATAAAAAGTTTCGGATTAGTAGATTTTTATACACAAACAAGTGTTGAGGTAAGTTCATATAACCGAATTGTGTTTATTTATATGATTGAATTGAATGTGGTATGTGATGGTATGAATTATATAAATTTTAAAAATAAATGAAAAAATCACTTGTTCAGTCATATCCGGAAAAAATTAAGTTCCGTTTGAATAATTAAATTCGATGGATATACATGATTTCCTATATTACATGTGGTACTGCATATGTTGCAAATAGAAATAGCTCAGACGAGCATCCTGATATATAGTTCCTGCGAGCATCCTGATCGGTACTGATTCTGCATGTGTTGCGTACTACCGCAGCTCTATGTGATCGTCCTGTTACATGATTCGATCGGTTGTGATCCAGCATATAATGCGGACACAAACGCAGCTCTACGTGAACGTCCTAATATAATCTCTTTTGGGTTTCCTGACATGGCTCACTTGAACTCCCTGTTACCTTATCCGGTGCTCCCTGATATAAACTCTTCGGAGTTACCTGTCAAGCTCTACGAGCTCCCTGATTAAAACTCTTATGAGTTTCCTGTTTAGCCCGAATAAGTGTCCTGATACATGGCTCATCTGAGCATCCTGATATGTGGCTCGAGAGTGTGCTCGTTGATTAAGTGCCCTAATGGGTATCCCTGACTATGAGTTGATGGTTTACGGTTTTGTACACCTTGTGTATACTTCCTGAGTATCCATCGAAATTTTAATGATTCAACGGATAAATTCCTGAAATGAGAAACAATGAGATTAAATGAATTATATCTCGAATGTTCCTGAAATTCCTGAAAATTTGTAACATAATAAGCTCATCTATGCTATTTAATGTACACATGAATTATGTAACTAACATAATTGTTTGAGTGTATGTGTTTAGGAAAATTTACCAATTTGTTGGGAATCATTTTATTGTATGCTTATTTGAATGAATGTAATTGGTAAGCTTAATTGTTGTTATACGAGCTTACTAAGCATTAAACGCTGACTAGGTTTTATTTTCTCTATTTATAGTATTTGAGAGCTCGCAAAGGTTGGAGATTAGTCGGAGCATCATCACACTATCTAGCTCATTTTGGTATAATTAGTAAACTTATTTTGGTATAATGGCATGTATAGGTTAAATTAGCCAAATGATGGCTTGTAAAAGGATGTTTGTAATCTAGCAATTGGTATGGCTACTGGTGATGATTTGGTATATTACTACAAAGTTATATCATGATAATATATATATGTGTATGGTATGGTTAGATTAAATTAAGGTAAACTATATGCCTTAACAAAAAGGTAAGTTTGGCTATATGAATATAGGTGATGTTATATCATATATGTTAATGTTGTTTGCTTTGTTTAATGTTTGGAATTGGTTGATACATGTGTGTAAGTGTTGGTGTAGGTTGTTGGAAAATTTTGGGTGAGAAATAAAGCTAGTAAATGGCTTTATTTTGTCCATACGGGTAGACACACGGGTGTGTGTCTTGATCCTATGTGACACACGGCCTGGCACATGGGAATGTGGTTTGGCCGTGTGTCCCCTGCATCCTAAAATGTAGAAACAGAATGCTCAGAATTGGGCACACGGGTGGAGACATGGGCATGTGTCTCAGCCGTGTGAGATACACGGCCTAGAACACGGATGTGTGTCTTGGCCGTGTGAAACCTGCACCTAATTTGTGAAAATTAAATTGGCCACACGGCCTGCCACATGCCCTGGGTTGGTATGCGTGCGTGGCTAGGTGCTAGACGTGCTTGGTGCGTACGACTGCTTGATAGTAGATAAGTTCGACACTATGGAGGGTAGATAGTGTTTAAAGATGATGGAGGCAAAGGTGTATAAGGAGGTGGTATTTAAAGGGTGAGTATGTGGTGTTCAACTCAAATTCTTATAACAAAATAATAATAAAATATAAAAAACTCTAATCCTAATCAAGGTTAATAACAATTAATATATAATAAAATATATTATTTGTTATTATCCTATTTATTTAAAAATAAATACTCTTAGGTAAAATAATGATAAAATAATAAACAATTCTAATCATATACAAGGTTAATAACAATTAATATATATTAGTTGTTATCATCCTATTTATTAAAATTAAAAATTAAAAACATTTACTTTAGTTGTTTAAAATATTTATAGAAAAGACAGCTAATATCAATATTTATAAAAAGGACAGTCAATTATTTCAAATAATTCAATTAAGTACTTAGAGTTACAGATAATTTGAAAATTGAGCTACAAACTAAAACTTGATCAAAATCGACCCTATTATTTGACAAATTAAAATTTTATTTTGCCACTTAGTAAATATTTTCTTGGAAGATTATGTTAAAATCAATTCCCAAGAAAGATTGGAGGGGTCACAAGCGGTCTCGCTTAAGTTTCAATCTTCTAGATAGAATTTATTTTAGCATATTGATTTAGAAAATATAATCTAAGCCATTTATTGAAAAAGAAGAACACAAAAATAAAATATCTGATAAAATGAGCAAGGTTTTATCCCACTCAATTTTATCCCCCCAATAATGTTTCAAGCGTTGAACATTTACTCTGAAATTATCTCTTTCACTGTGTAGCTCAACAATGCTGTATGGGAAAACTTGATGAATAGTAAATGAATCATACCAATGTGATTTCAATTTACCTGGAAAGAACTTTAATTTGGAATTGAACAACAAAACTTGCTAACTTGCTTCAAATTCTCAGAATTGAATGAGCTTGTCATGCCATCTTTTTAATCTTTCCTTGAATAATTTGACATTTTCATATGAGAACATTTAGAATTCTTATAACTCATTAAGTTCAAGCATATGTTTCTCTTTAGCAAGCTTAAGATCCAAGTTGAGCTGCTGGAGAGCCCAGTAAGCTTTATGTTCTAATTCCAATGGAAAATGACAGGCTTTCCCAAAAACCAACCGATATGGAGACATTCCTAAATGTGTTTTGTATGCTATCCTATAGGCCCATAAAGCATCATCCAATCTTTTGGACCAATCTCGTCGATTTGGACAAACTACCTTCTCGAGTATACCTTTTATTTCTTTGTTTGCCAATTCAGCTTGCCCATTTGTCTGTAGATGGTAAGCTGTGGCAACCTTGTGTTTCACTCCATGTTTATCAAGCAACCATTTTAACCATTTGTTCATGAAGTGGGACCTTTCATCACTGATGATAGCCCTAGGAGTTCAAAATCTTGTGAACACATGTTTCTACAAAAACTTCATTACAACTGTAATAGCCCGATTTTGGGCCTAGTCAGAATAGTGGTTTCGGGACCACAAATCTGACACAGCAAAGTTTATTTTTATTATATTTTTATGGTCTATAGTTTCACGGAATGATTGCATGAATATTTCATTCGAAAATTTTGACGTTTGGGCACTCAAATTAGTCTAAAGGACTAAATTGTAAAAAGTGCAAAAGTTAAGTTCTACATGCTAGAGGTGTCTAATTGCTATGAAATTTTAAATAGAAGGTCCTTAGATGGTAATTAGACCATTTGTTAAGATAGTGGACAAAAATGGACATGGTGAGATAAAATTTCAAAGTTTTAAGTGAAGGGCATTTTGGTCATTTGGTAAATAAAAGAATAAAAAGGGAAAATCAAGCTAAAATCTTGTCCATCTTCTCCCTCAAGTGCCGAAATTTAGAAGGTCACCATAGCTAGGGTTTTCTCAACTTCCAAGCTTGATTTTAAGTACATCCAAGCCCCGTTTTTAATGCTTTTTACATTTTTAAAGTCGTTATCATCCGATCTATCTATTTCTACCATTAATTTAAGGAATAATCAAGGTCTAGGGTTTGAACCATGTTATACATTTGTGTATTTTGATGTCTAATGGTAGAAAATGAAGGTTTGGTTTTAGATAAACAACTTTTACTAAGTGATTTTTGATGAAAATGCTTAAAATGACCTATTTGTAAAAGTTATAAAATATGTAGTAAGAGTGTGTTTTAATGGAAATTGTGGGCTGTTATATTTATAAAAATGGTTCGACTAGGCTTGTACATTAAATAAATTGCACACGTTTCATTTTACGAGCCTAGGGGAAAATTGTAAATATGTCAAAGTTTAGGGGCAAAAATGTAATTTTACCATAATGTGATTTTTGGACTGAATTGAATAATGTGAATAATAAATAAGTTAAAATTTCTATTATAGATCAAGAAAGACGAGGTTTGAACCTTGATCAGGGGAAAAACAAGGTTATTGACGATTAGGTCCATTTCTGCTTTTTTTGTACCGAGGTAAGTTCGTATGTAAATAATGCATTGTTATTTATGCTTTAAATTGCTTTATCATTATATGAATTGTGATTTATTCTTGAATGAAATCGACAAAGTTCTACAAACGAGAAATCCCAGTTGAACCTTAGGAATAGGTAGGATACAAATGTCATGACATTAGGGTTTGTTGAGATTACGTGTAAGACCATATCTGGGATATGGCATCGATATGAGATTTCGTGTAAGACCATAGCTGGGCTATTGGCATTGATATGAGATCCCATGTAAGACCATATCTGGGATATGGCATTGGTATGGTACTATGTGTGTGAGATTTCCCGAGTATCCTGTAGTATTCCAAGTGGTTCAACGGGAAACTTAGCGAAAAAGTTTAAGTTGTGAAAGACTATGGTATGGTGTGAAATATTATGGTAAGTTGCAAGTTGGTACAGGTATGTACATAAAACTCATGCTTAATGAGCTTGATATGTGATGAAACCTCGGATTGGTTTGATTGAGTAAGTTATGATGTTAAGATTTTAATAACATCTCTGCTAAGCTTGATTATGAATTCACATTGACATTTATGTTAATTTACTTTATGTTAAATATACTTTAAAGTGTGTATGATGCTTATTATTTGCATCGGAACTTACTAAGCTTTAAAGCTTACTCCTTTTCTCTTTCTCTTGTCTTATAATGTCACCAAGCCAGCTCGGGGATCGAAGACTGTAACAGCCCGATTTAGGGCCTAGTCGAAATAGTGGTTGCGAGACCACAAATCTGACGTAGAAATAAGTGTTTTATGATTTTTATGAGGCTTAAGATATGATTTCATGATTGTGTGAAAATTTCATGAGGAAATTTTATTTATTAGTGATCAATTTGTCCATTAGGACTAAATTACAAAGATTAGAAAATATGAGATTCTAGAAGATTTAAGTATGAAATAGAATTATAAAAATTACTAGAGGTCCTTATTTAGAAATTAGACCATTTTATGCTTAGATGGACAAAAATGGGCATGGGAAGGAAAAATCTTAAGAAAATGCATTAAGGGCAATTTGGTCATTTAGTTAATAAAAGAATTAAAAGGGAAAATAAAGTCAAAATCTTGTCAAGCTTCTTCTCATTTGGCCAAAACTCCCTAAGGAAGACACAGCTAGGGTTTGTTCATTTTCCAAGCTTCATTGTAAGTACCTCCTAGCCCCATTTTTAATGTTCTTCGTATTTTTGAGATCCCCGTAGCTCGATTTAGCTATTTCTAGCTATATTTTGAGCTAGGGTTTATGTTCAAAAATTTACCCATGTATGACATGCATGTATTTTGATTATTTATGGAAGAATATGAAAGTTTGATGTATGATAAACATATTTTCCTAAGTGATTTTCATGAGAAATTCATAAAAAGGACTAAATTGTAAAGTTATGAAAATGGTCATACATGAGTGAATTAGTAGAAAGTGAGGGCTGTTGTAGTTATAAAAGTGATTCGGCTAGGCTTGAAATGCAAAGAAATTGAATGAAAATCATTTTACGAACCTAGGGGCAAAAGTGTAATTATGTGAAAATTTAGGGGCAAAATCATAATTTTTCCAAAGTGTGATTCATGAGTCAATTTAGTTAATGTGAGTATTAAACAAGTGAAATTGTTATTATAGATCAAGAAACACGAAGCCCAGACTGAAATTGAGGTAAAAATAAGGTTGTGGACTAAATCGAACACCTACACATATTTTGAGTACCGAGGTAAGTTTGTATGAAATTAAAGCTATACAATGTTATTATACTTGTAATTATTTAATTTTATGAGAAATGTATAAAAATTCCATGAAGTTAATTTATGTTGCTTCGATGAGATTGAAATGAGGATGTGTTAAGTTGAAGTCCCGGTTGAAGATTTGGAATAACAAGCATACATATGTCACGACATGAGATAAGGAAGGTCCCGTATAAGACCATGTCTGGGATATGGCATCGACACCGAATATAGGTGCCGTATAAGACCATTTCTGGGACATGGCACCGGCACCGAATAAGGAAGGTCCCGTATAAGACCATGTCTGAGACATGGCCTCAGCACTAAAGGAAGATCTCGTGTAAGACCATGTCTGGGACATGGCATCGACATCGAGCTAAGAGATCCCGAGTAAGACCATATTTGGGATATGGCATTGGCATCAAGAGGTTATCCCATGTAAGACCATATCTGGGATATGGCATTGGCATCGTGATACATGTACGATGAGATTGAGTATCATCCGATATTTTGAGTAATTCAACGGGCAAAAGAGTTAAGCATGCAAAGATGACAAGAGTTAAGCTATACAAAGGTGACAAAGAGTTACATTTAAGTGAAAGATGATTATGATTTAAGTTTATGTTCATGATAACATAAGTGCTAAATTATGTGATGAAGTGATACAGGTACTATGAGTAAAATACGAGTTATGAAACCCTAATGTGATATGTGATGGGTAAGCGTAAGTATGAGTAAGTATGTCAAAGTACTTGAGAATTTGTGTTGTTATCGTTCTATGAGATGAATGGATTTTACCATGAGTACTTATGTTGCTATTTCAATTCATGCAAACTTACTAAGCTATGTGCTTGCCGCTCTCTTTTCCCTTCTCCTTGTAGTTTCTCCAAGCTAGCTCGGGAATCGTAGGACATCAGAGCTCGGATCACACTATCAACTATTCTTTTGGTATAGTAAAGTTGATTCATTTTGAGTGTGGCATGTATAGGAACTTGGTCATTTTGTGTTATGTCATATTTGAAAGCCAAAGTGTTGGATATTAATGTTATACACTCATTTTGTAAATGGCCATTAGGAATTGGCCAATATTGGTCAAGTTTTATATCTTAATGATGATGAGTTCTATGTAGTACATGAATGATGATATGTGAGTCTTCATAGTGTATTATTGCCATGTTATGTATTGCTTGTGTTGGTATATGTGTGTTTATGTTTTAGGGTGGCAATAGGCTTGGAAAATAGCCTTCTAATTGTCCACACAGGTAGACACACGGGCGTGTGTCTAGGCCGTGTGTGACACACGGTCAGCCCCATGGGTGTGCTGATAGGCCGTGTGTCCCCTGCACCAAATTTGCGAGAATTCGATTCGCCACACGTGGAAGCACACGGGCGTGTGCCTAGGTCGTGTGCCGTTAAGAGTTTGCTGATGTCATAAACAGAATACCCAGGTTTTCACACACGGGTGAGAACACGGGCGTGTCTAGGCCGTGTGAGGGACACGGGCGTGTGTCCGACCGTGTGAAAACCCCTGTAGGTTAGAAATGAAAGATAAATTCCACACGGGCTAGGAACATGGGCGTGTGTGACTACACGGCTTGCCCACACGGGCGTGTTCCATTCCACACGGGCGTGTGACCCTGTTTTAGGTAAAAAAAATTCTATATGCGCAAAAGTTTTCGGTTTAATCCCGAAACCTTCCGAATGTATGTTTAGGGCCTCATAGGCCCATAATAAGGATGTTAAGAATATGAAAGAAAAAGTTTAAAGTTGAGACAAAATTTTATAGCCGAGGATATATGTTTAAGCAAGTTAAGTCCGGTAATGCCTCGTACTTTGTCCCGGTGTCAGATACGGGTAAGGGGTGTTACAAAGACGGTCGAAGATTCATTCACACTATCAAATTATCACTTTGGGTACTTATGATTTCAATATTTTGAGTTATGGCATGTATAGGGACTTGGTCTTTTGTTATGTGTCATAATTGATTTGGCCATAAGTGATGGCTTCAATAGTTGATAATTCATTTTGTAAATGGCCATTTGTTATTGGCTAATATTTGTTAAGTATATATACATATGATGATGTTTTCATGAATGTGGGAAATTGCATGGTTTGAGATGCTAAGTATGTGATGGTTGTATGTAATAAATGATAGCATGTAAATGATATGTGGATGCCTTGTGTGTGGCTGATTGGGTTGAAAGTATATGCTTGGATTGTTGCTATGTTTTGTTGTGTAGGTTGGTGCATGTAAGGGTGGCAAAAAGGCTTGGTAAATAGCCTTATATTTGTCCACACGGGTAGACACAGGGTGTGTGTCTAGGCCGTGTGCGACACACGGTCTGCCCCATGGGCATGTGTTTCGGCCGTGTGTCCCCTGTACCTTAATTGTTGCAAAAAAAAATGCTCAGTAATGAGCACACGGGCAAAGACACGGGTGTGTGTCTCAACCGTGTGGACTGTACGGCCTCGAACACGAGCGTGTGCCCTGGCCCTGTGAAGTCTGCACCTTTTTTTTGAAAAATTATAAAAATTTAATCGATCACACGGCCTAAGCACACGGGCATGTGGTTTGGCCATGTGACTTCAATTTGATGATGATGTCATAAACAGAATGCTCCCTAATTTGAACACGGCCTGAAGCACGGGCGTGTGACCCCTTTATCATGAAAAAAATTTTAAGTTCTCTAAAAGTTTCCACAGTTTTCAGTTTAGTCCCGAACCATTTTTGATGCATATTTTGGGCCTCGTAGGCTCGTTTTAAGGAAGATACGAATGTTTTTGAAAAGTTTCAAATTTGAGTGGAAATTCATGTCTCGGTTTTGAATGTTTGCTTGTGAATAAGTCTGGTGATGCCTCGTACCCTATTCCGGCATCGGATACAGGTAAGGGATGTTACATTTAGTGGTATCAGAGCTACAGTTTAGTTGATTGTCAAACTAACGTAGCATGTGTAAGAGTCTAGCTATACATGCCATAAATGAACTATGATAGTGTGATGACTCTTGACAACTTTAAATTGTGTTTTCATATAATAATGGATCCCAATCGAGCTGAGGCTAATGAAGTCAAAAGTAATGCGTCGGCTCCCGATCAAGGGGCAGCGTCGTCTGATAGTAGACCCCCTACGGTTAGTCAAGGAGAAGGAGGCAGGGAAGCCTTTCTCCATATGATGAATGAGTGGTATACGAAATTTATTCGAACAAATCCGAATGCCCAACCTCCTCCACCCCACTCATTCCTCGACCGGTTCCCGTAGCCTCACAAGGTATAGACTTTGTAAGGATGAATAAGCCCCTGGTTGATAAAATCCGAAAGCATAGGGCTGAAGATTTCTGAGCTAATGTGGATGATGATCCCGAGAGAGCCGGGTTTTGGCTCGAAAACTCTATCATGGTATTTGATGAGTTATCTTGCACACCAGATGAGTGTTTAAAGTGTGCTATCTCGCTTCTGAGAGATTCTACATACCATTGGTGGAACACACTTGTATCTGTAGTTCCGAGAGAAAGGGTCACCTGGGACTTCTTTCAAGAGGAGTTCCGAAAGAAGTATATTAGCCAACGGTTCATCGACAATAAACATAAAGGATTTCTTAAGCTGAAACAGGGTCGTATGACGGTGACCAAATATGAGCGAGAATTTGTTAGACTGAGCAAATATGCTCGAGAGTGTGTTTCTATAGAGGCTATTATGTGCAAAAGATTTGAGGATGGTTTGAATGAAGATATTCGTGTGTTAGTCGGGATTTTAGAGCTGAAAGAGTTTGTGGTATTGGTTGAATGGGCTTGTAAGGCCGAAGAATTGAACAAAGAGAAGAGGAAACCTGATCTTGAAGCTAGAGACTCGAGGAAAAGATCGATGAGTAAGTCATTTCCATCTCAGTCTAAGAAATCGAAAGAGATCTATTTCCGTTCGAATGTTTCAGTGGGGTATTCACGCAGAGATCATGAGAAACAACATTCGAGTTTTAAATCTCAAGCCACCTTACTGGAGAGTGTGGGTAATGTAAAGTCCAACAGACCCGAATGTCAACAATGTGGAAGAAGACATCCCGGCGAATGTAGAATGAATTACTGGGCTTGTTTTAAGTGTGGTTCTCAAGATCATTTTATCAGAGATGGCAGAGAAAGAGAAATTTCAGAGTGCAAGGCCTAGTAATACTGCTTCTAGAAGAAGACCCCTGAGGAGTACTGGAAATGGAGCCATTAGTAAAGGTGTGACGAAAGAAACCGCGGTGAGATTCGAAGCTAAGTACCTGCTAGAGCCTATGCCATCCGTGCTCGCGAGGAAGCAACATCTCCCGATGTTATTACTGGTACTTTTTCTCTTTATGATACTGACATTATTGCATTAATTGACCCTGGGTCTACTCATTCATATGTTTGTATGAATTTGGTAAATAATAAGAAATTGCCTGTTGATTTTACCGAATTTGTGATTAAGGTGTCAAACCTTTTAGGCAAGCATGTTTTAGTTGACAAAGTATGTAAGAAATGTTATTTGTTAATAGATGTCACTGTTGTTCGGCTGACTTGATGTTGTTTCAATTTTGATGAGTTTGATGTCAATTTGGGTATGGATTGGCTGACATTGCATAATGCTATAGTAAATTATAGACAGAAAGTTATTGAATTGAAATGTGAAAATGGTGAAATTCTTCGGGTTGAATCAGATGAGTCAGATAGATTGCCTGTGGTGATTTCTTCAATGTCAGCTAAAAAATGTATAAGAAAAGGGTGTGAAGCTTACCTAGCCTATGTGTTAAACATGAAAGAGTCTGAATTGAAAATTGAATCGGTGCCGGTGGTGTGTGAATATTCGGATGTTTTTTCAGAGGAGTTGCCAGGATTGCCTCCGATTAGAGAAGTTGAGTTTGGTATTGAGTTAGTCCCCGGTGTTTCACCGATATCGATTGCTCCGTATAGAATGGCTCCGACCGAATTGAAAGAGTTAAAGACTCAGTTGCAAGAGTTGACAGATAGGGGTTTTGCGAGACCAAGTTATTCTCCTTGGGGTGCCCCAGTGTTGTTCGTAAAGCAGAAAGACGGGACTATGAGACTTTGTATGGATTACCGACAGCTCAATAAGGTAACCATTAAGAGCAAGTATCCTTTTCCAAGGATTGATGATTTATTTAACCAACTGAAAGGAGCGACAGTGTTCTCGAAGATAGATTTGAGATCTGGTTACTATCAGTTGAGAGTAAAAGAGTTGGATGTGCCAATAACCGCTTTTAGAACAAGGTACGAACACTATGAATTTCTTGTCATGCCTTTTGGACTGACGAATGCTCCTGAAGTTTTTATGGACCTAATGAATCGAATCTTTAGACCGTACTTGGACAAGTTTGTAGTTGTTTTTATTGATGACATACTGATTTATTCTCGTAATGAGTCCGAGCATGCCGAACACTTGAGAACTGTTTTGCAGACTTTGAGAGATAAGAAGTTGTATGCTAAGTTTTGTAAAAGTGAGTTTTGGCTCCGAGAAGTCAGATTTTTAGGACATATTTTCTCAGGTGATGGTATTCGGGTTGATCCAAGTAAGATTTCGGCAATTGTTGATTGGAAACCGCCAAGGAATGTATCTGAAGTTAGAAGCTTTTTGGGCTTAACCGGTTACTATCGCCGGTTTGACAAAGGGTTTTCAATGATTGCTACACCTATGACCAAGCTGTTGCAAAAAGATGTCAATTTTGTATGGTCCGAAAAATGTCAGCAAAGTTTTGAGAAGTTAAAGGCTTTATTGACTGAGGCACCGGTTTTAGTTCAACCTGAACCGGGAAAGGAGTTTGTAATTTATAGCGACGCGTCACTGAATGGATTGGGATTTGTGTTGATGCAAGAGGGCAAAGTGATAGCCTATGCCTTGAGACAGTTGAAACCACAGGAGAAGAATTATCCGACGCATGATTTGGAGTTAGCCGCCATTGTGTTTGCTCTAAAAATTTGGAGACATCATTTGTACGGTGAAAAATGCCATGTTTTTACGTATCACAAGAGTTTGAAATATTTTATGACTCAAAAAGACATAAATTTGCGGCAACGAAGATGGCTTGAGTTACTGAAAGATTATGAGTTGGTGATTGATTATCACCCGGGTAAGGCGAATGTAGTCACAGATGCCCTGAGTAGAAAATCCTTGCTTGCCTTGAGAGCAATGAACACGAGGTTAACATTGTCCGATAATAATTCGATTATAGCTGAGTTGAGAGCTAGACTGTTATTTCTTCAGCAAATTTGTGAAGCTCAGAAATGTGACCGTGATTTGGAAGCCAAGAGAGCTCATTGTGAATCGGTTAGTGATTCAGATTTTCATGTCGGATCCGATGATTGTTTGATGTTTCAAGGTAGAGTTTGTGTACCGAAAATTCTTCATGAGGCGCATAATGGTTGTTTATTTGTGCATCCGGGTAGTACGAAAATGTATAATGATTTATAGAAATTGTATTGGTGGTCTGGTATGAAAAGGGATATTTTCGAGTTTGTTTTGAAATGCTTGATTTGTCAACAAGTAAAAGTCGAACACCAAGTACCTTCGAGTTTAATTCAGCCAGTGATGGTACCCGAATGGAAATGGGACAGAATTACGATGGATTTCATAACTGGATTACCTCTGACTCCGAAAAAGAAAGATGTCGTTTGGGTCGTTGTTGATAGATTGACGAAATCGGCTCATTTTATTCTGGTACGTACCAATTATTCGCTTGATAAGCTAACTGAGTTGTACATTTCTGAGACTGTAAGATTGCACGGGGTGCCTACTTTGATTATTTCGGATAGAGATCCGAGGTTCACTTCGAGATTTTGGAAGAAGCTACAGGAGGCTTTGGGTACGAAATTGAATTTTAGTACTGCATTTCATCCAAAGACCGACGATCAATCCGAAAGGGTAATTCAGATACTTGAAGATATGCTTCGATGCTGTGTTCTAGAATTCGAGGGTAGTTGGGAAAAATATCTACCATTGGTTGAATTTGCCTATAACAACAGCCATCAAACGAGTATAAAAATGGCACCTAATGAGGCATTGTATGGCCGCAAGTTTCGAACACCTTTGTATTGGACCGAGCTTAACGAGAAACAGATTCATGGGGTTGACTTGGTTAAGGAAACCGAAGAGAAAGTAAAGGTAATCCGCAATTGATTGAAAGCAGCTTCAGATAAAAAAAGTCATACGTAGATTTGAAAAGAAAAGAGATTGAGTTTCAAGTTGGGGATAAAGTATTTTTGAAAGTATCTCCGTGGAAGAAGATCTCAGATTTGGCCGTAAAGGCAAGTTGAGTCCACGTTTCATTGGGCCGTATGAAATTATTGAAAGAATAGGGCCAGTGTCATATTGGTTAGCTTTACCGACAGAGTTGGAAAGAATCCATAATGTGTTTCATGTGTCTATGCTGCGACATTATCGATCAGACCTTTCACATGTGATTTCTCCGACAGAGGTTGAGATTCGACCTGATATGACTTATGGTGAAGAACCGATCAAAATTTTGGCTCGGGAAGTTAAACAGTTAAGAAATAAGAGTATAGCCCTAGTGAAAGTTTTATGGCAACAACACGGAGTCAAAGAGGCTACGTGGGAGCCTGAGGAAGCTATGCGAAAATAGTACCCAAACCTATTCTCTGATAAGATTTTCAGGGACGAAAATCCCTAGGGGGAGAGTTGTAACAGTCTGATTTTGGGCCTAGTGGGAACAGTGGTTTCGGCACCACAAACTCGACACAAAAAAGTTTATTTTTATTATATTTTTATGGTCTACAATTTCACGGAATGATTTCGTGAATATTTCGTTCAAAAATTTTGACGTTTGGGCACTCAATTTAGTCAAAAGGACTAAATTGTAAAAAGTGCAAAAGTTGAGTTCTACATGCTAGAGGTGTTTAAATGCTATGAAATTTTAAATAGAAGGTCCTTAGATGGTAATTAGACCATTTGTAACACCCCTAACCTGTATCCGTCACCGGACGAGGGTTAAGAGGCATTATCGGACATATCGGAACATATCACAAACATTTCATTAACATCAAACATTCACAATCATTCCATAGCGAAAATATACACATAGAGTCCCTTTAGAAGGTCTATGAGACCTTAAACATGCTTTAAATAAGATTCGGAACTAAACCGATCTCATGCGAAAACTTTGCGAAACTTAGGAAATTTTTCTTTCAAAACAGGGCACACGCCCGTGTGGCTAGGCCGTGTGCCTCACACTACCTTGCCTTGGACCATGTCTAAACCCGTGTGAAACACTGACTTGGGTCACATGGTCTGGAACATGCCCGTACTTCCTGCCCGTGTGGCATCCTGACTTGCTTCGGATCGCAACCTTGAGAGACACGGTCGAGACACACGTCCGTTTGCTCAACCGTGTGGGCAATTATAAGCCATTTGCAAGGCCAAATTTCCACCCATTTTGAGTCATACCTACAAGCATCAATTCATGCCCCAAAGGCACCCAAAAACATACCAAATCATGCACAATTTGTTTCGTAATAACATCATATCAATTTCCCAAACCAACATGAAACTTACCAAAATTGACCATTTCTTTTGATCATTCATGAGCACATCCATACATACTAAATTTTGCATCACATATCATGCACTAAATTCACTCCATAATCACATTCATTATCAAGCCATATCACATGGCTATATTTATACATATCAAAACATAATCAAAGTTCTCTAGCCTATACATGCCATATTTTAATATATGCATTTTCAAAAGTTACCAAAATATAGTTCGATAGTGTGGTGATGATCCTTGACGATCCCCAAGCTCCCAGTAGCTTCGATAATCTATAAAACAATGCAAACACGTACAGAGTAAGCTTTCAAAAGCTTAATAAGCCATATACAAATAAACTTATCATATAAAACAATTATAAACCATTTCATACATATGGTTCATGGCATAACACAATCACAAGTCATATTTCTCTTATATCTCAATTGATCACAATCACTTGCTCATAATCACATATCATGTAATGTAGCTCACATATCATATAATCATATACATACATACCTTTCATTTCCAAATTTCATATACATAGATACGTACCGAAAATTCAGATGCACATTCGTATACTCATTGTGTAACACCCCTAACCCGTAATTGTCGCCAGAATAGGGTTAAGAGGCATTACCGGACGAACGAAGACTTTTACAGATATTTCATAATATAACTCAACGAATCAGATCAAAGTGTCCCTTAAATATGTCAACTAGACCTTAAGCATGCTTTAGAATAGGGCCGGGACTAAACCGAACACATACGGAAATTTTCAGAAATTTAAATTTTTTCTAAGTTACAGAGGTCACACGCCCGTGTGGGCAGGCCGTGTGCCTCCCACGACCTCAGACACGCCCGTGTCTAAGTCGTGTCAAAATAGGGCATACATACTGACTTGTCCACACGGCCATGGACAAGCTCGTGTGTCCAGCCCGTAGTCGATCCTGACTTGCACCCCACAGCCAGTCACACGCCCATGGTCGATCCTGACTTGTTTTGAATTTCAACCAGGAGAGACACGGTCGAGCCACACGCCCGTGTGCTCAACCGTGTGGGAAAATATAGGCCATTTTCAAGGCCAAAAAGCCACCCACACTTGGGTCATTCCTACAAGTTCCAACAACCATAAATCCACACACATTTTTCAACCAAAATCATGTCATAAAATCAACATATTATCCCATTCTATTTCATCTATAATCATGCCAACTTGTATACCAAATTGCACAACTAAATCTCATGTAAAAACAAGCATGGTACATCCACATTTTACCTTTCATATAACCATTTCATTGATCAAACATACATACTCATATTGCATCCATATGCTTACCATTATCATGACCATTTCATTACCATCAAGCCATACCAAAACATACTTCATATACCATAATCACTCATGCATATTACCAACATTTTTCTAGCCTCATCACAAGGCTATTTACATATCTCAAACATGTTCCAAAATGACTAGCCTATACATGCCATACTTAGAATATATATTTCCAAAAGGTACCAAAATCAGTTTGGGTAGTGTGATGATGATCCTCAACGGTCCCGAGCCTTCAGTAGCTTTGACGATCTGAAACGGATGTACAATTCACATAGTCATTCATTTCTCGAACTTGCCCGTTGAACCGTTCAGAATCTAATAAAATACTCAGAGTGCTCGGAATAGTCGTACAATGCCAACGTCCCAGGCGTGGTCTTACATGTAACCAAATATCGATGCCACTATCCCAGACAGGGTCTTACACGATCAATACGATGCCAATGTCCCAAACATGGTCTTACACATAAATCTCATATTGATGCCAACATCCCAGACGTTGTCTTACACAAAATCTCGAATCAACGCCAACGTCCCAGACATGGTCTTACATGATTTCACATTTCGGACACCTATGTCATGACATATACTATCCTATCTATCCCTAGGTTCAAACGAGATTTCTCGGACACTGATAACTTGTCGATATATACATAAACCCGGATTTCATATACATTCAA
The DNA here is from genome assembly GCA_025698515.1 of Gossypium sturtianum. Lineage (NCBI taxonomy): Eukaryota > Viridiplantae > Streptophyta > Magnoliopsida > Malvales > Malvaceae > Gossypium > Gossypium sturtianum. The sequence continues at coordinate 97,889,817 of CM046948.1, forward strand.
TCTCAATGGATATTCATAGCAACTTACATTTCATATATGTACAAATAATTCAATTCAGATACATTTATTTGTATATCGACTTACCTCGGATTCGGATATTCGATCAGATTCAATTATTCAACAACTTTTGACTTTCCACGATCTAAGTCTGTTTTCTTCGGTTCTTGATATATACATATTCAAATTTAACCGACTCATTCATCAAATCACTCAAGTCAATCCAGAAACACAAACTTAGGGTAATTTACAAATTAACCCTCATATTTTCACATTTGGACAATTTAGTCCCTATTTCACAAAATCACAAAATATACAAATTTTCATATTACCCATGCCTAGCCAAATTTTACTCATACTCATATGAGTCCATACATTTCATTTATTTCACAATTTAGTCCCTCAAATAATCATTTTCTCAATTACATCCAAAATACTCAAATTCATCAAAAACTCAAGAACAAACTATATTAATCAAACACATATATTTCATAATTCACCATCAAACTTCATAAAACTGTTGTGTTCATCAAAGACTCATTTCAAAAACATCATCAATTCACAAAATTAAAACATGGGTTTTGAAGTATACAAAGCAACGATTACAAAAACGTAGAAATTATCAAAAACCGAAGCAAAACATACCTTGAATCAAAGAACATACATGGCCGAATGTGTGAAAGCTTTAAAACCCTTATTTTCTTTTTGATTTTTGGCAATAAGATGATGACCATAGCAAATTTCATGCTTTCGGTTTTATTTAATTAACCTTAATAACATAATTCCAATTTTAACCTTTAATAATAAAATTATAAAACATAGTTTCCAAGGTCATTATTGACCATAACCGTCCACTATCTCTATTAATGGACTAATTGTCTCATAAGGCCTCCACATTTAAAAGCGACATCAAATTAGCCATTAATCAAATAGAAAGCCACTTTTACGAATTACGCGATTTAGTCCTTTGCTCAAATTAAGCACACAAATAGATAAATTTTCATACGAGACTTTCACACATGCTTAATCACACATCAAAGGCACGAAAAATAATATTAAAATATTATTCTAACTCGGATTTGTGGTCCCAAAACCACTATTCCGACTAGGGTCTAAACCGGACTGTTACAATTCTCCCCCCTAAGGGATTTTCATCCCCGAAAATCTTACCGTTAAACAGATTCGGATATTGCTATCTCATTGAATCTTCAGTCTCCCACGTAGCCTCTTCCATTTCGTGTCTATGCCACAACACTTTCACTAACGGAATTTTCTTGTTTCTCAACTGTTTCACTTCACAAGCTAAGATACGGATCGGTTCTTCTTCGTGGGTCATATCGGATAAGATTTCAATCTCAGACGGAGTAATCACATGTGATGGATCTGATCTATATCTACGGAGCATTGACACATGAAATACATTATGTATCTTTTCTAGTTCAGGTGGCAACAACAATCTATACGCAACTGGCCCAATTCGTTCGATAATTTCATACGGCCCGATGAACCTCGGACTCAACTTGCCTTTACGTCCGAATCGGAGTACTTTCTTCCACGGAGACACTTTTAAGAACACTTTGTCACCAACCTCAAATTCTATATCTTTTCGTTTCAAGTCTGCATAGGATTTCTGACGATCAGACGCTGCTTTCAAATTATCTCGGATCATTTTCACTTTCTGTTCAGTGACTTTTATCAAATCAACCCCGTGTATCTTATTTTCACTGAGCTCAGTCCAGTACAGAGGTGTTCGACATTTGTGTCCGTACAATGCCTCATAATGTGCCATTTTGATGCTCAACTGAAAACTATTATTATATGCAAATTCAATCAATGGTAAATATTGCTCCCAGGTACCATCAAACTCAAGGATGCAACATCTCAACATATCCTCGAGAATCTAAATGATCCGCTCGGTTTGACCATCCATTTGCGGGTGAAAAGCTGTACTAAAATGAAATTTCGTGCCTAAAGCTTCTTACAATTTCTTCCAGAATCGTGATGTAAATCTCGGATCTCTATCAGACACAATAGACAATGGCACTCCGTGCAATCTCACAATATCAAAAATGTAAAGCTCAGCTCACTTATCAAGTGAGTAATCAGATCGTACTGGAATAAAATGGGCAGATTTTGTCAATCAATCAACTATGACCCAAATTGCATCTTTCTTTCTCGGAGTCAATGGTAATCCGGAAACAAAGTCTACCATCACTCTATCCCATTTCCACTCGGGAATCAGAATCGGTTGTAGCAACCCAGACAGAACTTGATGTTCAGCTTTAACTTGTTGACAAACTAAACATTTCAAAACAAAGTCAGAAATGTCTCGTTTCATACCAGACAACTAATAGTGTTGCTTCAGATCATGGTACATCTTTGTACTTCCCGGATGAACAGATAAACGACTGTTATGTGCTTCATTCAAAATCAACTGAATTAACTCAGGGTTTCTCGGAACACAAATTCTATAACACCCCAAACTCGGCCCAAACACTACGACCGGATCTGGTATGTCACTTGGGAAGAATTTGTAAAACTACGCAAACTTTAGAAAAACTTTTAAATTCCTTTTTTTTGAAAACTCCAGATCAGTAGTTCGTTTGAAAGCCCAATAATCATTTAAGGAAAATTTTTCGTTAGCCCAATTCTTGTGTTTAGGTGACGTTTGAAAATGCATGTTGTTACACTAGATTAAGCTAGAAGTTTGTCGTAAAAATCCGTCTGTAAAATCGTTAATTAAGTTGTGAGAGAAACTTCAAATTTTCATTTTGAAAAAAACATCTTATCGATTATTTGTATTCAAAATGTCCAGAGTTTAGATCGAAATTAAACCAAATTAAAGTGGCCTTATTAAATAACAAAATCCCAAAATTAAAAGTAAATAAGTCTAAGAGGAGAAAAGCAAAATTTTACTAAACATAAAGTGCATGGCCACCTCAGAGTCGATCCCAGCCCATGTCCGCTGAACTAAGAATTACCTGCAACATTTAAGCAGAGGGGGTGAGTCATGAAGACTCAGTGTGCAATTACTCATCAATCACCATAGTTGGGCCTCGGCCCTTACAAATCACTTTGGGCGAAGCCCACACAGAAACAGACTAAGCCTTGGCCCATTTAGCAGAGAATAGTAGATAATCAGAAATTAATGCATTATGATGCAAATCCCAACCCAACCTAGTTATCCATCCGCTACACACCACCCTTACCTGCCAATCACACCAATGGGGATTTCTACAATCGACCCTCACCGCTACACACCATCGATGGCAGTCATGCTGTAGTTAGCTGCTCATCATCAAATTGTGACAGAGTCACCAGACTGAAATGGCATGGCCACGAGAATAGAGTGTGGCGAGCCACGGAAGCAGTGTGGCAAAAGCCACAGATTAATGTGACATAGTCACGGATACACTTCCCTTCATTTCATAGCATATACCCATCCACTATGCGAACATGACATCATGGTGTATGAATGCATCGGATATCGACATATATATCATATGATCGAGTGTACGTATAATCATGTCAAGATAATCGCATATATAACATAATCGTAAATCACTAACACGATGTCTTGATTTCACCCTCCATGGGTAAAAGCAGCATATGCCAAAGTTTCGGCATTTAATAAAGCATATATATATATATGTTTGAATAAAACGATAGAAGAAGGTGTGAGAACTACACACCTATAAACACAGAGAACTAAGCTATCAATCTCGCTAACACCCTCACTCGCAGGATCACAAACGATCCGCCTATCCCGCTCCGGAAGGGTCCACAACCGGTGGAAAGTCTCGTACTGCCGATACCACACGTTTTTTGAACTTAGGGGTAGGGACTACGAGTCCAACCCCCTCCTTTACTTGGCTAGATTTATAGAAACCGAAAGCTTCAGGCTTGGATTACGAAATCGGCTAAGTCCCATGAATCTTCCAACAGTAGGCTAGATGCAGAAAAGAATACGAACATATAGCCCCTCCTACATTCGGCCAAAGCATCCAAAGTACCAAGTTAACCCCTTCTCCCCACAGCTCCCATGTGACGCCACTTCCATGCACTCATGGTGGCGTCTCGTTGCCACTTTACCACCTCTTTTCTTGTCTCAACAAACCCAAATATTTATTCTTAAGACATGCCTCTGCTAGCTCTCCCCCCTAAAGAGCCTAAAAAGAAAATTTTCACCAAGGCTCAGGCTTAACCCCGAGCCTTCCCGGGACCCCCAAACACACCAAACACACAGAAACATAGCAAATGCAAAGCCACTAATTCCCAGATGTTACAGTTCTGCCCTCTTAAAGAAATTTCGGCCTCGAAATTTACCTGGTCAAAAGAGATGAGGGTGCTGCTGACGCATAACATCCTCTGGCTCCCACGTGGCCTCCTCTGAGCCGTGGTTCCACCACAAAACTTTGACTAAAGGGACCGATTTTCTTCTTAGCACCTTAACATCTCGGTCCAAGATCTGCACTGCTTCTTCTTCGAAAGACAGGTCTGGTCTTACCTCAATTTCCTCCACCGGTACAATGTGAGACGGATCCGAATGATAGCGCCTCAACATCGAGACATGGAACACATCATGTATTTTTTTCAATTCTGAAGGCAACTCAAGCTGATACGCCATTGGTCCCACATGTTTTAATACCCGATAAGGCCCGATAAACCTGGGACTTAGCTTGCCCTTCCGTCCAAACCTCAAAACTTTCTTCCAAGGTGAAACTTTCAGGAAGACCTGATCACCCACTGCAAATTCTATATCCTTACGCTTCAGATCGTTGTAGGATTTCTGCCTATCAGAAGCCTCCTTCAATCGAGTTCGAATTAATTTAACTTTCTCTTACATCAGATCCGAAACCGATTCGGACCCAACATCTGACGTTCACCCAATTTTGTCCAGAAGGTAAGAGTACGACACCTCCGTCCATACAACGCTTCATAGGGTGCCATCTGGATACTGGACTGGTAGCTGTTGTTATAAGTGAATTCTGCCAATGGTAGAAACTCCTCCCAACTACCCCTGAAGTCAAAAACACAGCCTCTCAACATATCTTCCAAGATTTGAATTACCCTCTCGCATCGACCATCGATTGTGGATGAAATCTTTGTCTTTGAAGTCTAGTCTTGTACCCAATGCTTGATGCAGCGCCTTCCAAAAATGCGACGTAAACCTGGGGTCTCTATCCGATATGATCGACACTGGTACCCCATGCAACCTCACAATCTCCGCCACATACAGCTTAGCCAACTTCTGTAGAGAATAGTCGACGAGAACAAGTATGAAATGGGCGGACTTTATCAACCGATCAACAATCACCCATATCGAATCTTTCTTAGTAGGCGTAAGAGGTAGCCCACTAACAAAGCCATCGTGATTCTCTCCCATTTCCACTGTGGAATCTTCACTATAATAACCCTAAAGGCAACTGATGTTCCGCTTTCACCTGCTGACACGTCAAGCATTTACCCACAAACTCGGTAATCTCTCGCTTCAAACCAGGCCACCAAAACTGCTCACGCAGATCCTGATACATTTTATTCCCACCAGGATGCATAGCGTAAGGGCTACTATGCGCCTCCTGAAGAATCATCTGTCTTAACCCAACATCCTTCGGCATGCAAACCCTCTCACGAAAACACAGAACCCCATCACTGTTCAAAACAAAATCCTCTACCCCACCATTCTGTACCTGCAGAAGTCGAGCACTCAAGACATCATCCAATAACTGCTTCTCTTTGATCTGACTAACCCACGTCGGCTTTACTTGAAGTTCAGCTAGCATACTCCCATCATCATACAAGCTGAGATGGGCAAACATCACCCTCAAATCTGATATCACTTTCCGACTTAACGCATCCGCCACTACGTTAGCTTTACCCGGATGGTATTCGATCGAGCAGTCGTAATCCTTCAATAGTTCAATCCAGCTCCGCTGCCTCAAATTCAACTCCTTCTGAGTGAGGAGATATTTTAAACTCTTGTGGTCGATGTAGGTAATGGACTTCTCCCCGTACAGGTAATGTCTCCAGATCTTCAAAGCGAACACTACCGCAACCAACTCCAGATCATGCGTGGGATAGTTCAACTCATGCAGTCTTAACTACCGAGACGCATACGCAACTACCTTCCCATCTTGCATTAACACACACCCTAATCTCCTGTGTGAAGCATCACAATAGACCACGAACTCTTTCCCAGCCTCAGGCTGAATCAAAATCGGAGCCTCTGTTAAGATCCTCTTCAGCTTCTCAAAGCTTTCCTGTTGCTTGTCAGTCCAAACAAATGATACCCCTTTCCGCAACAACTTAGTTAAGGGTTGCCGCAATTAAGGAGAATCCTCAACGAACCTTACAGTAGTATCGGCCAAACCCAAGAAACTTGAATCTCGCCGCGGACCTAGGAAGTTTCGGTCCAACACTGACTTCAATTTTTGGGGATCAACCCTAATTCCCTCTGCCGATACAACATGACCCAAAAAGGTAACTTCTTTTAACCAAAATTCACACTACTTGAATTTGGCGTACAACTGCTTCTCCCTCAAAATCTGCAGAACCACCCGAAGATGCGAATCATGCTCTTCTTCCGTCTTGGAGTATACTAGAATGTCATCTATGAACACCACAACAAACCGGTCTAGATAGGGTTGGAACACTCGGTTCATCATGTCCATAAACACAGCTGGTGCATTCATCAATCCAAACGGCATCACTAAAAACTCATAGTGACCATAGCGAGTCCGAAACGCCGTCTTATGAATATCCGCTTCCTTGACCTTAAGCTGATGATAACCTCACCTCAAATCTATCTTCGAGAAGACTGAAGCCCCCTTAAGTTGATCGAACAAATCGTCAATCCTCGGCAGCGAGTATTTGTTCTTGATGGTCAACTTATTCAACTGACGGTAGTCAATGCACATACGCATCGACCCATCCTTCTTCTTCACGAACAACACCGGCACTCCCCACAGAGATACACTTGGTCGAATAAAACCCCGATCAAACAATTCCTGAATCTGTGCTTTCAATTCCACTAACTCCTTCGGCGCCATTCTATATGGGGAAAAACATCAGAAAACTCCTTCACAGTCAACTCCTTGGCCTCAAGAGCACGAATGAAAGTTAAGAAAGCTTTACATCCTTTTCTCACCATTCTTTTCGCCTTTAAAGCAGCCACTACATTGGACAAGTAGTTTCTCCTTTCGCCTATCACTACAACTTCATTATCCTCAAGAGTCCTTAACACCATGCGTTTAGCAGCATAATCCTAGTTTGCTCGATATTTTACCAACCAATCTATACCTAAGATTAAATCGAACTCCCCGAACGGTAGTTCCATCAAATCAGTTGGGAAAAACAACCCTTGTACTTCTAAAGGCACATTCCTAAAGAGTTTGTTTACCACTACAGATTGTCCTAAAGAACTAAGTACAATCATCTCCCTAGAAGCAATCTCAGAGTTCATGTTTAAAGTTCCAGACACCACGTTAGCCACATAGGAATGCGTCGACCCAATATCAAACAATGCAGTAAAGGGCAAACCGAAAATGAGAAACGTACCAATTATGACGTCCGGTGCATCACCCTCATCTCGGTGTCTAGCTGCATAGACTAACCCAGGCTGTCTCTCCTCTGTATTCCCAGCACCTCTGCCCGGTGCTCCACGTCCCTGACCGAAACCATTCCCTCTTCCAATCGGACCACGACCTCTCTGTGGTTGCTGCCCACCTCTCCTGAACTGATCAAAACCCTGTCCAACAGACCGCACCTTATCTACTTGTGGATAATCTTTAACCATATGATCCATAGATCCGCACCTGAAACATCCACCGGTTCTCTTCCTACACTCACCAGAATGCCTTTTCCCACACAGAGCACATGATCGAATCTGGCCCATTGCCGCAGGCCTCACAACTCGAGCTGGCCCATCAAACCTAGACCTCTTATGAAAACCTCCAGACGACTTCGATGACCCAAAACTCCTCTTATTCTTACTCTTATCCTTCTCCTTATTTTGAGTCTCAGCCCGCTTAACCTCTTCAGCTATTTTAGCTTTGTCAACCAGAGTGGCAAAATCTCTTTCCCGCTACGGAGCTATCAACACCCGCAGCTCGTCTCGTAACCCATCCTCAAACCGTACGCAACGTTCATAGTCAGTCGCAACTATTCCTCGGGCATAACGGCTCAATCGCAGAAATTTTGCCTCATACGCAGCCACAGATTTGCCCCATTGTACCAAATTCAGGAATGCTTTCCTCTGAACATCTACATAACTTGCCCCAACGTATTTCCCTTGAAATGTCATCTTAAAGAAATCCCAGTCAATTCGATCCGCTGGAGTACCCTCTCTTACGGTGAGCCACCACTGATATGCCTCATCCCGAAGAAGAGACGCGCGCTCCTTTCAATTTCTCCTCAATCTGTGCAATCCACGATCATCCATAATTCGCTCATTGCCTCCGGCAAGATGCCAGCTACATTTGGGGCCACACGAAATACCCCACGAATACCTGCGCCCTATTTGCTCAAGTCGCTTAGGAATAGACTTTCGAGATATCGCCTGAGCTCACTCCAAAGAACTTCGCTCCAAAACCCTCAACATCGCTTGAGACAAGGCATCATCTCCACTACCCTATCTTGAGATCCCTTACGCCACGGTGATCTTGGCGCTTCACCCTCAAGCTCCTGCCTTGCTTCCGAGAACTCAGTCTCAACACCCCGGCCTCTACCACGACCGCGTGCAACACGTCCACATCCTCTTGCACTCATGTTTACCGATTCGTTTTAATCTGGTTTACAAATTTTATGCATTAGCTTTTCTTTTCACTGTTGATTAATGAGTAGTTTTATGAGAATAGAGTTTTGAGTAGTTTCTACAAAACACACATATACCTAAAGGTTTCCATTTCTAAAGCAAAATTTCTTAATTCTAAATTTCATAACACATCATATCTAATTTATGCAATTCACATAACTTAGTCAAAAGAACTTACCTTACGGACTTGGTGCCGGAGACTCGGGTGCCATGCTTCTAGAAAACTTGCATATATATATATATATTTTTCCAATCATTTTTAGACCAACTTCAGAAAACATTTTGAACCCAAAACCATGGCCGAGTTTTTGAAACCAGGCTCTGATACCAAATTGTAACACCTCAAACCCGGCCCAAACACCACGACCGGATCTGGTATGTCACTTGGGAAGAATTTGTAAAACTACGCGAACTTCAGAAAAACTTTTAAATTCCTTTTTTTTAAAACTCCAGATCAGTAGTTCGTTTGAAAGCCCAATAATCATTTAAGGAAAAATTTTTGTTAGCCCAATTCTTGTGTTTAGGTGACGTTTGAAAATGCATGTTGTTACACTAGATTAAGCTAGAAGTTTGTCATAAAAATCCGTCTGTAAAATCGTTAATTAAGTTGTGAGAAGAACTTCGAATTTTCATTTTGAAAAAAACGTCTTATCAATTATTTGTATTCAAAATTTCCAGAGTTTAGATCGAAATTAAACCAAATTAAAGTGGCCTTATTACATAACAAAATCCCAAAATTAAAAGTATATAAGTCTAAGAGGAGAAAAGCAAAATTTTACTAAACATAAGGTGCATGGCCACCTCAGAGTCGATCCCAGCCCATGTCCGCTGAGCTAAGAATTACCTGCAACATTTAAGCAGAGGGGGTGAGTTAAGAAGACTCAGTGTGCAATTACTCATCTATCACCATAGTTGGGCCTCGGCCCTTACAAATCACTTTGGGTGAAGCCCACATAGAATCAAACTGAGCCTTGGCCCATTTAGCAGAGAATAGCAGATAATCAGAAATTAATGCATTATGATGCAAATCCCAACCCAACCTAGTTATCCATCCGCTACACACCACCCTTACCTGCCAATCACACCAATGGGGATTTCTACAATCGACCCTCACCGCTACACACCATCGATGGCAGTCATGCTGTAGTTAGCTGCTCATCATCAAATTGTGATAGAGTCACCAGACAGAAATTGCATGGCCACGAGCAGTGTGGCGAGCCACGAGCAGTGTGGCAAAAGCCACCAGATTAATGTGACATAGTCACCAGATACACTTCCCCTTCATTTCATAGCATATACCCATCCACTATGCGAACATGACATCATGGTGTATGAATGCATCAGATATCGACATATATATCATATGATCAGAGTGTACGTATAATCATGTCAGCATAATCGCATATATAACATAATCAAAAATCACTAACCTGATGTCTTGATTTCACCCTCCATGGGTAAAAGCAACATATGCCAAAGTTTCGACATTTAATAAAGCATATATATATATACATGTTTGAATAAAACGATAGAAGAAGGTGTGAGAACTACACACCTGTAAACACAGAGAACTAAGCTATCAATCTCGCTAACACCCTCACTCGCAGGGATCACAGCGATCTGCCTATCCCGCTTTGAAGCCGGTCCACAACCCGGTGGAAAGTCTTACACTGCCGATACCGCACGTTTTTTGAACTTAGGGGTAGGGACTACGAGTCTAACCCCCTCCTTTACTTGGCTAGATTGACAGAAACCGAAAGCTTCAGGCTTGGATTACGAAATCGGCTCAGTCCCAAGAATCTTCCAACCGTAGGCTAGATGCAGAAAAGAATACGAACACAAAGCCCCTCCTACATTCGACCAAAGCATCCAAAGTACCAAGTTAACCCCTTCTCCCCACAGCTCCCATGTGACGCCACTTCCATGCACTCAAGGTGGTGCCTCCTTGCCACTTTACCACCTCTTTTCTTGTGTCAACAAACCCAAATATTTATTCTTAAGACATGCCTCTGCTAGCTCTCCCCCCTAAAGAGCCTAAAAAGAAAATTTTCACCAAGGCTCAGGCTTAACCCCGAGCCTTCCTGGGACCCCCAAACACACAGAAACATAGCAAATGCAAAGCCCCTAATTCCCGGATGTTACAAATTCGATCTCGGAACATCAAGCAATCATCAACATCAACAAGAAATTCAGAATCAGAGTTTAAATCACACTGAGCTCATTTCGCTAGCATTTCATTATCAACTTTTTGAGCATCACATATTTGTTGTAAAAACAACGGTTTCGCTTTCAATTCAGCTAACACTGAACCATCATCAGACAGATCTAAATGAGTATTCATTGTACTATGCAAACAAGGACTTTTGACTCAATGCATCAGCAACGACATTTGCTTTACCCGGGTGATAATCTATCACAAGCTCATAGTCTTTCAATGGCTCTGACCATCTTCTATGTCGCAGATTCAAGTCTTTCTGAGTCATCAAGTACTTTAAACTTTTATGATATGAAAACACGTGACATTTTTCACCAAATAGATAATGACGCCAAATCTTTAGCGCAAACACAATCGCAGCTAACTCATGATCATGAGTCGGATAGTTCTTTTCATGCAGCTTTAATTGTCTCGAGGCATAAGCTATAACTTTGCCTTCCTGCATCAAAGCACATCCCATGCCATTTAATGAAGCATCACTGTAAATCACAAATTCTTTACCCGATTCTGGCTGTACTAGCACTGGAGCTTCGGTTAAAAGAGTTTTCAATTGATCAAAGCTTTTCTTACATTTATCGGACCATTCAAATCTCACATCTTTCTGAAGCAATTTAGGCAACGGAGTAGCAATCATCGAAAATCCTTTTATGAACCTTCGATAATAACCAGCAAGTCCCAGAAAACTACGGACTTCAGATACATTCTTCGGAGGCTTCCAATCCAGAATAGAAGAAATCTTACTCGGATCAACTCGTATTCCAGAAGTCGATACAATATGTCCCAGAAAACCAACTTATTGCAACCAGAATTCACATTTACTAAACTTTGCATACAATTGCTTTTCTCGTAGAGTTTGCAACACAATTCTCAGATGTTCAGCATGTTCAACTTCATCTCGAGAGTAAATCAATATGTCGTCAATGAAGACAACCACAAATCGATCTAGGTACGATCTGAAAATTCTGTTCATCAGATCCATAAAGATTGCAGGAGCATTGGTTAGTTCAAATGGCATAACTAAAAACTCATAATGTCCGTACCTCGTTCTGAAAGCAGTTTTCGGAATGTCTGAATCTTTTACTCTCAAATGGTAGTATCTCAATCTCAGATCTATCTTTGAAAATACGGTAGCTCCTTTAAGCTGATCAAAAAAATCACCGATTCTGGGCAATGGATATTTGTTCTTTATTGTCACTTTGTTCAACTGACGATAATCAATGCACATTCTCATCGTGCCATCTTTCTTTTTCACAAATAGAACGAGAGCACCCAAAGGAAAGAAATCGGTCTTGCAAACCCTCTGTCAGTCAACTCTTGCAACTATGACTTCAATTCTTTCAGTTCTGTTGGTGCCATTCTATACGGAGCTATCGAAATAGGAGTTGTACCAGGCAACATATCAATACCAGATCCAGCTTCACATATCGGAGGCAATCCCGGTAGTTCGTTAGGGAACACATCAGAGAATTCACAAACAACTGGCACTGATTCAACTTTCTTTTCAGGTACATTCAAATTAATTACATAAGAAAAATAAGTTTCATAACCCTTTCTCAAATAATTCTGAGCTTTTAACACATATATCACAGCAGGTAACCCATTCAAATCATTAGACTCAACCCGAACCATTTCATCATTCTGGCATTTCAAATCTATAGTTTTTCTTTTACAGTTCACAACAGCATCATGCAACGTCAACCAGTCTATACCCAAAATTATATCGAACTCATCAAAAGGTAATAACATCAGATAAGCCGGAAAACAAATATCTCGAAACATTAACGGGCAGTTCTTGCATATTTTATCAACCAGAACACTTTTACCTAAGGGGTTCGATACTCTAATAAAAAATTCAGTAGACTCTACAGGTAAAGTCTTACTGGATACGAAGTTCATGCATATATACGAATGTGTAGAACCAGGGTCTATCAATGCAATCACAGAAGTATCATAAAGAGTAAATGTACCCGTTATAACATCCAAAGATGAAGCTTCCTCACGAGCTCGGATAGCATATGCTCTGGCAGGTGCTCTAGCTTTAGATCTTGCAACTGAATCTTTCGTAGTTCTCTGATTACCACTGACATTTCTTGCATTTCAAGAAAGTGTACCTCTTGCTGAAACATTATCAGATCTCAGATTCTGAACAATCTCTTGCTCAACAGATTCTGGGCAATCACAAATAAAATGATCTAACGATCCACATCTGTAGCAAGCTCGATCATTTAATCTACAACTTCCCAGATGTCTTTTACCATAATGCTTACACTCAGGTCGATCGGATCAGACATTTCCAACACTAGCCATTGATGTTACTGGAGTTTTGGAGCTCAACTGTGATCTAACTCGATCTCTATTCAAATGTCCCACATTAACTCTTGAACGACTTTGTTCATCTCTAAATTTCTTCGAAGCAGACTAAAATAATTTGCTTGGAAATCTGTTTCTCACATCTCTGGCTTCAGACTCAGCTTTTCTTTTATCTTTCCCGAGTGCCTCAGCTTTGTACGCTCGGTCAACTAGCACAACGAACTCTTTTATCTCTAGAATACCAACTAGCAATCGTATATCTTCATTTAGGCCATCCTCAAATCTCTTACACATTATCGCTTCCATTGGTACACATTCCCGAGCAAACTGACTTAATCTCACGAACTCTCGTTTATATTCAGTGACAGACATGCGGCCTTGCTTCAATTCTAGGAATTCCTTTCGTTTCTGATCAACGAATCTCTAACTAATATATTTCTTCCAGAACTCAATCTGAAAGAAATCCCATGTGACCCACTCTTTCGGAATAATAAAAATCAAAGCTTTCCACCACTGATAGGCCACGTCTCGTAACAAAGATACAACACATTTAATACTTTCTTCCGGAGTCAAAGACATCTCATCAAATACTCGGATAGTGTTTTCTAACCAAAACTCAGCTTTTTTAGCATCGTCATCACTTGTGGCCCTGAACTCTTCAGCCCCATACTTGCGAATTTTGTCGATCGGAGGCTTATTCAACAGATTCAGATTCATAACCGGAGGCACAAATGAAGTCTGAAGGGGATTAGGCGGGGGCGAAGGTTGTGAAACAGTCGGGTTATTTCACACAAACTGAGTGAACCACTCACTCATCATCTGGAAGAAAGCTTGTTTAGTTTCTCCCTCTTGACCGATCGTAGCCGATCTCGAATCAGAGGGCACTGTCCCTTGAGCGGGAGCAGGCGCATTACTTTCTACATCGTCAGTTACGGCTCTTTCGGGATCCATTACTATATGATAAACACATTTTACACGTCAGGATTCATCACACTATCACAGTTCAGATATATGGCATGTACAGCTAGACTCTTACACGCTACGTTAGTCCGAGAATCGACTAAAACGTAGCTCTGATACCAACCAAATGTAACACCCCTAACCCGTATTCGTCGTCGAAATAGGGTTAAGAGGCCTTACCAGACGAACAGAGACTTTTACGAATGTTTCATAATATAACTCAACAAATCAGATCAAAGTATCCCTTAAATAGGTCAACGAGACCTTAAGCATGCTTTAGAATAGGGCCGGGACAAAACCGAGCACATACGGAATTCTCAGAAATTTAAAAAAAATTTCTAAGTTACAGAGGTCACACGCCCATGTGGGTAGGCCGTGTGCCTCCCACGACCTCAGACACGCCCGTGTCTAAGCCGTGTCAAAACAGGGCATACATACTGACTTGTCCAGACGGCAATGGACATGCCCGTGTGTCCAGTCCGTGGTCGATCTTGACTTGTTTTGAATTTCAACCATGAGGGACACGGTCGAGCCACACGCCCCTATGCTCAACCGTGTGGGCAAATATAGGCCATTTTCAAGGCCAAAATGCCACCCACACTTGGGTCATTCCTACAAGTTCCAACAACCATAAATCCACACACAATTAGCAACCAAAATCATGTCATAAAATCAACATATTATCCCATTCTATTTCATCTATAATCATGCCAACTTGTATACCAAATTGCACAACTAAATCTCATGTAAAAACAAGCATGGTACATCCACATTTTACCTTTCATATAACCATTTCATTGATCAAACATAAATACTCATATTGCATCCATATGCTTACCATTATCATGACCATTTCATTACCATCAAGCCATACCAAAACATACTTCATATACCATAATCACTCATGCATATTACCAACATTTATCTAGCCTCATCACAAGGCTATTTACATATCTCAAACATGTTCCAAAATGACTAGCCTACACATGCCATACTTAGAAAATATATTTCCAAAAGGTAACAAAATGAGTTTGGGTAGTGCGATGATGATCCTCGATGGTCCCGAGCCTTCAGTAGCTTTGACGATCTGAAAAGGATGTATAATTCACATAGACATTCATTTCTCAGACTTGCTCGTTGAACCATTCAGAATCTAATAGGATACTCAGAGTGCTCGGAATAGTCGTATAATGCCAACGTCCCAGATGTGGTCTTACATGTAACCAAATATCGATGCCACTATCCCAGACAGGGTCTTACACGATCAATACGATGCCAATGTCCCAGACATGGTCTTACACGTAAATCTCATATCAATGTCAACGTCCCAGACTTGGTCTTACACAAAATCTCGAATCAACGCCAATGTCCCAGACGTGGTCTTACATGATTTCACATTTCGGACACCTATGTCATGACATATACTATCCTATCTATCCCTAGGTTCAAGCGGAATTTCTCGGACACTGATAACTTGTCGATATATACATAAACCCGGATTTCATATACATTCCATCTCAATGGATATTCATAGCAACTTACATTTCATATATGTACAAATAATTCAATTCAGATACATTTATTTGTATATTGACTTACCTCGGATTCAGATATTCGATTGGATTCAATTATTCGACAACTTTTGACTTTCCACGATCTAAGTCCGTTTTCTTCGGTTCTTGATCTATACATATTCAAATTTAACCGATTCATTCATCAAATCATTCAATTCAATCTAAAAACACAAACTTAGGGCAATTTACAAATTAACCCTCATATTTTCACATTTGGACAATTTAGTCCCTATTTCACAAAATACAAAAAAAAAGCAAAATTTCATATTACCCATGCCTAGCCAAATTTTACTCATACTCATATGAGTCCATACATTTCATTTATTTCACAATTTAGTCCCTCAAATAATCATTTTCTCAATTACATCCAAAATACTCAAATTCATCAAAAACTCAAGAACAAACTATGTTAATCAAACACATATATTTCATAATTCACCATCAAACTTCATAAAACTCATGTGTTCATCAAAGGCTGATTTCAAAAACATCATCAATTCACAAAATTGAAACATGGGTTTTGAAGTATACAAAGCAACGATTACAAAAACGTAGAAATTATCAAAAACTAAAGCAAAACATACATTGAATCAAAGAACATACATGGCCGAATGTGTGAAAGCTTTAAAACCCTTTATTTTCTTTTTGATTTTTGGCAAGAAGATGATGACCATAGCAAATTTCATGCTTTTGGTTTTATTTAATTAACCTTAATAACATAATTCCAATTTTAACCTTTAATAATAAAATTATAAAACATAGTTTCCAAGGTCATTATTGACCATAACCATCCACTATCTCTATTAATGGACTAATTGTCTCATAAGGCCTCCACATTTAAAAGCCACATCAAATTAGCCATTAATCAAATAGAAAGCCACTTTTACGAATTACGCGATTTAGTCCTTTGCTCAAATTAAGCACACAAATAGACAAATTTTCATACGAGACTTTCATACATGCTTAATCACACATGAAAGGCATGGAAAATAATATTAAAATATTATTCTAACTCAGATTTGTGGTCCTGAAACCACTGTTCCGACAAGGGTCTAAACCAGACTGTTACACATTCATTTCTCGGAATGCCCATTGAGCCATTCAGAATCAAACAGGATACCTGGATAGCTCAGAAAGCTCGTACAATGTAGACGTCCCAGACGTGGTCTTACATGTAATCAATATCGATGCCACTGTCCCAGACAGGGTCTTACATGAAATTAAATACGATGCCGATGTCCCAGACATTGTCTTACACGTAAATCACAGATCGATGCCAACGTCCCAGACATGGTCTTACACGATAACTCATTTTGAAATCCTATGTCATGACATATGTATCCTAACTATTCCTATGGTTCGTACGGGGCTTTTTGGACGTTATCGCATTATCGAAACTTCCCGGATTTCACATATTTAGCTCAAATAGTCATACATCACAATTCATACACATTTAATTATATATTTGTAACAGCCCGATTTAGGGCCTAGTCAGAATAGTGGTTGTGAGACCACAAATTCGAAGTAGAAATATGTGTTTTGTGATTTTTATGAGGCTTATGATGTGGTTGCATAATTGTGTGGAAATTTTATTAATTAGTGATCAATTTGTCCATTAAGACTAAATTACAAATATTAGAAAATATGAGATTCTAGAAGAATCAAGTATGAAATAGAATTATAAAAATTATTAGAGGTCCTTAATTAGCAATTAGACAAATATAGATTATGATGGACAAAAATAGACATGGGAAGGAAAAATCTCAAGAAAGGACCATTAAGGGCATTTTTATCATTTGGTAAATAAAAGATTAAAAAGGGAAAAAGAAGTCAAAATTGTGTCCATCTTCTTCTCCCATGGCCGAAAATCACTAAGGAGCCATAGCTAGTGTTTCTTCAACTTCCAAGCTTTATAGTAACTGCATCCTAGCCCCGTTTTTAGTGTTCTTCGTATTTTTGAGATCCCCGTAGCTCGATTTAGCTATTTCTAGCTATATTTTGAGCTAGGGTTTATATTCAAAATTTTACCCATGTAAGACATGCATGTATTTTGATGTTCTAAGGGAGAATATGAAAGTTTGATGTATGATACACATCTTTTTCTAAGTGATTTTCATGAAAAATACATAAAAGGACCAAATTACAAAAGTTATAAAAATGGTCATACATGAGTGAAATAGTGAAAATTGAAGGTTGTTGTAGTTAAGAAAGTGATTCGGCTAGGCTTGAAATATAAGGAAGTTGAATAAAAATCATTTTACGAGCCTAGGGGCAAGAGTGTAAATATGAGAAAGTTTAGGGGCAAAATTGAAATTTTTCCAAAGTGTGATTCATGAGTCAATTTAGTCAATGTGAGTATTAAACCAGTGAAATTGTTATTATAGATCAAGAAACATGAAGCCCGGACCGAAACTGAGGCAAGAACAAGGTGCTGGACTAAATTGAACATCTACACACATTTTGAGTACCGAGGTAAGTTTGTATTAATTTAAAGCTATACAATGTTATTATACTTGTAATTATTTTATTTTATGAGAAATGTATATAAATTCCATGAAGTTAATTTATGATGCTTCGATGAGATTGAAATGAAGATGTATTAAGTCTAAGTCCCGGTTGAAGATTCGGAATACCGAGGATACCTATGTCATGACATGAGATAAGGAAGGTCCCATATAAGACCATGTCTGGGACATGGCATCGGCACCAAATGTAAGAGCCGTATAAGACCATGTCTGGGACATGGCATCGGCACCGAATGTAGGTCCCGTATAAGACCATGTCTGGTACATGGCATCGGCACCGAATGTAGGTCTCGTATAAGACCATGTCTAGGACATGGCATCGGCACCGAATGTAGATCCCGTATAAGACCATGTCTTGCACATGGCATTGGCATCGAATAAAGAAGGTCCCGTATAAGACCATGTCTGGGATATGGCATCGACACCGAATAAGGAAGGTCCCGTATAAGACCATGTCTGGGACATGGCCTCGGCATCAAATAAAGATCTTGTGTAAGACCATATCTGGGATATGGCATCGACATCTATGTACGATCTCGTATAAGACCATGTCTGGGACATGGCATCGACATCGAGTTAAGAAATCCCGTGTAAGACCATATTTGGGATATGGCATCTACATCAAGAGGTGATCCCATGTAAGACCATATCTGGGATATGGCATTGGCATCGCGATACAAGAATGATGAGATTGGGTATCCTCTGGTATTTCGAGAAATTCAACGGGCAGAAGAGTTAAGTATGCAAAGATGGTAAGAGCGTAGCTATACATAGATGACAAAGAGTTACATTTATGTTGAGGATGATAATGGTACAAGTTTATGTTCATGATATTATAAGTGCTAAATTATGTTATGAAGTGATACATGTACCATTAGTAAAATACGAGTTATGAGACCCTAATGTGGTATGTAATGGGTAAGCGTAAGTATGAGTAAGTATGTTAAAGTACTTGAGAACTCGTGTTGTTATTGTTCTATGAGATGAATGGATTTTACCTTGAGTATTTATGTTGCTATTTTAATTCATGCAAACTTACTAAGCTATATGCTTACCGCTTTTCTTTTCCCTTTTCCTTGTAGTTTCGCCATGTTAGCTCGGGAATCGTCGGACGACGGAGCTCGGATCACACTATCAACTATTCTTTTGGTAAAGTAAAGTTGATTCATTTTGAGTATGGCATTTATAGGAACTTGTTCATTTTGTGGTATTTCATATTCGAAAGCCAAAGTGTTGGCTATTAATGTTATACACTCATTTTGTAAATGGCCATTAGAAATTGGTCAATATTGATCAAGTTTTAGAGCTTAATGATGATGAGTTCTATAAAGAGTATGAATGATGATTTGTAAGTCTTCATAGTCTATTTTTTCCATATTATGTGTTGCTTGTGTTGGCATATATGTGTTTATATTTCAGGGTGGCAATAGGCTTAGAAAGTAGCCTTCTAATTGTCCACACGGGTAGACACACGGGCGTGCGTCTAGGCCGTGTGTGAAAAACGGCCAACCCCATGGGTGTGTTGATAGGCCGTGTGTCCCCTGTATCAAATTTGGGAGAATTCGATTCGCCACACGGGCTAGCACACGGGCGTGTGCCTAGGCCGTGTGCTATTAAGGGTTTGCTGATGTCATAAATAGAATACCCAGGTTTTTACACACGGGTGAGGACACGGGCGTGTCTAGGCCGTGTGAGGGACACGGGCCACAGACACGGGCGTGTGTCCGGCCGTATGAAAACCCTTGTAGGTTTGAAATTAAAAATAAATTCCGCATGGGCTAGGAACATGGGCTTGTGTGACCACACGGCCTGCCCACATGGGCGTGTTCCATTCCACACGGGCGTGTGGCCCTGTTTAAGTTAAAAATTTTCTAAGTGCTCAGAAGTTTTCGGTTTAATCCTGAAACCTCTTGAATGTATGTTTAGGGCCTTGTAGGCCCATAATGAGGATGTTAAGAATATGAATGAAAAGTTTTAAAGTTGAAACAAAATTTTATAGCCGAGAATATATGTTAAAGTAAGATAAGTTTGGTAATACCTCATACCCTGTCCCGGTGTTGGATACGGGTAAGGGGTGTTACATTTAGTGGTATCAGAGCTACGGTTTAGTCAATTTCTGGACTAACATAGTGTATGAATGAGTCTAGCTATACATGCCATACATATGAGTATTTATGTAATGATAGTGTGACGACTCCTGATGATTTAAATTGTGTTTTCATATAGTAAATGGATCCCAAAGAGTGTGGTGATGATGTAGAAAAGTAACGTACGGCTCCCACCGAAGGGACGGTGCCGAATGAAATTTAGAATAGATCTACGACTGTAAGTCAGAGAGGAGGAGAAGAGGCTAGGGAAGCCTTCCTTCACATGATGAATGCATGGTACACGGAGTTCGTTCGTGCGAACCCGAATGCACAACCCCATCCACCCCCACCTATTCTTCAACCTACCCCAGGAGCTCCCCTAGTGGTAGAAGTGGTAAGGAGAGAAAAGCCTCCAATTGACAGAATTCGGAAACAAGGAGCCGAGGAATTTCGAGCTAGTAAGGATGATGATCTGGAAAGAGCAGAATTTTGGCTTGAAAATACCATCAGGGTATTTGGTGAGTTATCCTGCACACCTGAAGAGTGCATGAAATGTGTAGTGTCTCTTCTGAGAGATTCTACTTATCAGTGGTGGAACACATTTGTGTCGGATGTACTAAGGGAAAGGATCACATGGGAGTTTTTCCAAGAAGAATTCCGAAAGAAGGACATTAGACAAAGATTTATTGATTAGAAAAGAAAGGAATTCCTTAAACTGAAACAAGGTAGAATGACAGTAACAGAATATGAGCGTGAATTTGTAAGACTCAGCAAGTATGCTCGGGAACGTGTGTCCTCTGAAGCCATCATGTGTAAGAGGTTTGAGGACAGATTAAATGAAGATATCAGATTATTTGTTGGTGTCCTTGAGTTGAAGGAATTTGTTGTGCTAGTGGATCGGGCTTGTAAAGCCGAAGAATTGGTGAAAGAGAAAATGAAAGCTGAGATGGAGTCCTATGACTCAAGAAAGAGACAATTAAATGAGTCATTTCAGTCCTCGTCTAAGAAGTCAAGAGACTTCCCTACCCGAACAGCTACCTCAGCTGGGTTTTCAAATAGAAGTAAGAGTAAACAGTACTTGAGTATTAAAGCTCAGACTACTTCAGTCGCTAGCGTTGGGAACACATGACCAAATAGACCAGAATGTCCACAGTGCGGCAAATGACATCCCGGTGAGTGTCGAGCCCACGAGAGAGCCTGTTTTAAGTGTGGTTCCCAAGATCATTTCATTAGAGAATGCCCTAAGATGATTGAAAAAGAGAAAGTTCAGAGAGCCAAATCGGGAAGTACTACTCGAGGGAGACAACAGAGAAACCCAGGGAGTGGAACGAGTAGTAAGAGTGCACCCAGAGAGCAGTGTAACACCCCTAACCCGTAACCATCGCCGATTTAGGGTTAAGAGGCATTACCGGACTATCAAAAACTTTTACGAACATTTCACATCATAATATATATCATTGTCAAAACATAGCAGAATACGAACATATAGTCCATTAATGAGGTCTAGAGACCTTAATCATACATTAGAAAGGGGTCGGAACTAAACCGGGATCATACAATTTTTTTCAAAAAATCAAACATTTTTCAAAGTTACAGAGGTCACACGCCCGTGTGGGCAGGCCATGTGCCGCACACGGCCTCGGACATGCCCATGTGTCCAAGCCGTGGCAAAACAGGGCATACATACTGACTTGTCCACATGGCCGGAGACACGCCCGTGTGCCTCACCTGTGGTCGACAATGAACTTGCACCACACGGCCTATCACACGCCCGTGTGTCTAGCCCGTGGTCGAGTCTGACTTGTTTTGAATTACAACCACGAAGGACACGGTCGAGCCACACGCCCGTGTGCTCAATCGTGTGGGCAATTATAGGCCATTTGCAAGGCCAAATTGCTAACCACACTTAGGGTCTCACCTACAAGCATCAAACCATAAACATTTATACCTCAAATGGCAACTTAAACATATCAATATATGCACCAAATAATCATCAACCACATCATTTACTTCATACACAAATTCAACTCAATTAAATACATCTAAAATATCAATTTCACACTCCAATTAATGTAAGTCAAACATCATGTAATTCATACCACAAGTTCACATTTAAACCACATTTTTCATCAACCATTTTAAGCATGAAACATACATATCCATTTTCACTAACTCATTCCATATTTATCATTTACATAACCTACACATATAAACCAACATCATTCAACTTCCAAGTCATATCACATGGCTAAGCTTGTTCACTTCAAAACATGCTATATTCACTAGCCTATACATGCCATATACCAAATATATACATCTTTCAAAAGTACAAAAATAGATAGCCGATAGTGTGATTGAGTCGCTGACGACCCCCGGATCCGAGCTAGCTTTAAATATACTGTAAAACAGAGAAAACTTCACACAGTAAGCTTAAGAGCTTAGTAAGTTCGTAATACAATACATCTAACGCTATGATACAAAATAAATATACAAAATAAACCATCACATAGATTATGTTACAAGAATGCACAATCTCATCCTTAACCATATGCTTACACAACTAATCATTCGTCCATAAATGATATCATCAACCACATAGGTTTTGAACATACCTTTGCCAACACTTGTTAACATTCATTCTTGCTACTCAATGTTCGATATCACATTTCGATAAATCTTCGTTATTTTTTCGATTCATTCGCACACTTACTGCCCAGTTTATAGCCGAAGCTTAAATATCATCGCACATTTAGTGCCTTTACATTAAACCGAATTTATCTCGGTATCCCACACATAGTGCCAATCAATGAAGCCAAGGCTTCCATTACTTCGCACCCACAGTGGTATTCATCTCTGTCCCGATTCTATTTACGGACACTTAGTGCCACATTTCTCAATTTCACATATCGCATTTCTAATTCAATAATCACATATTCATTCATTTTATAGCACTTAGACATAAATTTAACAACTTGTATTATATCCAAACTTACCTCGACGACGAAGTAATAAAACGAGTCGATTAATCGAGCACTTTATCTTTGCCTCGACCTCGATCTAAATCTCCCTTTTATTGATCTATACATATTGAAAATTAACTCATTCATTCACCAAATCATTCAATTTAATCCAAACACACATATTTAGGGCATTTTACAAAATAGCCTTCATGTTTTCACATTTTGACACTTTAGTCCCTATTTCATAAAATAATCAAATTCACATAATTTCACCTCACATATGCCTAGCCGAATTTTCCTTATGTTCATACAAGCCCATATATTTCATTTATTTCACATTTTAGTCCCTCAAAATATTATTTTCATAATTTAGCCCAAAATAGCCAATTTCATCCAAAATTCAAATACAAACTATGTTAACCCAACATTAAACTTTCATATTCCACCAACTATCATAACAAAGTTCACATATTCATCAATGGCATATCTCAAAATCTTCATCAAATTCTAAAATTAAAGCATGGGTTTGATAGAACACAAAGCAATGATCACAAAAACGTAGAAATCGTTAAAAACCGATCAAAAACACATACCCGATTGAGCTATGAATGTGCCGAAATCAAAGAAGCTTCAAACCCTTATTTTCTTTCTCAATTTCGGTGGAAGATGAACACTAATGCCACTAATTTCATGTTTGTTTTATTAATATTAACTTAATTGACATTTTACCATTATAACCTTATTAATATCATTTATACTTCCATTAACTAAAACCCATTTTTGTCCATCCATTTTGCATGTGGAATAATAACAACATAAGGACTCAAATTTTAATAAGCCATGCCAAATTAACACTTTAACAATCAGCACACAGCTTTTGCATTTAATGGGATTAAGTCCTATTTGCAAATTTAGCACACAATTGATAAAATTTTCACACATAATTTTCACACATGCTCAATCACATATTGTAAACACCAAAAATAATATTAAAAATATTTTTCTGACCTCGGATTTGTGGTCTCGAAACCACTATCCTGACTAGGGTCTAAACCGGGCTGTTACAACTCTCCCCCTTAGGGATTTTCGTCCCCAAAAATCTTACCAGTGAATAAGTTCGGATATTGCTTTCTCATAATATCTTCAGGCTCCCACGTAGCCTCTTCAACTCCGTGTTTGTGCCACAACACTTTCACTAATGAAATTTTCTTGTTTCTCAATTCTTTAATCTCTCGTGCCAAAATTCGGATCGGGTGTTCACTATACGATAAATCTGACTGAATCTCGACCTCAGTAGGAGCAATCACATGAGATGGATCAGATCTGTATCGTCGAAGCATCAATACATGAAACACATTATGAATCTTTTCTAACTCGGGTGGCAGCAACAATTTATAAGTAACCGGTCCAATTCGTTCAATAATCTCATACGGCCCTATGAACCTCGGACTCAACTTGCCTTTTCTGCCAAAACGAATTATTTTCTTCCACGGAGACACATTCAAAAAAAACTTTATCATCGACATCAAATTCAATATCTTTCCGTTTCAAATCCGCGTAAGACTTTTGGCGATCTGAAGCCGCTTTCAAACTGTCACGAATCCCTTTCACTTTCTGTTCAGTCTCTTTAATTAAATCAAACCCATGAATCTTATTCTCACTAAGCTCAGTCCAATATAATGGAGTTCGGCATTTTTTACCGTAAAGAGCCTCATATGGTGCCATTTTGATGCTAGATTGAAAACTATTATTGTATGCGAATTCAATCAACGGCAAATGCTTTTCCCACGTACTTTCAAATTCAAGAATACAACATCTCAACATATCCTCAAGAATCTGAATGATCCGCTCGGATTGACCATCCGTTTGCAAATGAAATACAATACTGAAATGCAGCTTTGTGCCTAGAGCCTCTTGCAATTTCTTCCAAAATCGTGAGGTAAATCTCGGATCTCTATCAGATATAATAGATAGTGGCACCCCATGTAATCTCACAATCTCAAAAATATACAATTCATCTAATTTATCAAGTGAATAATCTATTCTTACCGGAACAAAATGAACTGATTTTGTCAATCTGTCAACTATCACCCAGATTGCATCTTTCTTTCTCAGAGATAAAGGCAGTCCCGACACAAAGTCCATCGTGATTCTCTCCCATTTCCACTCAGGAATCATAATCGGTTGTAACAAACCGGATGGAACCTGATGTTCAACTTTAACTTGTTGACATATTAAACATTTCGAAACAAACTCTGAGATATCCCATTTCATTCCATGCCACCAATAAAACTGTTTCATATCATTATACATTTTTGTACTTCCCGGATGAATAGCCAAACGACTATTGTGAGCTTCGTTCAAAATCAACAGAATCAACTCTGAATTCATCAGAATACAAATTCGATATCTGAATATCAAGCAATCATCATTATCCACTCGAAATTCTAAATCCAAATACAAACCACATTGAGCTCGTTTTGTCATTATCTCTTTATCACTTTTCTGGGCATCACAAATCTGACGTTTAAACATTGGCCTCACTTTCAACTCAGCCAAAACCAAACCATCATCACATAGATCTATTTGAGTACTCATTGCTCGCAAAGCAAATAAAGACTTTCGGCTCAAAGCGTCAACAACAACATTAGCTTTTCCCGGATGATAATCAAGTACTATTTCATAGTCTATTAGTAATTCCAACCATCTCCGCTGTCTCAAATTTAATTCTTTCTGAGTCATCAGATATTTCAAACTCTTGTGATCAGTATAAATGTGACATTTCTCACAAAATAGGTAATGATGCCAAATCTTCAATGCAAAAACAATCGCAACTAATTCAAGATCATGCGTCAGGTAGTTCTTTTCATGAGGCTTTAACTATCTAGAAGCATAAGCTATAACTTTGCCCTCTTGCATCAACACAAAACCCAAACCACTCAACGATGCATCACTGTAAACTATAAATTCTTTACCCGATTCAGGTTAGACTAACACTGGTGCCTCTGTCAACAATGCTTTCAACTGTTCAAAACTCTGCTGGCACTTTTCTGACCACTCAAATTTAACATCTTTCTGTAACAATTTCATCAACGGAGTTGCAATCATCTAGAATCCTTTCACAAACCGTCTATAATATCCCGTTAGTCCCAGAAAACTACGGACTTCAGACACATTTCTCGGAGGTTTCCATTCTAAAATAGCTTTAATCTTACTCGGATCAACTCGTATTCCCGCAGCTGATACAAAATGTCCCAGAAAACCCACTTAACGCAACCAAAACTCACATTTACTAAACTTTGCATACAATTACTTTTCACGTAGAGTCTGTAACACGATTCTCAAATGCTCGACATCTTGCGTCTCATCAAAAGAATAAATCAGAATGTCATCAATAAACACTACGACAAATCGATCCAAATACGATCTAAATATCCAATTCATCAAATCCATAAACACTGCAGGGGCATTCGTTAGTCCGAAAGGCATAACTAAAAATTCATAATGTCCGTACCTCGTTTTAAAAGCAATTTTTGGCACATGTGATTCTTCAACTCGTAGCTGATAGTAGCCCGATATCAAATCTATCTTAGAAAACACTGTAGCTCCTTTCAGCTAATCAAACAAATCATCGATTCACGGTAGAGGATATTTATTCTTTATCGTCACTTTGTTTAACTGACGATAATCAATACACATTCTCATTGTGCTATATTTCTTTTTTACAAACAATATAGGAGCACCCCAAGGCGAAAAACTCAGTCTTGCAAATCCTCTATCTGTCAACTCTTGCAACTGAGACTTCAACTCTTTCAATTCTGTCGGTGCCATTCTATACGGAGCTATGGAGATAGGAGTTGTTCCTGGCACTAAATCAATACCAAACTCAACTTCTCGTATCGGTGGTAATCCCGGTAGTTCTTCGGGAAACACATCTGGGAACTCGCAAACTACAGGTACAGATTCAACTTTCTTTTCAGTCACTTTTGTATCTATCACATACGTAAGATAGGCTTCGCAACCCTTTTTCACATAATTCAAAGCTTTCATCGAAGATACAACAGTCGGTAACCCATTCAAATCACTAGATTTAATTCAAAGTATCTCACCATTCTGACTTCTCAAATCAATACTCTTTCGCTTATAATTCACAATAGCATTATGTAAAGTGATCCAATCCATACCCAGAATTATATCAATTTCATTGAATGGTAGCAGCATCAAATTAGCCAGAAAACAAATATCTCGAAATATCAACGGACAGTTCTTGCATACTTTATCAACCAAAACACACTTGCCTAAGGGGTTCAAAACTCTAATTACAAATTCAGTAGACTCAACAGGCAGAGTCTTACTAGATACTAGATTCACACACACATATGAATGAGTAGATCCTGGATCTATCAATACAATCACATCAGTATCAAATAGAGTAAAAGTACCAGTTATGACGTCTGGAGATGACACTTCTTCACGAGCGCGAATAGCATAGGCTCGGGCAGGTGCTCTCACCTCGGATCTCACAGCTGTATCAATAGTCCCTTTCTAGCTTCCACTCACATTTTCAGTGTTTCTGGGTGGTCTACCCCTAGCCGTCGTATTAATCGGTCTTGCATTCTGAACATTATCTTTCTTAACTAACTCTAGGAAATCTTGAAGGAAATGATCTCGTGATCCACATTTATAGCAAGATCTATTATTATACTTGCCCCAACATTCTCCAACATGCCGTCTCCCACATTGTCTACACTCAGGCTTATTACTTTTGACACTTCCAACACTTGATTCATTCTAAATTTGAGATTTAAGACCAACACTTTGCTTCACATGATCTCTACTTGAATGTCCCAACGAAACATTTGAACGATTGGTTGCATCTCTAAATCTCTTTGACGAAGGTTGATACGACTTACTCATCGATCTCTTTCTTTCATCTCTAGCTTCTGAGTCCACTTTCTTCTTTTCTTTGCTAAGTTCCTCGGCTTTGCAAGCTCTTTCAACCAATACTACGAATTCATTCAAGTCAAGAATTCTAACTAGAAGTTTTATGTCTTCATTTAGCCCTTCAATGAAACGTTTACACATAGTAGTTTCGGTCGAAACACATTCCCGTGCGTATTGACTCAATCTCACAAACTCATGTTCATACTCAGTAACAGACATGCGACCCTGTTCCAGCTCTAGAAATTCTTTACGTTTCTGATCTATGAATCGTTGACTGATGTATTTCTTCCGGAATTCAACTTGAAAGAAATCCCAAGTTATTTTCTCTCTCGAAACCACGAATATCAATATTTTCTACCAATTATATGCCGTATCTCTCAACAATGAAATAGCACATTTTAAGCATTCTTCAGGAGTCAATGACATCTCATCAAACACTCGATTTGTATTCTCGAGCCAAAACTCAGCTCGCTCGGTATCATCATCAACTGTGGCCCTGAACTCTTCGGCCCCGTACTTTCAGATTTTATCCACAGAAGGCTTACTCAATTGGATTGGATCTCTCACTTGTGGCACTACAGGTACTTGTGGGGGTGGAGGTTGTTGAGCAACCGGATTCGTTCGAACGAACTCCGAAAACTACTCACTCATCATTCGAAAGAAGGCTTGCTTAGCCTCTCCCTCTTGGCTACTAGCAATCGGCCTAGATTCGACCGGCGCTGTCCCTTGAGCGGGAGAAGGCGCATTGCTCTCAAAATCATCAGCAACTACTCGTTCGGGATCCATTTTCTATATGAAAACACATTTTTGACTGTCAGGATTCATCACACTATCACAATTATATATATCGCATGTATAGCTAGACTCACACGCGCAACGTTAGTTCTAGAATCGACTAAACCGTAGCTTTGATACCAATCAAATGTAACACCCCTAACCCGTAACCATCGTCAGTTTAGGGTTAAGAGGCATTACCAGACAATCGAAAACTTTTACAAACATTTCACATCATAATATATATCATTGTCAAAACATAGCAGAATACAAACATATAGTCCCTTAATGAGGTCTACGAGACCTTAATCATACATTAGAAAGGGATCAGAACTAAACCGGGATCATATAATTTTTTTCTAAAAATCAAACATTTTTCAAAGTTACGGAGGTCACATGCCCGTTTCGGCAGGCCGTGTGGCAAAACAGGGCATACATACTGACTTGTCCACACAGCCTGAGACACGCCCGTGTGCCTCACCCGTGGTCGACACTGACTTGCACCACACGGCCTGTCACACGCCTGTGTGTCTAGCCCGTGGTCGAGTCTGACTTGTTTTAAATTACAACCACGAAGGAAACGGTCGAGCCACACGCCCGTGTGCTCAACTGTGTGGGCAATTATAGGCCATTTGCAAGGCCAAATTGCCACCCACACTTAGGGTCTCACCTACAAGCATCAAACCATAAACATTTATACCTCAAATGGCAACTAAAACATATCAATATATGCACCAAATAATCATCAACCACATCATTTACTTCATACACAAATTCAACTCAATTAAATCCATCTAAAATATCAATTTCACACTACAATTCATGTAAGTCAAACATCATGTAATTCATACCACAAGTTCACATTTAAACCATATTTTTCATCAACCATTTTAAGCATGAAACATACATATCCATTTTCACTAACTCATTCCATATTTATCATTCACATAACCCACACATATAAACCAACATCATTCAACTTCCATGCCATATCACATGGCTAAGCTTGTTCACTTCAAACCATTCTATATTCACTAGCCTATACATGCCATATACCAAATATATACATCTTTCAAAAGTACCAAAATAGATAGCGGATAGTGTGATTGAGTCACTAACGATCCCCAAATCTGAGCTAGCTTTAAATATACTGTAAAACAGAGAAAACTTCACACAGTAAGCTTAAGAGATTAGTAAGTTCGTAATATAATACATCTAACGCTATGATGCAAAATCAATATACAAAATAAACCATCACATAGATTATTTTACAAAAATGCACAATCTCATCCTTAACCATATGCTTACACAACTAATCATTCGTCCATAAATGATATCATCAACGACATAGGTGTTGAACATACCTTTGCCAACACTTAGTTAACATTCATTCTTGATACTTAAAGTTTGATATCACATTTCGATAAATCTTTGTTATTTGTTCAATTCATTCGCACACTTAGTGCCTTTACATTAAACCGAATTTATCTCGGTATCCCACACATAGTGCCAATCAATGAAGCCAAGGCTTCCATTACTTCGCACCCACAGTGGTATTCATCTCTGTCCCGATTCTATTTACGGACACTTAGTGCCACATTTCTCAATTTCACATATCGCATTTCTAATTCAATAATCACATATTCATTCATTTCATAGCACTTAGACATAAATTTAACAACTTGTATTATATCCGAACATACCTCGACGACGAAGTAATAAAATGAGTCGATTAATCGAGCACTTTATCTTTGCCTCGACCTCTATCTAAATCTCCCTTTTATTGATCTATACATATTCAAAATTAACTCATTCATTCACAAAATCATTCAATTTAATCCAAACACACATATTTAGGGCATTTTACAAAATAGCCCTCATGTTTTCACATTTTGACACTTTAGTCCCTATTTCATAAAATAATCAAATTCACATAATTTCACCTCACATGTGCCTAGCCGAATTTTCCTTATGTTCATACAAGCCCATATATTTCATTTATTTCACATTTTAGTCCCTCAAAATATTATTTTCACAATTTAGCCCAAAATAGCCAATTTCATCAAAAATTCAAATACAAACTATGTTAATCCAACATTAAACTTTCATATTCCACCAACTATCATCACAAAGTTCACATATTCATCAATGGCATATCTCAAAATCTTCATCAAATTCTAAAATTAAAGCATGGGTTTGATAGAACATAAAGCAACGATCACAAAAACGTAGAAATCATTAAAAACCGATCAAAAACACATACCCGATTGAGCTATGAATGTGTCGAAATCAAAGAAGCTTCAAACCCTTATTTTCTTTCTCAATTTCGGTGGAAGATGAACACTAATGCCACTAATTTCATGTTTGTTTTATTAATATTAACTTAATTGACATTTTACCATTATAACCTTATTAATATCATTTATAATTCCATTAACTAAAACCCATTTTTGTCCATCCATTTTGCATGTGTAATAATAAAAACATAAGGACTCACATTTTAATAAGCCATGCCAAATTAACACTTTAACAATCAGCACACAGCTTTTGCATTTAATGTGATTAAGTTTTATTTGCAAATTTAGCACACAATCGATAAAATTTTCACACAAAATTTTCACACATGCTCAATCACATATTGTAAACACCAAAAATAATATTAAAATATTTTTCCGACCTCAGATTTGTAGTCTCAAAACCACTATTCTAACTAGGGTCTAAACCGGGCTGTTACAAGCAGGCTGCAAGATCTGAGGGTAGAGCACCTGCGAGGACTTACGCCATTAGCGCTCGCAAATAGGCGTCACCCCCTGATGTAGTTACGGGTACATTTTCTCTCCATGATACTGATGTTCTTGCTTTAATTGATCCGGGATCTACCCACTCATATATTTGCATGAAATTAGTATCTAGTATGAGCATGCCCGTAGAGTCTACAGAGTTTGTGATAAAAGTGTCCAATCCTTTAGGAAAAAGTGTATTAGTTAATAAGGTATGCAAGGATTCCCCATTGATGATTAGAGGTCATTTTTTTAAGGGCAATCTCATGCTATTGCCATTTGATGAATTCGATATAGTTCTTGGTATGGACTGGCTAACCGCTCATGATGTGACAGTAAACTGTGGAAAGAAATACATCAAATTGATATGTGAAAAGGGGGACACCCTTCGTGTTGAATCAGATGAACAAGACAGACTGCCTGTAGTGATCTCTCATATGTCTTCCCAGAAACATGTAAGAAAGGGACATGAGGCATATCTTGCCTTTGCGATGAATGCCAAAGAAACTGAGTTAAGAATTGAATCAGTACCGATAGTATGTGAGTATCCAGATGTATACCCAGAAGAGTTGCTAGGGTTGCCTCTGATTAGAGAAATCGAATTTGGCATCGAATTAGCCCCCGGTACTACACCTATATCGATTGCTCCATACAGAATGGCCCCAATTGAGTTGAAGGAATTAAAGGCACAGCTGCAAGAGTTCACAGACAAAGGTTCTGCTAGACCGAGTTATTACCTGTGTGTAACACCCCTAACCCGTATTCGTCGCCGAATTGGGGTCACAAGGTGTTACTTAACAAAATTTGAACACTTTGCTTTAAAATTTAGAGCATACAGATATATAAATTAACAATCACAAGCAATATTGCACTTTCAATCCACCATATATAATTAAGCAAAATATGAATCACAAAAATTATATGCGCTTTTAACTATATCGAAATTAGCCATTCCTTCACGGCATGTATACACTTAACCATGTGACTCATATCCAATTCAGCTGGCAAGTAAAATATCATACAAATTTCTGTCCAAACACATATGCAACCTTAATGTCATCATCCTATGGACAAACATAACATTTATGCAACATTTTTAATACGCGTAATAATCTATCATTATGAACCAATATAAAAGCACAAAATGCAACACTTATATACACTATTCGCATGTTAATTACCAAGCATAAATCACATTCACAAACCAATTCCTCTCTCTCTCACCCATTTCGGCTATTAAAATAAGTTCAAGGGTAGCACAGAGAGCTTTACCATTCAATATTAAGCTAACCTTTGTCAGTACAATTTATAATCATCCTTAGTCATCACAAGCCGAACCTAAATATCCAATTACTTATGACTATTACAAAGGCATATGCACATTTTCTTTTTTCTTTTTTTTTTTACTTATAACTTTCCATTCATAAACATTAACTTAACATCTTTAATAATCCAAATAGACCAAATTAAGTCACAACTGAAAAGTACATTCTCTCAACTATATCTACCTCATTCGAACCAAATCAAAACAAATGCAACACATATCAATATGTCATGCTTATCCCAAACGCAACACATCTCTATATAATAGGCATATTACTTATTTAATATACTACATGTTATAACTCATCAAGCATCCGTCATTTTCTTCATTGTTAAAACACATGACCACACACCACAACATGTATATCATATGACCACTTTCCATACATGATTAAACCATGACCGAATTTCACATTCCTTAATATTATAATTAGGCCATGATTAAACCTCGACCGTCGATGGATAACGTATACAGACTATTCAATGATCTTCGCCTTTCCCCGATCCAAATTCGTTTTTCTTTGTTCTTGATCTAAACACATTAAAATTTAGCTCATTCAAGTACATTTCATTTTAATTTAGTCCCAAAATACATAAACAATAAAATTACCATTTTACCCCTACTATTTCACATTTTTGCAATTTGGTCCTATTTGCACAAAACACAAAATACACAAAATTTCACTATAACACTTAAGGGCCGAATGTTCATAGGGACTATTCTAGTCCATTTATTTCATTTATTTTGCATTTTAGCCCCCTCAAAAGTTCATTTTTGCAATTTAGCCCAAAATACTTAAATTCACTATAATTCCCAATACAAAACACACTAATCTTTAACATACCTTTAATTTAAAATTATCAAACATCAAAAACCACATGAACATATCAATGGCCGAATATTACATACACACTAATCTCAAAAATTTTAGCAAGGGTCGGATAATATACGAAGCAACGATCACAAAAACGTAGAAATTATCAAAAACCGAGCTAAAATTCATACCTAATTGAGCTTGATGATGGCCGAATGTTTTAAGCCTTTAAACCCCTTTTTCTTAGCTAACTCAAGGCAATGGAAGAAGAAGACAACTAAAATGGCTTTTAATTTCATATAATATAACATATAATAACATTTTTTTATGTTTTACCATTTTAACCTTTAATTAATAATAAAAACAACTTATAATATAAGGTTACACTTGACCTTTGCCACCCACTAACTCATAAAATGGGTTAATTACTATTTTAATTCTCCATATTAAAAAGCCATCATCATTCTAGCACTTTATACTATAGTTTATAACTTTTACACTTTACGCGATTAAGTCCTTTTTATTTAATTAAACACACAAACGATTAAATTTTTCTACGAAACTTTCACACACATTAATTCACATATAATAAGCACAAAATATAATATTTAAAAATATTTCAGACTCAGGTTCGTGGTCCCGAAACCACCGTTCTGATTAGGGTCAAATTCAGACTGTTACGACTCTCCCCCCTTAGGGATTTTCGTCCCCAAAAATCTTACCTTTAAACAAAGTCGGATATTGTTGCCTCATTGAATCCTTAGGCTCCCACGTAGCCTCTTCAAATCCGTGCCGATTCTATAGTACTTTCATTAATGGAATTCTCTTGTTTCTCAACTCTTTCATTTCTCTAGCTAAAATACGGATCGGTTCTTCCTCATACGTCATATCGGATCGGATTTCAATCTCAGATGGAGTGATCACATATGACGGATCTGATCTATATCTACGAAGCATCGAAACGTGAAATACATTGTGTATCTTTTCTAATTAAGAGGGCAAATTCAATCTATAAGCAACAGGCCCAGTACGTTCGATGATCTCGTACGGTCCGATGAATCTCAAACTTAGTTTGCCTTTCCGACCAAATCGGAGTACCTTCTTCCATGAAGAAACTTTCAAGAATACCCGGTCTCCGACCTGAAACCCAATGTTTTTACGTTTCAAATCAGCGTAAGACTTTTGAATATCCGAGGCAGTTTTCAAACTATCTCTGATTATAGCAACTTTCTGTTTCGTTTCTTTAATCAAATCAACCCCGTGTAACTTATTTTCACTGAGCTCGGTCCAAGATTACAGCGATTATCACGACACTTGCGGCCATATAGAGCTTCGTAAGGTGCCATTTTGATACTAGATTGAAAACTGTTATTATAAGCAAATTCAATCAAAGGTAAGTATCTTTCCCATGTACCTTTAAACTCAAGGATGCAACATCTCAACATGTCCTCAAGTATCTGAATGGTTCGTTCAGACTGACCATCTGTCTGCAGATGAAAGGCTGTGCTAAAGTGGAGTTTAGTACCTAGAGCATCTTGCAGCTTCTTCCAAAACCGCAACGTGAATCTCGGGTCTCTGTCTGAAACAATAGAACTCGGCACACCATGTAATCTCACAACTTGAGATACATACAACTCAAACAAGTTTATCGAGCGAATATTCCGCATTTAACCGATACAAAGTGAGCTGATTTGGTCAGTCTATCCACTATAACCCAGACTGCGTCTTTCTTGCTCGGTGTCGTAGGCAAACCGGATACAAAATCCATAGTGATTCTATCCCATTTCCATTCAAGTATCATGATCGGATGAAGTAACCCAGAAGGCACTTGATGCTCTGCTTTTACTTGCTGACAAATTAAACACTTTGAAACAAATTCAGATATATCCCGTTTCATACCTGGCCACCAATAGAACTGTTTCAAATCATTATACATTTTCGTGCTACCCGGATGTATCGATAATCGACTATTATGAGCCTCGTTCAAAATCATCTGAATCAATTCCACATTCTCTGGGACACATATTCGGCCTTTGAAGTTCAAACAATCATTTGCATCAATTTGAAACTCTGACTCTGCATCATTTTCACACTGAGCTCGTCTAGCAATCACATCTTTGTCAATTCTTTGTGCATCACAAAATTTTTGAATAAACCTCAGTCTTGCTTTTAACTCGGCTATGATCGAACCATCACCAGGCATAACCATATGTGCGTTCAACGCACGAAGAGCAAACAATGATTTTCGACTTAATGCATCTGCGACAACGTTAGCTTTTCCCGGATGGTAGTCAATCACCAATTCATAGTCTTTCAACAGCTCTAACCATCTGCGTTGTCTCAAGTTCAGATCTTTCTGAGTCATCAAATACTTCAGACTTTTGTGATCCGAGAAAACATGACATTTCTCACCGAATAAGTAATGACGCCAAATTTTCAATGCGAAAACAATGGCTATTAATTCCAGATCATGAGTTGGATAATTTCTTTCATGAGGCTTTAATTGTCTCGAAGCGTAGGCTATGACTTTGCCTTCCTGCATCAAAACGCAACCCAAACCATTCAAAGAAGCATCACTATAAACAATAAATTCTTTACCCGATTCAGGCTGAGCTAACACTAGAGCTTCCGTCAAAAGGGCTTTCAATTGATCAAAGCTTTTCTGGCACTTATCTGACCATTCAAATTTAACGTCTTTCTGTAATAGCTTTGTTAACAGGGTAGCTATTATAGAAAAACCTTTCACAAATCGTCTGTAGTTACCCGCAAGTCCCAGAAAGCTTCGAATCTCAAGAACATTCTTTGGTGGCTTCCAATCAAGTATAGCCGATATTTTGTTTGGATCAACCCGAATACCTGACGCTGAAACAACATGTCCCAAAAAGCTGACTTCATTCATCCAGAATTCACACTTACTAAACTTTGCATACAACTGCTGATCTCGCAAAGTTTGTAGCACCAATTTCAAATACTCTGCATGCTCGGTTTCATCTCTAGAGTAGATCAGGATATCATCTATAAACACTACCACAAACCGATCCAAAAACTGTGTGAAAATTCAATTCATCAGATCCATAAAAACAACAGGTGCATTAGTAAGTCCAAAAGGCATAACCAGAAACTCAAAATGTCCGTACCTCGTTTGGAATGCAGTCTTGGGCACATCTGAATCTCTGACTCGCAACTGATAATAACCCGATCTCAGATCTATCTTTGAGAATACTGAAGCCCCTTTTAACTTGTTAAACAAATCATCAATTCGAGGTAACGGGTATTTATTCTTTATTGTCACTTTATTCAGCTACCGATAATCAATACACATTCGCATAGTCCCGTCTTTCTTTTTCACAAACAGAACTGGTGCACCCCAAGGAGAGAAACTCGGTCATGCAAAGCCCCTATCTGTCAACTCTTGCAACTGTGCTTTCAACTCTTTCAACTCAGTAGGTGCCATCCGGTACGGAGCTATCGAGATCGGAGTCGTCCCCGGTACTAATTCAATGCCAAACTCAATCTCTCGTACTGGTGGTAAACCCGGTAATTCTTCAGGAAACACATCTAGGTATTCACACACACCCGGTACAGATTCAATCTATTTTTCAGACACTTTATTATCCAATACATAGGCCAAATAAGCTTCGCATCCTTTTCTCACATACTTTTGGGCTAGCATCGAGGATATTACTGTAGGTAACCCATTTAAATC
Source organism: Gossypium sturtianum (assembly GCA_025698515.1). Taxonomy (NCBI): domain Eukaryota; kingdom Viridiplantae; phylum Streptophyta; class Magnoliopsida; order Malvales; family Malvaceae; genus Gossypium; species Gossypium sturtianum. The sequence continues at coordinate 97,927,599 of CM046948.1, forward strand.
ACTAGATTCAACTCGGATGATCTCACCATTCTGACATCTCAAATCAATAATCTTTCTTTTGCAATTCACCACTGCATCATGCAAAGTTAACCTGTCCATTCCCAAAATTATATTGAACTTGTCAAAAGGCAACAACATTAAGTCGGCTGGAAAGCAGGAATCCTGAATCATCAACGGGCAACCTTTACACACTTTATCAACGAGTACACATCTACCCAAAGGGTTAGACATACGGATTACAAACTCAGTAGACTCAACTGACAAAGTCTTACTGGATACTAGAGTTTCACACACATATGAATGAGTCGAACCAGGATCAATCAATGCAATCACAGTAGTATCATAAAGTGTGAAAGTACCAGTAATAACATCTGGGGAAGAAGCATCCTCTCTGGCTCGTATAGCATAAGCTCTAGCTGGAGCTCTAGCCTCTGATCGAACTGCAGTGTCCTTCATCCCTCTCTGACTGCCACCTACATTGCCTGAATGTCTAGGTGGTCTGCCCCGTGCTGGCGCGCTGCTTGGTTTAGTGTTCTGAGCCGTATTTTGCTCGGCTAGCATCGGGCATTCTCGAATGAAATGGTCCGACGATCCACATTTAAAGCAGGACCGATCATGAAATCTACAACTCCCAGAATGCCACTTCCCACAATGTTTGCACTCAGCCCGGTTCTGCGGAACATTACCAACACTAGCCATCGAAGTGGCTCGGGAACTCACTGGAGGTTGATCACGTCTAGGCAAGTCTGAAGTAGCTTTATGTCGGCTGAAGTCATCTCTAAACTTCTTAGGCACTGAATGGAAAGTCTTACTCGATGATCTTTTACGAGTGTCTCTAGCTTCTATTTCAGCCTTTCTTTTCTTTTTTTCCGAGCTCTTCAGCTTTGCAAGCTCGCTCGACTAGTACCACGAACTCTTTGATTTCAAGAATGCCAACAAGCAACTTTATGTCTTCATTCAGATCGTCTTCAAATCTTTTGCACATAATGGCTTCAGTTGATATACACTCTCGGGCATAACGGCTCAATCTAACAAACTTTCGCTCATATTCCGTCACAGTCATACGATGCTATTTTAATTCTAGAAATTCTTTTCGTTTCTTATCGATGAATGTCTGACTGATATATTTCTTACGGAACTCGATCTGGAAGAAGTCCCAAGTCACTTTTTTTTCGGAACCACTAATACTAGTGTGTTCCACCAGTGATAGGAAGTGTCCCGAAGTAGAGATATAGCACACTTTAGGCATTCATCTGGAGTACAGGATAGCTCGTCAAGTACCCGTATAGTGTTATCAAGCCACGTCTCGGCTCGCTCTGCGTCATCATTATCATTGGCTTTGAATTCTTCGGCCCCATATTTCCTGATTTTATCAACGGGAGGCCTACTAGATCTCATCGGATCTATCATCGGGGGTACTGAAGGTACCGGAGTTGGATTATTTGAGGGTGGGGGTGGTTGTACAGCCGGGTTATTCTGAACAAACTGGGTAAACCATTCATTCATCATCTGGTAGAAGGCATGCTTAGCCTTCCCCTCGTGGTTACCCGAGACAGGTCGGGAGTCTACCGGCGCAGACTCGCGTGCGAGACCAGGCGCTACGCTCTCTACATCATCAGCTAGGGCTCTATCAGGATCGAAATCCATTTACTATATAAAACACAATTGGAAAAGTCAGAAGTCACCATACTATCGTATATACAATAAAGGCATGTATAGCTATACTCTCACGTGCTACGGTAGTCCTAGAATCGACTAAACTGTAAGCTCTGATACCAATCAAATGTAACACCCCTAACCCGTATCCATCGCCGAATTGGGGTCACAAGGTGTTACTTAACAAAATTTGAACACTTTGCTTTAAAATTTAGAGCATACAGATATATGAATTAACAATCACAAGCAATATTGCACTTTCAATCCACCATATATAATTAAGCAAAATATGAATCACAAAAATTATATGCGCTTTTAACTATATCGAAATTAGCCATTCATTCACGGCATGTATACACTTAACCATGTGACTCATATCCAATTAATTTGGCAAGTAAAATATCATACAAATTTCTGTCCAAACACATATGCAACCTTAATGTCATCATCCTATGGACAAACATAACATTTATGCAACATTTTTAATACGCGTAATAATCTATCATTATGAACCAATATAAAAGCACAAAATGCAACACTTATATACACTATTCGCATGTTAATTACCAAGCATAAATCACATTCACAAACCGATTCCTCTCTCTCACACCTATTTCGGCTATTAAAATAAGTTCAAGGGTAGCACAGAGAGCTTTACCATTCAATATTAAGCTAACCTTTGTCAGTACAATTTATAATCATCCTTAGTCATCACAAGCCGAACCTAAATATTCAATTACTTATGACTATTACAAAGGCATATGCACATTTTCTTGTTTTCTTTTTTACTTATAACTTGCCATTCATAAACATTAACTTAAAATCTTTAATAATCCAAATAGACCAAATTAAGTCACAACCGAAAAGTACATTCTCTCAACTATATCTACCTCATTTGAACCAAATCAAAACAAATGCAACACATATCAATATGTCATACTTATCCCAAACGCAACACAACTCTATATAATAGGCATATTACTTATTTAATATACTACATGTTATAACTCATCAAGCATCCGTCATTTTCTTCATTGTTAAAACACATGACCACACACCACAACATGTATATCATATGACCAATTTCCATACATGATTAAACCATGACTGAATTTCACATTCCTTAATATTATAATCAAGCCATTATATTATGATGAACATAGGAATTAAACTTGATCAAAAGAAATAGCCATTTTCGCAAGGCTATACATATATACAAGACCGAATGTCCTTTGTCTAAAGCTTAGTCTAACCTATACATGCCTTCGATTCAAAACTAAGATTAAGTACCAAAAGGGGTGATAGTGTGGTTGACTTTTCCGACGATCCTCAAATGCCCGTAGCCTGATCAAAATCTATAAAACAGAACAAAGAGCACACACGGAGTAAGCTTACTAGCTTAGTAAGTCTTAAGCAAATTTAAATAAAATAATTCAATTTAACACCTAAACTTTCCAAGTCAAATACTTAATATTACTTCAAACTTTAACAAATCACACATATGGTGTCACATTTACGAACTTCAATATCGTATTTAACTTAACATTTCTCATTATCCTACCTTTAACAAAAAGTTCATTAATTCAACTCAAAATTCAATTGATAAGCATCCATTTCTTGCCAAATACTCAATTCGTATGCGCATCATTTTAAATGGAATCATATACAAGAGCATATATATACGCTTATTCACTTCACATCTTATCACTCTAAAGGTTCAATATGCACGAAATATCAATATGATTTCCTAACCAAACAGCCGAATATACATACATAATCATATACCACATTTTCGTCCCACATCACATATATTTATATATATATATATATATATATAAAAACTCAATTAAACAACTCACAGATACTTACCTGTACGGCTCTGTAATTTAATTCACACGAATAAGCTTAAGTTTGTCCTTTTGTCAACATAAGTCCACCAATTTATATGCATAAGCTCATATTTAAAAATCACCGGCATTTAGCCTGCTAGGCAATAAGCCCGAAATCTTTCACCGGCACGAGGCCTGCTAGGCTCGAAGCCCGATACATTTCACCAGCACAAAGCCTGCTAGGCATTAAGCCCGATACATTTCACCGGCACAAAGCCTGCTAGGCATTAAGCCCGATACATTCGATATAATTCAAATATAACATGTGCCGTGCTTGATTTAAATCACTTGTACAAAATGAAATCAAGTAGGTTTAACTACCATTCATAATCAAATCTTTATGTCACATTCGGCTATGATTAAATTCCAATCCAACAGTTCAAAGTTCGACATGTAAACTATATTACGAACAATTTTTACAGTAATAACTTGCTTAAGGACTTACCTCGACCGTCGATGGATAACGTATACCGACTATTCGATGATCTTCGCCTTTCCCCGATCCAAATCTGTTTTTCTTTGTTCTTGATCTAAACACATTAAAATTTAGCTCATTCAAGTACATTTCATTTTAATTTAGTCCCAAAATACATAAACAATCAAATTACCATTTTACCCTACTATTTCACATTTTTGCAATTTGGTCCTGTTTGCACAAAACACAAAATACACAAAATTTCACTATAACACTTAAGGGCCGAATGTTCATAGGGACTATTCTAGTCCATTTATTTCATTTATTTTGCATTTTATCCCCCGAAAAAATTCATTTTTGTAATTTAGCCCAAAATACTTAAATTCACTATAATTCCCAATACAAAACACACTAATCTTTAACATATCTTTAATTTAAAATTATCAAACATCAAAAACCACATGAACATATCAATGGCTTAATATCACATACACACTAATCTCAAAAATTTTAGCATGGGTCGGATAATATACGAAGCAACGATCACAAAAACGTAGAAATTATCAAAAACCGAGCTAAAATTCATACCTAATTGAGCTTGATGATGGCTGAATGTTTTAAGCCTTTAAACCCTTTTTCTTAGCTAACTCACGGCAATGGAAGAAGAATAACAACTAAAATGGCTTTTAATTTCATATAATATAACATATAATAACATTTTTTTATGTTTTACCATTTTAACCTTTAATTAATAATAAAAACAACTTATAATATAAGGTTACACTTGACCTTTGCCACCCACTAACTCATAAAATGGGTTAATTACTCTTTTAATGCTCCATATTAAAAATCCATCATCATTCTAGCACTTTACACTATAGTTTATAACTTTTACACTTTACGCGATTAAGTCCTTTTTATTTAATTAAGCACACAAACGATTAAATTTTTCTACGAAACTTTCACACACATTAATTCACATATAATAAGCACAAAATATAATATTTAAAAATATTTCAGACTCGGATTCGTGGTCCCGAAACCACCATTCTGATTAGGGTCAAATTCAGACTGTTACACTGTGGGGTGCTCCAGTGCTATTTGTGAAAAAGAAAGATGGTTCCATGAGATTATTTATAGATTACCGGAAGCTTAATAAGGTTACTGTGAAGAATAAGTATCCATTTCCAAGGATCGATGATTTATTTGATCAATTTAAGGGAGCCACTTTGTTTTCCAAGATAGACTTGAGGTCCGGTTATTACCAATTGAGGGTCAAAGACTCAGATGTGCTGAAAATCGCATTTCAAACAAGGTATGGGCACTATGAATTTTTAGTCATGCCTTTCGGTTTAACAAATGCCCCTGCCATGTTTATGGACTTAATGAACCGTATATTTCGGCCATACTTGGATAAGTTTGTTGTGGTTTTTATTGATGATATACTGATATATTCTCGTGATGAGAATGAGCATGCCGAGCACTTAAGGACGGTTTTACGGATTTTACGAGACAATCAGTTGTATGCCAAGTTTAGCAAGAGTGAGTTTTGGCTCATAGAGGTTGGATTTTTGGGGCACATTGTCTCGGGAGATGGAATCCGAGTAGACCCAAACAAGATTTCAGGTATTGTTGATTGGAAGCCGCCAAGAAATGTTTCAGAGGTTAGAAGTTTTCTGGGCCTAGCTGGCTATTACAGACGATTTGTCAAGGGATTTTCTATGATAGCCACTCCAATGACGAGGCTATTACAGAAAGATGTAAAGTTTGAATGGACAGAGAAATGCCAACAGAGTTTCGAGAAATTAAAGGCATTGTTGACTGAGGCTCTAGTTCTAGTGCAACCTGAACCGGGAAAAGAATTTGTGATCTACAGCGATGCCTCCTTGAATGGATTGGGCTATGTGCTTATGCAAGAAGGCAAGGTGATAGCATATGCCTCTAGACAGTTGAAGCCGCATGAGAAGAATTACCCGACACATGATTTAGAATTGGCTTCCATTGTGTTTGCTTTGAAGATATAGAGGCACCATTTGTATGGTGAAAAATGTTAGATATTCACCAATCATAAGAGCCTAAGGTACTTGATGACTCAGAAGGAATTAAATTTAAGGCAACGAAGATGGTTAGAGCTGATAAAGGACTATGAGCTAGTCATTGACTACCACCTGGGAAAGGCGAATGTAGTCGCCGATGCTTTGAGTAGCAAATCTCTATTTGCATTGAGAGCTATGAATACACGGGTGACTTTGTCAGATGATGGTTCCATTCTAGCTGAGTTGAGGGCTAAACCAATGTTCCTTCAAGAGATTTATGAGGCTTAGAAAAATGACAGTGACTTACAAGCTAAAAGAGTTCAGTGCGAGTCGGGTGTTGAGTCCGACTTTCGTATTAATTCTGATGGATGTTTGATGTTCAGAGACAGAGTCTGTGTACCGAGGAATGAAGAGCTTATTCGGAATATTTTACATGAGGCACATAGCGGATGTCTATCTGTACATCCGGGCAGTACAAAAATGTATAATGATTTGAAGAAATGGTATTGGTGGCCGAGTATGAAGAATGATATTTCTGAGTTTGTATTAAGATGTTTGATTTGTCAAAAAATGAAAGCTTAACACCAAGTACCTTCAGGTTTACTTCAACCTATTATGGTTCCCGAGTGGAAATGGGACCGTGTCACTATGGACTTTTTAACGGGTTTGCCATTGACACCGAGCAAGAAAGATGCTGTATGGGTTGTGGTAGATAGACTTACAAAGTCGGCCCACTTCATACTTGTACGCATTGACTATTCACTTGATAAGTTGGTAGACTTGTATGTTTCTGAGATTATAAGGCTTCATGGAGTGCCTTTATCGATTATATCGGACAGAGATCTGAGATTCACATCCCGATTTTGGAAAAAGTTGCAAGAAGCTTTGGGCACAAAGTTGAGTTTTAGTACGGCTTTTCACCCGTAAACCGACAGACAGTCGGAGAGATTAATACAGATACTTGAGGATATGCTCCGGTGTTGTGTTCTTGAATTTCAAGGTAGTTGGGAAAAGTACTTACCATTGGTAAAGTTTGCCTATAATAACAATTTTCAGTCGAGTCTAAAAATGTCGCCTTATGAGGCTTTGTATAGGCGTAAGTGTCGAACGCCTTTGTATTGGACTGAACTCAAGGAAAATCAGATTCACGGGGTCGATTTGGTTAGACAAACCGAAGAGAAGGTAAAAATAATTCGTGATTGTTTAAAAGCTACCTCGGATAGACAAAAGTCCTATTCAGACTTGAAACGAAAAGAGATCAAGTTTCAAGTTGGTGACAAGGTATTTTTGAAAGTGTCACCATGGAAGAAAGTTCTAAGATTTGGACGGAAAGTGTAACACCCCAAACCCGGCCTAAACGTTACGACCGAATCTGGTATGTCACATGGAAAGATTGTTAGAAATTTAAAAAAAAAACTTCACAATTTTAAAAACTTTTCGTTTTGTGTTTTAATCTTGAAAATTAACTTCAGTTTCAAGGGTTTCTTACCAATTTTTATTAAAAGAAAATCAAAGTAGTGGAAAACAGATTTTGTGATACGAAAGTTGACATTTAAAAACATTGTGTATAGTTTTAGGAAAATTCCGAGTTTATTTATTTGTTTGCTTATTAACCGTGTATCATTATTGGAAGAACCGTTTGTTTGCATTTTGTTTAGAAAACTCCCAATTTAACGTTTCACATAATATAAATTACCGAAATAAGTTGAAAACCAAATTATAAAATACCGGAGGCCTTAATACTTAACAAATTCCCAAATTAAAAGTAAGTTTAAAATAAAGGAAAACGGAGTGTACGAAAGAGGTATTGCATGGCCACCACAGAGTCCTCCTCGACTCCAAATCCCTGAACTAGGGATTACCTGCAAAATTAAGCAGAGGGGTGAGTCACCAAGACTCAGTGTGTAAATCCCTCATTTAACGCAATGCGGGCCTAAGCCCACAGATGCACATTCACAAAATGGCATAGTAAAAGTTGTATGCAATGCAGCCCGACCCAACCTAGTATTCCATCCTCTACATCACAAGCGGCCAAAACACTGTGGCACCAAGCCCTTTGTGGTACCAAACCACCGTGATGTGAGTCACGATAAAAATATGTGGGGCCAACCCTTTGTGGTACCAAACCACCGTGTGCGATCATCGATGAATATATGTGGTGCCAAACCACTGTGGTACCAAACCACTGTGACAAAGTCACTGAATTACACTTCCCCTTTCAATATCATATCCCAAAGCCCATGCAACACATTATCATAATATGATGAATGCATTCATACTCCCAATGTACAACAGATAATCAAATCATGCACATATTTAGGCCATGTTATTCAAAAGATAGAATCATAAAGGTACTTACCCGGTGTCTTCAACCTTACCCACAAGGGTATCTCAACTGTCGATACAATCATTTCAGCTTTCAGCCAACACAGTTATTAACGTAAAATAATAAAAGAAGGTGTAAGCTTTACACACCTTACTACGTGAAGAACTAAACACTCTAGATCGCCGACACTCTCACTAGCGGGAATAATAGCGATTTGACTATCCCAAACAGATGTCGGCTCTCTACCACAACCCGGCAGAAAGTCTCGAATCGCTGACACAGCACGTCGTTTGAACTTAAGAGTAGAGACTACGAGTCCACTCCCCTCCTTAGATTGGCTAGCACTCGCATCCATGAAGAGACTTGATCAGTACTCAGAAAGAAACGTTGGTTGTCTAATAAGGGAATTTGGTTAAGGTAGATCACAACGAAAAGGAAGAATAGCCAAGAATCCGAAAAGATAACTCCTTACCTTAAAGATCAATGCAGATTAGTTCTATCCTCTTGACTGGATTCCCCCTGATTCGGCACTAGCATGTTCTTGATCAATCGAGTATCGAACCCTACTCTTTGAAAGACCCAAGTAGGAGATTCGGCCCTTACTACTTAAGAACCTGAATGAATGGTAAGATTCGGCAATCAACGGACCTTCAACCTTCAGACTTCAACACGTTCGGCTAATGGGGTTCACCCGGTAAACGTTCCATAATGAGAGAAGAAAAGGAGGGATTAGCCGAAATCTAACATTAAAAGAGATAGCCACTTCAGCTAAGAGCAACCCAAGACCGAAAAGAGAAATAAAAAGATGAACAAAATTGCCCTTACCTTGCGTTAACTGATGAGTTGAAGAAGAACAGAGATTCGGCCACCCCACTTCACAACTACGAGAGGAGAACGAATTGAGAAGGAGTGAAAAGTGATGGAGTTTCGGTTATCAACCAATGGAGAAGAAACAAATTCCAACAAGAATAAGAGAAGGTTTCGTTAATGGGAGAAGGGTAGAATGATAATAAGGGAGAAAAGAGGTTTTGGTTATGGTGAGGAAACCGAGAGGGAAGATAAGAGAAATTTAGCTATGGTAAAGAGTGTAGCAGAGAAAGAGAGATGAAATGAAAAGAGAAATGATATGAGTGAGGAGAGGTTCGGTTATGGTGAAGTAAACAAGTTGTGGAAGATGAACAAGGGAGATTCAGCTTTTGGTGTTTGTCCACAACCAAGAAGAGAAAAGAAAAATGTTTACGGTGAGAAGAAGAAATGAATAATAAGCCACCCAAATGACTAAGGTTTCGGCAATTAGTGAGACAACTAAAAGTGAAACACGATTGATCAAAAAAAACAGAATGCTCTTCAAACGCACAAAAGCTAAGAAAATACTTCTACAATTTTGCACACACTCACACAAAAGACCCCTTTTCATTACCGAAATTCTCTCTTCAAAGACCCCTACATTCGGCCAACACCTCCACCACACACCATATCCATTGTTTTACTCCTCCAAATTCTCCCCATCACTTTTTCAAATTGGTTTGACCAATTCAATTCCTCAATCACCTCTCATCCATCCATTTCAAATGATTTGACTCATTCAAACTCCTCCTAGAAGAGTCCCAGCCGAATGCCACCTCCTCCTCTCCTTGAGCACAAAAAATAAGGCTCCACAATGCAACAGATGGGATTCGAACTCCTCTTCCTTTGCTCCAACAAGTGACGCCACACCACCTTGCCACTAACTCCCTCGTGGCATCAAATTACAACCAATCATACCTAAGGCCTGCATCCACTAGCTCTCCCCCTAAAGTACCCTAAAGAGAATATTTTACCAAAGCTCCGGCTCGAACTCGAGCCTTCTCAAGACCCCCAAACACACCAAATCAGTAAGCATAACTAGCCAAACGCATGAAATAGCACAAAATGCAGAACCCCTAATTCTAGGATGTTACAGAAAGGCAAATTGAGTTTGCGTTTTATCGGACCGTATGAGATCACAGAGAGGATAGGACCGGTAGCCTATCGATTCGCTTTGCCGTCTGAATTGGAAAAGATTCGTGACGTGTTTCATGTGTCGGTGTTGCGACGTTACCGATCAGATCCTTCGCATGTTATTACACCGACAGAAGTTGAAATTCAGCCTGATATGACATATGGTGAAGAACCGGTTAAAATTTTAGCACGGGAAGTTAAACAGCTAAGAAATAAAAGTGTAGCTCTTGTGAAAGTACTATGGCAATGACATGGGATAGAAGAGGCTACATGGGAGCCCGAGGAGGCTATGAGGAACCAGTACCCAAACCCTTTTACCGGTAATATTTTCGGGGACGAAAATCTCTAAGGGGGAGAATTGTAACAGCCCAATTTAAGGCCTAGTCAGAATAGTGGTTGTGAGACCACAAATCCGAAATAGAAATATGTGTTTTGTGATTTTTATGAGGCTTATGATGTGGTTGCATAATTGTGTGAAAATTTTATAAGGAAATTTTATTAATTAGTGATCAATTTGTCCACTAGGACTAAATTGCAAAGATTAGAAAATATGAGATTCTAGAAGAATCAAGTATGAAATAGAATTATAAGAATTATTAGAGGTCCTTAATTAGCAATTAGACCAATATAGATTATGATGGACAAAAATAGACATGGGAAGGAAAAATCTCAAGAAAGGACCATTAAGGGCATTTTTGTCATTTGGTAAATAAAAGATTAAAAAGGGAAAAAGAAGTCAAAATTGTGTCCATCTTCTTCTCCCACGGCCAAAAATCACTAAGGAGCCATAGATAGGGTTTCTTCAACTTCCAAGCTTGATAGTAAGTGCATCCTAGCCCCGTTTTTAATGTTTTTCGTATTTTTGAGATCCCCGTAGCTCGATTTAGCTATTTCTAGCTATATTTTGAGCTAGGGTTTATATTCAAAATTTTACCCATGTAAGACATGCATGTATTTTGATGTTCTAAGGGAGAATATGAAAGTTTGATGTATGATACACATCTTTTTCTAAGTGATTTTCATGAAAAATTCATAAAAGGACCAAATTGTAAAAGTTATAAAAATGGTCATACATGAGTGAAATAGTGAAAATTGAAGGTTGTTGTAGTTAAGAAAGTGATTCGGCTGGGCTTGAAATACAAGGAAGTTGAATAAAAATCATTTTACGAGCCTAGGGGCAAGAGTGTAAATATGAGAAAGTTTAGGGGCAAAATTAAAATTTTTCCAAAGTGTGATTCATGAGTCAATTTAGTCAATGTGAGCATTAAACCAATGAAATTGTTATTATAGATCAAGAAACACGAAGCCCGGACCGAAACTGAGGTAAGAACAAGGTGTTGGACTAAATTGAACATCTACACACATTTTGAGTACCGAGGTAAGTTTGTATTAAATTAAAGCTATACAATGTTATTATACTTGTAATTATTTTATTTTATGAGAAATGTATATAAATTCCATGAAGTTAATTTATGATGCTTCGATGAGATTGAAATGAAGATGTATTAAGTCTAAGTCCCAATTGAAGATTCGGAATAACGAGGATACCTATGTCATGACATGAGATAAGGAAGGTCCTGTATAAGACCATGTATGGGACATGGCATCGGCACCGAATGTAGGTCCCGTATAAGACCATGTCTGGGACATGGCATCGACACTGAATGTATATCCCGTATAAGACCATGTTTGGGACATGGCATCGACATTGAATAAGGAAGGTCTCATATAAGACCATGTCTGGGATATGGCATCGGCACCGAATAAGGAAGGTCCCGTATAAGACCATGTCTGGGACATGGCCTCGGCACCAAAGGAAGATCTCGTGTAAGACCATATCTGGGATATGGCATCGACATCTATGTACGATCTCGTATAAGACCATGTCTGGTACATGGCATCGACATCGAGTTAAGAAATCCCGTGTAAGACCATATCTGGGATATGGCATCAGCATCAAGAGGTGATCCCATGTAAGACCATATCTGGGATATGGCATTGGCATCGCGATACAAGAATGATGAGATTGAGTATCCTCTGGTATTCCGAGAAATTCAATGGGCAAAAGAGTTAAGTATGCAAAGATGGTAAGAGCGTAGCTATACATAGATGACAAAGAGTTACATTTATGGTGAGGATGATAATGATACAAGTTTATGTTCATGATAGTATAAGTGCTAAATTATGTGATGAAGTGATACAGGTACCATTAGTAAAATACGAGTTATGAGACCCTAATATGGTATGTAATGGGTAAGCGTAAGTATGAGTAAGTACGTTAAAGTACTTGAGAACTCGTGTTGTTATTGTTCTATGAGATGAATGGATTTTACCTTGAGTATTTATGTTGCTATTTTAATTCATGGAAACTTACTAAGCTATATGCTTACCCCTTTTCTTTTCCCTTTTACTTGTAGTTTCGCCAAGCTAGCTTGGGAATCGTAGGACGTCGGAGCTCGGATCACACTATCAACTATTCTTTTGGTATAGTAAAGTTGATTCATTTTGAGTATGGCATGTATAGAAACTTGGTCATTTTGTGTTATGTCATATTTGCAAGCCAAAGTGTTGACTATTAATGTTATACACTCATTTTGTAAATGGCCATTAGAAATTGGTCAATATTGGTCAAGTTTTATATCTTAATGATGATGAGTTCTATGAAGAGTATGAATGATTATTTGTGAGTCTTCATAGTGTATTATTGCCATATTATTTGTTGCTTGTGTTGGCATATATGTGTTTATGTTTTAGGGTGGCAATAGGCTTGGAAAATAGCCTTATAATTGTCCACACGGGTAGACACACGGGCGTGTGTCTAGGCCGTGTGTGACACACAGCCAACCCCATGGGTGTGTTGATAGGCCATGTGTCCCCTGCATCAAATTTGGAAGAATTTGATTCGCCACACGGGCCAGCACACGGGCGTGTGCTATTAAGGGTTTGCTGACGTCATAAACATAATACCTAGGTTTTTACACATGGGTGAGGACACGGGCGTGTCTAGGCCGTGTGAGGGACACGGGCCACAGACACGAGCGTGTGTTCGGCCGTGTGAAAACCCCTGAAGGTTTGAAATGAAAAATAAATTCCGCACGGGCTAGGAACATGGGCGTTGTGACCACATGGCCTGCCCACATGGGCGTGTTCCATTGCACACGGGCGTGTGGCCCTGTTTAAGGTAAAAAAATTCTAAGTGCTCAGAAGTTTCCAGTTTAATCCCGAAACCTCCCGAATGTATGTTTAGGGCCTTGTAGGCCCATAATGAGGATGTTAAGAATATGAATGAAAAGTTTTAAAGTTGAAACAAGATTTTATAGCCGAGAATATATGTTAAAGTAAGATAAGTTCGATAATGCCTCATACCCTGTCCCGGTGTTGGATACGGGTAAGGGGTGTTACAATAACGACTTACCTCGTATGGGAAAGAACGAAAACGAATGGCTATTCAACTACTTTCGATTTCCCCCGATCTAATTTCGTTTTCTTTGGTTCTTGATCTATACACATTCAAATTTAACTCTTCTATTCACCAAATCATTCAATTCAATCCATATACACATATTTAGGGCATTTTACAAATTAGCCCTCATATTTTTACATTTTAACACTTTAGTCCTCATTTCACAAAATCACAAAATACACAAAATTTCACATTTTTCACGCTTAGCCGAATTTTCATGGTGTTCATTTAAGCCCATATATTTCATTTATTTCACATTTTAGTCCTTCAATTTCTCATTTTCACAATTTAGCCCATAATACTCCAATTCATCAAAAATCCCAATACAAAACATTTTTATCTAACATCAAGCTTTCATGTTTCACCATTTAACGTCACAAAGCTCACAAAATCAACAATGGCATAACTCAAAATCATCATCAATTTCATGAATTAGGGCATGGGCTTAAGAGAACACGAAGCAACGATCACAAAAACATAGAAATTATCAAAAACCGAGCTAAAACCATACCTTAATCAAGCTTGTAAATGCCGAAGCCTAAAAACAACTTCCATGGCTTTCTTTTCTTTTGATTTTCGGCTAAGGATGATTAAAAATGATAGAAAATTGATTTTGTTTTAATAATATTAACTTAATAACCAAATTACTATTTTATCCATTAATTAAAATATTATAAAATCATTCATTTAATGGCCATTTATGTCAAATTCCACTTTCAATGGTTTAATATCAACATAAGGACCTTTCATTTAATAAGCCATGGCAATTAAGAACTTTAATCAAGTAGAACACAACTTTTACATTTTCTGCGATTAAATCCTTTTATCAAATCGGCACACAAACGGTAAAATTTTCATACGAAACTTTCACACATATCAAATCCCATGCTATAAATAAGGAAAATAATATTAAAATATTATTCTGACTCGGATTTGTGGTCTCGAAACCACTATTTTGACTAAGGTATAAACCGGGCTATTACAACTCTCCTCCTTAGGGATTTTCTTCCCCGAAAAGCTTACCATTGAATAGATTCAGATATTGCTCTCCCATAGCATATTCAGGTTCCCACGTAGCCTCTTCAACACCGTGTCGATGCCACATTAATTTTACTAACGTAATTTTCTTATTTCACAATTCTTTAACCTCGCGAGCTAAGATACGGATCGGTTCTTCTTCATAAGTCATATCGGACTGAATCTTTATCTTAAACGGAGAAATTACATGCGAGGGATCTGATCTGTATCGTTGAAGCATCGATACATGAAACATATTATGGATATTTTCTAACTCAGATGGTAGCAACAGTCTATAAGCAACTGGCCCAATACGCTCGATAATCTCATACGGCCCGATGAATCTCGGACTCAATTTGCCTTTTCTGCTGAATCGGAGTATTTTCTTCCACGGAGACACTTTCAAAAATACTTTATCACCGATCTCGAATTCAATATCTTTTCGTTTCAAATCTGCGTATGATTTCTCAACCCCGTGGATTTTATTTTCACTAAGTTCAGACCAGTACAGAGGTGTTCGACATTTCCTACCATACAAAGCTTCGTACGGTGCCATTTTATTGCTCGATTGAAAACTATTATTATACGCGAATTAAACCAATGGCAAATACAGTACCCACGTACCATCAAACTCAAGAATGCAACATCTCAACATATCCTCTAGTATCTGAATAATCCGCTCGGATTGACCATCCGTCTGCGGGTGAAAAGCAGTACTGAAGTGCAATTTTTTACCTAAAGCCTCTTGTAGTTTCTTCCAAAACCGCGAAGTAAACCTCGAATCCCTGTTAAACACAATAGATACTGGCACCCCGTGCAATCTCACAATATCAGAAATGTATAACTCAGCTAACTTATCAAGCGAATAATCCGTTCTCACCGGAATAAAATGAGCTAATTTTGTCAATCTATCAACTATAACCCAGATTGCATCTTTCTTCCTCAGAGTTAAAGGCAAACCTGAAACAAAATCCATCGTCGCTCTATCCTATTTCCACTCGGGAATCATAATCGGTTGTAATAAACCGGATGGTACCTGATGTTCAGCTTTAACTTGTTGACAGATCAAACATTTCGAACAAAATCAGAGATATCTCTTTTCATTCCAGGCCACCAGTAAAGTTATTTCAAATCATTATACATCTTTGTACTTCCCGAATGAACCGATAAGCGACTGCTATAAGATTCTTTCAAAATCAACTGAATCAACTCTGGATTTCTCGAAACACAAATCCGATCTCGGAATCTCAGACAATCATCATCATCAACTTGAAATTCTAAATCAGAGTTCAAATCACACTGAGCTCGTTTCACTAACATTTCATTGTCAACTTTTTGGGCATCACAAATCTGCTGTAAGAACAACGGTCTCGCTTTCAATTCGGGTAAAATCAAACCATCATCAGACAGAACTAAATGTGCATTCATTACAAGTAAGGCAAATAATGATTTCCGACTCAAAGCATCAGCAACAACATTTGCTTTTCCCAGATGATAATCAATCACAAGCTCGTAGTCTTTTAACAGTTCTCACCATCTTCTCTGTCACATATTGAAGTCTTTCTGAGTCATCAAATATTTTAGACTTTTATGATCTGAAAACACATGACATTTCTCATCGAAAAGATAGTGGTGCCAAATTTTTAGAGCAAACACGATCGCAGCTAACTCAAGATCGTGCGTCGGATAATTCTTTTCATGCGGTTTCAATTGTCTCGAGGCATAAGCTATAACTTTGCCTTCCTGCATCAAAACACATCCCAGACCATTCAACGAAGCATCACTATATATCACAAATTCTTTACCAGATTCTGGCTGTACTAACACTGGAGCTTCAGTCAATAGGGTTTTCAACTGATCAAAGCTTTTCTGACACTTTTCAGACCATTCAAATTTCACATCTTTCTAAACCAATCTCGTCAACGGAGTTGCAATCATCGAAAAGCCTTTTACAAACTGTCGGTAATAACCAGCAAGTCCCAGAAAAATGCGGACTTCAAACACATTTTTCGGAGGCTTCCACTCTAAAATAGCTGAAATCTTGCTCGGATCAACTCGTATACCAGATGCTGACACAATATGCCTCAAAAAGCCAACTTCGCGCAACCAGAACTCACATTTACTAAATTTTGCATACATTTGCTTATCACGCATAGTTTGTAGCACAATTCTCAAATGTTCGGCATTCTCAATTTCATCACGCGAATAAATTAAAATGTCGTCAATGAATACAACAACAAATCGATCTAAATACGGTCTGAAAATTCTATTCATCAAGTCCATAAAGACAGCAGGAGCATTTGTTAGTCCGAAAGGCATAACTAAAAATTCATAGTGTCTGTACCTCGTTCGGAAAGCTATTATCAGAATGTCTGAATCTTTTACTCTCAACTGATAATAGCTTGATCTCAGATCTATCTTTGAAAACACAGTTGCACCTTTCAACTGATCGAACAAATCATCGATTCTGGGCAGAGGATATTTGCTCTTAATAGTCACTTTGTTTAACTGACGATAATCAATGCACATTCTCATCGTGCCATCTTTCTTTTTCACAAACAGAACGGGAGCGCCCCAAGGAGAAAAGCTCGGTCGTGCGAAACCTCTGTCTGTTAATTCTTGCAACTGAGACTTCAACTCTTTCAA
The DNA here is from genome assembly GCA_025698515.1 of Gossypium sturtianum. Classification (NCBI taxonomy): domain Eukaryota; kingdom Viridiplantae; phylum Streptophyta; class Magnoliopsida; order Malvales; family Malvaceae; genus Gossypium; species Gossypium sturtianum. The sequence continues at coordinate 97,945,027 of CM046948.1, forward strand.
TTCTGTCGGAGCCATTCTATACGGAGCTATTGAGATAGGGGTCATCCCCGGCACTAACTCAATGCCAAACTCAACTTCTCATATCGGAGGTAATCCCGGTAATTCTTCAGAAAACACATCAGGGAACTCACAAACCATAGGCACAGATTCAACTTTCTTTTCTGTCACTTTCGTATCAATCACATACGCAAGATAAGCTTCACATCCCTTTTTCACATAATTCAGAGCTTTCATCGAAGATATTACGCCTGTAGCCCATTCAAATCACTAGATTCAATTCTAATTATCTTGTTATCCTGACTTCTCAATTCCATAGTCTTCCGTTTGCAATTCACAACAGCATCATGCAAATTTAGCCAATCCATACCCAGAATTATATCAAACTCATCAAAGGGTAATATCATTAGATCAGCCGGAAAACAGATATCTCGAAACATCAACGGACAATTCTTGCACACTTTGTCAACCAGAACACACTTGCCTAAGGGGTTCGATACTCTAATTACAAATTCAGTAGACTCTATAGACAAAGTCTTACTGGATACTAAGTTCATGCATATATATGAATGACTAGACCCTGGATCTATCAATGCAATCACAGAAGTATAATAAAGAGTAAAAGTACCGGTAATGATGTCTGGAGACGAAGCTTCCTCACGAGCTCGAATAGCATAAGCTCTGGAAGGCGCTCTCGCCTCAGATCTCGCAACTACATTTTTTGTAGCTCTCTGGCTGCCACTCATATTTCCCGTGTTTTTGGAAGGTCTACCCTTAGTTGAAGCATTATTCGACTTCGGATTCTGTACAATCTCTTGCTCAACAGACTCGGGACAGTTTTAGATAAAGTGATCTAAAGATCCACATTTGAAACAAGCTCGATCATTTAATCGATAATTGCCCGGATGTCTTTTACCACAATGTCTACACTAGGGTCGCTCAGATTTGACATTTCCAACACTTGTAATCGAAGTAGCTGGGGCTCAAAAGCTCGAATGTGATATCGTACGATCTCGCACAATCTCTACTCGAATGTCCCACATTAGCCTTTGAACGGCTATAATCATCTCGGAATTTCTTTGATACCGACTGATATGACTTACTCTTTGTTCATTTTCACACCTCTCTAGCTTTCGAATCAGCTTTTCTTTTCTCTTTCCCCAGTTCTTCAGCTTTACACGCTCGGTCAACAATCACAACAAATTCTTTTATTTCTAGAATTTTGACTAACAAACGGATATCTTCATTCAAGCCGTCTTTGAACCTTTTACACATTATTGCCTCAGTCGAGACACATTCTCGTGCATACTGGCTCAGTCTCACAAATTCTCACTCGTATTCTGTAACAGACATACGAACCTATTTCAATTCAAGAAACTCTTTGCGTTTCTAATCTATAAATCTCTCACTGATGTATTTCTTTCGGAATTCAGTCTGGAAGAAATCCCAGGTAATTCGTTCTCTAGGAACAATAGAAGTCAGATTTTTCCACCATTGGTAAGTTGTATCTCTCAATAAAGAAACGGCACATTTAACACATTCATCAGGGGTACATGACAACTCATCAAATACCCGAATCGTATTCTCAAGCTAGAACTCGGCTCTCTCAGTATCATCATCAGTAGTAGCACGAAATTCTTCAGCCCTATATTTTCTAATCTTATCAATCGGAGGTTTATTCAGACGAATCAGATCTATAACTTGGGAAGCTACGGGAACTTGCGGGGGCGGAGGTTGAGAACAGCCAGATTTGCTCTAACATACTGAGTGAACCACTCATTTATCATTTGGAAGAAGGCTTGTTTAGAATTAGACGGCGTTGTCCCTTGAGCGGGAGCAGGCGCATTACTTTCAACATCGTCAGCTACGGCTCGTTCGGGATCCATTTACTATACGAAAAACACATTTTTTCTGTCAGGATTCATCACACTATCACAGTTCGTATATATGGCATGTATAGCTAGACTCTCACCCGCTACGTTATTCTTAAAATCGACTAAACTGTAGCTCTGATACCAACAAATTGTAACACCCTTAACCTGTATACATCACCGGAAGAGGGATATGAGGCATTACTGAACATATTGAAACATATCACAAACATTTCATTAACATCAAACATTCAAAACCATTCCATAGCGAAAATATACACATAGAGTCCCTTTAGAAGGTCTACGAGACCTTAAACATGCTTTAAAGAAGATTTGGAACTAAACCGATCTCATGCGAAAACTTTACGAAACTTAGAAAATTTTTCTTTCAAAACAGGGCACACGCCCGTGTGGCTAGGTCGTGTGCCTCACACGGCCGTACCTTGGACCATGTCTCAGCCCGTGTGCAATACTGACTTGGGTCACACGGTCTGGAACACGCCTGCACTTCCTGCCCGTGTGGCATCCTGACTTGCTTCGAATTGCAACCTTGAGAGACACGGTCGAGACACACGCCCATGTGCTTAACCATGTGGGCAATTATAGGCCATTTGCAAGGCCAAATTGCCTCCCTTTTTGAGTCATACCTACAAGCATCAAACAAGCATCAATTCATGCCCCAAAGGCAGCAAAAAAACATACCAAATCATGCACAATTTGTTCCGTAATAACATCATATCAATTTCCCAAATCAACATGAAACTTACCAAAATTGACCATTCATGAGCACATCCATACATACTAAATTTTGCATCACATATCATGCACTAAATTCACTTCATAATCACATTCATTATCAAGCCATATCACATGGCTATATTTATACATTTCAAAACATAATCAAAGTTCTCTAGCCTATACATGCCATATTTCAAATGGTACCAAAATATAGTTCGATAGTGTGGTGATGATCCTTGACGATCCCCGAGCTCCCAGTAGCTTCGATAATCTATAAAACAATGCAAACACACACAAACTAAGCTTTCAAAAGCTTAGTAAGCCATATACAAATAAAATTATCATATAAAACAATTATAAACCATTTCATACATATGTTTCATGGCATAACACAATCACAAGTCATATTCCTCTTATATCTCAATTGATCATAACCACTTGCTCATAATCACATATCATGTAATGTAGCTCACCTATCATATAATCATATACATACATACCTTTCATTGCCAAATTTCATATACATACATACGTACCGGAAATTCAGATGCACATTCATATACTCATTCATTTTTCGGAATGCCCGTTGAACCGTTTAGAATCAAACAGGATACTCGAATAGCTCGGAAAGCTCATACAATGCCAACGTCCCAGACGTGGTCTTACATGTAATCAATATCGATGCCACTGTCCCAGACAGGGTCTTACACGAAATTAAATACAATACCGATGTCCCAGACATGGTCTTACATGTAAATAACAAATCGATGCCAATGTCCCAAACATGGTCTTACACGATAACTCATTTTGGAATCCTATGTCATGACATTTGTATCCTAACTATTCCTATGGTTCATAAGGGGCTTTTCGGACGTCATCGCATTATCGGAACTTCCCGAATTTCACATATTCAGCTCAAATAGTCATACATCACAATTCATTCACATATAAGTAATAAAAACTCAATTCATACACATTTATTTGTATATCGACTTACCTCGTACGGGAAAGAACGGAAACAAATGGCTATTCAACTACTTTCAATTTCCCCCGATCTAATTCTGTTTTCTTTGGTTCTTGATCTATACACATTCAAATTTAACTCTTTTACTCACTAAATCATTCAATTCAATGCATATACACATATTTAGGGCATTTTAAAAATTAGCTCTCATATTTTCACATTTTAACACTTTAGTCCTCATTTCACAAAATCACAAAATACACAAAATTTCACATTTTTCATGCTTAGCCGAATTTTCATGGTGTTCGTTTAAGCCCATATATTTTATTTATTTCACATTTTAGTCCTTCAATTTCTCATTTTCACAATTTAGCCCATAATACTCAAATTCATCAAAAATCCTATACAAAACATATTTATCTAACATCAAGCTTTCATATTTCACCATTTAAAATCACAAAGCTCACAAAATCAATAATGGCATAACTCAAAATCATCATCAATTTCAAGAATTAGGTCATGGGCTTAAGAGAACACGAAGCAACGATCACAAAAACATAGAAATTATCAAAAACCTAGCTAAAACTGTACCTTAATCAAGCTTGTAAATGTCGAACCCTAAAAACAACTTACATGGCTTTCTTTTCTTTTTATTTTCCACTAAGGATGATAAAATATGATAGAAAATTGATTTTGTTTTAATAATATTAACTTAATAATCAAGTTACTATTTTATCCATTAATTAAAACATTATAAAATCATTCATTTAATGGCCATTTATGTTAAATTCCAATATCAATGGTTTAATATCAACATAAGGACCTTTCATTTAATAAGCCATGGCAATTAAGCACTTTAATCAAGTAGAACACAACTTTTACATTTTCTGCGATTAAATCCTTTTATCAAATCGGCACACAAACGATAAAATTTTCATACGAAACTTTCACACATTTTAATTCACATGCTATAAATACGAAAAATAATATTAAAATATTATTCTAACTCAGATTTATGGTCCCGAAACCACTATTCCAACTAAGGTATAAACTGAGCTATTACAATCTTCTCCCTCAAGTGCTGAAATTTAGAAGGTCACCATAGCTAGGGTTTGCTCAACTTCCAAGCTTGATTGTAAGTACATCCAAGCCCCGTTTTTAATGCTCTTTACATTTTTGAAGTCGTTATCATCCGATCTATCTATTTCTACCATTAATTTAAGGAATAATCAAGGTATAGGGTTTGAACCATGTTAGAAATTTGTGTATTTTGATGTGTAATAATCAAGGTCTAGGGTGAGATAAAATTTCAAATGGGCATTTTGGTCATTTGGTAAATAAAAGAATAAAAAGGGAAAATCAAGCTAAAATCCTATCCATCTTCTCCCTCAAGTGCCGAAATTTAGAAGGTCACCATAGCTAGGGTTTGCTCAACTTCCAAGCTTGATTGTAAGTACATCCAAGCCCTGTTTTTAATACTCTTTACATTTTTGAAGTTGTTATCATCCGATCTATCTATTTCTACCATTAATTTAAGGAATAATCAAGGTCTAGGGTTTGACCCATGTTAGAAATTTATGTATTTTGATGTATAATGGTAGAAAATGAAGGTTTTGTGTTAGATAAATAACTTTTACTAAGTGATTTTTTTATGAAAATGCTTAAAAGGACCTATTTGTAAAAGTTATAAAATATGTAGTAAGAGTGTGTTTTAATGGAAATTATGGGCTGTTATAGTTATAAATATGGTTTGGCTAGGCTTGTACATTAAATAAATTACACACGTTTCATTTTACGAGCCTAGGGGCAAAAATGTAAATATGTCAAAGTTTAGGGGCAAAAATGTAATTTTTCCATAATGTGATTTTTGGACTGAATTGAATAATGTGAATAATAAATAAGTTAAATTTTCTATTATAGATCAAGAAAGACGAGGTGCGGACCTTGATCGGGGGAAAAACAAGGTTATTGACGATTAGGTCCATTTCTGCTATTTTTGTACCGAGGTAAGTTCGTATGTAAATAATGCATTGTTATTTATTCTTTAAATTGCTTTATGATTATATGAATTGTGGTTTATTCTTGAATGAAATCAACAAAGTTTGACAAACGAGAAATCTTGGTTGAACCTTAAAAATAGGTAGGATACAAATGTCATGACATTAGGGTTAGTTGAGTTACCTGTAAGACCATATCTGGGATATGGAATCGATATGAGATTTCATGTAAGACCATAGCTGGGCTATTGGCATCAATATGAGATCCCATGTAAGACCATATCTGGGATATGGCATTGGTATGGTACTATGTGTGTGAGATTTCCCGAGTATCCTGTAGTATTCCAAGTGGTTCAACAGGAAACTTAACGGCAAAGTTTAAGTTGTGAAAGACTATGGTACGGTGTGAAATATTATGGTAAGTTGCAAGTTGGTACAGGTATGTACATAAAACTCATGCTTAATGAGCTTGATATGTGATGAAACCTCGGATTGGTTTGATTGAGTAAGTTATGATGTTAAAATTTTAATAACATCTATGCTAAGCTTGATTATGAATTCACAATGACATTTATGTTAATTTACTTTATGTTAAATATATGTTAAAGTGTATATGATGCTTATTATTTGCATAAGAACTTACTAAGCTTTAAAGCTTACTCCCTTTCTCTTTCTCTTGTCTTATAGTGTCACCAAGCCAGCTCAGGGATCGAAGACGGTCGGAGATTCATTCACGCTATCAAATTATCATTTTGGGTTATGATTTCAATATTTTGAGTTATGGCATGTATAGGGACTTTGTAACATCCCGATTTAAGGCCTAGTCGAAATAGTGGTGCGAGACCACAAATCTGAGGTATATGTATGAGTTTTGAGGTTTATGCTATGTTTGCATGTTAGTGTGAAAGTTTCATGAAGCAATTTTGTTAAATTGCGGTTGAATTGTCCAAAAGGACTAAATTGCAAAAGTTACAAAATGTGAGATTCTAGAAGCTAATTGTATGAAATAGCTTTGGATTATCAATTAGAGGTCCTTAAATAGTAATTTTCCCAAATTCTAATTTTTGGACAAAAATGGGCATGAGTGGATGGTATTGGAAAAGTTTGACCAAGGGGCATTTTGGTCATTTATCAATTAAATGATTAAAAATGGGAAAAGATGATAGAATTTCATTCATCTTCTTCTCCAAGCTACCGAAATTTGAAGGGAGCCATTGTTAGGGTTCTTCAATTTTTCAAGCTTGCTAGTAAGTGCATTCAAGCCCCGTTTTTGATATTCTTCGTATTTTTGATGTCCTAGTAACATGATTAAGATATTTTTAGCTATATATTGAGCTAGGATTGATGTTCAAAAATGTAACCATGTATGACATGCATGTATTTTGATGTTTTATGGAAGAATATGAAGGCTTGATGTAGTAGAAACATCTTTTGCTAAGTGAATTCCATGAAAAATGCATGTAGGGACTAGTTTGTGAAAGTGTTGAGATTGGTCATACATGAGTGATTTAGTGAGAATTGATGATTTCTTTAGTTGAGTAAATGATTCGGCTAAGCATGAAAGTTGAATGAAAATCACTTTACGAGCCTAGGGACAAAAGTGTAAGTATGAAAAAGTTTAAGGGCAAAATGGTAATTTTGCTAAAGTTTGAGATAAGGGTCAATTTAGTCAATGTGTGCATTGATGAGTTGATTTATCATTATATATCAAGAAAGACGAAGCCCGGATAGAAACCGAGGCAAGGGCAAAGTAGTGGACTAATTGCACATCTCTATACTTTTTGAGTATCGAGGTAAGTTTACGTATGAACGATGCATTTATTTGTATACATTGTTAATGTTAGCTAATGTGTAGCATAATTGAGAACCTATTCAATTCTAGTGGAACGAATGAGATAGTAGTTGTGAATGGATGAATGTATTACAAGTAGACATGTGAATGTGTAGTGATAATGCTTGATAGTGGGCTAAGTGCGATACCACCTTGACACTTAACAATGATGGGCTGTGTGCGATACTATTGTTAAGCAGATTATTTAGTGAGCTATGTGCGGAATCACTATAATTATCCTTTGTGGTAGGCTATGTGCGATACTACCTTATGATCTGATTGTGGTGGGCTAAGTGCAAAACCACCGAGTAATTTAGCTGTGTGGATGTATTATTGAGAAATAATGATGTCTTGTATTTTGAGTAAATGTGATATTGAGTGCAAGGGTGCATGTCAATGATTATGAGTATGTGACTCATGATGTGTTGGAGATGTGGTAAGGGATAGAAAGAGTAAGCATAGTAGTGGATGTGAATTGCATATGTTAGTATAATGCTAATTATTGTTTAGCTTATGCTAGAATGCCTAAATTGTTTATGTGTAAACTTACTAAGCTCAAAGCTTACTCCTTTCTTTTTCCTTGTCTTATAGATAATAAGGATTGAATCGTGATACGCGGATTAATCGGAAGATCGCCCACACTATCAGCACACTCCGGTACATTAGACTTAATGTTTCGTATATGGCATGTATAGAGGCTAGATAAGTTAGTGAATTTTGTTGTATTGGCTAAGATGTGTTGGCCATTAGATGGATAAACTATTTTGTATAATGCCATGGTTGTTAGCTACTTTACTATATAAAAGATGTAGTTATCCTTGTAAGATTGTGTTTCAAAATGAGTTGGTTATGGATGTGCTGAATGAGTACATGTTGTGTATGCTAGAGGGGTGAGAAGAGCTTAGCAATTAGCTTTGTTCTTGTCCATGTGGATAGACACAAGGGCATGTGTCTAGGCCATGTGTGACACTGCAGCCGCCACCGGGCGTGTGACTTGGCGGTGTCACTTTGGCAGATTCGAGTGTTATAGGCCACGGGCTAGCCACACGGGCGTGTGTCTAGGCTTTAGGCCGTGTAAAGCAGTCAGTGTTCACCACGGGTGGAGAGCACGGGCGTGTGCCCTAGCCGTGGGACTTTGGAAGAATGCTTGAGTTTTGTGCGTGGTTTGTGGACATGGGCGTGTGTGACTACAGACGGGCGTGTATCATCTTACACGGGCGTGTGGCCCTGTTGGGATGGAAAAAAATTTTAAATTCGTAAGAGTTTCCGATATGGTCTCGAGAGCCCTCGTGTATATGAGTAAGGTCTCATAAGTTGAGAATGAGGTCGTTATGGTGACTAAGAGAGAGTAGTCACGTTGAGCTTAAGTGGCGATCAAGTAGTTTTATTTTGGTAATGCCTCGGGCCCGGTTCCGGCGTAGAATACGGGTAAGGGGTGTTACATTTAGTGGTATCAGAGCTATAGTTTAGTCGGTACTAGGACTACCGTAGCGGGTGTAAGGGTCTAGCTATACATGCCATAAGTGTACAATGATAGTGTGGTGGTTTTTGATGATTTTAAACCTTGTTTTATACCATATATGGATCCTGATCAATCGATTGCTGATGAAGTAGCTAGTAATGCGCCGGCTCCTGCGCAAGGAACCTCACCTGTTGAGAGTGGACCCGAGGTTAGGGGTCAAGGGGAAGAGGCTCGGGAAGCCTTTCTCCAGATGATGAGTAATTAGTACTCGGATTATGTTCGAGCGAACCCTAATGCTCAACCTCCTCCACCTCCTCCTATACCTCAGCTAATTCCAATAACTCCTCAAGGTATTGATGTAGTGAGGATATCAAAACCCCCGGTGGATAAGATTAGGAAACACAGGGCTGAGGAGTTTAGAGCTAAGTAGATGATGACCCCGAGAGGGCAGATTTCTGGCTAGAGAACTCAATGAGAGTATTCGATGAACTCTCTTGTACACCTGAAGAGAACCTGAAGTGTGCCGTATCTTTGCTGAGGGACTCGGCATACCATTGGTGAAAGACGTTGACGTCGGTAGTCCCGAGAGAGCGGGTGATATGGGACTTCTTTCTGGAAGAGTTTCAGTAGAAGTATATAAGCCGGGCGGTTTCATCGACCAAAATGTAAGGAATTCCTTGAGTCAAGCAAGAAAGAATGTGAGAGAGAATATGAGCGCGAATTTGTTAGGCTTAGCAAGTACGCGCAAGAATGTGTGTCGGCAGAGACCATCTTGTGTAAAAAGTTTGAAGACAGACTGAATGAGGATATCAAACTCCTAGTTTGTATTTTGGAGTTGAAAGAGTTTGTTGTGTTGGTTGAAAGGGCAAGTAAGGCCGAGGAATTGAGTAAGGAAAAGAGAAGGGTTGTGAGTGAAGCTCGAGATGCGAGAAAATGACCGATGGGCAAATCATATCAAGCCCAGTCAAAAAGTTCCAAGGAAGTGAATCCTCGGACGACAACACCAGTGGGATATCCACGTCGAGACTTGGACAACACTCATTCGGGTTCGAGAGTCCAAGCCACCTCGATGGAAAGTGTGGGCAATTCGAAGAACAAACCGGAGTGTCCATGTTGTTGTAGGTATCATACTGGAGAGTGTTGGGGAAACAACCGAAGTTGTTATAAGTGTGGTTCCCCCGACCATTTTATCCGAAATTTCCCCGAGAGGGATGACAAGGAAGAGAAGCAAGAGACAAGACCTAGCGATGTGTCTGCAAGGGGTAGACCACCAAGGAACCCGAGAGGTGGGACAAGTGGTAGAGGTGCGTCCAAAGACTCTACTGTGAGACCGGAGGGTCGGGCACCTGCGAGGATGTATGCCATTTGCGCTCGCGATGAGGCATCCTCCCCAGATGTGATAACGGGTACTTTTTCTCTTTTTGACACCTTTGTTATTGCTTTAATAGATCCAGGGTCTACTCATTCTTATATTTGCATGAGATTGGCATCTAGTTTGAGTATGACCGTTGAGTTTACAGATATTGTGGTTAAGGTGTCAAACCCGTTAGGTAAGCATGTGTTAGTGGACAAGGTGTGTAAGAATTGTCCTTTATTGATTAAGAGTCATTGCTTTTCGGTAGACCTTATGTTGTTGCCGTTTGATGAGTTTGACTTAATCCTTGGCATGGATTGGTTGACTACCCATTGTGTCTTAGTGAACTGTGGTAGTAAGTTTATCGAATTGCAATGTGAGAATGGAGATGTTGTTCGGGTTGAATCAGGTGGATCGGATAGTCTACCTGTGATGATTTCTTCCCTAGTGGCTGAGAAATGTTTGAGAAAAGGGTGTGAGTCCTATCTCGCCTTTATTTTAAATACTCAAGAGGTTGGAGTAAAGTTTGATACAGTGCCAGTTGTATGTGAGTATCCGGATGTATTCCAGAAAGAGTTACCCGGATTACCCCCAGAGAGAGAGGTCGAGTTTGGGATTGAGTTAGTTCCGGGAACGTCACCTATTTCAATTGCTCCGTATAGAATGGCACCTTTAGAGTTGAAAGAACTGATGGTTCAGTTGCAAGAGTTGACAGATAAGGGTTTTGCAAGACTGAGCTACTCATCATGGGGTGCTCCGGTACTATTTGTAAAGAAGAAAGATGGGTCTATGAGGTTGTGTATAGACTATAGGCAACTTAACAAAGAGACGGTGAAGAATAAGTATCCTTTACCAAGGATTGATGATCTTGTTGATCAACTGAAAGGAGCTACAGTGTTCTCCAAGATCGACCTGGGGTTTGGTTATTACCAGTTGAGAGTGAAACAGCAAGATGTGTTGAAAACTGCATTTCGAACAAGGTAGGGCCATTATGAGCTTTTAGTCATGCTGTTTGGTTTAACGAATGCACCTGCGATTTTTATGGATTTGATGAACCGTGTCTTCCGACCGTATGTGGATAAGTTTGTAGTTGTCTCCATTGACGACATATTGATCTATTCTAGGGATGAGAACGATCATGAGGAACATTTGAGAATTGTCTTGCAAACTTTAAGGGATAAGCAGTTGTATGCTAAGTTTAGCAAGAGTGAGTTTTGGCTCTGAGAGGTCGAATTCCTGGGACACATTGTGTCGGGTGATGTTGTCAGAGTTGACCCGAGTAAGATATCGGCTGTTGTGGATTGGAAACAACCGAGGAACGTGTCGGAAGTCAGAAGCTTCTTGCGATTGGCAGGATATTACAGATGTTTCGTAAAGGGGTTCTCTATAATTGCTACCCTGATGACGAAATTGTTGTATAAGGATGTCAAGTTTGATTGGACTGAGACATGTCAACAGAGTTTTGAGAGATTGAAAACAATGTTGACTGAGGCGCCGGTTTTGGTTCAACCAGAATCGAGGAAAGAGTTTGTGGTTTTCAGTGACGCATCGTTTAATGGTCTCGGTTGCGTGTTGATGCAAGAGGTTAAGGTAGTCGCTTAGGCCTCGAGGCAGTTAAAACCGCACGAGAAGAATTATTCTACTCATGATTTGGAGTTGGCTACGATTGTTTTCGCGTTAAAGATTTGGCGACATTATTTATACGGTGAGAAGTGTCGAATCTTTACGGATCACAAGAGTTTGAAGTATTTGATGGATCAAAAGGATTTGAATTTATGATAGAGGCTGTAACACCCCAAACCCGGCCTAGACGTTACGACCGAATCTAGTGTGTCACATAGGAGGTTTGTTAAAAAGCTAAGCGTAAGTTGAAGACATTGCATCTCTTTAAAACTTTGAGTTACGTTGCTTGTTTATAGAAACCCAGTTTATTTAGAGCCCTTTTTATGAAGTTATTAATGTTTTAACAACAAAATTGTTTTCGCTGTGAAAAATCAAACTTGAGTATTTGCGGGAACGTGATGTTTTTTAAAAAAAATGATTAATTATGTTTTAAGAAAATCCGGTATTTATGAAATCAACAATTATTAATAAAAACTTGAAAGAAAATTTAACCAGAGGCCTTATTATAAACGATTAAACCCACATAACAAAAATAATCTTAGAAATAAAGCAAAAAAGAAAATTTACTAAAGTTCGCGAGCGATGTTTCTAAAGTATGGCCTCCACTTAGTCATCCATGGCTCCAAATCCTTCACTGCTGGGAATTACCTGCGAGGTTAAGAAAAGAGGGGTGAGTTACGAGAACTCAGTATGTAATCCCCCTTACTGTTAATAACTGGGCCCGAGCCCATAAGACATCAAATTGGGCCTAAGCCCTATAAACATAGTAGTGCAAATGAATTAATGCAGCCCAACCCAAACCATCCAACACACCCCCGACCAGCCAATCACACCTGTGGGGATCAAGTCAACCCACCCCGCCGCTCACACCAGTAATGCAGTCAAGCTGCTAAACACAGAATATTTGTGGCTGAGCCACCGGAGTCATAATTACGTATATATATTGTGGCTATGCCACCAGGCTACACTGCTCTTCATTCAATATCCCGCCCCATGTAACATGATAAAATGCAACATACATATCAAGATATAGAAGTGTAATGAAAACACACGCACGTTACTAGACCACATTAAGAGTAAAGCAAACATTCAACCCAAGGAGGGTATTTTAGTAATTTTGCAACCCAGGGGTATTTCGGTAATTCGGGCCACTAAGGGCATTTTGATAAATCGGCCCAATAAGGGCATATTGGTAAATCGGCCCAGTAAGGGCATTTTGGTAAATCGGCCCAATAAGGGCATTTTGGTAAATCGGCCCAGTAAGGGCACTTTGGTAAATCGGCCGGCAAACACTGATTTTAGCAAAATTCAGAACTGAAGTTGTTTAAGCGAGTTATTCGATTCCATGCAGTACTCTGGTTTATTAAACATACGAATTACGGTGATTCAATTTTTACCAACATTGCAGCATATTACGAAACTACATGGTTACGGTGTGAGATTACACACCTGATTACGTGAAGAACTAAACACTCCTGCTCGCCGTCACCCTCACTAGCGCGAACAACCACGATTTGCTTATCGAAATCAGATGTCGACTCCCTTCCACAACCCGGCGGAAAATCCTGAATTGCTGACACCTTATGCCGTTTGAACTTAGGAGCAGGAGCTACGAGTCCACTCCCATTAGGCTCCCTTATCGATACCCCCTTAGACTGGCTACCACTTGCCTCCATGAAGAAATCTCGATCAGTAAAGTGCCTCAGTGAAAAATGGCGGTTGTCTAACAAGGGGTTTCGGCTCTTACCACGACTTCTCGAAATCTGAATGTTTAATGAGCAGAGAAGAGAGTTGCCTGATCCTTAACACAATCGGTCTAGGAAGAGATGAAGATTCGGTTATAGCAGAGAAAATGAAAAGAGAAAAGACGAACAGAAATCAGAGGAAAAACTCCCTATCGTAATCAATGGAGAACTGAACAAAGACAGATTCGGCTATGGGATTTAACCGAAGTAAACATTCCATATTGAGAGAAGAAAAGAAGGGATTAGTCGAGAACTAGAATTAAGAGAAATAACCACTTTGGCTATGTAAAACATAAGACCGAAAAGAAAAGAAAGAAGAGAAAGAATTACCATTACCTTGCGATTACAGATGAGTCAAAAGAGAATGAGATATTCGGCCAAGATGGGAGGTGATAAATCGCACAGAGAAAGAGGAGATGAAATGTTGAAGAGATTCGGCTATGGTGACACAAGAGAGAGCAAATGGTAAGGGAAAGGTAGAAAAGAGTAGACGAACAGTGAGGTGCAGAGAAGTTTCGGCTCAATGATGTTTAGGTAACAAACTAGGAAAAAGCATGAATACCCAAATGGAGAAAAGAGGGAGAGAAAACTATCAATTCGGCAAAAAGACTTTTTGAAGAAAAGACCCAAAAATGCACACACACACAAAGGGTTCGGTTTTGCTACCTATCTTCAAAATGCCGAATTTTCCTTGCTAAAACCACTCATAGCCGAAATTCACCTCCCACAACTCCCATATTCGGCCAACTCTCACCCACACTCACAAAATCCCTTGATTCTCTCCCCAAATCACTCCACCATTCACTCCCCATCATTTTTTCAAACTGATTTGACCAGTTCAAAACCTCCCTGGTAGAGTCCCACGCCAACTCCACCTCTTCTCCATCTTGGGCACAAAATAAAAGTCATTCTTTGCAGCATGTGGGATTCGAACCCCAACCCCTCCTGCTTCTACAAGTAACGCCACACCTCCTTTTCCCTTGCTCAACTTGTGTTAGCAATTTACCTACTAATTTCTCTTAAGCCTTGCCACCAACAGTCCTCCCTCCTAAAATGCCCAAAAACCAAAATTTTATCAGGGCTCAAACTTGACCCCAGACCTCCCTAGGGCCCCAAAACACCCTTAAACCACACACAGACCCAGCACAACATGCAATACCACAAATTTTACAGACCCCTAAATTTCAGGATGTTACAGAGGCGGTGGCTCGAGTTATTAAAAGACTTTTAGTTAGTCATTGATTACCACCCGGGAAAAGTGAATGTGGTTGCGGATGCCTTGAGTAGGAAATCCTTGTATGCTCTAAAAGTTATGAGCACGAGTTTAGCATTGTCTGATGATGGTGCTATATTGGCAGAGTTAAGAGCTAAGCCACTATTTGTTCAATAGATATGTGAGGCTCAGAGAAATGATAGTGAGATGCAAGCTAAGAGAGCTAAGTGTGGATCAGAAAGTGATTCTGATTTTCGATTGGGTTCGGATGGTTGTTTGTTGTACCATGACAGAATTTGTGTGCCCAGAGATGAAGAATTGATCCGAAAGGTTTTGCATGAGGCACATAGTGGTTATTTGTCAGTACACTCGCGTAGTACGAAAATGTACAATGACTTGAGGAAATTTTATTGGTGGCCGGGTATGAAAAGAGACATTTCTGAGTTTGTGGCGAAGTGTCTGATTTGTCAACAGGTAAAAGGTGAGCATCAAGTACCTTCAGGATTGCTTCAGCCAGTGATGGTTCTCGGATGGAAATGGGATCGGGTTACCATGGATTTTGTGACGGGGTTGCCTATGACTTCGAAAAAGAGAGATGCTGTGTGGGTTGTTGTGGATAGATTGACAAAGTTGGCTCATTTTATTCTAGTACGTGTTAATTATTCACTGGACAAGTTAGCCGAATTGTATGTTACAGAGATAGTGAGGTTACATGGTGTGCCTGTGTCTATAATATCAGATAGAGATCCGAGATTTACTTGAGGTTTTGGAAGAAAGTTGCAAGAGGCCATGGAGTACGAGGTTAAATTTCGATCTTGCGTTCCATCCACAAAGCAGATGGTCATCCGAAAGAGTGATTCAAGTTCTCGAAGATATGCTTCGATCTTTGTGTGTTAGAATTCGAAGGTAGTTGGGAGAGGTATCTACCTTTGGTCGAGTTTGCCTACAACAACGATTATCGATCGAGTATACTGGATGGCACCGTATGAAGCTTTGTATGGTCGTAAGTGTCGAACTCCTCTGTATTGGACCGAGCTTAGTGAGAAGCGGATCTATGGGGTTGATCTAGTAAAAGAGGCGAGGAGAAAGTGAAAGTATTCCGTAATAGTCTGAAAGTTGCTTGGACCGGCTGTAAGTCGACTGCAGATTTGAAAAGAAAGGAAATTGAGTTTGAGGTGGGTGACAAAGTGTTTTTAAAAGTGTCCCCGTGGAAGAAAATCATGAGATTCGTACGAAAGTGGAAATTGAGTCCGAGATTCATAGGGCCGTATGAGATTACAGATAGAGTTGGGCCAGTAGCATACCGGTTGGCTTTACCGGTAGAATTGGACAAGATCCATAATGTGTTCCATGTGTCGATGTTGCGGCGGTATCGCTCCGATCCTTCACCTGTGATTCCTTCAACAATTATTGAGATAAGACCGGATATGTCTTATGAAGAGGAGCCGATTAAGATCTTGGCTCGAGAAGTGAAACAGTTAAGGAATAAGAGCATAGCCCTAGTGAAATTGTTATGGCAAAAACACGGTGTGGAAGAGGCTACATGGGAACTAGAAGAAAACATGAGAGAGCAACATCCAAACCTTTTTACCGGTAAGATTTTTGAGGGCGAAAATCTCTAAAGGGGGAGAGTTATAACATCCCGATTTAAGGCCTAGTTAGAATAGTGGTGCGAGACCACAAATTCGAGGTATATGTATGAGTTTTGAGGTTTATGCTATGTTTTCATGTTAGTGTGAAAGTTTCATGAAGCAATTTTGTTAAATTGCGGTTGAATTGTCCAAAAGGACTAAATTACAAAAGTTGCAAAATGTGAGATTCTAGAAGCTAATTGTATGAAATAGCTTTGGATTATCAATTAGAGGTCCTTAAATAGTAATTTTCCAAATTTCTAATTTTTGGACAAAAATGGGAATGAGTGGATGGTATTGGAAAAGTTTGACTAAGGGGCATTTTGGTCATTTATCAATTAAATGATTAAAAATGGGAAAATATGATAGAATTTCATTCATCTTCTTCTCTAAGCTGTCGAAATTTGAAGGGAGCCATTGTTAGGGTTCTTCAATTTTTCAAGCTTGCTAGTAAGTTCATCCAAGCCCCGTTTTTTATATTCTTCGTATTTTTGAAGTCTTAGTAACATGAGTAAGCTATTTTTAGCTATATGTTGAGCTAGGATTGATGTTAAAAAATGTAACCATGTATGACTTGCATGTATTTTGATGTTTTATGGAAGAATATGAAGGCTTGATGTAGTAGAAACATCTTTTGCTAAGTGAATTCCATGCAAAATGCATGTAGGGACTAGTTTGTGAAAGTCTTGAGATTGGTCATACATGAGTGATTTAGTGAGAATTGATGATTGCTTTAGTTGAGTAAATTATTCAGCTAAGCATGAAAGGCTAGAAAGTTGAATGAAAATCACTTTACGAGCCTAGGGACAAAAGTGTAAATATGAGAAAGTTTAGGGGCAAAATGGTAATTTTGTTAAAGTATGAGATAAGGGTCAATTTAGTCAATGTGTGTATTGATGAGTTGATTTATCCTTATAGATCAAGAAAGATGAAGCCCGGATAGAAACCGAGGCAAGAGGAAAGTAGTGGACTAAATTGCACATCTTTATACTTTTTGAGTACCGAGGTAAGTTTACGTATGAACGATGCATTTATGTGTACACATTGTTAATGCTAGCTAATGTGTAGCATAATTGAGAACCTATTCAATTCTAGTGGAACGAATGAGATAGTAGTTGTGAATGGATGAATGTATTACAAGTAGACAAGTGAATGTGTAGTGATAATGCTTGATAGTAGGCTAAGTGCGATACCACCTTGACACTTAACAATGATGGGTTGTGTGCGATACTATTGTTAAGCATATTATTTAGTGAGCTATGTGCGGAATCACTATAATTATCCTTTGTGGTAGGCTATGTGCAATACTACCTTGTGATCTGATTATGGTGGGCTAAGTGCGAAACCACCGAGTAATTTAGCTGTGTGGATGTATTATTGAGAAATAATGATGTGTTGTATTTTGAGTAAATGTGCTATTGAGTGTAGGGGTGCATGTCAATGATTATGAGTATGTGACTCATGATGTGTTGGAGATGTGGTAAGGGATAGAAAGAGTAAGCATAGTAGTGGATGTGAATTACATATGTTAGTATAATGCTAATTGTTGTTTAGCTTATGCTAGAATGCTTAAATTGTTTATGTGTAAACTTACTAAGCTCAAAGCTTACTCCTTTCTTTTCCCTTGTCTTATAGAGGACAAGAATTGAATCGTGATACGCGGATTAATCGAAAGATCGCCCACACTATCAGCACACTCCGGTACATTAGACTTAATGTTTTGTATATGGCATCTATATAGACTAGATAAGTTAGTGAATTTTGTTGTATTGGCTAAGATGTGTTGTCCATTAGATGGATAAACTATTTTGTATAATGCCATGGTTGTTGGCTACTTTACTATATAAAAGATGTAGTTATCCATGTAAGATTTTGTTTCAAAATGAGTTTGTTATGGATGTGTTGAATGAGTACATGTTGTGTATGCTAGTGCAGTGAGAAGAGCTTAGCAATTAGCTTTTTTCTTGTCCGTGTGGATAGACACACGGGCATGTGTCTAGGCCAAGTGTGACACACGGCCAGCCGACGGGCGTGTGACTTGGCTGTGTCACTTTGGCAGATTCGAGTGTTATAGGCCACGGGCTAGCCACACGGGCGTGTGTCTAGGCTTTAGGCCGTGTGAAGCAGTGAGTGTTCACCACGGGTGGAGAGCACGGGCGTGTTCCCTAGTCGTGGGACTTTAGCAGAATGCTTGAGTTTTGTGCACAGTTTGTGGACATGGGCGTGTGTGACTACACACGGGCGTGTATCATCTTACACGGGCGTGTGGCCCTGTTAGGATGGAAAAAGTTTTAAATTCGTAGGAGTTTCCGATATGGTCTCGAGAGCCCTCGTGTATATGAATAAGGTATCGTAAGTTGAGAATAAGGTTGTTATGGTGATTAAGAGAGAGTAGTCACGTTGAGCTTAAGTGGCGATCAAGTACTTTTATTTCGGTAATGCCTCGGGCCCGGTTCCGGCGTAGAATACGGGTAAGGGGTGTTATAGACTTGGTCTTTTGTTATGTGTCATATTTGATTTGGCCATAAGTGATGTCTTCAATAGTTGATAATTCATTTTGTAAATGGCCATTTTATATTTGCGAATATTTGTTAAGTATATATGCATATGATGATGTTTTCATGAATGTGGGAAATTGCATGGTTTGAGATGCTAAGTATGTGATGTTTGTATGTAATAAATGATAGCATGTAAATGATATGTGGATGCCTTGTGTATGGCTGATTGGGTTGAAAGTATATGCTTGGATTGGTTCTATGTTTTGTTGTGTAGGTTGGTGCACGTAAGGGTGGCAAAAAGGCTTGGTAAATAGCCTTATATTTGTCCACATGGGTAGATACACGGACGTGTGTCTAGGCCGTGTGCAACACACGGTCTGTCCCATGGGCATGTGTTTCGGCCGTGTGTCACCTGCACCTTAATTGCTGCAAAATAGAATGCTCAGTAATGAGCACATAGGCAGAGACACGGGCGTGTATCTTTGCCGTATGGACGACACGGCCTCGAACACAGGGGTGTGCCCTGGCCGTGTGAATTTTGCACCTATTTTATGAAAAATTATAAAAATTTAATCGATCACACGGCCTAAGTACACGAGCATGTGACTTAGCCGTGTGACCTCAATTTGATGATGATGTCATAAACAAAATGCTCCCTAATTTGAACACGGCCTGAAGCACGGGCGTGTCATAGGGTCACACGGGCGTGTCCCGAACCCAGACGGGCTTATGACCCCTTTATCATGAAAAGTTTTCTAAGTTCTCCAAAAGTTTCCAAAGTTTTCGATTTAGTCCCGAACCACTTCTGATGCATAATTTGGGCCTCGTAGGCTCGTTTTAAGGACGATACGAATGTTTTTGAAAAGTTTTAAATTTGAGTGGAAATTCATGTCTCGATTTTGAATGTTTGCATGTGAATAAGTCTGGTAATGCCTCGTACCTTATTCCGGTGTCAGATACGGGTAAGGGGTGTTACAACAACCTTGGCATCATTCTTCGGATATGCCTTGACTTCAACCCACTTAAATACATAGTCTACTTCTACCAATATATACTTGTGACCAAAAGGAGGGAAATGACCAAGAAAGTCAATACCCCAAACATCAAATAGTTCTACCTCAATGATGTTTGTTCGAGACATCTCATTTTTGTTGGTGATGTTTCCAACCCTCTTGCATCAATCACAACTCTTTACGTAGGCATATGCATCTTTGAGTAGAGCTGGCCAAAAAAATCAAGCTTGCAATACCTTGGCTGCAGTATGTGAACCTCCGAAGTATCCCCCACTTGGAGCTGTATAACAATGATATAATATTTCATTACCTTGTTTTCTGCCACACATCTACTAATCATTTGATCTGCGCACTTTTTGAATAGGTATGGCTCTTCCCAAAAATAGTATTTCACATCATGAAGAAACTTTTTCTTTTGTTGATATGTCTTATCAAGCAGCATCAAACCACAGGCTAAATAGTTAGCAAAATTAGAAAACCAAGGGGTGTTATGGACATGATTTACCTTAAGTATGTGCTCGTCCGAAAATGTCTCCTGAATGGGTCTAAGCGATTAAGTTTCTTCTTGTGGCTCCAATCTGGATAAGTGATCTGCTACTTGGCTTTCTACCCCTTTTTCAATCTTGAATTTCTAGATCAAACTTTTGAAGTAGAAGTACCCATTGGATCAACCTCAAATTGGCATATTTCTTGGCAAGTAAATATTTAATTGCCGAATGATCCGTATAGACAGTCACATTGGTACCTACAAGATAAGATCAAAAGTTGTCAAAAGCAAATACAATAATAGGTAACTCTTTTTCTGTTACCGTATAATTCAGTTGAGCTCTCGTCAGAGTCTGACTTGCGAGTAGATGGAATGAAAAGTTTTGTTCCTTCGCTGGCCCATCACAGCTCCTACCGCGAAGTCACTTGCATCACACATTAACTCAAATGGCAAATCCCAATCTTGTGTGATGATAATTGGTGCCGAAACTAACCAATTCTACAAATCATTAAAAGATTTCAAGCATTCTTCATCAAAGTTGAATGTTGTGTCCTTCTCCAATAATTTGCATAAAGGTTTAGCAATTGTGGAGAAGTCCTTGATGATTTTTAGATAAAATTTGGCATGTCTTAAAAAGCTCTTAACACCCTTTACAGATGTTGGAAGTGGGAGTTTCTCAATAACATCCACCCTTGCTTTATCTACCTCGATTCCTTGTCTTGTTATTCGGTGCCCCAAAACAATATCTTCCCGTACAATGAAATGACACGTTTCCCAATTAAGTACAAGGTTTGTTTCTTTGCACCACCTTAGTACCTTAGCTAGATTGGCTAAGCAATTGTTGTAAGTGTCTCCAAACACTGAAAAATCGTCCATAAAATCTTCCAAAAACTTTTTCACCATCTCAGTAAGATTAGTCATCATACACCTTTAAAATGTATCAGATGCATTACATAAACCAAATGGCGTATGTCTAAATGCGAACATACCATAAGGACATGTGAAAGTTGTTTTGTGTTGATCCTCTGGTGCTATTGTGATTTGATTGTACCCCGAATACCCATCTAGAAAATAGTAATAGTCTCACCCCGCGAGTCTATCCAGTATTTGATCCAAGAACGACAAAGGAAAGTGATCTTTCCTAGTCGCCTTGTTCAACTTTCGGTAATCTATACAAATTCTCCATCCCGTAATTGTTCTGGTTCGTATCGACTCATTATATTCATTCTCTACGACCGTAATACCTCCTTTCTTTGGTACGCACTGGACCAGACTTACCCATGAACTGTCTGAGATGGGGTAAATTATACTTGCATCTAACCATCTGATGATTTCCTTTTTTTACCACGTCTTACATAATGGGGTTCAGTCTCTGTTGTCCATCAATTGTTCCGTTCTCACCATCTTTTAGTATGATCTTGTGCATGCATATGGATGGACTAATACCACGGATATTGGCTATGGTTCGTCCGATAGCCTTCTTGAATTGTTTCAACACTAAGATAAGTTTCTCTTCCTACTCTTTAATAAACTCTGTTGAAATAATCACAGGAAAAGTATAGGTGTCACCTAAATAAACATATTTTAAATGTGAAGGAAGCACCTTAAGTTCTAATTCGGGTGGCTCTTCGATCGACGCTTTTGGTTGAACATAATCTTCATTCTCTAATTCCAAATATTCAAAATGAGATTGTGGATTAAATCCTCTCTGGTTAGCTTCTAGTAATGCTAAATATTCCCCCATCTTCATCACTTGGAGGGTCTGACATTAAAATTTGTTCCAATGCATCCTCAAAAGAGTTGATTTCCCATTCTACAACTAAATCTTCTAGCTCAGGTACTGCAAAACATTCATCAATTGCATCAGGAAATCGCATAGTTTTTTAAAAAATTGAACGTTACCTAATCATCCTGAACACGCATGGTAAGCTCGCCCTTCTGCACATCAACAAGGGTCCTTCCAGTTGCTAGGAAAGGCCTTATCAGGATACTAAATGTAACACCCCTAACCCATCTCCAACACCAGATTAGGGTTACGGAGCATTACTATACAATTCAGAATATTTAACATCGAAACAGAAATTAATAAATACTTTCCATGTTAACATTTGATAACATAATTTAATTATAGCATAAATACTCTTATGGGCCTTAAATCGAGCCTAAGAGACCCTAAAAATAGTTTGGAAACATTCAGGGACTAATTCAAAACAAATAAAAATTTTTAGATAAAATTTAAAAAAAATTGTGAAACAGGGGTCACATGCCCATGTGGCCAGTCCATGTGACATAAACCAGACCGTGTGGGCATTTCAACTATGGGACACATGGCTGTGTCCCAACCCATGTAACTCACTGACTTGGGTCACACGGCCGTGTCGCAGGACGTGTGCCAAACCTTGTGAAACCTGCACCTGAAATTAATATGACACATGGCCGTGTGGGGTGGCCATATGTGGCACACGGTCGTGTGGCAGCCCGTGTCCCAGGGCATGTGCAGCACAAATTTCCCCTAAACCAAGCTATTTCAAACCCTATTATTGCATACCAAAACACACCATGTAACAGCCCGTTTTTTAGTAGTGTCAGAAACAGTGGTTTCAAGGCCACCAAATCCGATGAGTAAGTTCGTAATTATTATTATTCAATATTTACAAGGAAAATATGATTTTTTAATATGTTTTTTTATTTGATAAATTATGTTATATAAGCAATTTATGAAGTTCAAGTGGTATGACCCTAAAGTCAAGTGGTTTTAGAAAATGAGGTATCGGGACCTTGTTTCTATAAACCGAGTAATAAATATTTTTTATAAATATTTACGGAATGTTATTAAGGTGGTATTAAAGTTTCGTTGAAAATTTTTAACATTTCGATAGTTAATTAATTAAAAAGGACTAAATTGTAAAATATATAAATTTTGATCACTATTTGATTTGAGTGATTAAATGGTTACTTGAATAAAGGAAAAAGGACTTAAATGGTAATTAGACCATTCATTAGGTTAGTGGACAAATATGAACATGACTTTGGTGTTTTATTTATTTATTAACCAAGGTTAAAATGGTAATTTGATTATTAATTAAATTAAATAAAACATAAGTAAAAAAATATGGTTGTCATCTTCCTTTTTCTTTTGTTTTTCAACCGAAATCCATGGCTATGGAAGCTAGGTTTGGCCAACCATGTTTCCTTGCATGTAAGTCCCTAAGCTATCTATTTCTAATCATTTTTATGTTTTTGAGATCGTTGCAACTAGGTCTAGCTAGCCCGTACCTTGGATTTTGAAACTGTTAAAGATTTTGAATGTTACATGGAAACACGAAAATATACACACTTTTTCATGCCCTTTTTTACTCAAATTCATACAGTTTCGATAAAATTCTTGTCGAAAAATATATAATTATTATAAAATATTTAAATTACACTCAAATTATGAAAATGTTGAATTTTAATTAATTTTATATCAAATTTTGATTAATTTTGATTATTTTCGACAGATTTGCGCAAAGGGCAAAAAATGGCCCGGCAAACACTACTAGAAGCACAAAGCCGAGAAGCAATTTTGAAGCATCAAGGTGAATTAATTTTTCAGCCTAATATGGTCCAAATTATGTGTATTAATTCATAATATAATTAATTTTAATTTTAGTCCAATTTAATTTGAGTTAAATAAATTATTATTAATTAATTATGAAAAGTGGCCTAGTTGAGCTGAACCGATCCAACCGAGCACTGGACAGCCCAAAACCGTCCCACATGTTGACCCAATCAGCTTTATTGGATGATTATTTGGCTTGCAAAATGGTCCTTGAAGACTCCTTAAAATTGCATTCAAACCCCTCCCCTATTTATGCCTTTCTAGATTTGCCCCTACCTTAAAATAGCATGTTTGAAATCTTCAAACATGCCACATGTGTGGCCGGCCATGGGGGGAGTATTTGGCTGCAGATTTTGGCTATTTTTAGCAGATTTCTCAACCTATAAATACCCCCATTTGCTGCTCACTTCAAACACATCTCAACCCTTCTCATCTCTTCACCTCTCTCATTTTTCTCTCTTCATTCCCTTCCATTGTTCTTCATTTTCTTCCCCTATTTCCTTGCCGATTTCACCTCTTGGAAAAGAGTCAATCAACCACCATTTGGAGAAGCATTCAAGTGTTCGTAGAAGCCTCGGTTCGACAAGAACAAGCGGAGAAGGAGGAGTGGAGCAAATTAGTTAAGCCACGGAGAAAACACCAGATTTGGCTCTTGTTCCCTATCATTTTAATTTTGTTGTTGTTATGATGAACATGTCTATGAATATTTGTGATGTTGATATGTTTAATTTAATTAATATAGTTTAAATTTAATTCGTGTTAGTTGATTTCATTTCATCTACTTAATTTATTAAAATTGTGTTTGTGTTGTTATAGGCCTCGGTAAGATGTTTGATTAAGTAAAACCATGGCTAAGTTATTCTTGCATTATAATTGTAAGGTAACTAATGAACTAATTATTTAAATGGATTGAAATTGTAATTAATTGACACAATACTTAATCAGTGCATGTTTAATCATCTAAGGTAGCTGAGGGTTAAATTAGCAACGGTATCTAGCGATACATTAGCCTTGCATAACTTGCAAGATTATTGTGATTAAACTGTTCAAGGTAGAAATACATTGTTACCTCGCGTAATCTTTTATGTGCTTATGAGATTGAATTAATTGTTTGAATTGGCATAGAGATATGTACAAGAGATTGTTTTAATTTCATAAGTATGTATGTGCATTAACACATTTGCTTATTAGAATTTGTTTAATCAGTTGAATTGACATAGAGATATAGTCAAGAAATAAATGGATTTTTGTAGGTAAGTATGTTCATAAGTTAGCAAATTACCGAGTTGCCGTGAATTTATTCGTAACAACATGAACATGAGTTTAATAATTCTAAGTTAAGAAATGCAATTAATCTAGCACAATTATGTCATTTTGATTAAAATCATCTTTTGAAATCGTGCATTGGACCTTTTATTTTATTTTTATTTATTTTACTTAGCTAAAATCCTAGTTTTTAATCACCTCCCCAAATCAAAATATTTTCCTTCACCAAAGTGTTTTAAATTAATTTCATAAATAATTCTTTTCAAAGTCCCTGTGGGTACGATAACTCGACATTTACTTGTCACTTTATTACTTGTTGAGATTGTGTACACATGCACATTTCTATCGTTCCAAGTTTTTTGCGCCGTTGCCGGGGATTGTTTTTAAAAGTCCTTATTTTTGAATTTGTTAATTTTGCATTTTGGTTTATTTACCTGTTCAATTTTAACTTAATTAATCTTTCTATGTTTATTTCAGGTGTTTATGAGTATTTGACCGAACTATCGATTTACTTCTTGTAGACCTTGAGATTGAAAGAACTTTTCGACAGCGAAGAAGACAAGAAACTCAGAGAAGGACTGAAGAGATGAACTTCAAAAATTTGAATCAAAGAAATGGAGCAAACCCTGCTCAAAATCCTATCCTTATTGCTGATGATAGGGATAGAGCTCTGAGACAGTATGCCGTGCCAGTGTTTCATGATCTTAATCCGGGTATTAGGAGACCCAAAATCGAGGCACAACAATTCGAGCTGAAGCAGTCATGTTCTAGATGCTTCAGATAGTGGGCCAATTCAGTGGAATGCCTACCGAAGATCCTCACCTACACTTAAGATTGTTCATGGAGGTGAGCGATTCTTTCAAGTCAGCCGGAGTACCCGAAGATGCACTACGATTGAAGCTATTCCCATATTCGCTAAGGGATAGAGCTCAAGCCTGTTTGAACTCATTGCCACCAAATTCAATTTCCACATAGCAAGAGTTAGCAGAAAGATTCCTCATGAAGTATTTCCCGCCTAGAAAGAATGCTAAGTTGAGGAACGAGATCACTGCTTTCCAAAAAATGGATGATAAGTCCCTGAATGAGGCATGGGAAAGGTACAAAGAATTATTATAGCAGTGCCCTCATCACGGAATCCCATATTGCATCCAACTTGAGACGTTTTATAATGGTATTAATGTAACATCTTGATTTAGGGCCTAGTCGGAATAGTGGTGCGAGACCACAAACTCGAGGTTTGTTGAATGAGTTTTTGAGGTTTATGCTATGTATGCATGCTAGTGTGAAAGTTTCATGAAGCAATTTTGTGAAATTGCGGTTGAATTGTCCAAAAGGACTAAATTGCAAAAGTTGCAAAATGTGAGATTCTAGAAGATATTTGTGTGAAATAGCTTTAGAATATTAATTAGAGGTCCTTAAATAGCAATTTTCCCAATTTCTAATTTTTGGACAAAATTGGGCATGGATGAGTTAAAATAGAAAGTTTATCAAAAATGGCATTTTGGTCATTTAACAATTAAGTGATTAAAATAGGAGAAAAGATGACACAATTCATTCATCTTCTTGTCCAAGGCTGCCGAAAATTGAGAGAGCCATTGTTAGGGTTCTTCAAAATTTTCAAGCTTGCTAGTAAGTGCATCTAAGCCCCGTTTTTAATATTCTTTGTATTTTTGAAGTCCTTGTAGCATGAGTAAGCTATTTTTAGCTATTTGATGAGCTATGATGGATGTTCAAAAATGTTGCCATGTATGACATGCATGTATTTTGATTTTTTATGGAAGATTATGAAAGCTTGATGTAGTAGAAACATCTTTTGCTAAATGAGTTTCCATAGAAAATGCATGTAGGGACTAGTTTGTAAAAATCTTGAGTTTGGTCATACATGTGTGATGTAGTGAGAATTGATGATTGCTTTAGTTGAGTAAGTGATTCG
This sequence comes from Gossypium sturtianum, assembly GCA_025698515.1. NCBI lineage: Eukaryota > Viridiplantae > Streptophyta > Magnoliopsida > Malvales > Malvaceae > Gossypium > Gossypium sturtianum. The sequence continues at coordinate 97,972,251 of CM046948.1, forward strand.
GCTAAGCATGAAAGGCTAGAAAGTTGGATAAAAATCACTTTACGAGCCTTGGGGCAATAGCGTAAATAGAAGAAAGTTTAGGGGCAAAAGGGTAAATTTGCCAAAGTATGAGATGTGGGTCAATTTAGTCAATGTGTATATTGATGAGTTGAATTATCATTATAGATCAAGAAAGACAAAGCCCAGAACGAAACTGATGCAAGAGCAAAGTGGTGGACTAAATTGCACGTTTCTATACTTTTGAGTATCGAGGTAAGTCTATGTATAAACAATGCATTCATACTTACAATTTGTTAATGCTAGCTAGTGTATAGCATGGTTGAGAATGATTAAGAACCTATGTGGTTCAAGTGGAATGAATGTGATAGATTTTGTGAATGGATGAATGATTGAGTAAATAGATATGTGAATGTGTAGTGATAATGCTAAAAGATGGGCTAAGTGCGATACCATCTTAATGCATAATGACGATGAGCTGGCTATGTGCGACGCTATCATTGGGTATATTGTCTAGTGGGCTATGTGCGAAACCACTACGATTACCTTTATGGTAGGCTAAGTGCGATACTACCTTATTTATTGATTGTGGTGGGCTAAGTGCGAAACCACCGAGACATTAGCTGTGTGGATTAGCTGTGTGGATTAGCTGTGTGGATGTATTATGAAGAAATAATGATATGTTGTATATTGTGTAAATGTGATATTGAATACAGGGGTGCATGTCAATGGTTATGAGTAAGTGACTCATGATGTGTCGGAAATGTGGTAAGGGATAGAAAAAGTAAGCATAGTTGTACATTATATGTTAGTATAATGCTAATTGTTGTTTAGCTTATACTATGGTGCTTAATTGTTTATGTGTAAACTTACTAAGCTCAAAGCTGACTCCCTTTCTTTTCCCTTGTCTTATAGAGCAAAAGTGTTGAATCGAGATACGAGGATCAATTGGAAGATCGCCCACACTATCAGCACACTCTGGTATATGAGACTCAATGTTTTGTATATGGCATGTATAGGGGCTAGACAAGTTAGTGATTTTCTTTGTAAATGGCTATGATGTGTTGGCCTTTAGATGGATAATCTATTTTGTATAATGCCATAGTTGTTGGCACTTTATTATATGAAAAGATGTAGTTATCTATGTGAGATTGTACATCATATGAGTTGATTATGGATGTGTTGAATGAGTGCATGTTGTGTATGCTAGAAGGGTGAAAAGAACTTGGCATATAGCTTTGTTCTTGTCTATGTGGATAGACACACGGGCGTGTGTCTAGGCCATGTGTGACACACGGTCAGCCCATGGGCGTGTGACTTGGCCGTGTGTCCCCTGCATGTTAGTATTTTAAATCAGAATAGACCACGGACTAGCCACACGGACGTGTGCCTAGGGCGTATGGGTTAATCAGTGTTGGCCACGAGTTAGCCACACGGGTGTGTGTCTAGACTCTAGGCCGTGTAAGTGAAGTCAGTGTTCACCACGGTTGGAGAGCATGGGCGTATGTGTCTACACACGGGCGTGCATCATCTTACACGGGCATGTGAGCCCTGTATAAAAGAGAAAAATTTTAAGATCGTAAGAGTTTTCGATATGGTCTCGAGAGCCCTCGAGTGTTTGAGTGAGGTCTCGTAAGTCGAGATTGAGGTTGTTGTGATAGCCAAAGAGAGTGGTCATGTTGAGCCTAAGTGGCGATCTTGAGGATTTTAATACGGTAATGCCTCGTGCCGGTTCTGGCGTTGAATACGGGTAAGGGGTGTTACATTTAATGGTATTAGAGCTATGGTTTAGTCGGTTCTAGGACTACCGCAGCGGGTGTAAGAGTCTAGCTATACATGCCATAAGTGTAGAATGATAGTGTGGTGGCTTCTGATGATTTTAAATTTTGTTTTATATAGAATATGGATTCCGATCCATTGACTGCTGATGAAGCAGCTAGTAATGCGCCAGCTCCTGCGTAAGGAACCGTGCCTGTTCAAAGTGGACCCGAGGCTAGGGGTCAAGGGGAAGGGGCACGGGAAGCCTTTCTCCAGATGATGAGTAATTAGTACTCGAATTACGTCCGAGCGAACCCTAACGCTCAACCTCCTCCACCTCTCGTATACCTCAGCCATTTCCTGTGGCTCCTCAAGGTATTGATGTAGTGAGGATATCAAAACCCCTGGTAGATAAGATTAGAAACACGGGGCTGAGGAGTTTAGAGCTAAGGTTGATGATGACCCTGAGAGGGCAGAGTTCTAGTTAGAGAACTCGATGAGAGTGTTTGAGGAACTCTCTTGTACACCTGAAGAGAGCTTGAAGTGTGTCGTATCCTTACTAAGGGACTCGACATACCATTGGTGGAAGATGTTGACGTCAGTAGTCCCGAGAGAGTGGGTGACGTGGGACTTCTTTCTGGAAGAGTTCCAGAAGAAGTATATAAGCCAACGATTTACTGATCGGAAAAGGAAGGAATTCCTTGAGTTGAAGCAAGGAAGAATGTCAGTAGCAGAATATGAGCGTGAGTTTGTTAGGCTTAGCAAATACGCTCAAGAATGTGTGTCGACAGAGACCATTTTGTGTAAGAGGTTCAAAGACGGACTGAATGAGGACATCAAACTCCTAGTGGGTATTTTGGAGTTGAAAGAATTTGTGGTGTTGGTCGAAAGGGCAAGTAAGGCCGAAGAGTTGAGTAAAGAAAAGAGAAGGGCTGTGAGTGAAGCCCGAGATGCTAGAAAGAGGTTGATGGGCAAGTCGTATCAAGCCCAGTCGAAAAGGTCCAAGGAAGTGAGTCCTAGGACGATAGCACCAGTGGGTTATTCGCATCGAGACTTGGGCAATACTCGTTCGGGTTCGAGAGTCCAAGCTATTTCGTTGGAAAGTGTGGGTAATCCAAAGAACAAACCGGAGTGTCCAAGTTATGGTAGATATCACACCGGAGAGTGTTGGGGTAATAGTCGAAACTGTTATAAGTGTGGTTCCCCCGACCATTTTATCCGAAATTGCCCCGAGAGGGATGATAAGGAAGAGAAGTTAGAGATGAGATCCAGTGATGTGTCTGCAAGGGGTAGACCACCAAGGAACCTGAGAGGCGGGAATAGTGGTAGAGGTGCATCTAGAGACTCTACTGTGAGACCGGAGGGTCGGGCACCTGCGAGGACGTATGCCATTCGCGCTCGTGAAGAGGCATCCTCCCCTGATGTGATAACGGGTACTTTTTCTCTCTTTGACACCCTTTTTATTGCTTTAATAGATCTAGAGTGTACTCATTCTTATATTTGCATGAGATTGGCATCTAGTTTGAGTATGACTGTTGAGTCTACAGACTTTGTGGTTAAGGTGTCAAACCCGTTAGGTAAACATGTGTTAGTGGGCAAGGTGTGTAAGAATTGTCCTTTGATGATTGAGAGTCATTGCTTTCAGGCAAACCTGATGTTATTGCCGTTTGATGAGTTTGATTTAATCCTAGGCATGGATTGGTTGACTACCCATAGTGTCTTAGTGAACTGTGGTAGTAAGTTTATTGAATTGAAATGTGAGAGTGGAGATGTGGTTCGAGTTGAATCGGGTGGATCGGATAGTCTACCGGTGATGATTTCTTCCTTAGTGGTGATAAATGTTTGAGAAAAGGTGTGAGTCCTATCTTGCTTTTGTGTTGAATACTCAAGAGGTTGGAGTAAAGTTTGAAACAATGATGAGTGGTATGTGAGTATCCGGATGTATTCGAAAGAGTTACCGGATTACCTCCAAAGTGAGAGAGGTTGAGTTTGGGATTGAGTTAGTTCCAGAAGCGGCACCTATTTCGATTGCTCCGTATAGGATGGCACCTTTAGAGTTGAAAGAACTGAAGGTTCGGTTGCAAGAGTTGACAAATAAGGGTTTTGCAAGACCGAGCTACTCACCGTGGGGTGCTCCGGTATTGGTTGTGAAGAAGAAATATGAGTCTATGAGGTTGTGTATAGACTATAGACAGCTTAACAAAGTGACGGTTAAGAATAAGTATCCTTTACCAAGAATTGGTGATCTTTTTAATCAACTGAAGGGAGCTACAATGTTCTCCAAGATAGACCTGAGGTCTGGTTATTATCAGTTGAGAGTAAAAGAGCAGGATGTGTTAAAAACTGCATTTCGGACAAGGTATGGCCATTATGAGTTTTTGGTTATGCCGTTTGGTTTGACGAATGCACCGGTGATTTTTATGGATCTGATGAACCGTGTTTTCAGACCGTATGTGGACAAGTTTGTAGTTGTCTTCATTGACGACATATTGATCTATTCTCGGGATGAGAACGATCATGAAGAACATTTGAGAATCGTCTTGGAAACTTTAAGAGATAACCAGTTGTACGCTAAGTTTAGCAAGAGTGAGTTTTGGCTCTGAGAGGTCGGATTCCTAGGACACATTGTGTCGGGTGATGGTGTTAGAGTTGAGCCGAGTAAGATATCGACTGTTGTGGATTGGAAATCGCCGAGGAACATGTCGGAAATTAAAAGTTTCTTGGGATTAGCAGGATATTACAGACATTTCGTAAAGGGGTTCTCTGTGATTGCTACCCCGATGACGAAACTATTGCACAAAGATGTCAAGTTTGAATGGACTGAGACATGTCAACAGAGTTTCGAGAGACTGAAAACAATGTTGACTGAGGCGCCAGTTTTGGTTCAACCAGAATCAGGGAAAGAGTTCGTGGTTTACAGTGACGCGTCGTTTAATGGTCTCGGTTGTGTGTTGATGCAAGAGGGTAAGGTAGTCGCTTATGCCTGGAGATAGTTGAAACCGCACGAGAAGAATTATTCGACTCATGATTTGGTGTTGGCTGCGATGTTTTCGCGTTAAAGATTTTGCGACATTACTTATATGGTGAGAAGTGCCGAATCTTTACGGATCACAAGAGTTTGAGATATTTGATGAATCAGAAGGATCTAAATTTGCGACAGAGACGGTGGCTTGAGTTGTTGAAAGACTATGAGTTAGTCATTGACTACCACCCGGGAAAAGCGAATGTGGTTGCAGATGCCCTGAGTAGGAAATCCTTGTATGCTCTAAGAGTTATGAGCACGAGTTTAGCATTGTCTGATGATGGTGCTATTTTGACAGAATTGCGAGCTAAGCCACTATTTGTTCAACAGATATGTAAGGCTCAGAGAAATGACAGTGAGATGCTAGCTAAGAGAGCTAAGTGTGAATCAGAAAGTGATTCCAATTTTCGAGTGGGCTCGAATGTTGTTGGCTGTACCGTGACAGAATTTGTGTACCAAGAGATGAGGAGTTAATCCGAAATGTTTTGCATGAGGCCCACAGTGGATGTTTGTTAGTACATCCAGGCAGTACGAAAATGTACAATGACTTGAAGAAGTATTATTGGTGGCCGGATATGAAAAGAGATATTTCAGAGTTCGTGACAAAGTGTCTGATTTGTCAACAAGTGAAAGCTGAGCATCAAGTGCCTTCGGGATTGCTTCAGCGAGTGTTGGTACCCGAATGGAAGTGGGATCGGGTTACCATGGATTTCGTGACAGGGTTGCCGATGACTCCGAAAAAGAGAGATGCTATGTGGGTTGTTGTGGATAGACTAACGAAGTCGGCTCACTTTATTCCAAAGACGTGTTGATTATTCCTTTGGATAAGTTAGCTGAATTGTATGTTGCAGAGATAGTGAGGTTACATGGTGTACCTGAGTCTATAATATTGGATAGGGATCCGAGGTTCACTTCGAGGCTTTGGAAGAGGTTGCAAGAGGCTTTGGGAACAAAGTTTAATTTCAGTACTGCGTTCCATCCGCAAACCGATGGTCAGTCTGAAAGAGTGATTCAAGTTCTCGAAGATATGCTTCGATGCTGTGTGTTAGAATTCGAGGGTAGTTGGGATAGATATCTACCTTTAGTCGAATTTGCTTACAACAACAGTTATCAGTCAAGTATACGGATGGCTCCTTATGAGGCCTTGTATGGTCGTAAGTGTCGGACTCCTTTGTATTGGATCGAGCTTAGTGAGAATCGGATCCATGGAGTCGATCTTGTGAAAGAGACTGAGGAGAAAGTGAAAATAATCCGTAATAGTCTGAAAGTTGCTTCGGATCGATGTAAGTCGATCTGCGGATCTAAAAAGAAAAGAAATTGAGTTTGAAGTGGGCGACAAAGTGTTTTTGAAAGTGTCCCCATGGAAGAAGATTATGAGATTTGGACGAAAAGGAATATTGAGTCCAAGATTCATAGGGCCGTATGAGATTACTGAGCATGAGTTGGGCGATGTAGCTTACCGGTTGGCTTTGCCGGTAGAGTTGGAAAAGATTCATAATGTGTTCCATGTGTCGATGTTGTGACGGTATAGCTCCGATCCTTCACATGTGATTCCTTCGACGGAAATTGAGATAAGACCGGACATGTCTTATGATGAAGAGCCGAATAAGATCTTGGCTCGAGAAGTGAAACAGTTGAGAAATAAGAGCATAGCACTAGTAAAAGTGTTATGGCAGAAACACGGTGTGGAAGAGGCTACGTGGGAAACGGAAGAAGCTATAAGAGAGCAACATCCAAACCTCTTTACTGGTAAGATATTCGGGGGCGAAAATCTCTAAAGGGGGAGAGTTGTAACATCCCGATTTAAGGCCTAGTCAGAATAGTGGTGCGAGACCACAAATCTGAGGTTTGCTGAATGAGTTTTTGAGGTTTATGCTATGTATGCATGCTAGTGTGAAAGTTTCATGAAGCAATTTTGTGAAATTGCGGTTGAATTGTCCAAAAGGACTAAATTGCAAAAGCTACAAAATGTGAGATTCTAGAAGCTCTTTGTGTGAAATAGCTTTAGAATATTAATTAGAGGTCCTTAAATAGCAATTTTCCCAATTTCTAATTTTTGGACAAAATTGGGCATGGATGAGTTAAAATAGAAAGTTTATCAAAAAGGGCATTTTGGTCATTTAACAATTAAGTGATTAAAATAGGAGAAAAGATGACACAATTCATTCATCTTCTTCTCCAAGGCTACCGAAAATTGAGAGAGCCATTGTTAGGGTTCTTCAAAATTTTCAAGCTTGCTAGTAAGTGCATCTAAGCCCCGTTTTTGATATTCTTTGTATTTTTGAAGTCCTTGTAGCATGAGTAAGCTATTTTTAGCTATTTGATGATCTATTATGGATGTTCAAAAATGTGGCCATGTATGACATGCATGTATTTTGATGTTTTATGGAAGATTATGAAAGCTTGATGTAGTAGAAACATCTTTTGCTAAATGAGTTTCCATAGAAAATGCATGTAGGGACTAGTTTGTAAAAATCTTGAGTTTGGTCATACATGTGTGATGTAGTGAGAATTGATGATTGCTTTAGTTGAGTAAGTGATTCGGCTAAGCATGAAAGGCTAGAAAGTTGAATAAAAATCACTTTATGAGCCTTGGGGCAATAGCGTAAATAGGAGAAAGTTTAGGGGCAAAAGGGTAATTTTGCCAAAGTATGAGATGTGGGTCAATTTAGTCAATGTGTATATTGATGAGTTGAATTATCATTATAGATCAAGAAAGACAAAGCCCGGATCGAAACCGAGGCAAGAGCAAAGTGGTGGACTAAATTGCACGTTTCTATACTTTTGAGTATCGAGGTAAGTCTATGTATAAACAATGCATTCATACTTACAATTTGTTAATGCTAGCTAGTGTATAGCATGGTTGAGAATGATTGAGAACCTATGTGGTTCAAGTGGAATGAATGTGATAGATTTTGTGAATGGATGAATGATTGAGTAAATAGATATGTGAATGTGTAGTGATAATGCTAAAAGATGGGCTAAGTGCGATACCATCTTAATGCATAATGACGATGAGCTGGCTATGTGCGATGCTATCATTGGGTATATTGTCTAGTGGCCTATGTGCGAAACCACTACGATTACCTTTATGGTAGGCTAAGTGCGATACTACCTTATTTATTGATTATGGTGGGCTAAGTCCGAAACCACCGAGACATTAGCAGTGTGGATTAGTTGTGTGGATGTATTATCGAGAAATAATGATATGTTGTATATTGTGTAAATGTGATATTGAATGCAGAGGTGCATGTCAATGGTTATGAGTAAGTGACTCATGATGTGTTGGAAATGTGGTAAGGGATAGAAAGAGTAAGCATAGTTGTACATTATATGTTAGTATAATGCTAATTGTTGTTTAGCTTATACTATTGTGCTTAATTGTTTATGTGTAAACTTACTAAGCTCAAAGCTTACTCTCTTTCTTTTCCCTTGCCTTATAGAGCAAAAGTGTTGAATCGAGATACGAGGATCAATTGGAAGATCGCCCACACTATCAGCACACTCTGGTGCATGAGACTTAATGTTTTGTATATGGCATGTATAGGGGCTAGACAAGTTAGTGAATTTTGTTGTAAATGGCTATGATGTGTTGGCCTTTAGATGGATAATCTATTTTGTATAATGCCATAGTTGTTGGCACTTTATTATATGAAAAGATGTAGTTATCTATGTGAGATTGTACTTCATATGAGTTGATTATAGATGTGTTGAATGAGTGCATGTTGTGTATGCTAGAAGGGTGAAAAGAACTTGGCATATAGCTTTGTTCTTGTCCATGTGGATAGACACACGGGAGTGTGTCTAGGCCATGTGTGACACACGGTCAGCCCATGGGCGTGTGACTTGGCCGTGTGTCCCTTGCATGTTAGTATTTTAAATCAGAATAGACCACGGACTAGCCACACGGGCGTGTGCTTAGGGCGTGTGGGTTAATCAGTGTTGCCTACGAGTTAGCCACACGAGCGTGTGTCTAGACTCTAGGCCGTGTAAGTGAAGTCAGTGTTCACCACGGTTGGAGAGCATGGGCGTGTGTGTCTACACACGGGAGTGCATCATCTTACACGGGCGTGTGAGCCCTGTATAAAAGAGAAAAATTTTAATATCGTAAGAGTTTTCGATATGGTCTTGAGAGCCCTCGAGTGTTTGAGTGAGGTCTCGTAAGTCGAGATTGAGGTTGTTGTGATGTCCAAAGAGAGTGGTCATGTTGAGCCTAAGTGGCGATCTTGAGGATTTTAATACGGTAACGCCTCGTGCCTAGTTTCGGCGTTGAATACGGGTAAGGGGTGTTACAATCAATGCTCACACGAGGATGGTAGTGGGCGCTTCTGCTAACAGTGCTCTCCTTTCTAATCTTACAATGAGGCTTATGAAATCATCGAGAGGATTGCCCAGTAACAATTATCAATGGCCAACCAATCGAGCAGCGTCAGGAAGACGAGTCACTGGAATACATGAAGTAGACTCTTTAACTTCACTCGCATATCAGGTATCCTCAATATCCTCAATGCTAATTTTTTTTACCACTAATGGGTTTAATAGTTTTGCAGCACAGCCACTGAATCAATTTGAAAATGTAGCCTGTGTCTATTGCAGGGAAGGACATCTGTTCAAAGAATGTCTATCGAACCCAGAATCTGTGTATTACATGGGTAACGAAAACCAAAACCGAGGAAGGAAAGGACTACAATTTAATACCCCTAACCCATATATGGTGTCGGAACAGGGTTACAAAGTATTACCAGAACATACAGATCAGAAAAAAAATATATGTCAAATCAAATAGCAATCATATCAGAAACCAACCGTAGTCAAGCATAATGTCCCTTATATGAGCCCTCGAGGCCCAAAATACATGTTGGAGATAAGTCGGGACTAAACCGGGTACTCAAAATTTTTTTTAGAAAATATTAATTTTTTTTAAAAGTGCAGGGGACACACGCTCGTGTGGTCAGGCCATATGTCTCACACGGTCAAGAGACACGCCCGTGTCTTAGGCCGCGTGGACATTTGAAATAGGGACACACGGCCGTGTCCCAACTCGTGTCCAAAATTATGAGCTCACTAACTTGGGTCACACGGCCAAGCCACACGCCCATGTGCTAAGCCGTGTGAGCATACTGACTTGCATAAATAAGGTGCAGGGGTCACACGGCCAAACCACACGCCCGTGTGCTAGGCCGTGTGAGCATTCTGTTTTATTCTGTTTTTAAAATATAGGGGACACATGGCTGAGACACACGTCCGTGTGAATGAAATAGGCCATTTTCAAGCCACATTTCTCACCCCAAATTTGCCATCAAACTAACCAACATTTTAGAACTTCATCAAGCCATTACAAGGTATTCAAATTAAGCCAAGATCATACATGAAATGTTTTCACATATATTCAATTTTCCAAACTTACCTATTTATCCAAACACATATATGTGCATATTATTACCAAATAATCTACTTGAAACCAATTATTAATATACCTATATGTTCACATACAACCAATATGCTTTTAGGCACCTCATATGCATATTCGACTACTATTTTACCTTTCCTTATTTAACCAAAAATAATCTCACACATCAATATTATAAGGCAAATTGTACACATACCAAAATACCAAAACTCATATAGGCTAACATTTAGCCAAAATAACCTATACATGCCATTATAACCAGAATCAGATCATCAAAATTACCAATAGAACCGGTGGATAGTGTGATATAGCTCCGACAAGCTTCCAACCCATTCAAGCTTCCGATAATCTGTAAGGTAAATAAAAACAAATACATAACCAATGAATGCTTAGTAAGCTCGTATGATCTTTGATTATATCAATTCATTTAAAATATGAAATTTATACATATCAAGAATAATCCAGTATTGATACCACAATACTCATGAAGCTATATTCATCAACTTACGAGGTTAATAAATTCACAGCATCACTTGTACAAAAATATCCCAAGCTTAGTAGGATTTTAATTAATTTTAACTCTTCCAAATTTATTTATTTTCATTTTCTTTTCTTTACTTTCCACACTCATTTCATGTGCATGACTCACAAGTCATAAGCAGATCATTCAACCATGGTCTCAAGCTAGTGCATTTAAACAAAGCCTTTTTCAAATTAATCACATGATAAGTAATTTCATACGAAATTGCATAATTTAAACCTTACCACTTTTTCATGAGCACTAGCATATTTTCACTAGAGTACTTACCATTTCAATTCATCATATAAATAAATATATTACCTTTCAACCAATAGCTTGGCACTTGTCTAAACATCAAACAACAGCACTGATTAGCGTACTTGAACATTTTACATATAAATTCAACATTGATAGACTTATTTTCTAGACATATCACCCTTCAGTTTGTTACTCGTCTCAACTTACATAATTTCCTTGTATCAACATATCAAAGATATTCACATATGTACATGTCATGTAATCCATGCAATAGCTCATAATTACGAATGTACATAGTCATCAGGCAAGTTTCATACACATGTATCCTCCATCTCATATTTCAACATATCACGTAATATCATTTTCATGTATTTCAGGCATATACAAGTATTAATTCATTTCGAACTAATATTATTTCATGTCAGAACTTTGTCCGTTGAACAATTTAAAATATCGATGGATACACGGGTAGTACACTTGAAGTGTACAAAATGTAATCCATCAATTCATATTCAAGAGTGCTTATTAGAGCACATAATCGGAAAGCTCTCTCTCGAGCCATATAACGGGAAGCTCATGTGAGCCATGTAACGGGAAGCTTATTTGGGCTATATAATGGGAAGCTCATAAGAGCCATAATCGGGAAGCTCATGCGAGCCAATAACGGGTAGCTCCAAAGAGCCATTAATCGGAAAGCTCATGATAGCCATATATCAGGAAGTTCAAGCGAGCCATATTGGGAAGCTCACAAAGATCCTTTAATCGTGAAGCTCACGAAGAGCCATATAATAGGACGCTCATAAGAGCTACGGTGTGCCCACAACACATGCAGGATCACGACTGATCGGGATGCTCCGAAGAGCTATTAACGGGAAGCTCGTAAGAACCATATAATGGGAAGCTCGAGAGGGCTTATAACGGGATGATCTTTCAAGCTATGGTGTGTCTACAACATATGCAGGACCACAACCAATACGGGAAATCCTGTATCCATCGAATTTCATTTATTCAATCGGGACTTGATGTTTGTCAGGTATTGTCGGATATAATATTAATTTCATATTCATAGCAACAATACAATCACATACACAATATTCATTTCAAGTATATAAATATACACAATTTAGTTAAACGAACTTAATACTTGTCGCACGTCTTTGAATTTACGTTATTTTATAACACAATAAATTGTATACTAACATATATTTATTGATTTAATCACAATATAACCACATAATAACATTCAATTTAATCAAAATTATATATAATAAAGTTCATACGAACTTACCTGGCTAAATTACAGAATTACCAAAGTTTAGGGGTATTTTGGTAATTTTTCCATTTTCCTTGATTTTCCACTCGATTTTGAACTAAATAAATAATTTCATTCAATTTATTAATTTAAACAATAAAACAATTCACTTCGTGTAATTTGGTCATTTTAACATTTTTACAAAATTGCTCCTAAAGTTTTAGTTTTATTCAATTTAGTCTCTGAACTCAAAACATGCAAATTAACCATTTTTAATCCAAATAAAAGCTAGCCAAATATTCATGGCATTCAACACAGCCGATTTTGGCAATAATTTCACAACAAACTTTTGTATTTTTACCATTTCAACAATTTAGTCCCTAATCAAAAATAACTTAATAAAATACTTGTAATTAACAACTAATATCTAAAATTCATCATTTAACATCAAGAATAATATGTATTCATCAATGGAAACATCCAAAATCTTTAACAAAATCAAAAACAAATGTAAGGTTTAGTTGGACCTAATTGTAACAATCTCAAAAATATAAAAATTACAAGAAACGGGTAAGAATTGAACTCACATGAAGCAAAATTGAAGAACCAGCTCAAGGAGCTCTCCCATGTCTATTTTTGAACAGAAATTGAGGAAGAAATGTCCAGAAAACCTTTAAATTTAATTTGTTTTATTTTAATTTCATCAAATTTACAATTTTGCCATTAAATGGCCTTATTTTATTATTTTTTTTCTCTTATGCCGCCTCATCACTTTATTTTAGGCATATTTATTCCTTAAGTCCTCCTTTCTTTATTAATGAGGCCATTTAATCTCTTATTTCTTATAATTAACAAGTTTTTCACCCTTTTCAATTTAGTCCTTTTTAATTAATTAACTATCAAAATGTTAAAATTTTTCTACGAAACCTTAATACTAGCTTAATGACATTCCATAAATATTTATAAAAATATTTATGGCTTGGTTTATAGAAATGAGGTCTTGATACCTCATTTTCTAAAACCACTTGAACTAGGGTTTTATCACTTGAACCTAATGGAAACACGAAAATTTATACACTTTTTCATGCCCTTTTTAACTCAAATTTATGCAATTTCGATTAAATTATTGTCGGAAAATAATTAAATATTATAAAATAATTAAATTGTGCTAAAAATATGAACATGATGAATTTTAATTAATTTTATAGTTAATTTTGATTAATTTTGACTATTTTCGACAAATTCGCACAAATGGCGAAAATTGACTCGGCAGACACTGCTCAAAGAATAAACCCGAGAAAAAATTTAAAGTATCGAGGCACATTTATTTCCAGCCCAAGATGGTCCGATTATGAATATTAAATCATAAAAAAATAATTTTAATTTATTCCCAATATAATTTGGGCTAAATAAATTATTATTAATTAATTATGGAAAAGGGCCCATTCAAACCACACTGGTTGAACCAATTTCACTGAACCGAACAAGGCAAAGAATTGGGCAGCCCAAACCATCCATATGCTAACCCAAATCAGCTTATTAGCTGATTAATTAAGCTTGCAAAGAAGCCCTTGAAGACTTTTCAAAGTTGCATTCAACCCCCTCCACAATTAGTGGCTTTGTAGATTTGCCCCATGCCATATTTAGCAAAGTTGAAGCCATCAACTTTGCCACATAGATAGCCGGCCAAGGGGGGTCTATTTGGCTGATGGGATTTGCTATTTTTAGCAGCCAAAATCAGCTATAAAAGCCACCCCTTGCTGATCATTCAAAGCATCCCTCACACCAACAACATTCTATCATTCTCTCTTATCTTCTCTCAAGTTTTCTCTCTTCTTTTCCATTCCATTTCCCCTTTCTCTTGTGCCGATTTATCCTCTTGGGAAAGAGGTGTTATTCAGCCATCTTGGGCAGCAATCAAGTATTCATAGAAGCCTTGCTTGGCGAGGACAACAGAGACGAAGAACGGAACAACAAGTCAAGCCTCGGAGAAACACCGGATTTGCCTCTTGTTCCCTATCTTTTTAATTTCTATCGTTTATACGATGAACATATCTATGAATATTATTGTTGTTGAAATGGTTATTTTAATCAATTTAGCTTGAATTTAATCCGTGTTGGGTTGACTGCATGACGCCCTTCTGAATTATTAAAAATATGATTATGCTGTTATAGGTCTCGATAAATTGCTTGATTAAGTAAAATCATGCTTAAATTATTCTGGCATTATAATTGTTTAGATAACTAAAGAATTAATTATTTAAACGGATTGAAATTGTAATTAATGGACACAATACTTAATCAGTGCATGTTTAATTCTTCTAAGGTAGCTGAAGATTAAATTAGCATTTTATTTGGCAATACATATGCTTGCGTAACTTGCAAGATTGTTGTTATTAAATTGTTTCAAGGTAATGACACTTTGTTACTTCACAAAGTCTTTTATATTCTTATTAGGTTGAATTAATCGTTTGAATCGACATATGAATATGCGAAAGATTGTTTAATTTAATAAGTATGTATGTGCAATAACATGTTTACCTTTATAAATCTGCTTAATCGGTCGAATGAACAAAGAAATATGTACGAGAGATGAATGGATTTTTTATTTGTAAATATGTTCATAAGTTAGCAAATTACCGAGTTGCCGTGAATTTATTCGTAACAAGTATAAGCATAGGTTTAATAATTCTAAGGTAAGAAATGTAATTAATCCAACACAATTATATCATCTTGATTAAAATCAGCTTTGAAATCGTGCATTAGAACTCTATTTTATTTTATTTTATTTTACTTTGTTTTCTAGTTTTTAATCATTTTTCTAAACCAAATATTTTTCCTTCACCAAAGTGTTCAAAATCATTTTCATAAATAATTCTTTTACAGTCCCTATGGGTACGATACTCGACATTTACTTGTCACTTTATTACTTGCTACGATTGTGTACACTTGCACATTTCCACTGTTCCAAGTTTTTGGCGCCGTTGCTGGGGACTGTTTTTCAAAGCCATTATTTGTGAATCTGTTTTACATTTTGGTTTATTTATTTTCCTATTGAATTTTTTACTTACTTAATTTTTATGTGATTATTTCAGGTGTTTATGAGTATTGACTAGATTATTGACTTACTCCCTGTAGACCCTGATATAGAACGAACCTTTCGACAACAAAGAAGACAAGCGAACCAGAGAAGGACCGAAGAGATGAACTTCGAGAATATGAATCAAGAAAACGGAGCAAACCCTGCTCAGAATCCTATCTTTATTACTGATGATAGGGATAGAGCCTTAAGAAAATATGCCCTGCCAGTGTTCAATGATCTTAATCCGGGTATCAGAAGACCTGAGATCGAGGCACAATAATTCGAATGAAGCTACCATGTTCCGGATGCTTCGCACGGTGGGCCAATCGGTGGAATGCTCATGAAGATCCTCATCTTCAATTAAGACTATTTATGGAAGTGAGCGATTCTTTCAAGTTAGCCGGAGTTCCCGAAGATGCCTTACGATTGAAGCTGTTCCCATATTCGCTAAGGGACAGAGCTCGTGCCTGGTTGAACTCATTGCCACCGAACTCCATTTCTACATGGCAAGAATTAGCCAAGAGATTCCTCATGAAGTATTTCCCGCCAAGTAAGAATGCTAAGCTGAGGAACGAGATCACTGCCTTCCACCAAATGGATGATGAGTCCTTGTATGGGGCATGGGAAAGATTTAAAGAGTTATTACAAAAATGTCCTCATCATGGAATCCCACATTGCATCTAACTTGAGACATTTTACAATGGTCTCAACGCTCACACGAGGATGGTAGTGGACGCTTCTGCTAATGGTGCTCTCCTTTCTAAGTATTATAATGAGGCTTGTGAAATTATCGAGAGGAATTTTAGCAACAATTATCAATGGCCAACCAGTCGAGCAACGTCAAGAAGATGAGTCGCTGGAATACATGAAGTAGACGTTCTTACTTCACTCGCATCTCAGGTATCTTCAATTTCCTCAATGCTTAAGAATCTTACCACTAATGGGTCTAATAGTTTTGTAGCACAACCGCCTAATCAATTTGAGAATATAGCCTGTGTCTATTGTGGGGAGGGACATTTGTTTGAAGAATGTCCGTCGAACCCATAATCTGTATACTACATGGGCAATCAGAACCAAAACTGAGGAAGGCAAGGGTTGCAATCAAATTTTTATAACCCATCATGGAGAAACCACCCAAATTTTTCCTGGAGTAACCAAGGGGGCTGGAACCAGTACTACTTACACCCAACCCAGACCAACCCAGCTACCTAGTTTCCCTCAACAAGTTTAGAAACCAGTTCAAGCTGAAGCAACCAATTGCATCGAGAGTTTGCTGAAGACATACATAGCAAAGAATGATGCCTTAATCCAGAGCCAAGCAGCTACATTGTAGAATTTTGAGAATCAAGTGGGCCAGCTTGCTACTGAACTCAGGAACCAGCCACTAGGTGCTCTACCTAGTGACACGGAGAATCCGAGAAATCTGGGGAAGGAACATTGTAAAGCGTTGACATTGACGAGTGGAAAGACAGTAGAGCCCAACACTGTCGAAGTTAAAAAAGAGCCAGCTGACGCTCAAGATTCAGAAGAAGTTTAACCAAGTGTTGAAATCCCATGTAACATCCCGGTTTAGACCCTAGTCAGAATAGTGGTTCGAGACCACAAATCTGAGGTCGTAAAAATATTTTTATGATATTTTCTGTGTGAATGATATGTGACATAGTCGGTGTGAAAATTATGTGTGATAATTTGATCGTTTGTGTGCCAAATTAAAAAGAAAGGACTTAATTGCATAAGGTGTAAAAGTTGTGTGCTAATTTTTAAGTACTTAAGTGTTGTTGGCTTTTTAAGGTAGAGTCCTTATGTTGTTATTAAACCATTAATAGATTGTATGGACAAAAATGCCTAAGGTTAGTGGATTTAAAATGTTTATAATAAGGCTATTTTAGTAAATGGTTTATTAAATGATTTATAATAAAACAAAAACATGAATTAGTGGAATTCATGCTCATCTTTGTCGAAAATTGAAAGAAAAGAAAAAGAAAAAGAAAAAGAAAGCTAGGTTCGGCCATGGGTTTCCTTTGGTTAAGGTATGTTTTTGCTTCGGTTTTTGATGATTTCTACGTTTTTGTGATCGTTGCTTTGTGCTCTAGCTAGCCCATGTCCTAATTTTTGAATTTGTTGGTGATTTTGTAAGATGCCATTGATGCTATGTTGAGCTTTGTGATGTTTTATGGTATTAAATGAAAGATATTAGTTAGATGGATATACTTTGTTCATGATTTTTGATGAATTTAGTTAAATAGGGCTAAATTGAAGAAATAACAAATTGAAGGGTTAAAATATGAAATAAATGAAATGTGTGGGTTTGTTTGGATATTAGTAAAATTCGGCTAAGATTGTGCTAGGTGGAATTTGGTGAGTTTGATGATTTTGTGAACTAGGGACTAAAGTGTCGAAATGTGAAAACATGAGGGCTATTATGCAAAATACCCTAAATGTGTGTATGTGGGCTAAATTGAATGAAATGATGATTGAATGGATTGATTTTAAATGTGTATAGACCAAGAGAGAAGAGGTTCGGATCGAGATCGAGGCAAAGATAAAGTGCTCGATTAATCGACTGTATCAATAGTTCAATGTTCGAGGTAAGTTCGAACATAATACCCGTATTTAACTATGTTTAATGCTATGAAATAAGTGGTGTGATATTATTACAAAATGGATTCTATTTGATAGATTGAGTTAAATGGCACTAAGTGTGCGTATTCGAAAACATGATCAGGATAAACAGCACTGTGTGTGCGGAGTAGTATAAGCTTCAGCTTTGTGGTTGGCACTGTGTGTGCAATGCCGATTTAAGATCGGTTTGAGATGGATGTACTAAGTGTACGATGCTAATTAAGCTTCGGCTAACTATTTAGGCACTAAGTGTGCGAATGAATCGAGGAAGAAACGAATGTGGATCGAAATGAATCGTGATTATTGATTAGCAAAAGTATTTGACAACTAAGTGTTGGCTAAGGTACGCTCGGAATCTATGTGGTTGGAGAAGCTATGAATGTGGTTGTGAATGAGTTAATTGAACATATTGGTTGTGGATGGTATTATTTGTGATAGTAAAATTAATCTATGTGATGACATGTTGATATTATGTATTATGTTATGAACTTACTAAGCTTTATAAAGCTTACTGTGTGATTTGTATCTCTGTTTTGCAGTGTCAGTAAAGCTTGCTCGGATTAGGGGATCGTCAGCATCTCAGTCACACTATCGGCAAATCTATTTTGGGGTATTTTGGAACAATGTATATAGTTAAATATGGCATGTATAGGCTGGTCATTTGAATCATGTTTGATGTTTGTAAGTAGCCATGAGATATGGCTAGATATGTGCTAGTCTAAACATGAATGAATTTGATATATGTGATGCATCTTTTGGCATGGTTTGTGGGTTGAGAAATTGACTATTGAATGGAAAATTTTGTGTTGGTAAGATGTTAGTAGGGATTAGTGAAATTGAGAAGGAATGATGTTTGATATTGAATGTATTATACTTGTGACAAAATGATTTTGGTATTGAATTTTTTATATTGGAATGGGAATTGAATGCATAGATTGGATAGTCATATTGGTAAGTTTTTGGTTGCCTTATGTGCATGATATGTTTTGGTATGTGTTGCTTGTAGGTTTGACCTAAGTGGGTGGCATGTTGGCCTTGCAAAATGGCTTATAATGTCACACGGTTGAGGCACACGGGCGTGCCTAAGACCGTGGGTGAATTGGTAGTATGTATCTTAGTTATACACGGCCATGGCACACGGGCATGCCTAGTGACCGTGTTGAAATAGACAGTATATAGATATGAATGGGCACACGGGCGTGCCTAGTGACCGTGTTAAAAGAGACAGTATATAGACACGGATGAGCACACGGGGGTGTCTAGTAGCCGTGGAGGGCACACGGCCTCCTCCCACGGGCGTGTCTCCCCTGTATCTTAGAAAAGTTTTAAATTTTGGAGAAATTCTGTATGTGTTTCAATTTAGTCCCGACCCCTCTATAGCATGTGAATTAGGTCTCGTTGACCTCGATAAGGGACACCATGATTGTAATTGAATGAGATTGAAGATGATTGACTTTGTGTCGTAAATTCTAGATGTTAAATGTTTTGATTGATTGGTAATACCTCTTAACCCCTCTGTTCGATTGACGGTTTGGGTTAGGGTGTTACATTTTATTGGTATCGAGCTACGGTTTAGTCAATTCTCGGACTAACGAAAGTGCGTGCGAAGTCTAGCTATACATGCCATATATGAAATTGCGATAGTGTGATGAATGCTTGTGATTGAAAATGTGTTTTCTTATAGTAATAGATCCCGATCGAGCGATTCTTGCCGATGATGTAGAGAGTAATGCGCTCGCTCCCGCTCAAGGGGACAAAGACCGCCACATCTAGGCCGAATGAAGGTAGTGAGGAGGAGAGGCTAAGCCTTCTTCTTACGTATGACGAGTGAATGGTTTACTGAGTTCGCTCGAACGAATCCGACTACTCCACAACCTCTACCCCGCAAGTACTTGTTGTGCCTCAAGTTGTAGATTCGAATGCATTGAATAAACCACATTGTGTAGATAAGATTCAAAATACGGGAGTGAGGAGTTTAGGGCCACATGTGATGATGATGCCGAGCGAGCCGAGTTTTGGCTTGAGAATACAATTAGAGTAATCGATGAGATGTCGTTGAATCTCGATGAGTGCATTAATGTGTGCGCTTTGTTGAGAGACACGGCTTACAAACCGTGGAAAATGTTGATATCTCGTGGTTTTGAGAGAGAGAATCACCTGGGATTTCTTTCAAGCTGAGTTCAGAAAGAAGTATATCAGTCAATGTTTCGTTGATCAGAAACGTAAAGAGTTTCTAGAATTGAAATAGGGCCGGTTGTCTATTACTGAGTACGAGCGAGAATTTGTAAGATTGAGTCAATATGCGAGAGAATGTGTCTCGACCGAAGCTACTATGTGCAAACGTTTCATAGAGGGATTGAATGAAGACATCAAGCTATTGGTTGGGATACTCGATAGAAATGAATTTGTTGTGTTAGTTGAAAGAGCGTGTAAAGCTGAAGAGCTCAGTAAGTAAAAGAAGAAAGCCGATTCAGAAGCTCGTGATGAAAGAAAGAGATCGATGAATAAATTTTCTCAACCTTCTACTAAGAGATACAGAGATGCAAGTAACCATTCAAATGCTTCATTTGGACATCCAAGTAGATATCGTTTGAAACAAAGCATCGGGTCCACTAATTCAAGCTCCGAATGAATCAAGTGTTGGCAAAGTGTTAAGAGTAACAAGCCCGAAAAAGTGCATAAAGTGTGGAAGGCGACATGTGGGAGAGTGCTGGGGCAAGTATAACAATAGAGTTTGTTACAAATGTGGATCCCGAAATCATTTTATTCGGGATTGCCCAAAGATGGTCGAAGAAGAAAATGTTCAGAATGAAAGACCGAGTAATGTGACAGCTAGGGGTGGACCACCCAGAAGCACCAAAAATGTGAGTGAAAGTCAGAGATGGACAAATGACACAGCTGTGAGATTAGAAGCGAGAGCACCTGCCCGAGCCTATGCTATACGCATACCGAGAGGAAGCATCATCTCCGCACGCCATCACCGGTACTTTCACTTTATTTGATATTGATGTCATTGCATTGATAGATCCTGGATCAACCCATTCCTATGTGTGTATGAACTTAGTATTGAATAAGACTCTAACTGTTGAGTCTACTGAATTTTTGATTAGAGTATCGAACCCCTTAGGCAAGTGTGTTTTGGTGGATAAGGTGTGCAAGAATTGCCCATTGATGTTTCGTGATATATGTTGTCTGCTTAATTTGATGTTTCTTCCCTTTGATGAATTCGACATAATTCTGGGTATGGATTGGCTTACTTTGCATAATGCCATTGTGAATTGTAAAAGAATGAGTATTGAATTGAGAAGTCAGAACGATGAGCTAGTTCGAATTGAATCCAGTGATATGAAGGGATTACCAGCTGTTGTATCTGCGATGAAAGCTATGAACTATGTGAGAAAAGGTTGTGAAGCTTATTTGGCGTACGTGATTGATATAAAGGTGTCGGAAAAGAAAGTTGAATCGTGGTTCGTGGTTTGTGAGTTTCGGATGTATTTCTCAAGAGTTACCAGGATTACCTCCAATTCGAGAGGTGGAATTTGGTATTGAGTTAGTGTCGAGAACTTCTCCTATTTCGATAGCTCCATACAGAATGGCCCTAACCAAATTGAAAGAGTTGAAATCTCGATTCTGGAATTGACTGATAGAGGTTTTGCACGACCGAGTTTCTCACCCCGGGAGCTCCTGTGTTGTTTGTGAAAAGAAAGATGGGACTATGAGAATGTGTATCGATTATCGATGGCTTGAACAAAGTGACGATAAAGAACAAATATCCATTACCTCGTATCGATGATTTGTTCGATCACCGAAAGGAGCTCATGATATTTTCTAAGATAGATTTGAGATCAAAGTTACTATCGCTTGAGAGTTAAAGAATCGATGTGCCAAAACCGCTTTCGTAATGAGGTATGGACATTACGAATTCTTAGTGATGCCTTTTGGGCTAACCAATGCTCTCGCAGTTGTTTATGGATCCGATGAATCGGATATTCGGATCGTATTTGGATCGCTTTCTTTGTGGTATTTATTGATGATATTTTGATTTATTCGCGAGATGAGACGCAAAGATGTCGAGCATTTGAGAATTGTACTACAAACTCTGCGTGAGAAATAGTTGTATGCAAAGTTTAGCAAATGTGAATTTTGGTTGCATGAGGTCAGTTTTCTGGGACATATTGTATCAGCTGCTAGGTTACGAGTTGACCCGAGTAAAATCTCTGCTATTTTAGAATAGAAGCCTCCGAGGAATGTCTTTGAAGTTCGTAGATTTTTGGGATTAGCGGGATATTATAGACGATTTGTGAAAAGCTTCTCGATGATTGCGACTCCATTGAAAAAGTTGTTACAGAAAGATGTTAGATTCGAGTGGTCAGAAAAGTGCAAAGAAAGTTTTGAGCGCTTGAAAGTGTTGTTACTGAAGCACCAGCTTTGATTCAACCCGAATCGTGCAAAGAATTCATATTTACAGTGATGCATCGTTGAATGGATTGGGCTGTGTGCTGATGCAAGAAGGGAAAGTCATTGCTTACACTTCAAGACAGTTAAAACCGCATGAAAGGAACTACCCAACGCATGATCTTGAATTGGCTGCAATTGTATTCGCATTGAAGATTTGGCGCCACTATCTATTCAGGGAAAAATGTCACATCTATACTGATCATAAGAGCTTAAAGTACTTGATGATTCAGAAAGACTTGAACTTGCGGCAGAGAAGATGGTTAGAGTTATTGGAAGACTATGAACTTGTGATAGATTACCACCCAGGTAAGGCTAATGTTGTAGCTGATGCCTTAAGCCGAAAATCATTATACGCTTTGAGAGCTATGAGTAATCAGATAGATCTGTGTGATGATAGTGCTGTAACACCCCAAACCCGGTCAATACGTCATGACCGAATCTGGCATGCCACGAAGGAAAACGTTTCAAAGAAAATAGAGTTAACGATTAAATTTTAGTGAAAAACTTTTTTTTGTTCTAAGTTCATAGAAAATCGAGTGTATATTAAATTAAAACTGATAATTTACTTTGAAATCCCGAAAATAAATCTTTAAAACTTAGTTGCAGCTTAGATTTGTAAACCTTTTATAAATTGAAAAGAAACTAAAGCGATTAGGTTGAAAACCGTGTCTAATAGAAATTTGGAAACTGGAGTTTTGGAAAATAGTATGAGTTATCAAAAATACTTAAGTTGTTAAATACTATCAATTGATTTATGTTACCCGATGATAACATTTTAAAAACCATCGCGTTTTGTAGTTTAGAAAACTTGGTGCTCAAATTATTATATCAACCATGTAATTTATAAGCCATATTTAAAACAAATCCAAAGCATATAAATAATCCAAAAACATAAATAAAGAGGCCTTATTACAAATCCATAAAAAGATGAAAACAAATTAAAATAAAGTACCCAAATGGAAGTTCATGTAAAACCAAATTTTATTGCATGGCCTCCTCGAGTTCATCCGGCTCCTCATCCGCGAATTTACGAATTACCTGAAAAAGTAAGGGAGAAGGTGAGTCACCAAGACTCAGTGCATATTCCTTTACCCGAGTAAATACCACATACTTACACAAATTATAACCAAGCAATGTATATATATATGATGCACCCAACCTAGCCATCCATAACTCCTTTTCTACCCCGTGTGGTACCAAACCACTGGTGGTGCCAAACCACCTGGTGTCCCAAAGACACAAATGTGATATTAAATCACCGTGACCAAAGTCACGAATAATCAAGTTGTGGGGGCAACCCACGTGTGATACCAAATCACTGGCGACAATCCCATATCTCAAAAGTGGGGCCAACCCACGGTGGTGTTAATCCACAGGGACGAGTCGCTATGAGGTGCCAAACCTCTGGTGTCCCAAAGACACAAATGTGATACCAAATCACTGGAGGTGCCAAACCTCTGGTGTCCGAAGACACGAATATCAATCTTCCCCCTCCTCTCATATTGCCCATACCAATGCAATATTTGTACAAATCATGTCAACATACTTTATTATGAAACACATACAAATATATCATAAATCGTAGATCATGATTTCAATCCACATGTATTAACAACATATAGAAACGGACTTACCCGAATCCTCATTCATACCATCATAGTATCATATCAAGATCTCTTCGTTTTCCATTTTGATAATATGATTAGTAAATTAAAATTATATATATACATATACATAACCGAGTTATAAAGTGTGTAAGGTACACACCTGACACTACCGCAAGTACTCAAATTCAAGACTCGATCTATCGTGACTAGATCACCTTGTCCTACAATCGCCAATATTTAAATTATAAACAAAGACCATTCGCCATACCACTAAATCCCAATGAGTTATCACTTGAAATACCAAGTCTTACCTAAAGCTTACCCAAAATGATTTGACAAAGAAACGAGGCTTAGATTGATTGCTTCCAACGTCCCCGAGGAGCCTAAAAGAAATCGGTTTCTAAGAATGATTAGAACCTTGCAACAATTGTCCAAAATTCGGCCTTTGTCCACAAGAGGAACAACATAAAAACAATAAAAGACTAAGGAAAAACGGCCATAACACTTACCTATCTTCCAAAACCGTTTGAAGAAAAACCAAATGAAGTCTTACCTTGAAGAAATTCGGCCAAGACAAATCAAATAGGATATGAGAGTTTCGGCTATGATTTTGAAAGAAAACAATTGATATTCGCTCAAAAGAGATGAAGAATTAGTATGGCAAAGAAGAAAAGAAAAAAATGAAAAAGGAAGAAGGATGATTCGGCTTTAGCAACTAATGAAAGAAAAATCAAGGGAAAAGGGAAGAAAGAGATTCAAAGCCAAGAAGAAAGTAAAGAAATGTTGTGATTTTGAACAATATTCAAAAGAAAGAAAAGAGAGAAAATGGGATTAAGAGATTCGCCAACACCTATTTTACTAAAGAAGAAAAGTGCACAAAAATGCACAAAGTTCAAATGTAGTTTCGGTTTCAAAAGGAAAATGAGAGAAAGAGAATGGTATTTGGTTCAACACAAAAATGAGAGCTAAAATCCAAAGCAAATTTGCACAAAAATGCCTAGGTACATTCGGCCAAAGAATGAGTTTTTGGAGAGAAAAGAAACAAATGCCAAAAGGTGCACAAATGCTAAAGTTGGCCAACTATCCTTCCCCAAACCTCCTATCAATATTCGGCCACCCCCTAGCCATACATGCCATCCACATACATGCACTAAAGGCCTTGGAATAGTTTCCAAAACATCTCCCTTAAGCCAAGCCTTGAAATCCTCTACATTCCCAAAGTTGAAGAAATTTTATCCCCAAAATCTAGCAATTCTATCCCTTATTTCATGCTTACCATAACCTTAAGTCTTCTTGCCATAAAAAGAAAATTGTCCATATTATCCATATATATAGTTGACCGACACTTAATGCTAGGATGTACAAAAAAATAAAATCCTCAATATGCTTTCCATGCTACTCGAACCACTTCCCTCAAGCAACCTTTCAAGCTCCTTATCCACTATGCCACTAACTCCTCATGTGCTTTAATTTAACACTTAAATTAACTTAAGTGTCAAGCTCACTTAATCCACTTCACTAAATTTTCCACACTAAAAATTATTCTAGCTTAGCTAATATTTCCAAGCCTTCACACAAATATACTAAGCACACAATAACAATCATATCTGAGCTAATACAGATAACAAGATTATACTCTAATATTTTTAGGATGTTACAATTCTACCCCCTTAAGAAAATTTCGTCCTCGAAATTACCCGCTCAAAAGAGTTGAGGGTGCTCGCCGCCTCATCATCATCCTCCTGCTCCCACGTAGCTTCTTCCACGCCATGATTCCGCCATAAAACCTTCACTAAAGGAACGGACTTCCTACGCAAAACTTTCACATCTCGATCTAGAATCGCACGAGTTCTTCTTCTACCACAAATCTGGACTCACCTCTATTTCCTCTCGCCACGACATGCGATGGATCGTAACGATAGCGTCTAAGCATGGAGACATAGAACACATCGTGACTCCTCGACTCACCGATGGAAACTCGAGCTGATAGGCTATCTGGTCCCACTCGTCTCAACACCTTATACGGTCCAATAAACCTTGGACTTAACTTGCCTTTTTCCCAAATCTTAACACTTTCTTCCATGGCGAGACCTTCGAAAAACCCCGTCACCCACGGCAAACTCTATATCCCTCCGCTTGAGATCGGCATATGACTTCGCCTATCCAAGCTTCCTTGCACGAGCCTGAATCATCTTAACCTTATCCTCGGCCTCAGAACCAACTCCGGTCCTAACATCCGACGCTCACCCAACTCTGTCCCAAAGCATGTAGGTGTGCGACACCTCCTACCATACAACGCCTCATATGGGGCCATCTTAATGCTTGCTTGGTAATTATTGTTGTATGCGAATTCAGCTAACGGTAAAAACTCTTCCCACCTGCCTCAAGTCCAAAACACATCCTCTCAACATATCCTCCAAAATCTGAATAACTCTTTCCATCGCCACGATCGTGGATGAAATGCCGTCATTGAAATCCAACCGTGTACCCAAAGCTTGATGTAACGCTCTCCAAAACCTCGACGTAAATCTAGGATCTCTGTCGAGATGATCAACACCGTACACACCGCAACCTCACTATTTCGCCACATACAATCGAGCTAACCAAGCGAATAATCCACCCTCACCGGAATAAAATGAGCCGACTTAGTCGACGATCCACAATCACCAAACCGAGTCCTTCTTACTTGGCGTAAGGGGTAATCCACCGACAAAGTCCATAGTGATCCTTTCCCACTTCCATGTGGAATCTTCACCGGTTGAAGTAACCTGCACGGCAATCGATGTTCCGCCTTGACTCACTGGCACGTCGACATTTACCCACAAACTCGATTACCTCCCGCCTGCACTGCCACCAAAAGCGCTCTCTTAAATCCCGATACATCTTACTACCTCCGGGATGCATAGCGTATGGGCTGTTATATGCGTCGAAGAATCCTTCTTCGCCTCAACTCAACATCCTTTGGCATACAAGCTCTCCCTTTAAAACATAATACTCCATCTTTGGACAAACTATAATCCTCTAAACCTCTATTCTGAACCCGCAACCTCCGATCATTTAAACCATCATCCTCTAACTGCTTCTCCTTGATTTGCTCTAACCAAGTCGGCTTGACTTGCAATTCAGCCAAAAGACTCCCATCGTCATATAAGCTAAGACGAGCAAACATCGATCTTAAGTCAGTCACAACCTTACGGCTCAACGCGTCTGCCACCACATTAGCCTTGCCTGGATGATACTCAATCGAACAATCGTAGTCCTTTAACAACTCAATCCATCTACGCTGCCTCAAGTTCAAATCCTTCTGAGTCAAAAGATACTTAAGACTCTTGTGATCCGTGTAGACTATCGACTTCTCTCCATACAAATAGTGTCTCCAAATCTTCAAAGCAAAAACCACACAGACTAATTCCAAGTCATGCATCGGATAGTTAACTTTATGTGGTCTCAATCGTTGAGATGCATAAGCCACTACCTTCCCTTCTGCATCAAGACACATCCCAAACCAAGTATGTGATGCATCACAAGAAACTGTGAATTCCTTGCCCGCCTCAAAGTTGAATCAAAATCGGAGCTTCAATGTAATCTTCTTCAACTTGTCAAAACTTTCTTGCGCTTCTCGGTCCACACAAATGGAACTCCTTTCCTCAATAACTTAGTCATAGGTGCTTGCTATCAAAGAAAATCCTCTACAAATCTTGGTAATACCCCGCTGGACCTAGAAAACTCCGAATCTCACCCACCGACTTAGGCGGCTTCCAATCCAACATCGCCTCAATCTTCCGAGGATCCACTCTAATCCCCTCACCGATACTACGTGACCCAAGAAAGTCACCTCCTAAGCCGAACTCGCACTTACTAAATTTGGCGTCAAACCGCTTTTCCTCAGAATCAGTAACACTACTCGCAAATACGCATCATGCTCCTCCTCTGACTTTGAGTATACCAAAATATCGTCTATAAATACCACAACAAACTGATCCAAAAACTGCTAAAAAACCCGATTCATCATGTCCATGAATGCTGCCAGGGCGTTAGTCAACCCAAACGGCATCACCAGAAATTCGTAGTGCCCATACCGAGTGCGAAATGCTGTCTTATGGATATCAGCCTCTTTCACCTTTAGCTGATGATATCCAGACCTTAAATCAATCTTGGAGAAAATTGCTGCCCCCTTAAGCTGATCAAACAAATCATCTATCCTCGGCAAAGGATACTTGTTTTTGATCTTCAGCTTATTCAACTGGCGATAGTCTATACACATCCGCATCGAACCATCCTTCTTCTTGACAAAAAGTACCGGCGCTCCCCAAGGTGAAACACTTGGTCGGATAAAACCTCGATCCAACAATTCTTGAATCTGAGCCTTCAATTCCACTAATTCCTTCGGCGCCATCCTATACGGAGCAATAGACACTGGCGCAGTTTCGGGTAACAGATCTATACCAAATTCAACTTCACAATCCGGAGGCAATCCCGGAAGTTCTTCTGGAAATATGTCAACATATTCCTTTACCGTTCGGACATTCCCCACAGTAGACTCCTTAGCCTCCAACGCACACACATGAACCACAAATGCCTCACAGCCCTTCCTAACCAACTTCACAGCTTTCAACGCACATACCACGTTGGATAGATAATCTCTTCTATTACCTATCATAACCACCTCTTTGCCCTCAGCTGTCTTCAAAACCATGCGCTTAGCAGCGCAATCCAAACTTGCTTGATACTTGACCAACCAGTCCATCCCAAGAATCAGATCAAACTCCCCAAATGGCAGTTCCATCAGATCAGCTACAAACACTACCCCTTGGAGTTCTAGGGGTACATCCCTATACAGCTTATTTACTTCTACAGAGTGACCTAGAGGGCTAAGTACTGTCATCTTCCTAGAAGTAGTCTCAGAGTCTAGATTCATAGTCTCTACTATGCTACTAGCAACATACGAATGTGTCGAACCCACATCTATCAAAGCCGTATATGGTACACCAAAGATTAAGAACGTACCAATTATAACGTCCGGTGCGTCGCCCTCCTCTCGACGTCTTGCTGCATACACCAAACCAGGCTGTCTTGCCTCAGTGCTGCCTGCACCTCTGCCCGAAGCTCTGCGGCCTCGACCAAAACCATTACCTCCTCTACCATTACCACGACCTCTCTGTGGTGACGGTCCCTCCTTTCTGAACTGAGCACGACCTTGACCCTCAGACTGATTCCTGGCTAGCTTACGTGGACAATCCCTCACACGATGATCCAGCGAGCCACACTCAAAACATCCTTTCCTCCGGTCCAACATTCTCCCCAATGAGATTTCCCACATCGATTTGGTGTCTTTGGTCCACGATTAGCGATAACAAGCCTCCCAAATTGATTCGCCCACTCGCCTAACCCTCTCGAGAATTATTATGGTGACCGGATGATCCAAAACCTCTCTTATGTTTATTCTTGTCGTGCCTCCGCCTTATCGATTCCTTTATCCCTTCAGCTATCTTAGTCTTTTCAACTAGCGCAGCAAACTTTCGCTCCTGATGTGGAGCAATCAGCAATCTCATTTCGCGCCTCAAACCATCTTCGAACCAGGACACATCGCTCGTCTTTGAAGCCACGATACCTCCAAAGATATCTGGCTCAATCTTAAAAATTCTACCTCATATTCGATGCGGACTTACTCCCCGAACCAAACTCAGAAATGCCTTACGCTGTACATCAATGTAACTAGACCCAACATATTTCTTCTGATACGCGCTTAAAATAATCCCAAGTGAGATCCTCTGCTGCAAAGACTATTCCGCACCGTGAGCCACCACCTCGCTATGACTCATCCCGGAAGAAGCGACACTATCCCTTTCGCTTTTTCCTCAAGACTCGGATCCAAGTCATCCATGATTCGTTCCGTCGCCTCTAACCAATACTCTGCCGTACTGGGAGCCACACCTGAAACACCTCGAAATACCTCAGCTCCATTGGCTCAAGTCGCTCGATACGGATTTCGAATTCCGCGCCTCCACCTATTCCGGCTACCCTCTCAAGAACTCGCAAAGATCGCTCGAGACACCGCATCATCCCCGTTTGATCCTCGATGCTCAACTCCAACCGGTGGTGGGGTGGTGGTACCTCATTCTCGGATCCTTGACTGACCTCACCGGCTCGCACACACCATCCTACCCCGACCACGTCCACGAGTAATACGACCCCGACCTCGAGTACTCATGTCTAAAGTCTCGACTTATTTGATTTAAAAGCGTTATGCATTAGTCATTATTCCACTTTCTTTAAAACACAGTTTTATGAATAATTTTAATAAGAAGTTGTTTCGCGAGTACATTCAACCTATAGTTTGGGTCTCTAGAGTAGTTTCTACTACTAATCAGTCATGCCATCATCATTATAATCATATCATCAAAAGCAACAGTTTGAGATACTTACCGGGCGGATCCGGTGCCGGAGACTCGGTGCCATGCCTTTCCAACCATATAATTTTAAACAAAAACATTTTAAGACCACACTTTAAATTATTTTGGGCCTCGGGCCCACAGCCGAGCTTTTGAACTTGGCTCTGATACCAATTTGAAACACCCCAAACCCGGTCAATACGCCATGACCGAATCTGGCATGCCACGAAGGAAAACGTTTCAAAGAAAATAGAGTTAACGATTAAATTATAGTGAAAAACTTTTTGTTGTTCTAAGTTCAGTAGAAAATCGAAAGTGTATAATAAATTAAAACTGATAATTTACTTTGAAATCCCGAAAATAAATCTTTAAAACTTAGTTGCAGCTTAGATTTGTAAACCTTTTATAAATTGAAAAGAAACTAAAGCGATTAGGTTGAAAACCGTGTCTAATAGAAATTTGGAAACTGGAGTTTTGGAAAATAGTATGAGTTATCAAAAATACTTAAGTTGTTAAATACTATCAATTGATTTATGTTACCCGATGATAACATTTTAAAAACCATCGCATTTTGTAGTTTAGAAAACTTGGTGCTCAAATTATTATATCAACCATGTAATTTATAAGCCATATTTAAAACAAATCCAAAGCATATAAATAATCCAAAAACATAATTAAGGAGGCCTTATTACAAATCCATAAAAAGATGAAAACAAATTAAAATAAAGTACCCAAATGGAAGTTCATGTAAAACCAAATTTTATTGCATGGCCTCCTCGAGTTCATCTGGCTCCTCATCCGCGAATTTACGAATTACCTGAAAAAGTAAGGGAGAAGGTGAGTCACCAAGACTAAGTGCATATTCCCTCTCCCGGGTAAATACCACATACTTACACAAATTATAACCAAGCAATGTATATATATATGATGCACCCAACCTAGCCATCCATAACTCCTTTTCTACCCCGTGTGGTACCAAACCACTGGTGGTGCCAAACCACTGGTTTCCCAAAGACACAAATGTGATACCAAATCACTGGTGACCAAAGCCACGAATAATCAAGTTGTGGGGCCAACCCACGTGTGATACCAAATCACTGGCGATAATCCCATATCTCAAAAGTGGGGCCAACCCACGGTGGTGTTAATCTACAGGGACGAGTCGCTATGAGGTGCCAAACCTCTGGTGTCCCAAAGACACAAATGTGATACCAAATCACTGGAGGTCCCAAACCTCTGGTGTCCGAAGACACGAATATCAATCTTCCCCCTCCTCTCATATTGCCCATACCAATGCAATATTTGTACAAATCATGTCAACATACTTTATTATGAAACACATACAAATATATCATAAATCGTAGATCATGATTTCAATCCACATGTATTAACAACATATAGAAACGGACTTACCCGAATCCTCATTCATACCATCATAGTATCATATCAAGATATCTTCATTTTCCATTTTGATAATATGATTAGTAAATTGAAATTATATATATACATATACATAACCGAGTTATAAAGTGTGTAAGGTACACACCTGACACTACCGCAAGTACTCAAATTCGAAGACCTGATCTACTGCACTAGATCACCTTGTCCTACAATCGGCCAATATTTAAATTATAAACAAAGACCATTCGGCCATACCACTAAATCCCAATGAGTTATCACTTGAAATACCAAGTCTTACCTAAAGCTTACCCAAAATGATTTGATAAAGAAACGAGGCTTAGATTGATTGCTTCCAACGTCCCGAGGAGCCTAAAAGAAATCAGTTTCTAAGAATTATTAGAACCTTGCAACAATTGTCCAAAATTTGGCCTTTGTCCACAAGAGGAACAACATAGAAACAATAAAAAGACTAAGGAAAAACGGCCATAACACTTACCTATCTTTCAAAACCATTTGAAGAAAACCAAATGAAGTCCTACCCTTGAAGAAATTTGGCCAAGACAAATCAAATAGGATATGAGAGTTTCGGCTATGATTTTGAAAGAAAAAAATTGATATTCGGCTCAAAAGAGATGAAGAATTAGTATGGCAAAGAAGAAAAGAAAAAAAAATGAAAAAGGAAGAAGGATGATTCGGCTTTAGCAACTAATGAAAGAAAAATCAAGGGAAAGGGGAAGAAAGAGATTCGGCCAAGAAGAAAGTAAAAGAAATGTTGTGATTTTGAACAATATTCAAAAGAAAGAAAAGAGAGAAAATGGGATTAAGAGATTCGGCCAACACCTATTTTACCAAAGAAGAAAAGTGCACAAAAATGCATAAAGTTCAAATGTAGTTTCGGTTTCAAAAGGTAAATTGAGAGAAAGAGAATGGTATTTGGTTCAACACAAAAATGAGAGCTAAAATCCAAAGCAAATTTGCACAAAAATGCCTAGGTACATTCGGCCAAAGAAGGAGTTTTTGGAGAGAAAAGAAACAAATGCCAAAAGGTGCACAAATGCTAAAGTTGGCCAACTATCCTTCCCCAAACCTCCTATCAATATTCGGCCACCCCCCTAGCCATACATGCCGTCCACATACATGTACTAAAGGCCTTGGAATAGTTTCCAAAACATCTCCCTTAAGCCAAGCCTTGAAATCCTCTACATTCCCAAAGTTGAAGAAATTTTATCCCCAAAATCTAGCAATTCTATCCCTTATTTCATGCTTACCATAACCTTAAGTCTTCTTGCCATAAAAAGAAAATTGTCTATCTTATCCATATATATAGTTGACCGACACTTAATGCTAGGATGTACAAAAAAATAAAATCCTCAATATGCTTTCCATGCTACTCGAACCACTTCCCTCAAGCAACCTTTCAAGCTCCTTATCCACTATGCCACTAACTCCTCATGTGCTTTAATTTAACACTTAAATTAACTTAAGTGTCAAGCTCACTTAATCCACTTCACTAAATTTTCCACACTAAAAATTATTCTAGCTTAGCTAATATTTCCAAGCCTTCACACAAATATACTAAGCACACAATAACAATCATATCCGAGCTAATACAGATAAGAAGATGATACTCTAATATTTTTAGGATGTTACAAGTGCGGTGGTAGCTGAATTGAAAGTAAAGCTGTAATATCTGGGATTTATGGCTTGTGCATTATTGCGTAATTATGTGAATTAGCATGCCTATGTGTGTTGTAAATATGTTTTATGAATTTTTAGAACCTTAAGAGTGTAGGTGAATGCCTTAGAAAATATTAAATTTTAAGTATTGAAGGGAATTGAACAAAAGAGGCCTTAAGAGAAATAGTAGGGAAATTAGACACAAAAGTGCCTTGGTAAAGTGGCATGAAGGCGCCACTTAAAGCTCTGGTAAGTGACGCCATATGCACTGGGCAAGAGGCTAGGTTCGAGCTGTAAGGGAAGCAAATAAAAGAGTTTTATTTTGCAGCAAGGAGCAAGAGAGGTGGACGGCAATGGGGCACTAAGGGATGAGTTTAAGATGTGATTAAATTCCTTTGAAAATTTCGGCTAAAGCAGAAGATAAATAAGGATTTATTTTAAATTATTTTGAATGTGCAAGGAAGAGGAAAAATAGGAGAATAACAAGGTAAATCTAGTGTTTGAGTGGGTAGCCGAATTTATCAGCAGAGTATTCATCTTTTTCCTTGTTTTTCTTTTATTTTCTCATCTCTTTCTCTGCCCGAATTCTCCTCCTCTTCTTTTCTCAAAGTTTTTCTTTTCTAGCCGATTTCTTCCTAGCATCAAAAGCCGAAACATCCCTTGTGCTAGCCGAATCTTTATCTATCACCATTGTCGAAATTACTCAACCTTTCTCTTCTTCTTTTCGCAAATCTCAAAAGCTGAAAGCAAGTTCTTTCTATCCATAGCCGAATTTCTCTGTGGATTTATGCAAGGGAGCAGTCGACTACAGCATTAAGGGTAAGATCAGATGCTATTCAATTTCCTTTCTTTTCTTTTAGCCGAAACTTAGGAACTAATCCCAATATCACTCTTTGGCCGAAACTATGAAGGATCTTTTCGGGATTTTGGGGTAGCTGACTTCTAGGGAGATCATTTGGGATTTGATTCTTCAAGGTAAGTAAAGTGCAATATTAGGCCGAAGGCCATGTATGGTGTCCATTAAGTATTGGAAATCAGATCTAACACGAGCTTATAGGTATTTCGACAGATACCTACCAAGGGACACTTTTCGGGATTTAGATCCACAAGGTAAGTGAATCTGACATTCGGCTAAGGCCATATTTGGTGATTTAGATCTATTTCTTATTTATTCAAAAGCTGAAATTAACTGGTTAAGTGAATTAGAAGTTGGCCGATTGGAAGAGGGAACATCACAAAGTTTCGGGATTTGATTAGTAATCAAATCGTGAGAAGGAACTAAGGATCTAGAGGTTTAGATCGGGATTTTCGGGATTTGAGTGAATTCATATAAACCAGTGTGTACCCACACTAACTCTTAATAGATTTATGGCATCAATTTAATATATGTGTTTATAATAATGTGAAAAGTGGGCAAAGGTACCATGTGATGGTACAAAGTACTTAGGTAAGTAACCTTAACATTATGTTAATAAATGATATGAATAATATTATGATATGAATATTTGGAATATGGTACATATGTGAATATCGATAAGAATGTGGAATAAGGCATAAGGCATGATATTGCATATTACGTGTGACATGGGGCATATGGGTTATATGGAAAGGGAAGTGATCTGGTGGTTTATACCACAATATCTCGAATGTGGTGACTCATGTCATGAAATGCGAATGTGGTGACTTATGTCACAAAATAATGTCTGGTGGCTATTGCACAAAATTTATAAGGGCGATGAGCAAGTCGTCTGCAGCGACTGCCTTCGATGATGTGTAACGAATGGAGGGTCGACTTAGTAGTCCCCACGGTGTGATGGTTGGTAAGGGTGATGTGTAGCAGATGGCTATCTAGGTATGGGTTCGGGTTTGCATCATTATTTCTATCTCATTATATATACGTATGATATGATATGATATGCCCGAATCGTTGGGGCTTAGTGTTGGTTATACACACCGAGTGCATTTGACTCACCCCGTTGTGGGATATTTTTGAGTGTGACACTCGATAACGGACCAGTTGGCAGGAGCTTAGGTGTGGGCCTGTTCAAATCAGACTTTATTTTTCTTTTTTTTTCTTAATATTTTGGATTTATTCCGGGTTTTGTTTTAATGTAATAAGGCCATAGCTATAAAGCGATTATGCATGCATTTTTTATTTATTTTATTATGATACAATTTTTATCAATTTAAAGTTTAAGCAACTTTTCTTAAAAATAAATCTTTAAATGTTTTAACACCTAACACAAATGATTTTCAATTTAAATAGTAAACTCTAAAAACTCGACTTTTCCTTTAACTTATGGTTTTGAAATATAACAATAAAGTCTTAATAAAGCCTAATCTTCGAGAATAACGATGTTTTCAATTTGAACCCAATCCAAATTTTTCTCCTAAATCACCCAAAGTTTTCCAAGAAACAAACAAGTTTCAACTGTTTTACTCAGAACATACCGGATCCGGTCGGGGTTCGTGGGGCGGGTTTGGGGTGTTTCAGACTTGGTATCGAGCCCGTTTTAAACTCTACGCCTTGGGTTTAAAGCCCATAACGTTTTCAAAATCGAGCCCAAATAAGTTTTGTGAAAATTTTCGTGAAATAAGCGGGTTTTCGGCATGGCACCTAAGTATCAGGCAGAAGTCCACGGTAAGTACCCTAACCGTT
This sequence comes from Gossypium sturtianum, assembly GCA_025698515.1. Lineage (NCBI taxonomy): Eukaryota > Viridiplantae > Streptophyta > Magnoliopsida > Malvales > Malvaceae > Gossypium > Gossypium sturtianum. Next base: position 98,008,366 of record CM046948.1, read on the forward strand.
GTGTGAATTAATGTATGATTTGTATATGGGTATAACGGGAACGTAGATTAGTATATTAAGTTATGGAACCCTAGGATTAGTTTACCCCAACACAAGAACTACATAAAGTTTAAGGCCTAACTAAACAAACCTGTGACTAAGTCGCCGAGTTAGGGTGTGGCAGCCATTGTGCGCATGTCTAGGATTGGATTCAGGAAGAGCCTAGTATTTAAGCAGTCCTAGTGAATCACCTCCTCTTCGCTCGAATCCTACCTGGTGCGTAGTAACGGTTCACCCTAACCAAGAGGACTTATTCACAGGATAAACTCAATAATTAAAACCCGAAAGGGACTAGCCATATTTTTATAAAAACCTTAGTTTTAAAATCACCAAATTACCCCTTTGATTTGTAAAAACTATTTTAGACCTTAAAAATAAAATTTTTTAAAATATTCTCGATTTACAAAAATTACCAAAATACCTCTATAGGAAAAATTACGAAAATACCTCTGGGATTGGACCGGACAAAAATGTTCGAGTGATGAATGTGTGATACTATTGAATGGATGTGCTTCTCTGAATTAGGGTAGAAGACTTGAAATGATCGAAAGAACTACTACTAAACTTCCTTACATAAAACTTGTTCGTGGATAATTAGTGGAACAAAGACTAATGCATAAAACTTTCTAAAACAGATTAAAGCGCGATCGTAGACATGAGTTCTAGGGGACGTGGTCGTAATGTGCGAGGACGTGGTAGAGGCAGAATGACCGTATCGGAACCCGTTAGGTCTGGGCAAGGGTTTGAGAATGAGGTACCACCACCACCACCAGCTACTGGCGTTGAGCATCAGGATCAGATGGGGGATGATGCAGTATCGCAGGCGATGCTGTGGGTTCTTGAGAGGGTAGCTGGACCAGGTGGAGGTGGGGGAGCTCGGAAATCTGTACCCGAACGACTCCGAGCAAATGGAGCTGAAGTATTCCGTGGCGTATCTGGTGTGGCACCCAGTACGGCTGAGTATTGGATGGAAGCGACAGAGCGAATTATGGATGAGCTGGATCTGACTGCGGAAGAGAAGCTGAAAGGAATGGTGTCGCTACTTCGCGATGAGGCATATCAGTGGTGGCTCACAGTTCGGGATGGTGCTACAGCTGAGGATCTCACTTGGGAGTATGTTAAGGCGGCATATCAGAAGAAGTATGTTGGAACTAGTTATACTGATGCTCAGAGGAAGGCATTTCTGGGGCTGGTTCAAGGGAACAAGTCCGTAGCGGAGTACGAGGCTGAATTCTTAAGGTTGAGCCGGTATGCTCGAGGTATCGTGGCTACGGAGCATGAGCGATGTGTCCGGTTTGAGGACGGCCTGAGGGATGACCTAAGGTTGTTGATAGCTCCACAGCAGGAGCGGGAGTTTGCAGTGTTGGTGGAAAAGGCTAAGGTAGCCGAAGGGGTTAAGGAATCAGAAGGCGAATACGGATAGAAACAGCAAAGGAGAGGTTTTGGATCATCAGGGTCATTCGGGAATGCTCAAAAGAGACAGAGGTGGATGGGGGCATGAGGTCAGAGAGTTGCTACTGGGAGGCGTGATCGTACTTGTGATCGGTGTGGGAAGAGGCACCTAAGAGAGTGTTGAAAGAAGACAGGGGATGTTTCAAGTGTGGGTCTAAGGACCACATGATTAAGGACTGTCCTATAAAAATAGACGGGGGCTGACTAACAGGCCAGAATTTCAATCAGGCTGGAAGAGGTGGACAGCAGCCTCAGCGGGGTCGTGGTCCGATTGGCAGAGGTAATGGTTCTAGAAGAGGACGTGGAACACCGGGCCGAGGTGTTGGTAATACGGAGGCAAGGCGGTAAGTGCAGTGTATGCGATTCGCGGAGGAGGATGGAGACGCACCAGACGTCATAACCGGTATGTTCCTTATAGCTGATAAGCCTTACTTTTCTTTAATTGATATTGGCTCGACCCACTCGTATGTTGCATGTAGAGTAGTTGAAACTCTGGGCATATCTTCTGAACTGTCTAATAGGGAGATGACTGTAGTAAGCCCGTTAGGTCAAACTGTAGTGGTGAATAAGATATTTCGGAGTGTACCTCTAGAGATTCAGGGAGTGATATTCCCTGCCGACTTAATGGAATTACCCTTCAGAGAGTTTGACCTCATACTTGGCATGGACTGGCTAGTAGAACACCGGGCAATATTGGATTGTGCAGCTAAGCAAATGGAGTTAAGGACCCCGGAGGATGAGGAGGTAATTATGATAGGAGAAAGAAGAAACTACTTGTCTAACATAGTTTCTGCATTAAAGGCTGATAAGATGGTTCGGAAAGGGTGCAAGGCATTCTTGGCTTTCGTTAGTGCGTTGGATGCAAAAGAAGAAGGAGTTAGTGGAGTTAAAACCGTAAGGGAATTTGTGGATGTTTTCCCGGAAGAGTTACCTGGAATACCCCCTGATAGGGAGGTGGAGTTTGGAATTGACTTACTGCCTGGAACGGTGCCAGTATCAATCGCTCCGTATAGAATGGCACCAAAGGAATTGGTGGAGCTCAAAGATCAAATTTAGGAGTTGCTTGATCATGGGTTCATCCGACCTAGTGTGTCTCCATGGGGAGCATCGGTCTTGTTTGTGAAGAAGAAGGATGGGACTATGCGTATGTGCATAGATTACCGTCAGTTGAATAAGCTGACCATCAAGAATAAGTACTCGTTGCCAAGGATAGACGACTTGTTCGATCAGCTAAAGGGAGCCACAGTGTTCTCGAAGATAGATCTACGGTTTGGATATCATCAGCTTAAGGTGAAGGAAGCGGATATCCATAAGACAGCTTTCCAGACAAGATACGAGCATTATGAGTTCGTAGTAATGCCGTTCGGATTGACAAACGCCCCAGCCGTGTTCATGGATATGATGAACCGGGTTTTTCAACCCTACTTGGATCGATTCGTCGTTGTGTTCATAGACGACATCCTAGTGTATTCCAAGTCGAAGGAGGAACATGACGAGCATCTCTGGTTAGTGTTGCGAGTATTAAGGGAGAAGAAGCTCTATGCCAAATTTAGCAAGTGTGAATTTTGGCTGAAGGAGGTCGCTTTCTTAGGGCATATAGTGTCTGCAGAGGGAATAAGGGTGGATCCTAGGAAGATTGAGGCGGTGTTGGATTGGAAACCACCTAAGTCTGTGGCTGAGGTTCGTAGTTTCTTGGGATTGGCAGGTTACTACAAAAGGTTCGTAGAAGGGTTCTCATCAATAGCCGCACCTTTGACAAAATTGTTGAGAAAGAAAGTACCTTTCGTATGGACATATAGGCAACAGGAGAGCTTTGAGAAGCTTAAGAGGGTCTTGACTGAAGCTCCAGTCTTGATTCAGCCGGAAGCAGGAAAGGATTTTGTGGTATACTGTGACGCTTCTCATACAGGATTAGGATGCGTATTGATGCAAGATGGGAAGGTAGTCACTTATGCGTCTCGACAATTAAGGCCACATGAGGTGAACTACCTGACGCATGACCTGGAATTGGCGGCAGTAGTCTTTGCCCTTAAGGTATGGAGGCACTATTTATATGGAGAAAAGTCAGTGATCTACACAGACCACAAGAGCCTTAAGTATCTGCTGACTCAGAAAGAGCTGAACCTGAGACAGCGAAGGTGGGTAGAGCTATTGAAAGACTACGATTGTTCTATTGAATATCATCCGGGCAAGGCGAATGTGGTAGCAGATGCCATAAGTCGGAAAGTAGTGTCGGATCTGAGGGCAATGTTTGCACATCTTAGCTTGTATGACGATGGAAGTCTGCTGGTAGAATTGCAAGTTAAGCCGACATGGTTGGAGGAGGTGAAAGAGAGTCAGTTGGCAGATGATGATTTAAGTGCTAAGTTACGGCAGGTGCAGAGGGGGGAGTTAGAGGATTATGGAGTTAGTAGCGATGGAGTATTGTGTTGCAAGGGTAAAGTCTGTATGCCTAAGGATAAGGAGTTAAGGCGAAGAATTCTTCAGGAATCGCATAGTAGCCCCTATGCTATGCATCCTGGAGGTAGTAAGGTGTATAGAGATCTAAGGGAACAGTTTTGGTGGCCTGGTCTTAAGAGGGAAGTTACCGAATTTGTAGGGAAATGCTTGACGTGTCAGCAAGTCAAGGCTGAACACCAAGTTCCGTCAGGATTGCTTCAGCCGATAAAGATTCCGCTGTGGAAGTGGGAGAGAATCACCATGGACTTCGTTAGTGGGCTTCCCCTTACGCCTACTAAGAAGGACTAGGTATGGGTGATAGTGGATCGATTGACAAATTCTGCGCATTTCTTACCGGTGCGGGTTGACTATTCTTTACAGAAGTTGGCGAAGTTATATGTGGCAGAAATTGTGAGGTTGCATGGAGTGCCAATGTCGATTATCTCAGATAGGGATCCAAGGTTTACGTCTCGGTTCTGGAAAGCACTACATCAAGCTTTGGGCACCATATTAGACTTTAGTACGGCATTTCATCCACAGTCAGACGGTCAATCTGAGCGAGTGATCCAAGTGTTGGAAGATATGTTGAGAGGCTGTGTAATAGACTTTAGAGGAAGTTGGGAAGAATACTTGCCTTTAGCAGAATTTGCATATAATAACAGCTATCAAGCCAGTATTCGGATGGCACCGTATGAAGCACTGTATGGACGGAGGTGTCGCACTCCTACGTGTTGGACAGAATTAGGAGAACGTCAAGTTTTGGGTCCAGAGATTGTGGCAGAATCCGAAGAAAAGGTTAAGTTAATTCGGGCACGATTAAAGGAGGCATCTGACAGGCAGAAGTCGTATGCGGATCTTAAGCGAAAGGAAATAGAATTTGCTGTGGGAGATCGAGTGTTTCTTAAGGTTTCACCTTGGAAGAAGGTGATGAGATTTGGTCGCAAAGGGAAATTAATTCCAAGGTTTATAGGTCCTTATCGGGTATTGAAGCGAGTTGATCCAGTGGCATACCAGTTAGAGTTGCCTTCGGAATTGCAGCAGATGCACGATGTATTCCACATTTCTATGCTACATCATTATCGATCGGATCCGTCTCATGTAGTATCGGTTGAGGAGGTGGAGCTAAGGCCAGATTTGTCCTACGATGAAGAGCCGATTCAGATTTTGGAACGAGATGTGAAAGTGCTACGAAGGAAGTTAGTTCCTTTAGTCAAAGTGTTATGGCGCAATCATGGATCGGAAGAAGCTTCGTGGGAGCCGGAAGAAACAATGCGACAGCAATACCCTCACTTATTTCAGCCAGGTAATTTCGAGGACGAAATTATTTTAAGGGAGGTAGAACTGTAATATCCGGGATTTATGGCTTATGCATTATTGCGTAATTATGTGAAGTAGCATGCCTGTGTGTGTTGTAAATATTTTTATGAATTTTTAGAACCTTAAGAGTGTAGGTGAATGCCTTAGAAAATATTAAATTTTAAGTATTGAAGGGGAATTGAACAAAAGAGGCCTTAAGAAAAATAGTAGGGGAAATTAGACACAAAAAGTGCCTTGGTAAAGTGGCATGAAGGCGCCACTTAAAGCTCTGGTAAGTGACGCCATATGCAGTGGGCAAGAGGCTACGTTCGAGCTGCAAGGGAAGCAAATAAAAGAGTTTTATTTTGCAGCAAGGAGCAAGAGAGGTGGACGGCAATGGGGCACTAAGGGATGAGTTTAAGATGTGATTAAATTCCTTTGAGAATTTCGGCTAAAGAAGAAGATAAATAAGGATTTATTTTAAATTATTTTGAATGTGCAAGGAAGAGGAAAAATAGGAGAATAACAAGGTAAATCTAGTGTTTGAGTGGGTAGCCGAATTTATCAGCAGAGTATTCATCTTTTTCCTTGTTTTTCTTTTATTTTCTCATCTCTTTCTCTGCCCGAATTCTCCTCCTCTTCTTTTCTCAAAGTTTTTCTTTTCTAGCCGATTTCTTCCTAGCATCAAAAGCCGAAACATCCCTTGTGCTAGCTGAATCTTTATCTATCACCATTGTCGAAATTACTCAACCTTTCTCTTTTTCTTTTCGTAAATCTCAAAAGCCGAAAGCAAGTTCTTTCTAGCCATAGCCGAATTTCTCTGTGGATTTAAGCAAAGGAGCGAATGACTACAAAGATTAAGGGTAAGATCAGATGCTATTCAATTTCCTTTCTTTTCTTTTAGCCGAAACTTAGGAACTAATCCCAATATCACTCTTTGCCCGAAACTATGCAGGATCTTTTCGGGATTTTGGGGTAGCCGACTTCTAGGGAGATCATTCAGGATTTGATTCTTCAAGGTAAGTAAAGTGCAATATTAGGCCGAAGGCCATGTATGGTGTCCATTAAGTATTGGAAATCAGATCTAACACGAGCTTATAGGTATTTCGACAGATACCAACCAAGGGACACTTTTCGGGATTTAGATCCACAAGGTAAGTGAATCTAACGTTCGGCTAAGGCCATATTTGCTGATTCAGATCTATTTCTTATTTATTCAAAAGCCGAAATTAACCGGTTAAGTGAATTAGTAGTTGGCCGATTACAAGAGGGAACATCACAAAGTTTCGGGATTTGATTAGTAATCAAATCGGCAGCAATGAGCTAAGGATCTAGAGGTTTAGATCGGGATTTTCGGGATTTCAGTGAATTCGTTAAGTAAACCAGGTGTGTACCCCACACTAACTCTTAATAGATTTATGGCATCAATTTAATATATGTGTTTATAATAATGTGAAAAGTGGGCAAAGGTACCATGTGATGGTACAAAGTACTCAGGTAAGTAACCTTTACATTATGTTAATAAATGATATGAATATTTGGACTATGGTACATATGTGAATATCGATAAGAATGTGGAATAAGGCATAAGGCATGATATTGCATATTCTGTGTGACATGGGGCATATGGGTTATATGGAAAGGGGAAGTGATCGGTGGTTTATACCACAATATTCGAATGTGGTGACTCATGTCACGGAACCGAATGTGGTGACTTATGTCACAAAATAATGTCTGGTGGCTATGCCACAAAATTTATAAGGGCGATGAGCAAGTCGTCTGCAGTGACTGCCTTCGATGATGTGTAGCGGATAGAGGGTCGACTTAGTAGTCCCCACGGTGTGATGGTTGGTACGGGTGATGTGTAGCAGATGGCTATCTAGGTATGGGTTCGGGTTTGCATCATTATTTCTATCTGTTATATATACGTATGATATGATATGATATGCCTGAATCGTTGGGGCTTAGTGTTGGTTATACACACTGAGTCTGTTTGACTCACCCCGTTGTGGGATATTTTTAGGTGACACTCAAGAACGGACCGGGTGGCGGGGAGCTTAGTGGTGGCCATGTTCAACTCAGACTTTATTTTAATTTTGGACTTTTTATTTCTAAGTATTTTGGATTTATTCGGGTTTTGTTTTAATATAATAAGGCCATAGCTATAAACTGATTATGCATGCTTTTTTTTATTTATTTTATTATGATACAATTTTTATCAATTTAAAGTTTAAGCAACTTTTCTTAAAAATAAATCTTTAAATGTTTTAACACCTAACACAACTGATTTTAAATTTAAATAGTAAACTCTAAAAACTCGACTCTTTCCTTTAACTTATGGTTTTGAAATATAACAATAAAGTCTTAATAAAGCCTAATCTTCGAGAATAACGATGTTTTCAATTTGAACCCAATCCAAATTTTTCTCCTAAATCACCCAAAGTTTTCCAAGAAACAAACAAGTTTTGAACTGTTTTACTCCAGGAACATACCAGATCCGGTCAGGGTTCGTGGGCCAGGTTTGGGGTGTTTCAAAAGCCGATGTTTATACAACAGATATGTGATGCTCAGAAGATTGATAATGAGTTATTGGCAAAAAGAGTTCAGTGGGATTCAGATGCTGTATCGGGATTTCGAGTTGATAGTGATGATTGTTTGAGATTAAGAGATAGGATTTGTGTTCCAAGAAATTCAGAGTTGATTCAAATGATTTTGAATAAAGCTCACAATAGTCATTTGACTGTACATCCGGGGAGTACGAAAATATATAATGATCTGAAACAGCTCTATTGGTGGCATGGTATGAAAAGAGACATTTCTGACTTTGTGTCGAAGTGTTTAGTTTGTCAGGAAGTCAAAGCCGAACATCAATTTCCGTCTGGTTTGTTACAACCGATTATGATTCCTGAGTGGAAATGGGAAAGAATTACGATGGACTTTGTGTCGGGGTTGCCCTTATCTCTGAATAAGAAAGATGCAATCTGGGTGATAGTTAATAGATTAACGAAATCAGCTCACTTTATTCCAGTGAGAATAGATTATTCACTTAATAGATTGGCTGAAATATATATGGATGAGATCGTGAGATTGCATGGGGTACCTCTATCTATTGTGTCTGACAGAGATCCGAGATTTACCTCGCGATTCTGGAAGAAATTGCAGGATGCTTTAGGCACGAAATTGCATTTCAGTACTGCTTTTCATCCACAAACGGATGGTCAATCTGAACGAATCATTCAGATTCTCGAAGACATGCTGAGATGTTGTGTACTAGAATTTGAAAGTGCGTGGGAAAAGCATTTATCATTGATTGAGTTCGCGCATAACAACAGTTTTCAATCTAGCATTAAAATGGCACCATATGAAGCTCTTTATGGTCGAAAGTGTCGAACCCCATTGTATTGGACAGAGCTGAGTGAGAACAAGATTCACGGAGTTGATCTTATAAAAGAGACTGAACAGAGAGTGAAAGTGATTCGTGATAGTTTGAAAGCAGCCTCAGATCGTCAGAAGTCTTATGCAGATTTGAAACGGAAAGATATCAAATTTAAGGTCGGTGATAAAGTGTTTTTGAAAGTATCTCCGTGGAAGAAAATACTTCGATTTGGCCGAAAGGGCAAGCTGAGTCCGAGGTTCATCGGACCGTATAAGATTACTGAACGAGTTGGGCCGGTTGCTTATAGATTGAGATTGCCACCTGAGTTAGAAAAGATTCATAACGTGTTTCATGTGTCAATGCTTCGACGGTACAGATCAGACTCGTCCCATGTGATTGCTCCTACTAAGGTTGAGATTCAGTCAGACTTATCGTATACTGAAGAACCGATCCGAATTTTGGCACGAGAGACTTAAGAATTAAAAAACAAAAGAATTTCCTTAGTGAAAGTTTTATGGCACAAACACGGAGTTGAAGAGGCCACGAGGGAGTCTGAAAACATTATGAGAGAGTAATATCCACACCTATTCACGGGTCAGATTTTTGGGGACGAAAATCCCCAAGGGGGAGAGTTGTAACATCCCGGTTTAGACTCTAGTCGAAACAGTGGTTCGAGACCACAAATTCGAGGTCGTAAAAATATTTTTATGATATTTTCTGTGTGAATGATATGTGACATAGTCGGTGTGAAAATTCTGTGTGATAATTTGATCGTTTGTGTGCCAAATTAAAAAGAAAGGACTTAATTGCATAAGGTGTAAAAGCCATGTGCTGATTGTTAAGTACTTAAGTGTTGTTGGCTTTTTAAGGTAGAGTCCTTATGTTGTTATTAAACCATTAATAGATTGTATGGACAAAAATGCCTAAGGTTAGTGGATTTAAAATGTTTATAATAAGGCTATTTTAGTAAATGGTTTATTAAATGATTTATAATAAAACAAAAACATGAATTAGAGGAATTCATGCTCATCTTTGCCGAAAATTGAAAGAAAAGAAAAAGAAAAAGAAAGCTAGGTTCGGCCATGGGTTTCCTTTGATTAAGGTATGTTTTTGCTTCGGTTTTTGATGATTTCTATGTTTTTGTGATCGTTGCTTTGTGCTCTAGCTAGCCCATGTCCTAATTTTTGAATTTGTTCGTGATTTTGTAAGATGCCATTGATGCTATGTTGAGCTTTGTTATGTTTTACGGTATTAAATGAAAGATATGAGTTAGATGGATATACTTTGTTCATGAATTTTTGATGAATTTAGTTAAATAGGGCTAAATTGAAGAAATAGCAAATTGAAGGGTTAAAATGTGAAATAAATGAAATGTGTGGGTTTGTTTGGATATTAGTAAAATTCGGCTAAGATTGTGCTAGGTGAAATTTGGTAAATTTGATGATTTTGTGAACTAGGGACTAAAGTGTCAAAATGTGAAAACATGAGGGCTATTATGCAAAATACCGTAAATGTGTGTATGTGGGCTAAATTGAATGAAATGATGATTGAATGGATTGATTTTAAATGTGTATAGACCAAGAGAGAAGAGGTTCGGATCGAGGTCGAGGCAAAGATAAAGTGCTCGATTAATCGACAGTATCGATAGTTCAACGTTCGAGGTAAGTTCGGACATAATACCCGTATTTAACTATGTTTAATGCTATGAAATAAGTGGTGTGATATTATTACAAAATGGATGCTATGTGATAGATTGAGTTAAATGGCACTAAGTGTGCGTATTCGAAACATGATCGGGATAAACAAAGACCTTGTGTGTGCGTAGTAGTATAAGCTTGACTTTGTGGTTGGCAATCGTGTGTGCGATGTCGATTTAAGATCGGTTTGAGATGGATGTACTAAGTGTACGATGCTAATTAAGCTTCGGCTAACTATTTAGGCACTAAGTGTACGAATGATTCGAGGAAGAAATGAATGTGAATCGAAATGAATCGTGATTATTGATTAGTAAAAGTATTTGACAACTAAGTGTTGGCTAAGGTACGCTCGGAATCTATGTGGTTGGAGAAGCTATGAACGTGGTTGTGAAGGAGTTAATTGAACATATTGGTTGTGGATGGTATTATTTGTGATAGTAAAATTAATCTATGTGATGACATGTTGATATTATGTATTATGTTATGAACTTACTAAGCTTTATAAAGCTTACTGTGTGATTTGTATCTCTGTTTTACAGTGTCAGTAAAGCTTGCTCGGATCAGGGGATCGTCAGCATCTCAGTCACACTATCGGAAAATCTATTTTGGGGTATTTTGGAACAATGTATATAGTTAAATATGGCATGTATAGGCTGGTCATTTGAATCATGTTTGATGTTTGTAAGTAGCCATGAGATATGGCTAGATATGTGCTAGTCTTAACATGAATGAATTTAATATATGTGATGCATCTTTTGGCATGGTTTGTGGGTTGAGAAATTGACTATTGAATGGCAAATTTTGTGTTGGTAAGATGTTAGTAGGGATTAGTAAAATTGTGAAGGAATGATGTTTGATATTGAATGTATTATACTTGTGACAAAATGATTTTGGTATTGAATTTGTTATATTGGAATGGGAATTGAATGCATAGATTGGATAGTCATATTGGTAAGTTTTTGGTTGCCTTATGTGCATGATATGTTTTGGTATGTGTTGCTTGTAGGTTTGACCTAAGTGGGTGGCATGTTGGCCTTGCAAAATGGCCTATAATGTCACATGGTTGAGGCACACGGGCGTGCCTAAGACCGTGGGTGAATTGGCAGTATGTAGCTTAGTTATACACGGCCATGGCACACGGGCGTGCCTAGTGACCGTGCTGAAATAGACAGTATATAGACACGGATGGACACACGGGGGTGTCTAGTAGCCGTGGAGGGCACACGGCCTCCTCCCACGGACGTGTCTCCCCTGTATCTTAGAAAAATTTTAAATTTCGGAGAAATTCTATATGTGTTTCAATTTAGTCCCGACCCCTCTATAGCATGTGAATTAGGTCTTGTAGACCTCAATAAGGGACACCATGATTGTAATTGAATGAGATTGAAGATGATTGACTTTGTGCCGTAAATTCTAGATGTTAAATGTTTTGATTGATTGGTAATACCTCTTAACCCTATTCCGGTGACGGTTTCGGGTTAGGGGTGTTACATCCCAGTTTCACCAGAACCTGAATCTGCAAAACCCGGCAAAGTAACCGCAAGACCAGCTAATTCTGATCAACTAACAACTTCGTTAGGTGCAGAATTGCCGCCAAATACGAATCAACCAAAACTAGTTCCAGTAATGAAACCACCACCACCCTACCCTCAAAGACTTCAGAAGCAGAAGCAGGAGATCTAATTCAAGAAGTTCCTTGACATACTCAAGCAACTTCACATCAACATCCCGTTGGTTGAAGCACTTGAGCAAATGCCGAACTACGTCAAGTTCATGAAAGATATCTTGTCTAAGAAACGAAGGCTTTGAGAATTTGAGACGGTAGCTCTGACGGAGGAATGCAGTGCATATCTTCAAGACAAACTACCCCTAAAATTGAAGGATCCTGGATGTTTTACCATACCGTGCAACATTGGAGTAACATATTGTGGTAAGGCATTATGTGACTTAGGTACAAGTATCAACTTGATGCCTATGTCAATATTTAGAAAGTTGGGGATAGGAGAAGTTAGACCAACTACGGTTACGCTTCAACTAGCAGATCGATCCTTAGCACATCTAGAAGGAAAGATCAAGGACATATTGGTACTTGTAGATAAGTTTATCTTTCCTTCTGACTTTGTAATTCTAGATTTTGAAGCAGACAAAGAAGTACCAATCATCCTAGGAAGGCCGTTCCTAGCAACCGGAAGGACCCTCATTAATGTGCAGAAGGGCGAGCTCACTATGCGTGTTCAGGATGATCAGGTAACATTTAACGTCTTTAAGTCTATGCAATTTCCTGACACAATGGATGATTGTTCTACAGTATCTGACTTAGAGGAATTAATAGTGGAGAAGGAACTCAACTGTGTTGAGGACCCACTGGAAAGGATTTTGACATCAGATCCCCCAATTGAGGAAGAGGAGGATGACTACTTAGCTTTGCTAGAAGCTAATCAAAAGGGATTTAATCCGCAATCCCGTTTTGAATCTTTAGAGTTAGAAAAGAGGGATTACACCCACCCAAAAGCATCGATCGAGGAGCCACCTAAATTAGAACTCAAGGTATTACCTTCTCATTTAAAATACGTTTATTTAGGTAACGCTTCTACTCTGCCTGTGATTGTTTCAGCAGAATTAACTACTGAACAAGAAGAAAAACTTATCTTAGTTTTGAAACAATTCAAGAAGGCCATCGGATGGACCATAGCCGATATTCGCGGTATTAGTCCATCGGTATGCATGCACAAGATTATCCTTGAAGATGGCGAAAAAGGGACGATCGATGGACAAAGGAAACTGAACCCCATCATGAAGGACGTAGTAAAAAAGGAGATCATGAAGTGGTTAGATGCGGGTATTATCTATCCCATCTCAGACAGTTCATGGGTAAGTCTGGTCTAGTGCGTGCCGAAGAAAGGAGGTATCGCAGTCGTAGAGAATGAGAACAACGAGTTGATACTGACTAGAACGGTTACAGGATGAAGAATCTGCATCAATTACCGGAAGCTGAACAAGGCGACTAGGAAAGATCACTTTCCTTTTCCGTTCTTGGACCGAGATCTTTGGATAGATCGGCGAGGACGAGATTACTCTGTTTTCTCGATGGATACGTGGTATAATCAGATTATGAAGAGCAGGAAGATCAACACAAAACGACATTCACCTGCCCGTACGGTACGTTTGCATTTAGACGCATGCCATTTAGTTTATGTAATGCACCTGCTACATTTAAAAGATGTATGATGTCTATTTTTACTGACATGGTTGAGAAGTACTTGGAAGTTTTTATGGACAATTTTTCAGTATTCGGAGATACTTACGATGATTTCTTAGCCAATCTAGCTAAGGTACTAAGGCGATGCGAAGAGACGAATCTTGTACTCAACTGGGAAAAATGCCATTTTATGGTACGAGAAGGAATTGTTTTAGACCATCAAATAACGAGACATGGGGTCGAGGTAGACAAAACAATGGTAGACGTTATTGAGAAACTCCCACCTCCAACATCTGTAAAAGGTATTAGGAGCTTTTTGGGCCACACCGGTTTTTACTGAAGATTTATCAAGGACTTCTCCAAAGTTGCTAAACCCTTATGCAAATTATTAGAGAAGGACTCGATATTCAAGTTTGATGAGGAATGCTTAAAAGCCTTCAACGATTTGAAGAGTCGATTAGTCACGGCACCCATAATCGTCACACCAGACTGGGATTTGCCATTCGTATTGATGTGTGACGCGAGTGACTTCGCAATTGGAGCTGTCTTGGGCCAGCGAAGGAACAAAGTTTTTCATCCCATCTACTACGCAAGTTGAACTCTAACCGGAGCTCAACTGAATTATACGGTAACAGAAAAAGATTTACTTGCTACTTTGTTTGCTTTCGACAAGTTTCGATCTTATCTTGTAGGTACCGAAGTGATCGTCTATACGGACTACTCGACAATTAAATATTTACTGGCCAAGAAAGACGCTAAACCAAGGTTGATCCGGTGGGTACTACTACTTCAAGAGTTCGATCTAGAAATTAAAGATCGAAAGGGAGTAGAGAACCAAGTAGCAGATCACCTGTCTAGATTGGAGCCACAAGAAGGGAATTCTCCACTTGTACCGATCCAGGAGACATTTCCAGATGAACACATACTGAAGGTAAATCATGTCCGTAATATTATTTGGTTTGCTGATATTGCTAACTATTTAGCTTGTGGTTTGATTCCGACTGACAAAACGTATCAGCAAAGGAAAAAGTTTCTTCACGATGCGAAGTACTATTTATGGGAAGAGCCATACGTGTTTAAAAAATGTGCAGATCAGATGATCAGGAGATGTGTGGCAGAAGATGAAATACCAAAGATTTTATACCACTGTCACTCAGCTCCGAGTGGGGGACACTTCGGAGGTACACGTACAAAGGCCAAAGTATTACAAGCCGGGTTCTTTTGGCCAACACTATTCAAGGATGCATACGCTTACGTAAAGAGCTGTGATCGATGTCAAAGGGTTGGAAATGTCACCAACAGAAATGAGATGCCTCGAACAAATATCATTGAGGTAGAATTGTTCGATGTTTGGGGTATTGACTTTCTTGGACCTTTCCCTCCGTCTTTTGGTCACAAGTACATATTGGTAGCAGTAGATTATGTGTCCAAGTGGGTCGAGGCTGAAGCTTATCCGACGAACGATGCTAAGGTTGTGATGAAGTTCTTGCAGAAACACGTGTTCACAAAGTTTGGAACCCCAAGAGCTATTATCAGCGATGAAGGGACCCATTTTGTGAACAAGTGGTTAAAATGGTTGTTTGATAAACATGGAGTGAGACGCAAGGTTGCTATAGCTTACCATCCGCAAACAAATGGGCAAGCTGAGCTGGCGAATAAGGAGATCAAAGACATACTTGAGAAGGTAGTTTGCCTGAACCAACTAGATTGGTCCAAGAGACTAGATGATGCTTTATGGGCTTATAGAACAGCATACAAGACACCTTTAGGAATGTCACCCTATAGGTTGGTCTTTGGAAAAGCTTGTCATCTACCTCTAGAGTTGGAGCACAAAGCTTATTGGGATCTTCGACAACTCAACTTGGATATTAAGCTTGCTAGAGAGAAACAAATGCTCCAACTCAACGAGCTAGAAGAATTCTGAATGTTCTCATACGAAAATGCCAAATTACTTAAAGAAAGACTCAAGAAATGGCATGACAAGCACATTCGAGTTAGAGAATTTGAAGCAGGGCAGCAAGTCTTGTTATTTAATTCCAGATTGAAGTTCTTCCCAGGTAAGTTAAAATCACGTTGGTCCGGTCCATTCACGATTCATCACGTCTATCCATATGGAGTTGTTGAACTCCAAGGTAAGGGAGGTAATTTTCAAGTCAATGCTCAGCGTTTGAAACATTCCTACGGAGAAAAACCTGAACGAGATCAAATCTTGTTCAGTTTATCTGATATTTAGATTTTCTTGTTTTTAATAAATTATTTAGGGTATATTTTTGGGTTTAGTATGTTTAAATAAATTCTGTCTAGGAGATTGGAACTTAAGCGGGACCGCTTGTGACCCCTCCAATCTTTCCTGGGAATTGATTTGTACATAATTTTTCGAGAAATTATTTCCTAAATGACAAAATAAATTTTTGGTTTTTCAAATAAAAAGGTCAATTTTGACCCAAGTTTTAAATTTCAACTCAATTTCAAATTTTCATTAAGTCTGGGGACTTAATTGAATTATTTTTAAAATTTTGTTGCTATTTCCGTAAATAGTAAAAACTAGGTGCCTCTTTTTGTAAATATTTCCAAAAGGCATCTAAAATAAATATTTTTACTTAATATATATATTTTTATATAATAATAATATGATAAACTTTAATATATAATTATATCTATTATAGTTTATATATTAATTTTTATCAACTTAGCTTAGAATTAGGATTAATTTTATTTAATTATATTTCATGTCTATCTTAATAATTAATAGCAATTGATAATTGCATATGCATATTATTAATCGTTGTTAACATTGGGTAGAATTAGAATTAGAATATTTTAATTATTAAATTACTCTAAGAGTTCTACTCTAATTCCTACTTCTCCTACTATAAATTCCACCCTTACTTCTCCCTATTCATTCATCACTTAAAACCCCAAATCACCAACTCATCAAAGTGCCGCAAGTCCCTAGCCACAATAGCCATTCGGCCAGCAGCCAGCTTCAGCACACGCCGAACGCCCACATCGCACATAGCCTTGTGCGTTTGCCGCTTCAACCCCAGCTGCCCAGGCCTTATCACACATCGGCAGCACTTGCACCCAGCACCGAGCGCACACCAGGCGTGGTCAACAAGGACCTGCGCGCTACCTGCTTACAGCTCCCTCGCACATTGCTACTCGCCCCAGCTCCATCAGTCGTGCGCCTTGCTACCTTGTGCTCTTATGCGGCACTCCTCCTTCACCCAACCTAAGCCAAAACCCTCCTTCCATTTTGTTATCTTTTTCTACATTATTTTTTTAGAGATCCTTTATTTTTACCAAAAAGGTGGTAAGACTTAATTTCCTTTCAATTTATTTAATTATTTAATTCATTGAATTATTAATAATTTTTATTAATTAAATTTTTGAGAAAATAATTTTTCCATCTTATGTTCAGGTTAAGTGATAAACCGTAATAGTAACATATTTTAAGCCCACATTTAGTATGCTTTTGGATGATTTAAGCCTTGAATTATGTAATTTGGTGCTCTTAATCCTTTGTTTTCATGTTTTATACTCAGGAAAGCACCGGAGAATGAAAAGAACAGAAAACGGGCTTAAAACGGACCAAATGGGCCAATTCATGAAATCGACACGGCCTGGGCCCAAGACCACACGGCCGTGCCTCATTAATGGACTCGAACACAGCCTGGCCACGACTTACACGGGCGTGTGCCAAGGGCGTGTCCCTGCCGTGGCAAAGAGAAATTATATTCGGATTAGGACACTTAGAGGCGAAGTAACACATTCCGAAGCTTATATAAACACCCTAAGTATGACCTAAAAGGGGGAGCCCAGGCCTTTTCTCAGGGGGCGTCCAGCAAGGCCAAAGAGGTTAGATTTGTGGGATTTACTCGAAGAAAGCCAGTTGATTCATCTCAAGAAGCCGGAGTCATACTCAAGACGGAAGGTCTTATTTTCAATTCCTTCAGAGAGTTTTAGGGTTTTTCTTATGTTTTCTTTTATCTTTTCTTCTGAGGTGTTCTCTTTTACCATTATGAACTAAACTCCTCAGATACCTGAGGGGGATGAAACCTAAGATGAATCTTGTTATTGTTTTCTGAACTATATGATAAATACTTGATTTGTTCTTAATTATGTGTTCTTAATTCTTGTCTTGATATTTTCGGGATATTAATTCAAGTTTGATTTGCTTAGGTGGAGGAGCAAAAGTCCCTACCTAAGAGTAGATCTAACATAAATAAGCGGAGTTGATCGCACGCCTAGACATAGGGTGACGAGATTTTGCCGGATTAGGGTGAAACCTAATATGGGAGTCCATAGATCGAGTTAATGCAATTCTAGGGGTTTTAATTAGAAAGAGATTTCAATTAATCAACCTAGGGTTAGACGTTAGTAGCCTCAACGAAGGTATTAATATAACCTAGGGAATCCTACGGATCAAGTCAAGTGAATAAATTGTCTGGTTCAGAGTTAGATAACAAGTGAAGTCTAGGTGGATTCTTCCTTAGGTATCATCTTAATCAATTGGTTTTTCTCACAAGTATTTCCCTAAATTCATTCTTCTTTGTCTTAGAGTCTTTAGCTTAGTAGTTAGTTAATTTAGATTAAACGACAATTCACTTTATTTTAGGCTAGATAATAAAAAGAAAGTTAGTATTAGTACTTTTAGTTCCTTTGGGTTCGACAATCCGGTCTCGCCTTAACTATACTACTGTTCGATAGGTGCGCTTGCCTCAAATCATTGTCATAGTTAGTTTCCAGGTTCGATCATTCTCTTTATAAATTTTAAAACTTTGACAAATTATAGCGATCAAGTTTTTGGCGTCGTTGTCGGGGAACTAAAATATTAAGAAAGCTCAATTTTTATTACTTTAGCCATTTTTTTATTTTATTTTTTTTTCAATTTACTTTTATTTCTTAGTTTGTTTTTAACTTTGCTAATTTTCCTTCTTTTGTTCCTTTCAGGTACCTCTAGTTTATGGCTAGAAGGAACCCGACAGGACCCCTACTTTACGACAGTGATTGAAGGTACCGTTCGCAAAAATCGTAGAGAAATAAGGCGAAGCTTAAATTACATAGAAGAAGAGCAAGAAAATGAAGTTAATACTACCGAAGAGATGGCTGAGAACAATCCGCCACCTCCAGAGATAGCCGACAATCATGCTCCACGAACTATGTATGATTATGCTAAACCTAGTTTAACAGGAACTGAGTCAAGTATTGTTAGACCTGCTATTGCCGCAAATAATTTTGAACTGAAACCTAACATAATTCAGATGATACAACAATTTGTTCAGTTTGATGGTTTGCAGGATGAAGATCCAAATAATCACTTGGCAAATTTCCTAGAATTTTGTGACACTTACAAAATAAATGGCGTTACTGACGATGCCATCCGTCTTCGGTTATTTCCCTTCTCTTTGAGGAATAAAGCCAAACAGTGGTTGCATTCTCTTCCACGAGGTTCAATCACTACATGGGATCAAATGACCGAAATTATTTTATTGAAATATTTTCCTCCGGCCAAAACGGCCAAGTTAAGGAATGATATCTCTTCTTTTGTGCAGATGGATTTAAAGACACTTTACGATGCATGGGAGAGATACAAGGATTTGTTGAGAAGGTGCCCACACCATGGATTACCCTTGTGGCTACAGGTCCAAACTTTTTACAATGGTGTGAACCCCTCAACAAGGCAATTAATCGATTCACCACGGGGAACTTTGAATAACAAAAACTCAAGAAAAGACATATGAGTTTATAGAAGAGATGTCATTGAATAACTACTAGTGGCAAGTTACAAGGACAAGGCCAACAAAAGCAAACGAAGTTTTCAACCTTGACGCAGTAACCATGCTATCAAATCAGGTAGAGGTGCTAAATAAAAAGATTGATAGTTTGTGTTCTTTGGAGGTACATCCGGTCATGCAGTGCGACGCAAGTGGAGGCGTGGTGAATCCTGAGTACCCACCCTACCATCCGGGTACAGAGAGCGAACAGATGAACTATATGGGTAACAACTTTAGATCTAACAATAACCCTTATAGTAATACTTATAATCCAGGTTGGAGGAACCACCCCAATTTTTCATTGGGTGGTCAAGGAAATCAAAGACAACAACCCCCTCCAAATTTTCAAAATCAGCCCTACACACAGGAAAAGAAGCCGAACCTTGAGGAGATGCTGACAAAATTCATAGCAGTCTCAGAAACCCATCTTCAAAAAGCTGAGACAACACTTGAAAGTCAGCAAGCATCTATTCAAGAGATCAAAAATTAGGTAGGTCAACTTACCAAGATCATGTTAAAACGACCACAAGGTAGATTGCCAAGCAACACTGAAACTAACCCAAAGGAGCAAATTCAAGCCATATCAGCTCATGATAATGAAGGGTTTGATGAGCCCAATATAAGGCAAGAAAATGTGGTAGAAAAAGGTAAAGTTGAGGTAACCCAAGAAAAGTCAAAACCGGTAATCAAAGAGTACCAACCTCGCATACCATATCCCGAAGCAATGAAGAACGATAACATAGAGGAAAATTTCGGTAAGTTTTTTAAACTTTTAAAGAAATTACATATTAACTTACCGTTACTTGAAGCTCTTTCACAGATGCCAGATTCTAGGAAATTTTTAAAAGAGCTTTTTACAAACAAACGGAGGTTAGATGAGGCATCGCATGTGGAGCTAAACTCAATGTGCTCAGCAATTCTACAAAATAAACTACCACGAAAATTAAAAGATCCAAGGAGTTTTACAATTCCATGTTTAATTGGTAGTTTATCTATTAATAACGCTTTAGCTGATTTAGGGGCAAGCATAAATGTTATGCCTTATAAAATGTTTAAACAACTAGGTCTAGGGAAACCCAAAAAAACTAGGATGAGCATTCAATTAGCTGATAAGACTATTCGAATTCCTAGGGGTATAATCGAAGATGTTCTCGTAAAGATTGATAAATTTGTATTCCCAGTAGACTTTTTAGTTTTAGACATGGATGAGGACTATAGTATCCCTTTAATTTTAGGGAGACCCTTTTTAGCAACTGCCAGAACTAAAATTGATGTGGGTACAAGTGAACTCATACTCCGCGTAGGTGACGAATCAATCAGTCTTCAGGCTCTCGGCTCGGCTAGGACATTAAGAAATCAAGGTGATAAAATAAATTCTATTGATAACCAATTAGTTAAACCTTCTTTTCAGGAAGCACCACGGAACAACACAATTGAGCCAGATCTTATATCTCATGCCAACAAGGAAATAATTCATGAGGATCGAAGGCTTCATATTGATGAACTAGACGAGTGTAAGACACACTTCAAGGAGAAACTAGGGATACATGAAGCAGAACCCAAGCCAATCTATGGGACAAACAAATTCAAAATCGGGGATCAGGTATTGTTAGATAAAGCAGACCCTCGAATATCTCCTCCTGACCCTAATACAAACAAAGAAATCCCTTTTACGGTAATCAAGGTTTTCCCATACGGAACAGTTGAGGTAAGTAATCCTATATTTGGCACTTTCAAAATAAACGCTACTCGACTTGAATTATACACGGATAATAGGACAAATAGCATGAGGAAAGATGTTCAACTCTTCAAACTACCCTGATTATGCGAATGAGAGGTAAGTCTAGCTTAAGACTTTAAACGAGCGCTTCTCGGTAGGCAACCCAAGCACTAACTCCGTTACTCTTTACATTTTAGTTTATTTTATTTTTACTTTTATTTCTCATTTTTAGCAACTAACTATTAACTAAACAAGGTGTAGATTTCCATACCACACGGCCTTGCATACGACCGTGGCCGTGGCTATATGGATACTACGGACTCCCGTGCTGACATAGCAGAGGTAGTACGAGCCAATGACGAAAGGTTCCCAGATCACGGACGACTCTAAATTGCCACGGCCGTGTGATATGGCCGTGGCCGACACTAAGGGAAGTCACACGAGCTCCAACTAACTCGCCACGGTCGTGCGATACGGCCGTGGTCGACACTGTTTGATCCTTCACGGGCGTGGTGACCTAAACTTGGGCATGGGAGAAACGAAAAGAAGCACAACACAGCTGTGCGATACGGCCGTGTGACACAACACGCCCATGGTACACGAGCGTGGGGACGTACCAGACCTGAAAATTCTATTTAAACCCCCTTTTCTTCTCCCCTACTCACCTTCAAAATCCCATCTCTTCCATTCTTTCTCTGTTTTTCCTTTCACAAAGTCCTGATACACCGTCCAAATGCCAAAGAAGCAGAAGGATTCTAACACAGTCTCCCTGTGGGAGACCGATCCATATAAGTTCATGCCGGCCGCTTCATGCACTCAAAAAGCCAAGGACATTTGAGGCCATTTAGTTTTTAATTTTCTTTTCTCTTCTTCTTTATTTTCCTTATCTTTACTTCTCTTCTGCTTAATTTAATTTAATTTATTTTATTTTCTTAGTTTTAGGTTCTTCAGGCTGCTTGGGAATCACGCCACAACGACCCTAATATCCACCCCTATAGAAATGTCTTCCTCCAACGCAGCCCGAATATTGTGACCCCATAAAAAAATTCAGGGAGTTTCACCTCTAACCCCATCTTTTGATTTTCTATATCTATATCTATCTTTGTACATTGAGGGAAATGTACATATTAAGTGTGGGGGGGTGAACCTAAAAAGTGCCTAACTTTTTTAATTATTCTCAAATCCATGAGTTAGTTATTGTTCTTAAGTATGAAGAGGTGTCAACAATATTAATCCTGAATTATACCTTGTTTCTTAAAGTAAGTTTCTCATATTATGATTAGAATGAAATTTCCTATGATTTATGATTTTTATGGATATGTTTTGGATTAAGTCATTGATAATTGTGCATTGATGATTAAACTTTAAGATATTAGAGAGTCAAGCATGATAAGTCTATTTTTCAGAAAATAAAAAAAAATTTAGGTTGTCTACCTAAATTTGAATATTACTTTGAAGTTTGAAATTTACGAGGTTGACATCAAAAACCCATAATTTTCTTTTGTGAGATTTTGAGCCTTTTAGAGCATATATTCTTTTCCTTGCTCACTTTATTGATTATGAGTGTGTCAACATTGATTTGTTATTCTAGAACTTGCATCGTTTATACATGTCGAGACCACACCTTTGATTTGATATACTAAGATGATAAAGGCACCTAGGATTTAACCCACTTACTCCATAAAAAACCTACATTCACAATTAACCCCTAGTGAACCCCTTTGATCCTAACAACCCTTTTTTTATTGACTCACCCACTAATATTAACCCAACACCAACTTTGTATTTGTTATCACCATTTCTCTTGACTACCCCTATATCGAGATTTGATTTGATCGGCTACTTAACTATTTTCTTTATTCCAATTATTAAATTCTATCTTATTATTATTACTTGATTTTTTCTTAAAAAAATGAAGTATATTCATTATTAGTTCTATGATATTTGAGCTTAAACTGTTAATTTCATTATCTTTAGAAGAAGCTCATGTTATTAGTATTAAAGTTTCTGTGATGTAATTATTCAGTATTAGTACAACTTTCTAGTTAGGTAATTTGTCAATACAGTCTCGATACTAACTCTCTAATTCAGCCTTTATCCATACCTTTAACCCAAGCCCCGTTACAACTCTGTTAAAGACCTTTTGATTTGTGTATCATCTCATATTATAGTGGTGGAGATTTGATTTTCATGCAAGCCTATGGGATTAACTTTTCATGTTTGACTTATGAGTGCTTTTTCCTGAACCTTAAGCACCTCAAGTGATTTGAGTGAATCTTTAGTGAGGATGTCAATTCTTGTCAATTTTGAATCAGAGGTAATTATTTAGATAAGGGGAAACACCTATGTTTTCATGCTACAAAATGTATGACTTAGACTGTTTGAATCTTTAGGACTCTTTGAGTTGAATTATCCATGTATGAATTATCTATGAATTATGATGAAACATTTTTTATGAATATTATGAATCGAGGAAGTTTGTTTTAATTATGAGTTGAGAATTTTTCTTGAGGACAAGAAAAAGCTTAAGTGTGGGGGTATTTGATAAACCGTAATAGTAGCATATCTTAAGCCCACATTTAGCATGCTTTTGGATGATTTAAGCCTTGAATTATGTAATTTGGTGCTCTTAATCCTTTGTTTTCATGTTTTATACTCAGGAAAGCATCGGAGAATGAAAAGAACAGAAAACGAGCTTAAAACGGACCAAATGGGCCAATTCACGAAATCGACACGGCATGGGCCCAAGACCACACGACTGTGCCTCATTAATGGACTTGAACACGGCCTGGCCACGACTTACACGGGCATGTGCCAAGGGCGTGTCCCTATCGTGGCAAAGAGAAATTCTATTCGGATTAGGATACTTAGAGGCGAAGTAACACATTCCAAAGCCTATATAAACACCTTAAGTATGACCAAAAAGGGGGAGCCCATGCCTTTTGTCAGGGGGCATCCAGCTAGGCCAAAGAGGTAAGATTTGTGGGATTTACTCGAAGAAAGCCAGTTGATTCATCTCAAGAAGCGGGAATCATACTCAAGATGGAACATCTTCTCTTCAATTCCTTCAGGGAGTTTTAGGGTTTTTCTTATGTTTTTTTTTATCTTTTCTTCTGAGATGTTCTCTTTTATCATTATGAACTAAACTCCTCAGATACCTGAGGGGGATGAAACCTAAGATGAATCTTGTTATTGTTTTCTGAACTATATGATAAATACTTGATTTGTTCTTAATTATGTGTTCTTAATTCTTGTCTTGATATATCCGGGATATTAATTCAAGTTTGATGTGCTTAGGAGGAGAAGCAAAATTCCCTGCCTAAGAGTAGATCTAGCATAATTAAGTGAAGTTGATCGCATGCCTAGACATAGGGTGACGAGATTTTGCCTGATTAGGGTGAAACCTAATATGGGAGTCCATAGATGGATTTAATGCAATTCTAAAGGTTTTAATTAGAAAGAGATTTCAATTAATCAACCTAGGGTTAGACGTTAGTAGCCTCGACGGAGGTATTAATATAACTTAGGAATCCTACGGATCAAGTCAAGTGAATAAATAAATGCAGTTCAGAGTTAGATAACAAGTGAAGTCTAGGTGGATTCTTCCTTGGGTATCGTCTTAATCAATTGGTTTTTCCCACAAGTATTTCCCTAAATTCATTCTTTTTTGTCTTAGAGTCTTTAGCTTAGTAGTTAGTTAATTTAGATTAAACGACAATTCACTTTATTTTAGGCTAGATAATAAAAAGAAAGTTAGTATTAGTACTTTTAGTTCCTTTGGGTTATACAATCCGGCCTTGCCTTAATTATACTACTGTTCGATAGGTGCGCTTGCCTCAAATTGTTGTCATAGTTAGTTTCCAGGTTAGATCTTTCTCTTTATAAATTTTAAAACTTTGACAAATTATAGCGATCATTAAGCATGCCTCGCAAGAGAACTCGTGCCTCCGCCCAAATTGATGAAGCACAAAACAAATTTCACTGTGAAGAAGCCAAAGTAAGATACGAAAGTATCTTCAAAAATCAACAGATGCATCCAGAGAAAGGCTTCACATTGAAGGAAAGCAACTACAGAGACTTTATGGCACGTATTCGTCAAGTTGCTGAAGCCCTCAATTGGGAATTGTTTTGTGAAAGGAGACAAAGTGTGGATGAGGAACTAGTTCGTGAATTTTACGCAAACTTAACCTCAAGCGAATTAACCGAAGTTCCAGTTCGCGGAATCAAGGTACCAATAAATTCAAATGCTATTAATGAGTTCTTTGAATTACCTGATTTCGAAAACAATGAATATTCTTCCTTGTTGAGCAATATTAAACCTGAAAATATGCAAGAAATTCTCGAGAAACTTATAGTTCCAGGTTCTAAGTGGACTGTGTCAAAGCAAGGAATCCACATGTGTCGAAGAGAGTATTTGACACCACTTGCGAAGGTATGGTTATATTTCATCTGTTTCAGCCTTATGCCTAGTTCGCATGGGACTATAATCTCATTAGAGCGAATGGTCCTATTATACTCGATTCTAACTGGAAAGACCATTGATGTGGGCAAAATCATCCTAAGAAAAATGCGAAATTGTGCCGTTAGACGTTCTGGCCCGGCCTATTTCCCCTTTACAATAACAATTCTGTGCTTAAAAGCAAAAATCCTTGCAGATGTGAAGAAGACAGGGTATAGTCAAGGCACAATCACTGATTGGGACCTCTACCGAGTAGCTGGAGATTTTGTTCTACAGCAACGAGTTGAAGAGAGTGAGGATCCCGAAGAAGCAGAAGATGATCCCACAGAGATCCCGCCAGAGCTATCAACTGAAGTCCCTAGTGAGGCAGAACCAATGGAACCCGAAGCTGAACCTGATATAGAGACCTCAATGTTTGGAGCTCCATCGCCTAGCCCAGATCTTCGTGATGAGCTATTAAAGCTGATGGACTTAATACAACACATGCAATGGCAGCAACAAGCCTACTGGAGATACTCAAAAATAAGGGATGACTCGATGAGGAGTGCCCTCAAGAAAATTTATAATGATCCATTTATTTTTGTGCCTGAGTTTCCAGATTTCATATTTGAATCATGGATTTCATCATCGAAGAGGGAGCAAGGTGATTCATGCAAAGGCAATACTTATGGAGCAAAAGATGAGTCAAATTCGGAAGGATCGGCAAACAAATAAAAAAAAGGGGAAGACTTCAACTTTACTTTATTTTATTCTTAAGTTATTTTAGGATTAGGTTAATTAGGAATTTTTATCTTTGCACAATAAAACAAGAGATAGGAATCATGAATAAAATCTGAACAAGTCACAAAGGCTAAAGTGTGGCAATAGATATATACATGTCTAGGATTGGATTTTAGAGAGAGCTTGGTACTTAAGCAGTCAATTTGACTCACCTCCTCTTTTCTAAAAATTCTACCTGGTGTATAGTATCTATTCACTTTAAACAATGAGGACATTGTTCACTTTAAGTAGGGGGGACCGAAAATTTGAATTAATTCCACTCAGAATAAATTCTTCTTTTAATTATGATTAGGATATATTTTGTTCAATAATTTGAATTTTTGTTAAGTATGCTAAACTTCAGTATTAATAAAGTTATATTATTCCAATAAGTTATTATGTTAGCTTAATAATGATATGAATGTATTTTTAATAAAGCATGCAAATTCGTACCATAAAATTTTTAGTTCCCTATGAAAAAATTAGGCATGCATGAAAGTTTAAGTCTTTAGAATTGACTTAGTAGTTTCTTGAGGCGAAATCCTAGGAAGCATGGAACGTTGAAAATGATTTAGGCAACTGTTGTTTGGACCGTTTGAGCCTTTCAAGCCCACCTTGATGAAATTTTTATCCTTTGAAACCCAACCTTGAGACTATATGGCCTAGTTTTATTTGGACCTTTGCAATATTTAGCCATCACCTTTCTCTTCATTGTCTTTAAAATTGTCCCAAACACTAGACTCAGTACTATTCAGAACATCGTTTGAAAATAAGTTTGGGGGAGTTAAAAAGAAGTATCAATTGCTCGAAAATTGTAGTACATGAAGAAAGTGCTCAAATTTAATTAAAAAAAACATGTACCCGAAAGAAAATAGATGTACAAAAGAGCATGTGTCAGTAAAATAAGTTGGTGTATCGAAGGTAAAAATTCCGAAGGTTCGATTTACGCTGAGTCTAGGGTTTTTTTTAAGCCAAAATTTAGCTATCTTTTACCTACCCCTAAGCCCAGCCACGTTACAACCTTATTAAAGACCTATTGATTCAAAGTTTCAATGTTACCTACATTAGTGGAGAGAAATTGCTCGGTTCAACATATGAAGATATCAGTTAAGCTTAATGATTGCAGTTTAATTTTTGAATAAGGAATTAAAATCAAAATGGTAGGGAAACATGTCTTTATTAAGAAACATTTAGTCTAATCTTGCAATCATAATAGTTGTTGGATGTAATTTGAACTATATATATACTTGAGTAGCATAATTATTGAATTTCTTGTTTTTGAACATAAGTATATTAATTTCATGATTTTGGGAAGAATGTTGTTCTGAAGGAGTTTTTCAAAAGTGTTTCCGAGAAAATTCTTTTCAATTTTGTGCATTACTCGTTACGAGCAATGAATTAAGTTTGGGGGTGTGGAAACACGAAAATTTATACACTTTTTCATGCCCTTTTTAACTCAAATTTATGCAGTTTCGATTAAATTCTTGTCAGAAAATAATTAAATTGTGCTAAAATATGAACATGATGAATTTTAATTAATTTATAGTTAATTTTGATTAATTTTGACTATTTTCGACATATTCGCACAAAGGGCGAAAATTGACTCGACAGACACTGCTCGAAGAATAAACCCAAGAAACAATTTGAAGTATCGAGGCACATTTATTTCCAGCCCAAAATGGTCCGATTATGAATATTAAATCATAAATAATTAATTTTAATTAATTCCCAATATAATTTGGGCTAAATAAATTATTATTAATTAATTATGGAAAAAGGGCCCATTTGAACCACACTGGTTGAACCAATTTCCGTGAACCGAACCGAGCAAAGAATTGGACAGCCCAAACCGTCCATATTCTGACCCAAATCAGCTTATTATCTGATTAATTAAGCTTGCAAAGAAGCCCTTGAAGACTTTTCAAAGTTGCATTCAACCCCTCCACAATTAGTGGCTTTGTAGATTTGCCCCATGCCATATTTAGCAAAGTTGAAGCCATCAACTTTGCCACATAGATAGCCGCCCAAGGGGGGTATCTTTGGCTGATGGGATTTGCTATTTTTAGCAGCCACAATCAGCTATAAATGCCACCCCTTGCTGATCATTCAAAGCATCCCTCACACCAACAACATTCTCTCATTCTCTCTTCTCTCTTCTCTTCTCTCAAGTTTTCTCTCTTCTTTTCCATTCCATTTCCCCTTTCTCTTGTGCCGATTTATCCTATTGGGAAAGAGGTGTCCTTCAGCCATCTTGGGCAGAAATCAAGTATTCATAGAAGCCTTGCTCGGCGAGGACAACGGAGACGAAGAACGAAACAACAAGTCAAGCCTCGGAGAAACACCGGATTTTCCTCTTGTTCCCTATCTTTTTAATTTTTGTTGTTTATACGATGAACATATCTATGAATATTATTGTTGTTGAAATGGTTAGTTTAATCAATTTAGCTTTAATTTAATTCGTGTTGGGTTGATTGCATGACGCCCTTTTGAATTACTAAAATTATGTTTATGATTTTATAGGTCTCGGTAAGTTGCTTGATTAAGTAAAATCATACTTAAGTTATTCTGGCATTATAATTGTTTAGATAACTAAAGAATTAATTATTTAAATGGATTGAAATTGTAATTAATGGACATAGTACTTAATCAGTGCATGTTTAATTCTTCTAAGGTAGCTGAAGATTAAATTAGCATTGTATTTGGCAATACATATGCCTTGCATAACTTGCAAGATTGTTGTGATTAAATTGTTTCAAGGTAATGACACTTTGTTACTTCACAAAGTCTTTTATATGCTTATTAGGTTGAATTAATCGTTTGAATTGACATAGGAATATGCGAAAGATTGTTTAATTTAATAAGTATGTATGTGCAATAACATGTTTACCTTTATAAATCTGTTTAATCGGTCGAATGAACATAGAAATATGTACGAGAGATGAATGGATTTTTGATTTGTAAATATGTTCATAAGTTAGCAAATTATCGAGTTGCCGTGAATTTATTCGTAACAAGTATAAGCATAGGTTTAATAATTCTAAGGTAAGAAATGTAATTAATCCAACACAATTATATCATCTTAATTAAAATCAGCTTTGAAAACGTGCATTAGAACTCTATTTTATTTTATTTTATTTTACTTTGTTTTCTAGTTTTTAATCATTTTTCTAAACCAAATATTTTTCCTTCACCAAAGTGTTCAAAATCATTTTCATAAATAATTCTTTTACAGTCCCTGTGGGTACGATACTCGACATTTACTTGTCACTTTATTACTTGCTACGATTGTGTACACTTGCACATTTCCACCGTTCCACCTAATAATTCATTATAAGGCATAAATTACTAATTCAAAAATCTTTTTAAAACCATATTTGACTCGTAAATTTTAAATAATAATATTTACGAGCTTAGGCGTCAGATTCGGTGGCATTTAACCACTATTTTTGACATCACTGAAAATAGGGCTGTTACAACAATCCAATTCCTATAACCCATCATAGCGAAACCACTCTAATTTCTCCTGGAGTAACCAAGGGGCTGGACCCAGTAACACATACGCCTAACCTAGACCGACCAACCACCTATTTTTACCCAACAAGTTCAGAAACAACTTCAAGCTGAACCATCTAATGGCTTAGAAAAATTGTTGAAGGCATACATAGCCAAGAATGATGCCTTAATCCAAAGCCAAACAGCTACATTTAAAAACCTGGAAAACCAAATGGGCCAGCTTGCAACTGAACTTAGAAACCGACCACAAGGTGTTTTACCTAGTGATACGGAGAATCCAAGGAATCCAGTGAAGGACCATTGTAAAGCGTTGACATTGAGGAGCGGAAAGACATTAGAGCCCAACACAGTCGAAGTTGAAAAGGAGCCAGCTGATACTCAAGACTCAGAGGAAGTTCAACCGACTGTTGAAATTTTAGTTTCACCGGAACCTGAATCTATAAAATCTGATAAGGTAATTTCTGAACCAACTAATTCTGATAAACTAATAACTTTGTTAGATGTAGAATTGCCACAGAAGATGAATCAACCAGTTCTAGTAAAGAAGCCTCCACCACCCTACCCTCATAGACTTCACAAGCAGAAGCAGGAAGTTCAATTCAAGAAGTTCCTAGACATACTCAAGCAACTTCATATCAACATCCTATTGGTTGAAGCACTTGAACAAATGCCGAACTACGTCAAATTCATGAAGGATATCCTATCAAAAAAATGAAGACTTGGAGAATTTGAGACAGTAGCTCTGACAAAGGAATGCAGTGCATATCTTCAAGACAAACTACCCCCAAAGTTGAAGGATCCTAGATGTTTTAGCATACCTTTCAACATTGGAGCAACATATTGTGGTAAGGCACTATGTGGCTTGGGTGTGAGTATCAACTTGATGCCCATGTTAATATTTAGGAAGTTGGGGATAGGTAAAGTTAGACCTACTATGATTACACTTCAATTAGTAGATCGATCCTTAGCACATCCAGAAGGAAATATTGATGACGTATTGGTACGTGTAAACAAATTTATTTTTCCTGTTGACTTTGTTATTCTAGACTTTGAATCAGACAAAGAAGTGCCACCTTTCCTAGCAATTGGAAGGACACTTATTGATGTGCAGAAGGACGAGCTTACTATGCGTGTTCAGGACGACCAGGTAATATTTAATGTTTTTAAGGCTATGCGATTTCCTGACACAATTGATGATTGTTCTACAGTTTCTGATTTAGAGGAATTAATCATGAAAAAGGAACTCAACTATGTTGAGGACCCATTGGGACAAATTTTGACATCAAACCCTCCAAATGATGAAGAGGAGGATGAATACTTAGCTTTGCTAGAAGCTAATCAAAGGGGATTTAATCTGCAATCCTGTTTTGAATCTTTGGAGTTAGAGAATAGGGATTATGCCCAACCAAAAGCGTCAATCGAGGAGCCACCTAAATTAGAACTCAAGGTACTTCCTTCACATTTAAAATATGTTTATATAGGTAACGCTTCTACTTTACCTATGATTGTTTCAGTGAAATTAACCGTTGACCAAGAAGAGAAACTCATCCTAGTCTTGAAACAATTCAAGAAGGCTACTGGATGGACCATAGCTGATATTTGCAGCATTAGTTTGTCTGTATGCATGCACAAGATCATCTTAGAAGATGGCGAGAAAGGGACGATTGATGGACAACGAAGACTTAACCCCATCATGAAGGATGTGGTAAAGAAAGAAATCATCAAGTGGTTAGATGCGGGTATAATTTACCCTATCTCAGACAATTCATGGGTAAGTCCGGTCCAGTGCGTGCCAAAGAAAGGAGGTATTACGATCATTAAAAACGAGAATAATGAGTTGATATCGACTAGAATTGTTACAGGATGGAGAATTTGTATCGATTACCAGAAGCTGAACAAGGTGACTAGGAAATATCACTTTCCTTTGCCATTTTTGGATCAGATGCTGGATAGACTCGCGGGGCAAGACTATTATTGTTTTCTCGATGGATACTCTGGGTATAATAAGATTACAGTAGCACCGAAAGATCAACACAAGACAACATTGACCTGCCCGTACAGTACATTTTCATTTAGATGCATGCCATTTGGTTTATGTAATGCACCTGCTACATTCCAAATATGTATGATGTTTATTTTTACTGCTATGGTTGAGAAATACTTGGAATTCTTTATGGATGAATTATCAGTATTTGGAGATACATATGATGATTGTCTAGCCAGTCTAGCCAAGGTACTAAGGTGATGCGAAGAAACAAACCTCGTACTCAACTGGGAAAAGTGTCATTTCATGGTACGAGAAGGTATTGTTCTAGGGCATCAGATAACGAAACATGGAATCGAGGTAGATAAAGCAAAGGTAGACGTTATAGAGAAACTCCCACCTTCAGCATCTGTAAAGAGTGTTAGGAGCTTTTTGGGTCACGCCGGTTTCTATCGAAGATTTATCAAGGACTTCTCAAAAATTGCTAAACCCTTATGCAAACTATTGGAGAAGGACACGACGTTCAAATTTGGTGAGGAGTGCTTAAGAGCTTTCAAAGATTTGAAGAGTCGGTTAGTTTCGGTACCCATAATCATCACACCAGACTAGGATTTGCCATTTGAATTGATGTGTGATGCAAGTGACTTCGCGATAGGAGCTGTCATGGGCCAATGAAGGAAAAACAATTTTTATCCCATCTACTATTCAAGTCGAACTCTGACAGGAGCTCAACTAAATTATACGGTAACAGAGAAAGAGTTACTTGCTATTGTGTTTACTTTTGACAAGTTTCGATCTTATCTTGTAGGTACCAAAGTGACTGTCTATACGGACCACTCAGCAATTAAGTATTTACTTGCCAAGAAAGACGCTAAGCCGAGACTAATCTGATGGGTACTTCTACTTCAAGAATTTGATCTAGACATTCAAGATCGGAAGGGAGTAGAAAACTAAGTAGCAGACCACTTGTCCAGATTGGAGCCGCAAGAAGGGAATTCTCCACTTATACCCATTCAGGAGACGTTTCCAGATGAAAACATAATGAAGGTAAATCATGTCCATAATACCCCTTGGTTTGCTGATATTGCTAACTATTTAGCTTGTGGTTTGATGCCAATTGATAAGACGTATCATCAAAAGAAAAAGTTTCTTCTTGATGTGAAGTACTATTTCTTGGAAGAACCATACTTGTTTAAAAAGTGTGCAGATCAAATGATCAGGAGATGCGTGGCAAAAGATGAAGTACATAAGATTCTATATCATTGCCACTCAGCTCTGAGTGGGGGACACTTCAGAGGTACACATACTGCGGCCAAAGTATTGCAAGCCGGATTCTTTTGGCCAACACTATTTAAAGACGCGTATGCTTACGTAAGGAGCTGTGATCGATTTCAAAGGGTTGGAAACGTCACAAACATAAATGAGATGCCTCGCACAAACATCATTGAGGTATAATTATTCGATGTTTGGGGTATTGACTTTCTCAGTCCTTTTCTTCCGTCTTTTGGTCACAAGTACATATTGGTAGCAGTAGACTACGTGTCTAAGTGGGTTGAGGCTGAGGCATATCCGATGAACGATGCTAAGGTTGTGATGAAGTTTTGGCAAAAGCATGTGTTCACAAGGTTTGGAACACCAAGCAACATCATCAGTGATGAAAGGTCCCATTTTGTGAACAAGTGGTTGAAATGGTTACTTAACAAGCATAGCATGAAGCACAAGGTTGCCACAGCTTACCACCCGCAAACAAATGGGCAAGCTGAACTGGAAAACAAAGAGATCAAAGGCATACTCGAGAAGGTAGTTTTCCCGAACCGACGAGATTGGTCCAAAAGATTGGACGATACTTTAAGGGCCTACAGGACAGCATAGAAGACACCTTTAGGGATGTCACCCTATAGGTTGGTCTTTGGGAAAGCATGTCATCTGCCCTTGGAGTTAGAACACAAAGCTTACTGGGCTCTCCAACAACTCAACTTGGATATTAAGCTTGCTAAAGAGAAACGGATGCTCCAACTCAATGAGTTAGAAGAGTTCTGAATGTTCTCTGATAAACTGAAATAGTAACATATTTTAATCCCACATTTAGCATACTTTTGGATGATTTATCCCTTTATTTATGTGAAAAGGTGCTCTTAATCCTTTCTTTTCATGTTTTATACTCAGGAAAGCACCCAAGAATAAAAAGAACGAGAAACGGGCTCAAAACGGACCAAAATGGGCCAAAGAAGAAATCAACACGACCTGGACTAAAGCCCACACGGCCGTGCCTCCTCAAATATACTAGAACACGGCCTGATGTCGATCTACACGGCCGTGCCTCATTAACAGAGTCCAACACGGCCTGGCCACGATTCACACGGGCGTGTGCCATGGCCGTGCCCCTACCGTGGAGGAGAGTAATTTCACTCGGAAAAGGATACTTAGGGGCAAATAAACCTATTTCAAAAGCCTATATAAAGACCCTAAGTATAACCTAGAAGGGGCGGTTAGCTAGGCCAAGGAGCCGAGCCGAAGAGGTCAGATTTGTGGGAAACTCTCAAGGGATAGCCAGTTGATCCATCTCAAAAAGCCGGAATTCTACTCAAGATGGAGGATCTCTCCTTCAATTACTTCAGGGAGTTTTAGGGATTTCTTATGTTTTGTTTTATCTTTTCTTCTGAGATTTTTTTCTTTATTATTATGAACTAAACCCTTCAGATACCTGAAGGGGGATGAGACTTAGATGAATCTTGTTATTATTTTCTGAACTATATGATAAATACTTGATTTGTTCTTAATTATGTGTGCTTAATTCTTGTGTTGATATTTTGTGGATATTGATTCAAGTATGATGTGCTTAGGTGGTGGAACAAAAGTCCCTTCCTATTCATAGATCTAGCATAATTACAGCGGAGTTATTCGCGCGCCTAGAGATAGGGTGACGAAGCGTTGCCGGATTAGGGTGAAACCTAATATGGGAATCCATAGATCGAGTTAATGCGATTCTAGGGGTTTTAATTAGAAAGAGATTTTAATTAATCAACCTAGGGTTAGTCGTTATTCGCTTCGAGAGAGGGTCTAATGTACATTAGGGAATCCTACGGATCAAGTCAAGTGAATAAATCGTCTGGTTCAGTGTTAGATAACAAGTGAAGTCTAGGTGGATTCTTCCTAAGGGTATCGTCTTAATCAACTGAGTTTTTCCCAAGTATTTCCCCAATTCATTATTTTTGTCTTTGCGTCTTTAGCTTAGTAATTAGTTAATTTAGATTAATAAACAGCTTCACTTATTTTAGGCTAAAAAATAGAAAAAAAGTTAGTATTAGTACTTTTAGTTCCTTTGGGTTCGACAATCCGGTCTTGCCTAAGCTATACTACTGTTCGATAGGTGCACTTGCCTCAATCGTTGTCATAGTTAGTTTCCAGGTTCGATCATTCGCATTATAAATTTTAAAACTCTGACTTCACAGCGATCAAGTTTTTGGCGCCGTTGCCGGGGAACTAAAATATTAAGAAAGCTCTATTTTTATTACTTTAGCCTTTTTTTTTTACAATTTACTTTTATTTTTTATTGTTTTTTATCTTAGTTTTAACTTTTCTAATTTTCTTTCTTTCTTTTTCCTAGCCGGTACCTCTAGGTTATGACTAGAAGGAACCCGAGAGGACCACTAGTATACGATAGTGATATTGACGCTACCGCTCGTAGTAATTGCAGAGAAATTAGGCGTGTAACATCCCAAAATAGGGGTTATTTGTGATTGAATTATTTTTCTTGTATTTGAATTTCTGTGATATTATTCGTGTTGATATAAGGCTTAATTAGGGGTCTTGAGTAAGCTCGGTTTAGTAGAATAATTCTTAGTAAGGCTTATTTAAAGAAGAGGATTAAATGAGCTTAGCACTTAAGTTAATTTAAGTAGCAATAAGTGACAAGATGAGTGCATGGCAAGTTGGTAATGGCGCATGGAGTTTAGCTTGAGGGGAGAGGTTCGAATCCCTTAAATAGCATTGGGACAACTTTTATTTTTGCTTTGGTATGGTAAGTGTCGGCCAAGGATAATAAAGGTAAGGGTTGACCATGTTATTCTTGGTTAGTAGACTATAGGTTTAAGGCAAGTGTTAACATATGGAAGGGAATCAAGTAATTAAGGAAAATATGGAGACATGGGGCTAGTATCAAGGATTATGTTTTGGAAACAAAATCATGGCCTTTATGCCATGAACTTGGACGGCAATGTGGCTAAGGGGGGGGATTTGGCCGAATATGCTAGTCTTGGTAAGGCTTAGGAATTCTTTTTGGTCATTTCTTTCATTTGGTGCAAAAGTTGCAAAACAATTTTCTCTCAAACTCTTTTCTTGTTAGTGAATTTCACCTTTTGATAAGCCTAATACTTTTTGACCATTTGGTCATTTTTGGCTCATTTTCTATTTCTCCTTTTCATTCTCTCAAAACCGAAACTTGAGTATTTTCTTCAACCATTGCCGAAACACTTATCTCTTTTGTCCATTTTCTTCTTTCTTTCTTAGCCGAATCTCCTATACCATAATATTCTATCTATTTCTTTCTTTTCTCTTCTCAAAAGCACTTAGCCGAAACTATTAGTTCACTTTCTTACTTCATCTTTTCCATACAAGTTGAACCTTGGTTGATTGTGTTGAACAAATCATAGCCGAATCCACTCTCTTGGGTATACCGAAATTTCTTCTCCTATCTTGATCAACTTTGGCCGAATATTGAAGGTGGGACTTCTCTAGAAATTGGTTTTGGTAAGGTGGTAAGGTTTATTTCGAAGGATTATTGTTTTAAGTTTCGTTTAAGCCGAAGGCTAATAAACCTTATTGATGATGGTTGATTGTAGGGAAGTGAGGCCGATTCTTTTAGGAGTGTGTTGGATAAGTGTTCGAAGGCTTTGGGTAAGATTTTAGGTTCACAAGGAACCTTTCTCAATTATTTTGGTTTGGCCGAATAGGCCATGGTTCTAATATTCATTTTTGGCCGAATATAGGGGCAAGAATACTTGTGTGGCCGATTTGTCTATTCGGGATTTAGAACTCTTTTTGGTGCCAGGTGTGTATACATACACATCTTATAACTTTTTAATATGCTAAGTGTTATGTTATGCCTAAACGTTTTGTGTAGACATGGATGAAATACCTTCATGGTATTAACAAGGATTTGGGTAAGTTCTTATTACTATGTGATTATTATTTGATGCTTTTGGGAAGCATGACACATTTGGTATGTGTATTATTTGATATATGGCTTATGATAAATCGATTGGATGTTGTTAAATAAATCTATTAACATGATTTGTGGTACATGCATATAAATGATTGTTATGGGTTGATGAGAGGAGGGGCGGTGATATTCGTGTCGAGCGGACACGGTGTTTTGGTAACACATCGTGACTACGGTCACCAGAGGTTTGGTACCTCCAGAGGTTTGGCACCTCATAGCGACTTGTCCCTGTGGTTAATACCACCGTGGGTTGGCCCCACTTTGAGATATGGGATTGTCTGCCAGTGATTTGGTATCACACGATGGGTTGGCCCCATCATCTATTTGTGACTTCGGTCACCAGTGTTTTAGTAACACAATTGTGTCTTTGGACACCGGAGATTTGGTATCTCCGGTGATTTGGTATTACATTTGTGACTATACGTCACGGTGGTTTGGCACCACCAAGTGGTTTGGTACCACAAGGGGTAGAGAAAGGCGTATGGATGGTTAGGTTGGGTGCATTTAAACTTATGCATGTTAATTGGTTATAATTTGTGTATGTTATTGCATTAAATCGGGAAGGGTTACACATTGAGTCTTGGTGACTCACCTTCTCCTTTAATTTTTCAGTGATTCGTAGACCACGGGTGAGGAGCCGGATGGACTCGAGGTGGCCATGCGGTGGAGACTTTTAATAAATGAATTTTGGATTTTATTTATCTTTCTTTTAGGTTTATGTTGCTTATTTGTAATAAGGCCTCCTAGTATGATTTCATTATTCTTTGCGTGTTTGAATGTTTGGTTTAAACTACTTGATGACGTTAAAACGGTTGCACATGTTTTCTCAAATTAAACGCAAAATGTTTTAAAGTACCATCGGGTACATTCGAAATTTGTAAACAACTCGACTCAGCAAATATATTAAGTTTGGTTTTTAACAAAGAAAATTTAAATTGAAAGGCATTTCGACTAATTTCAAAATCGGTTTTAAAATGGTTTTCAAAATCTTTTCTCTGTAGCAAACCAAATTTGGTCATATTGTTTGGGCCGGGTTTGGGGTGTTACAAAATTGGTATCAGAGCCCAGTTCAAAGCTCGGCTGTGGGGGCCCAAGGCCCAAAAATGTTTTGGTAGGTTTTTTTTTTAAATTTTGGTTTTTAATAAGCATGGCACCGAGTCTCCGGCACCAACCTGCCCAAGTAAGTATCTCTGATTTTTGTATGAATTATATTCTGTAGAAGGGTAGGAAGCATGGGACGTAGATAGTGATAGTATTTTAAACTTTAGGACTAGTTTACCCCAAATAAAGACATAAGACTTTAAAAGCCTAATTAAACCAACCTACGACCAAGTCGCCAGAGTTAGGGTGTGGTAACCTTGAGTGCGCATGTCTAGGATTGGATCGGAAGAGCTTGGTACTTAAGCAGGTCCTCGTGACTCACCCCTCTTCGCGGGATTCCTACAGTGCGTAACCGGTTCACTCTAACCAAGAGGACTCGGTCATAGGCAAAATCCTAAATAAACCCGAAAGGGATTAGCCATGTTTTAAGGAAAACTCCGGTTTTAAAATCATTAAATTATTTTTTTAGATGGTAGGACAAATGTATCTTCGAAAATTTTCAAAATATTCTTGATTGACAAAATTACAAAAATACCCTTTAGGAAAAATGACGAAAATACCCCTGGGTTAGAAACGGACAGTAATGCCTGAAGAGTGCATAGGTATGAAAGGTATAGGGAATGGATGTATTATTCTATGTAAACCATGATAGAAGACTTAAAACCTTGTTTGATCGAAAGAATCTCTATTAAACTCTTTTCATAAAATTTCTTCGCGGATAATCAAGTGAAACATGTACTAATTCATAAAAATTTCCTAATCGATTAAAGCGCGATAGTTAGAATGAGCTTTAGAGGACGTGGCCGTCGTGGGACGTGGAAGGGTAGGATGGCCGATCAGAACCCTGTCGGGTCGGGTCAAGGATCGAGAATGAGATACCGCCACCACCACCCCAACCTTTGGAGTCAAGAGCGAGGATCGACGGGGACGACGCTGTGTCACAAGCGATGCTACGGGTTACGGAAAGGGTAGCTGGAATTGGTGGAGGTGGAGGAGCTCGGAAGTCGGTTTCCGAGAGACTTTGAGCTAACGGAGCTGAATTTTTCCGAGGTGTGTATGCGGTGTAGCGCCCAATCACGGTGAGTATTTACTGGAATCGACCGAAAGAATCATGGATGAGATAGATTTGACAAATGAGGAGAAACCGAAAGGAGCGGTGTCGCTTCTCAAGGATGAGTCTTATCGATGGTGGCTCACGGTCCGAGATGGTGCTACGGCAGATGATCTCACTTGGGAGTACTTCAAAGCCGCATACCGGAAGAAGTATGTTGGATCAAGCTACATTGACGCTCAAAGGAAAGCTTTTAGGGGTTAGTGCAAGGAATAAGTCCGTCTCTCGAGTATGAAGCGGAATTCCTAAGGTCTGAGTCGTTATGCTCGGGAATAGTGGCATCGGAACATGATCGTTGTGTTCGTTTTGAAGACGGACTTAGAGACGAGTTAAGGTCGCCGATTGCTCCACAAAGAAGAACGTGAGTTTCTTTGTCTTGGTGGAGAAGGCCAAGGTAGCCGAAGGAATCAAGGAGTCCGCGAGGCAAAGTTATGATAGGAGCAAGTGAAGAGAGGCTTTGGATCGCCCAGGTCGTGGTAATGTTCAGAAAAGATTTAGGCAGAGTGGTTCAAATCAGGCAGAGAGGTCCACAGCTGCTAATCAAAGACCGGCCCAGTGTAACCGTTGTGGAAAGTTTCATTGGGGTGAATGTTGGACCGGAGGGAAAGGATGTTTCGAGTGTGGTTCGCTAGAACATCGTGGTGAGGGATCGTCCGCGTAAGCAAACTAGGAATCGGCCCGAAGGTCAAGGTCGTGCCTGGATTCGAAAGGAGGACCAGCACCACAGAGAGGTCGTGGTTATGGTAGAGGTGGTTATGGCTCTAGTGGAGGTCGCGGAGCAGCTGGCAGAGGTATTGGCAACACGGAGGCTAGGCAGCCTGGTTTGGTGTATGCTGCGAGGCGTCGTGAGGAAGGAGACGCACCGGACGTCATAACCGGTACGTTTTTAATTTTTGGTGTTCCATATACTGCCTTGATAGATGTGGGTTCGACGCACTCTTACGTTGCTAGTAGTATAGTTGAAACCATGAGTTTAGTTTCTAGACCGCTTCTAAGAGGATGACTGTACTTAGTCCTTTAGGTCACTCTGTAGAAGTAGATAAGCTGTATAGAGATATACCCCTAGAACTTCAAGGGGTAGTGTTTGTAGCCGATCTGATGGAACTGCCGTTTGAGGAGTTCGATCTGATTCTTGGGATGGACTGGTTGGTCAAGTACCAAGCAAGTTTGGATTGTGCCGCTAAGCGTATGGTTTTGAAGACGGTTGAAGGTAAAGAAGTGGTCATGATAGGTAATAGGAGAGATTATCTATCCAACGTGGTATCTGCGTTGAAAGCAGTAAAGATGGTCAGGAAGGGCTGTGAGGCGTTCGTAGTTCATGTGTGTGCTTTGGAAGCTAAGGAGTCTTCTGTGGGAAATGTTCAAATGTAAAGGAATTTCTTGACGTATTTCTGAAGAACTTAGGTATTACCTCCGGATCGTGAAGTCGAATTTGGTATAGATCTGTTACCAGAGCGGCGCCGGTGTCTATAGCTCCATATAGGATGGCACCGAAGGAATTGTTGGAATTGAAGGCTCAGATACAAGAGTTGTTGGATCGAGGTTTCATTCGACCAAGTGTTTCACCTTGGGGAGCGCCGGTACTTTTTGTCAAGAAGAAGGATGGTACGATGCGGATGTGTATAGACTACCGCTTGATTGAATAAGTCGACGATTAAAAACAAGTATCCTTTGCCGAGGATAGATGACTTGTTTGATCAGCTGAAAGGGGCTGCGGTTTTCTCTAAGATTGATTTAAGGTCTGGATATCATCAACTGAAGGTGAAAGAGGCTGATATCCATAAGACGGCATTTCGTACTCGGTATGGACACTACGAGTTCCTGGTGATGCCGTTTGGTTTGACTAATGCACCAGCGATTTTCATGGACATGATGAATAGGTATTTCAACATTTTTGGATCGGTTTGTTGTGGTCTTTATAGATGATATTTTGGTGTATTCGAAGTCAGAAGAGGAGCATGATGCGCATTTGCGAGTGGTGTTGCAGATTCTGAGGGAAAAGCAGCTGTATGCGAAATTTAGTAAGTGCGAATTCTGGCTTAAGGAGGTGACTTTCTTGGGTCACGTTGTTTCAGCCGAGGGGATTAGAGTGGATTCTCGAAAGATTGAGGCAGTGTTAGATTGGAAGCCGCCTAAATCTGTGGCTGAAATTTGGAGTTTTCTAGGTCTGGCGAGGTATTACCGAAGATTTGTGGAAGGATTTTCTTTGATTGCCGCACCGATGACCAAGTTGTTGAGGAAAGGAGTTCCATTTGTGTGGACCGAGGAGCAACAAGAAAGTTTCGACAAATTGAAGAAGATTCTGACTGAAGCTCCGATTTTGATTCAACCTGAGGCAGGCAAGGAATTCACGGTTTATTACGATGCATCACATATTGGTTTGGGATGCGTGCTGATGCAAGAAGGGAAGGTAGTGGCTTATGCATCTCGGCAGTTGAGACCACATGAGGCTAATTATCCGACTCATGACTTGGAGTTAGCGGCTGTAGTCTTCGCTTTGAAGATATGGAGGCACTATTTGTACGGAGAGAAGTCGATAGTTTATACAGATCACAAGAGTCTTAAGTATCTCTTGACTCGGAAGGATTTGAATTTGAGGCGTAGATGGATTGAGCTGTTGAAGGACTACGATCGCTCGATCGAGTATCATCTGGTAAGGCTAACATGGTGGCGATGCGTTGAGTCGTAAGGTTGTATCGGATTTAAGATCGATGTTTGCTCGACTTAGTACGTTCGATGATGGGAGTCTTTTGGCGTAAGTGCAAGTCAAGTTTCGACTTGGTTAGATCAGATTAAGGAGAAGCGGTTAGAGGATGATGGTTTGAATGATCGGAGGTTGCAAGTCGAGAATGGTGGATTAGAGGATTTTAGTCCATCCCGGTGATGGAGTTTTGTGCTTTAAAGGAAGAGCTTGTATGCCGAAGGATGTGGAGTTGAGACAAAGGATTCTTCGGGACGCACATAGCAGCCCATATGCTATGCATCCTGGAGGTAGCAAGATGTATCGGGATTTGAGAGAGCAATTTTGGTGGCAGTGCGAAACGGGAAGTAATGGCGAGTTCGTGGGTAAGTGTCCGACGTGTCAACAAGTCAAGGTGAACATCGGTTGCCATCCGTTTACTTCGGCCAGTGAAGATTCCTCAGTGGAA
The DNA here is from genome assembly GCA_025698515.1 of Gossypium sturtianum. Taxonomy (NCBI): domain Eukaryota; kingdom Viridiplantae; phylum Streptophyta; class Magnoliopsida; order Malvales; family Malvaceae; genus Gossypium; species Gossypium sturtianum. The sequence goes on from CM046948.1 coordinate 98,050,658, forward strand.
GTGGGAGAGAATCACCATGGACTTTGTCGTGGATTACCTCTTACGCCTAGCAAGAAGAATTCGGTTTGGGTGATTGTGGATCGTCTGACTAAATCAGCGCATTTCATACCTGTAAGGGTAGATTATTCGCTTCAGAGGTTAGCTAAGTTATATGTAGCCGAGATAGTGAGATTGCATGGTGTGCCAGTATCGATTATCTCGGATAGGGATCCGAGGTTTACATCGAGGTTTTGGAGAGCGTTGCATCAAGCTTTGGGTACGAGATTGGACTTCAGCACAGCTTTTCATCCGCAATCCGACGGACAATCGGAGAGAGTGATTCAGATCTTAGAAGATATGCTCAGAGGTTGTGTTCTGGACTTCAGTGGCAGTTGGGAGGAGTATCTACCGTTGGCGGAATTCGCTTATAACAATAGTTATCAAGCGAGTATCCAAATGGCTCCATATGAAGCACTGTATGGACGAAGATGCCGTACTCCTACGTGTTGGACGGAACTAGGTGAACGACATGTCTTGGGTCCGTGGTGGTGACGGAAGGCGAGGACAAAGTTAAGGTAATTCGGGCTCGTCTCAAGGAAGCATCGGATAGGCAAAAGTCTTACGCCGATCTCAAGCGCAAGGAGATGGAATACGAGGTAGGAGATAAAGTCTTTCTGAAGGTGTCGCCTTGGAAGAAGGTGTTGCGTTTTGGGCGAAAAGGGAAGCTAAGCCCAAGGTTCATCGGCCCGTATATTGTGTTGAAGCGAGTAGGACCGGTAGCTTATCACCGAAGCTGCCGGCAGAGTTGAGTCGATTCACGATGTCTTCCATGTGTCGATGCTTAGGCGGTATAGGTCGATCCATCGCACATCGTGCGATGCAGAGATTGAGGTTAACTCGACTTATCATTCGAGGAGGAACCGGTTCAGATTTTAGATCGTGATGTCAAGGTGTTGCGTGAGAAAGTCGGTACCTTAGTAGTGAAAGTGCTATGGCGAAACCATGGTACGGAGGAAGCGACGTGGGAACCGAGGAGGTGATGCGGCAAGCAATACCCCACCTTTTTCGATCGGGTAATTTCGAGGTCGAAATTATTTTAAGGGGGGTAGAACTGTAACATCCCAAAATAGGGGTTATTTGTGATTGAATTATTTTTCTTGTATTTGAATTTCTGTGATATTATTCGTGTTGATATAAGGCTTAATTAGGGGTCTTGAGTAAGCTCGGTTTAGTAGAATAATTCTTAGTAAGGCTTATTTAAAGAAGAGGATTAAATGAGCTTAGCACTTAAGTTAATTTAAGTAGCAATAAGTGACAAGATGAGTGCATGGCAAGTTGGTAATGGCGCATGGAGTTTAGCTTGAGGGGAGAGGTTCGAATCCCTTAAATAGCATTGGGACAACTTTTATTTTTGCTTTGGTATGGTAAGTGTCGGCCAAGGATAATAAAGGTAAGGGTTGACCATGTTATTCTTGGTTAGTAGACTATAGGTTTAAGGCAAGTGTTAACATATGGAAGGGAATCAAGTAATTAAGGAAAATATGGAGACATGGGGCTAGTATCAAGGATTATGTTTTGGAAACAAAATCATGGCCTTTATGCCATGAACTTGGACGGCAATGTGGCTAAGGGGGGGGATTTGGCCGAATATGCTAGTCTTGGTAAGGCTTAGGAATTCTTTTTGGTCATTTCTTTCATTTGGTGCAAAAGTTGCAAAACAATTTTCTCTCAAACTCTTTTCTTGTTAAATGAATTTCACCTTTTGATAAGCCTAATACTTTTGACCATTTGGTCATTTTTGGCTCATTTTCTATTTCTCCTTTTCATTCTCTCAAAACCGAAACTTGAGTATTTTCTTCAACCATTGTCGAAACACTTATCTCTTTTGTCCATTTTCTTCTTTCTTTCTTAGCTTGAATCTCCTATACCATAATATTCTATCTATTTCTTTCTTTTCTCTTCTCAAAAGCACTTAGCCGAAACTATTAGTTCACTTTCTTACTTCATCTTTTTCCATACAAGTTGAACCTTGGTTGATTGTGTTGAACAAATCATAGCCGAATCCACTCTCTTGGGTATACCGAATTTTCTTCTCCTATCTTGATCAACTTTGGCCGAATATTGAAGGTAAGATAGTTATCATCGGGACTTCTCTAGAAATTGGTTTTGGTAAGGTGGTAAGGTTTATTTCGAAGGATTATTGTTTTAAGTTTCGTTTAAGCCGAAGGCTAATAAACCTTATTGATGATGGTTGATTGTAGGGAAGTGAGGCCGATTCTTTTAGGAGTGTGTTGGATAAGTGTTCAAGGCTTTGGGTAAGATTTTAGGTTCACAAGGAACCTTTCTCAATTATTTTGGTTTGGCCAGAATAGGCCATGGTTCTAATATTCATTTTTGGCCGAATATAGGGGCAAGAATACTTGTGTGGCCGATTTGTCTATTCGGGATTTAGAACTCTTTTTGGTGCAGTGTGTATACATACACATCTTATAACTTTTAATATGCTAAGTGTTATGTTATGCCTAAACGTTTTGTGTAGACATGGATGAAATACCTTCATGGTATTAACAAGGATTTGGGTAAGTTCTTATTACTATGTGATTATTATTTGATGCTTTTGGGAAGCATGACACATTTGGTATGTGTATTATTTGATATATGGCTTATGATAAATCGATTGGATGTTGTTAAATAAATCTATTAACATGATTTGTGGTACATGCATATAAATGATTGTTATGGGTTGATGAGAGGAGGGGCGGTGATATTCGTGTCGCAGCGGACACCGTGTTTTGGTAACACATCGTGACTACGGTCACCAGAGGTTTGGTACCTCCAGAGGTTTGGTACCTCATAGCGACTTGTCCCCGTGGTTAATACCACCGTGGGTTGGCCCCACTTTGAGATATGGGATTTATCGCGGTGATTTGGTATCACACGATGGGTTGGCCCCATCATCTATTTGTGACTTCGGTCACCAAAGTGTTTTAGTAACACAATTGTGTCTTCGGACACGGAGAGATTTGGTATCTCCAAAGTGATTTGGTATCACATTTGTGACTATACGTCACGGTGGTTTTGGCACCACCGGTGGTTTGGTACCACAAGGGGTAGAGAAAGGCGTATGGATGGTTAGGTTGGGTGCATTTAAACTTATGCATGTTAATTGGTTATAATTTGTGTATGTTATTGCATTAAATCGGGAAGGGTTACACATTGAGTCTTGGTGACTCACCTTCTCCTTTAATTTTTCAGGTGATTCGTAGACCACGGGTGAGGAGCCGGATGGACTCGAGGTGGCCATGCAGTGGAGACTTTTAATAAATGAATTTTGGATTTTATTTATCTTTCTTTTAGGTTTATGTTGCTTATTTGTAATAAGGCCTCCTAGTATGATTTCATTATTGCTGCGTGTTTGAATGTTTGGTTTAAACTACTTGATGACGTTAAAACGGTTGCACATGTTTTCTCAAATTAAACGCAAAATGTTTTAAAGTACCATCGGGTACATTCGAAATTTGTAAACAACTCGACTCAGCAAATATATTAAGTTTGGTTTTTAACAAAGAAAATTTAAATTGAAAGGCATTTCGACTAATTTCAAAATCGGTTTTAAAATGGTTTTCAAAATCTTTTCTCTGTAGCAAACCAAATTCGGTCATATTGTTTGGGCTGGGTTTGGGGTGTTACAAGGCGAGCCCTAAATTACACAAAAGAAGAGCGAGAAGACAGATCCAATCCTACTGAAGGGATGGACGAAAATAATCCACCACCACAAGATGTGGCAGAAAATAATGCTCCGCGTACTATGTATGATTATGCTAAACCTCATTTAACAGGAGCAGAATCTAGTATTGTTAGGCCTGCTATAGCTGCTAACAATTTTGAATTAAAGCCTAACACTATACAAATGATTCAACAATTTGTTCAATTTGATGGTTTGCAAGACGAAGATCCAAACACTCATATAGCTAATTTTTAGAGTTTACGTGATACCTTCAAAATAAATGGCATTTCGATGATGCCATAAGGCTTCGGTTATTTCCCTTTTCATTAAGGAATAAAGCCAAACTGTGGTTAAACTCGTTACCACGAGGGTCAATCACTACATGGGATCAAATGACCAAAAACTTTTATTAAAATATTTCCCACCAGCCAAAACGGCCAAATTACGGAATGATATCTCTTCTTTTGTGCAGATGGATTTAGAGACATTATATGATGCATGGGAGAGATATAAGGATCTCTTGAGAAGGTGTCTGCACCATGGTTTACCCTTGTGGCTCCAAGTCCAAACTTTCTATAACGGTGTAAACCCCTCAACGAGGCAACTAATTGATTCAGCCGCCGGTGGAACCCTGAACAATAGAGCTCCTGAAGCAGCTTACGATTTTATTGAAGAGATGTCACTGAATAACTATCAGTGTCAGGTCACAAGGACCAAACCAAAAAAATCAGCCGGAGTTTTCAACATAGATGCAGTAACCATGCTATCAACACAAGTAGAGATGATGAATAAAAAGCTTGATAGTTTGTGTTCTTTTGCGGTACATCCCGATGTCAAGTGCGACGTAAGTTGAACCGTGGCGAATCACGAGTACCCACCCTACCAGCAAGGCACAGAGAGCGAACAGATGAACTATATAGGTAACAATTTCAGATCTAATAATAACCCATATAGTAATAATTATAATCCAGGTTGGAGGAACCACCCAAATTTTTCGTGGGGAGGTCAAGGAAATCAAAGACAACAACCTCCTCAAAATTTCCAAAATCACCCTACCACGGAGGAGAAGAAGCGAACCTTGAAGAGATGCTGACAAGATTCATGGCATCCACAGAAAACCGTCTCCAAGACACTGAAACCACCCTTAAGACCTAACAAGCATCGATCAAAGGGATCGAGAGCCAAGTTAGGGGAGTCACTAAGTCAGTTCAGGAAGTTTCTAAGTCAGTTGGACAACTCGCGAAGCTGATGTCTGAATGATCGCAAGGGCGTCTACCAAGCAACACTGAGATTAATCCAAAGGAGCAAATCAAAGTCATAACAGCTCAAGAAAGTGAAGGATTAGACGAACCCAGTCCAATACAAGGAAACGAGGTAGAAAAAGGAAAAGTTGAGTTAACACAAGAAAAACCGAAACCGGTAATCAAGGAGTACCAACCTTGCATACCATATCCCGAAGCATTAACGAGAGACGACACAGAGAAATAGTTCGATAAGTTTCTTAAACTTTTAAAGAAATTACATATTAACTTACCGCTACTTGAAGCTCTTTCACAGATGCTAGATTCGAGGAAGCTTTTAAAACATCTCTTGACGAACAAACGCAAATTAGACGAGGATCCACATGTGGAATTAAACGTGATATGCTCGGCAATGTTCTTGAATAGACTACCACAAAAGCTAAAAGATCCAGGAGTTTTACAATTCCATGTTTAATTGGTAGACTAAGCGTTGATAATGCGTTAGCTGATTTAGGGGCAAGCATAAATGTCATGCCTTATAAATTGTTTAAACAATTAGGTCTAGGAAACCCAAACAAACTAGGATGAGCATTCAATTAGCTGATAAAGCTGTTAGAATTCCTAGGGTATTATCAAAGATGTTCTTGTAAAAATTGACAAAGTCATTTTCCTAGTAGATTTTGTTGTCTTAGACATGGATGAGGATAATTCGATTCCCTTAATTTTAGGAAGACCCTTTTTAGCAACTACCAAGACTAAAATTGATATTGATGCAGGAGAACTCACACTTCGTGTAAGTAATGAGACGGTCACCCTCAAGGCTCTCGACTCAGGCAGAACATCGAGTAATCAAGGTGAGAACGTAAATTCTACTAATAACCATTCGGTTAACCCTTATTTTCAGGAAGCACCACAAAAGAATACAACTGAACCCGATCCTAAACCCCATGCCAACAAGGAAGTAGTTCATGAAGATCGAAGGATTGGATCGATGATCTAGGCAGTGGAAGACACACTTCAAGGAAAAATTAGGGATACACGACGAAGAACCGAAACCACACAAGGTAAAACCGAAGGAGCCTCGAGAAGAGCTCATAGGAACAACAAACCACTTCAAAATAGGAGACCAGCATCTGTTAGATAAAGCGAGATCCTCGAATATCTCCTCCGGGGACCCTAACACAAACAAAGAAATACCTTTTAGGGTAACGAGTGTTTTCCCATACAGACAGTCGAGGTAAGTAATCCTATTTTTGGTACTTTTACTATAAACACATCTCGACTTAAACTTTTTCACGAGGATAAAGCCCGATAGCATGAGGAAGGACTTCCAACTCCTCAAACCACCACGATGATGCAAACGAGAGGAAAGTCTAGCTTAAGACTATAAACAGCGCTTCTCGAAAGGCAACCCGAGCACTAACCCCATTAACTTTTACATTTTTTTCTTATTTATTCTATTTTACCCTTTCTTTATAGTATCTAGCTTTAAACTAACCAAAAGTGTAGATTTCGAGCCACACGGCCTAGCACGGCGCCGTGGCGTGGCCGGGTGTGGATGCCCGGATCACCGTGATCGACATTGCGAGAGGTGGTACGAGTCGAGAGAATCAAATCTTGAAGTCACGGACTCCAACCATCGCCGCGACGCACCGGCAGAATGCCGCGGTGCGTGCGCGACGCGCCGTGGACGACATGAACTTATCACCAACGGGCGTGGCAATCTGTAAAACGGGCGTGGGTGAACCAACACACCTAGACACACGGCCGTGCGAGGCGGCCATGTGAATCGACACGCCTAAGGCGCACGGGCGTGGGGTTGTACCAGGTTTGAAAATCTATTTCACCCCCCCTCCCAATTAGGTGCCAAACTTTTTGCATTATTCTCAAATCCCTGAATTTAGTCTTGTTTTTAAGTATTTTCCTCATATTACTAATTAGGATGAAATTTCTAATGATTTATGATTTTATTGATATGTTTTAGATTAAGTCATTGATAATTGTCAATTGATAATTAAATTTTAAGATACTAAAGAATCAAGCATGATAAGTCCATATTTTTCAATTAAAATTTGCTAGGTTGTCGAGCTGAATTTGAATATTACTTTGAAGTTTGAAATTTACAAGGTTGATATCAAAATACCCATAATTTTTGTGAGATTTTGAGCCTTATAGAGCATATATTCTTTTTCATGCTCACTTTATTGATTATGAGTATGTCAACATTGATTTGTTATTCTAGAACTTGCCTCATTTATACATATCGAGACCGCACCTATGATTTGATATACAGAGATGATTAAGGCACCTAGGTTTTAACCCACTAACTCCATTAAAAGCCTACCTTCACAATTAACCCCTAGTGAACCCCTTTTAATCCTAACAACCCTTTTTATTGACATAACCACTAATATTAACCCAAAACCCTTTGTATTTGTTATCACCATTCTTTTTCGATTTCCCTTATATCGAGATTTGATTTGATTAATCTACCTAATTATTCCATCTTAGTATATGAATAGATGTATTATATATATAAAAAAAATGAAGTATATTTATTATTAGTTTTACTAGTTATGTGATTAAGTGAGCTTATACGTTTGAATTCCAAATATTGAAGAAGAAGCTCGTATTATTAGTTTAAAGTTTCAATCCATTATGTAATTATTCAGTTTATTGTTTCTAGTTAGGTATTTTATCAATTCAATCTCGATTCTAACCTTCTAATTCAGCCTTTAACCACACCTTAACCCTATCCCCGTTACAACCCTGCAAAGACCTTTTGATTTGTGTATCATCTCATATTATAGTGGTGGAGATTTGATTTTCAGGCAAGCTTATGGGATTAACTTTTCATGTTCGACTTTTGAGTGCCTAAATTTTGAACCTTAAACACTTTGAGTGATTTGAGTGAATCTTTTGTGAGGATGACAATCCTTGTCGGTTTTGAATTAAAGGTAATTATTTAGATAATGAGAGACGCCTATATTTTCGAGCTACAAATCTATGACTTAGATTGTTTGAATCCTTATAACTCTTTGAGTTGAATTATCCATGTATAAATTATCTATGAATTATGATAAAACATTGTTGAGAGGAATTATGAATTATAGAAAGTTCGTTTTAATTGTAAGTTGAGAATTTTGCTTGAGGACAAGCAAAAGCTTAAGTGTGGGGGTATTTGATAAACCGAAATAGTAACATATTTTAATCCCACATTTAGCATACTTTTGGATGATTTATCCCTTGATTTATGTGAAAAGGTGCTCTTAATCCTTTCTTTTCATGTTTTATACTCAGGAAAGCACCCAAGAATAAAAAGAACGAGAAACAGGCTCAAAACAGACCAAAATGGGCCAAAGAAGAAATCGAAACGGCCTGGACTAAAGCCCACACGGCTGTGCCTCCTCAAATATACTAGAACACGGCCTGATGTCGATCTACATGGCCGTGCCTCATTAACAGAGTCTAACACGGCCTGGCCACGATTCACACGGGCGTGTGCGATGGCCGTGCCCCTGCCGTGGAGGAGAGTAATTTCACTCGGAAAAGGATACTTAGGGGCAAAGAAACCTATTTCAAAAGCCTATATAGAGACCCTAAGTATAACCTAGAAGGTGCGGTTAGCTAGGCCAAGGAGCCGAGCCGAAGAGGTCAAATTTGTGGGAAACTCTCAAGGGATAGCCAGTTGATCCATCTCCAGAAGCCGAAATTCTACTCAAGACGGAGGATCTCTCCTTCAATTCCTTCAGGGAGTTTTAGGGATTTCTTATGTTTTGTTTTATCTTTTCTTCTGAGATGTTTTTCTTTATTATTATGAACTAAACCCTTCAGATACTTGAAGGGGGATGAAACTTAGATGAATCTTGTTATTGTTTTCTAAACTATATGATAAATACTTGATTTGTTCTTAATTATGTGTGCTTAATTCTTGTGTTGATATTTCGTGGATATTGATTCAAGTATGATGTGCTTAGGTGGTGGAGAAAAAGTCCCTGCCTATTCATAGATCTAGCATAATTACAGCGGAGTTGTTCGCGCGCCTAGAGATAGGGTGACGAAGCATTGCCGGATTAGGGTAAAACCTAATATGGGAATCCATAGATCGAGTTAATGCGATTCTAGGGGTTTTAATTAGAAAGAGATTTCAATTAATCAACCTAGGGTTAGTCGTTATTCGCTTTGAGAGAGGGTCTAATGTACATTAGGGAATCCTACGGATCAAGTCAAGTGAATAAATAAATGCAGTTCGAGTGTTAGATAACAAGTGAAGTCTAAGTGGATTCTTCCTAAGGGTATCGTCTTAATCAACTGAGTTTTTCCCAAGTATTTCCCCAATTCATTCTTTTTGTCTTTGCGTCTTTAGCTTAGTAATTAGTTAATTTAGATTAATAAACAACTTCACTTATTTTAGGCTAAATAATAGAAAGAAAGTTAGTATTAGTACTTTTAGTTCCTTTGGGTTCGACAATCCGGTCTTGCCTAAGCTATACTACTGTTCGATAGGTGCACTTGCTTCAATCGTTGTCATAGTTAGTTTCCAGGTTCGATCATTCGAATTATAAATTTTAAAACTCTGACTTCACAGCGATCATTCTCATACGAGAATTCCAAATTACTCAAGGAAAGACTTAAGAGATGGCATCACAAACACATTCGGGTTTGAGAATTTGAAGCAGGTCAGCAAGTCTTGTTATTCAACTCCAGATTAAAGTTCTTTCCAGGTAAGTTAAAATCACGTTGGTCCGGGATTTGTCGAACTTCAAAGTAAGGGAGGTAATTTTCGAGTCAATGCTTAGCGCTTAAAACATTACTGGGAAGATAAAATTGAACGGGATCAAATCTCGTTCATTTTATTAGATATTTATTTTTCTTGTTTTTTTTTTAATAAATGATTTAGGGTATATTTTCGGGATTAGTATGTTTAAATAAATTCTTTCTAGGAGATTAGAACTTAAGTGGGACCGCTTGTGTAACACCCCTCGCCCGTATTCAATGTCGGAATAGGGTTACAGAGTATTACTGGACTTATAACACATTTATACATACTCTTATCATACACTTAACCATTTCATACAATCATCATTCAATATCAAACAATTTGTCCCTAATACGAGCCTACGAGGCCCAAAATATACATTGGGAGTGGTTTGGGACTAAATAGATAACTTAAGAAACTTTCACGAAACTTTGAAAATTTTTCTCAAAACAGGGGACACACGCCCATGTGGCCAGGTGATCGCTGTAGATCAGAATTTATAAAAGAATGATCGAACTTGGAAACAAACTCTGACAACGATTAAAGGCAAGTGCACCTATCGAACAGTAGTATAGTTTAGGCAAGACCGAATTATCGAACCCAAAGGTACTAAAAGTACTAATACTAACTTTCTTTTTATTATTTAGCCTAAAATAAGTGAAGTTTGTTTATTAATCTAAATTAGTTAACTACTAAACTGAAGACTCTAAGATAAAGAAGAATGAATTTGGAAAAAAACTTTGGAAAAACTCAGTTGATTTCGACGATACCCTAGGAAGAATCCACCTAGACTTCACTTGTTATCTAACCTTGAACCATACGATTTTATTTACTTAATTTGATCCATAAGGCTCCCTAACGTATATTAAACCCTCTCTCGAGGCGAATAACATCTAACCCTAGGTTAATTAGTGGAACTCTCATTCTCTTATAATAACCCCCTAGAATAGCAGTAAATCGATCTATGGATTCCCATATTATGTTTCACCCTAATCCGGCAAAATCTCGTCACCCTATCTCTAGGCATGCGATCAACTCCGCTTAATTATGTTGGATCTACTCTTAGGCAGGGTCTATTCCTCCTCCACCTAAGCACATTAAATTTGGATTAAGCTCACATAATTAAGAACAAACTAAGTATTTATCATATAATTCAAATAATCAAATAACAAAATTCATCATAGGTTTCATCCCCTTCGGGTATCCGAAGGTTTAGTTCATAACAATAAAGGAAAACATCTCAAGATAAAACAAAACATAAGAAATCCCTAAACCCCCTGAAGGAATTGAAGGAGAGATCTGCCGTCTTGAGTAGAATTCCGGCTTCTTGAGATGGATCGACTGGCTATCCCTGAGTGAATCCCCACAAATCTGCCTTCTCTGGCTTAGCACGACGCCCCTAAACGATGGCTCTAGGCTCCCCCTTTCAGGTCATACTTGCGGTGTATTTATAGGCTTTTGAAATACGTTTCTTTCTCCCTAAGTATCCTTTCCCGAATGAAATTGCTCTTTTCCACGGCAGAGGCACGGCCATGGCACACGCCCGTGTAAATCGTGGCCAGGCCGTGTTCGATTTCTTTAATGAGACACGGTAGTGTGAGTCGGGGTTGGACCGTGTTCTAGGTGATCAGTGAGGCACGGCCGTGTGATCTTTGGTCCAGGCCGTGTCGATTTCATGCTTTGGCCCATTTGTCCCGTTTTAAGCCCGTTTTGCATTCTTTTCATCCCCTGGTGCTTTCCTGAGTATATATCATGAAAAGAAAGGATTAAGAGCACCTTTTTACATAAATCGGGGCTTAAATCATCCAAAAGCATACTAAATGTGGGCTTAGAATATGTTACTATTTCGGTTTATCAAATACCCCCACACTTAAGCTTTTGCTTGTCCTCAAGCAAAATTTTCAACTTACAATTAAAACGAACTTCCTGTAATTCATAATTCCTATTGATAGTGTCTCATCATAATTCAAAGATAATTTATACATGGATAATTCAACTGAAAGCGTCCTAAAAATTCAAACATTATAAGCCTTATATTTTGTAGCACAAATCATAGGTGTTTTCCCTTCATCTAAATAATTACCTCGATTCGAAATTGTCAAGGATTGACATCCTCACTAAAGATTCACTCAAATCACTCAAAGTGTTTAAGGTTCAAAATTTAGGCACTCAAAAGTCAAACATGAAGAGTTAATCCCATAGGCTTGCATGAAAATCAAATTTCCACCACTAAAATATGAGATGAAACACAAATCAAAAGGTCTTTGTTAGGGTTGTAACGGGGCTAGGGTTAAGGTGTGGAATAAGGCCGAATTAGAGGGTTAGAATCGAGATTGAATTTACAAATTACCTAACTAAGAACTAATGAACCAATAATAATAATTACTTCAATTGAAAACTAAAAATACTAATAATACGAGCTTCTTCGTCGATATTTGGAATAAATGTATAAGCTCATTTAATCACATAACTAATAATGAATAAACTTTGTTTTTTTAAGAACAATCATAAATACATAATAAAAGATAAATTACTGAAAAAACATAGTTCGGCTATTAATCAAATCAAATCTCGATATAAGGGTAATCAAAAGGAATGGTGATAACAAAAACAAAGGGGTTTTGGGTTAATATTAGTGGGTGAGTCAATAAATGGGTTGTTTGGATTAAACGGGGTTCACTAGGGGTTAATTATGAAGGTGGGTTTTTAGTGGAGTAAGTGGGTTAAATCTTAGGTGCCTTTATCATCTCTGTATATCAAATCAAAAAAATGTGGTCTCGACATGTATAATCGATGCAAGTTCTAGAATAACAGATCAATGTTGACATACTCATAATCAATAAAGTGAGCAAGAAAAAGAATTTATGCTCTATAAGGCTCAAAATCTCACAAAAATTATGGGTATTTTGATGTCAACCTCGTAAATTTCAAACTTCAAAGTAATATTAAACTCAGTTCGACAACCTAGAAAATTTTTAATTTCTGAAAAATAGACTTATCATGCTTGATTCTCTAGTATTCTTAGAATTTAATTATCAATGCACAATTATCAATGACTTAATCTAAAACATATCAATAAAAATCATAAATCATCAGAAATTTCATCCTAATTAGTAATATGAGTAATTTACTTTCAAACAAGACTAAATTCAGGGATTTGAGAATAATGCAAAATGTTTGGTACCTAATTTTAGAAATTTGAGAATAATGAAAAAAAGTTAGACACCTTTTTAGTTTGTTCACCCCCCCACACTTAAGATGTACATTGCCCTCAATGTACAAAGATAGATAATATCATTATAAAATCATAAGATATGGGAAGAAGTGAAACTCCCTAAATTTTTGGATGGATCCTTGAGAGGAGATTGTGTGTTTGGTGGTGGTGATGGGCCGTCTGGATGACGAATCTGCGCTAGATGAAGAAATTGGGAGTCTCATGCAGGATTAGCCAAGAAATCTAAAGAAACCTTAATAATATACTAATAATATAATTAAAGACAAGAAAGATAAAGGGAAGGAGACTAATAAGGAAAATAAACTAAGTTTAAAAGATAAAGGGGCCTGAGAATCCTTATGGTAGATGGTTCGAGAGGTGGGTGTGACTTTGAAGGTGACGGAGTTGTTGGTGATAGTGGAAGTGGCGTGATTCCCAAGCAGCCTTAAGAACCTAAAAACAAGAAACTAAAACAAAATAAACTAAATTAAGTAGAAGAGAAGTAAAGATAAAGAAAATAAAGGAGAAGATAAAAATAAAAGAACAGATAATTGGTCTCATAGACCCTTGGCTTGTTGTTTGGATGAAGCTGCCGGCATGAACTCAGGTGAATCGGTCTCCTTTGAGGAGATTGGCCTTTTACGCTTTTTTTCCATGGATATGATTTTGTTGTAGCTCAAGAGTCTAAGGATTTATTAGGAAAAGGAAAAAGAAACAAAAGGGAGAAAAGAAAGGAAGGAAGAAGAAGAAGAGTAGGTAAGGAGAGAAAAGAGAGGGGCATGGTATTTAAATAGAATCTCAAGTCTGGCAATTTACCATGCCCGTGGGTTGAGGGTGTGTCGATTCACACGACCGCATCGCACGGCCGTGTTCCTAGGCGTGTTGGTTACCCCACGTTTGTTTTCGAGTCGACCACGGTTGGAAGACACGGGCGTGTTCTACCCGTGGTTGGAAAGTCAGTAGCTTCGCACGGTCATAAGGCACGGGCGTGTTCTTCCCGTGGTTGGAAAGTCAGTAACTTCACACGGTTATGGGGCACGGCCGTGCCCCTTTTGTCGGTGCCCGTGGTGTAGTGGTTGGATCCGTGACGTCGAAAAGTGGTTGGAATTGATTCGCACGGCCTCTGCTATGTCAGTACGGGGATTCTTATGGTCCACACGGCCGTGTGTAAGACCGTGTGTCCTGGAATTCTGCACCCCTTGTTAGTTTATAACTAAGTGTTCAGAAAGAAAAGAAGAAAAGAAAAATAAATTTAAAGCAAAATGTGAGAATAAATTATGTTAGTGCTCGGGTTGCCTCCCGAGAAGCGCTAGTTTATAGTCTTAAGCTAGACTCTCCTCTCATTTGCATTGTCAGGGTGGTTTGAGGAGTTAGAAGTCCTTTCTCATGCTATCATTTGCATCTTCGTGAAAAAATTTAAGTCGAGATGTGTTTATAGTAAAAGTACCAAAAATAGGATTACTTACCTCGATTGTTAGTGTGGGAAAACACTGGTTACCCTAAAAGATATTTCTTTGTTTGTGCTAGGGTCAGGAGGAGAGATTTGAGGATCTACCGATCTAATGAGCACTGGTCCCCTATTTTGAAGTGGTTTGTTGTTCCTATTAGCTCTTTTGGGGCTCCTTTGGTTTTATCTTGTGTGGTTAGGTTCTTCGTCGTGTATCCCTAATTTCTCCTTGAAGTGTGTCTTCCACTCGTCAAGATCATCGAATGAATCCTCGATCTTCATGAGTTATTTCTTTGTTGGCATGGGGTTTAGGATCGGGTTCATTTGTATTCTTTGGTGGTGCTTCCTGAAAATAAGGGTTAACCGAAAGGTTATCAGTAGAATTTACGTTCTCACCTTGATTACTCGATGTTCTAGTCGAATCGAGAGCCTTTGTAACATCCCGAAATTGGGCCTAGTAGGATTGGGCCCATTGGGCCTTGAGCGTAGAAGTGTTTTAAAATTTTGAGAACAAGAGAACGGCATTATTTCAAGTTGGACTTATCAAGAAGGTAATTTGGGAAAGTTACGAGGTTTCTATGAAGTTTCGGGTTCAAGTTGGGCCTTAGTAAAATTTTGTGTTTAAGCCTATTAAGGAGAGATAGTAAGTGGCATCAAGGCTTATGGAAATAAAAGAGTAAATTGCTAGCATAAATGAGCAATTGGTAAAAGGGTTATGGCGCCACATGTAGTACCTTGAGGGAAGAGGTTTGAATCCCTTTATGTGCAATTTTGACTTTTATTTTTGCATTCCTTCCTTAGTGTCGGCCAAGGTATATATATGGCAAGGTTGACTTCTTTATTTTTGGTATGGTGGCTAAAGGAATTAAGGAAAGGTTGAGGTTGGGGAAAGGAATCAAAAGGAAAAGGCAAGTAAGGGGAACAAGTGGCTTATTTCATGGAGAATGTTATGGAAAGTATGGTTGGCAAAATTTTGACCCTTATGGCTATGCATGTGGACGGTTTTGGGGGTAGATAGGTAGCTGAAATTTTACTTTGGCTTTTGGTAAGGTTTTGGTATTGTTTTGGCCAAAAATCCCATTTGCAACTTTGTGTCATTTTCTCCCAAATTGCTACTCTCTTTGCCGAAATCTTCTAGCACAATAGTGCATTTTTTCTTCTCTTTGGATTGGTCACATATTCATCTTTTGTCCATCTTCCTTGATAGTCGAAACTTCAAGTTGATATTAAACAAATTCTTCTTCTTTCTTCTTGATTACCGAAACTCTAAAGCCATTAGTGAGTACTTTTCTTTCTTTGTTTTGCCGAAACCACCTAGCCTAATTGATCATCTTCTCCATCTTTCAAGTTGGGTTTTTCTTTCTTGATTAAACTGGGTAAGTGTTTTTATTCAAATCTTTTCATTCTTTTTCTCTTTAGCCGAATGAGAGTCCCTCATTATTTGGTTGTTTCATCTTGATTCTAAAACCGAAATGGTGTTCTCCCTTACTCCCTCACATCTTGGTAATCTTTTATTTGTAGTATTCTAGTGGATTGGCCGAATACCACGTCATTGCCTAATCATTCTATCCCTAAGTCAAATGGTGGAAATTGGATCCAATATCGATAAGGTAAGGAGTTCTTCATGGATTATTTGAAATCGTTCTTTATTCGTTTAAAGGATAATAGTGGTTGTGACCAATCGATTATGTTTTAGGGACAAAATCACTCGATATATTCAACCTTCGGACATAGTGGTAAGTGATTCAAGTGTAAGTGATACGAAATCTTTTGGAAATCCGAGGCTAACTTTTGGTTGGTATTGTTCTAGGTCATCGACGAGTGGTTCTTTAGGAAATCAAAATCAGGTGTGTAATCCCGTATCTTCCGTATACATATCTGAACTGGTGTGTAATCTCACACTTCTCTGAAAGTTTGTATGAAATATTCTATGAATCGGTTGGAATACCGAAGAAAACCGAAAACTGGCATCCGTGATCACTCGGGCGTGCGCATGATCGTAGTGGTAATCGTATGTTGTAATAAAACAGTTTCGGTCAGAAACAGTGATGTGTATTTGAAAAATCACGAAACATAGGAGAAAAGGAATTACAAAGTGAATAAGATTTCAGATTAAAGCTTACTGTGTCTATTTTGATATGGAAGAAACGGAGAAGGAAAAGGAATTTTATATTTTGAGATATCTTAATTTTAGTGAGACTGGTTCTGAATGACTTCGTGGTTCCCTGATCTGTCTTGGAAAAATCCTATAAAATTGTACAAAGTGAATTATGAGTTATATTTTATATGTACAGATTCCTTAGTGAGTCTATTTTCAATAGAAACAAGTGGGTGCAACATATGAAAACTGTACAGTTAGATATTTGAATTTTGGGTAAGAGAGATCAGAATCATTGGTCAGTGAAACAAGGGAATCTTTAAGGAATAAACTGTACTAAATGGCTAAGTCAAAAATTCTGGAAAAATTATAGTAAGAATATATATGAGTCTAGTCTCAATGAAAATTTACGGAGTTAGATTTCGAGATTCCTAACTCAAGTTATAGTCAATTTAGTTAGTATGACGCAGATGGACAGTTTCGATTTTTATGCTCCACATTAGTAGTTAAGTCTAGGTTGCGAAATTTCCAAAATACCCTTAGGTGGCGAAATTACCGAATTACCCTTAGTGGGTAAATTATCAAAATTACGAAAATGCCCCTATGGGTCGAAATTACGAAAATGCCCCTAAAGGGCCGAATTACGAAATTGTTTAATGGGCCGATCTGATATTTTGCTAGATGGGCCGATCTGGTATTTTGCTATATGGGCCAATCTGATATTTTGATAAATGGGCCAATCTGATATTTTGATAAATGGGCCAATCGATATTTTGATAAATGGGCCAATCGATATTTTGATAAATGGGGTGATCGATATTTTGCTATATGGGCCAACTCGATATTTTGCTAAATGGGCCAAATCGATATTTTGCTTAATGGGCCTTTTGATTAATTGTTATAATGGGCCATAATTTTGTAATAAATATCCGAATAAATTACTGTTGATATATTGTGATTTTATTATGCATTATATACATGATTTGCATGGGATGGGATAATGATGAAGAGAAGTTTCGTAGCTCTGCTACATAATCGTGGCTCGCCACAAATCGAAAAATGGCAATGCCATGTAAATTCTGTTAATCTGGTGGCTTGTCCACAAATCGATATAAATGGTTTAATGCCTACATTTGGTGTGTTGGCGGGGTGGGTTGACTAAAGATCACCCACAGGTGTGTTGGTTGGTACGGGTGGTGTGTAGCGGATGGAAAACTAGGTTTGGTTTGGGAATTGCATATCATATGCATATTATATTTGATACATTATTGTTGTTGTAAATGGGCTTAGGCCCAAAATATTGCTAATTGGGTTCCGGCCCAATGAATAACTGTAAGGGGATTTCACACTGAGTTCTTGTAACTCACCCCCTTTCTCTTAACCCTTGTATGTAATGCTTGATGATATGGACTTGCGCTATGGATGACTCGAGGGAGGCCATACTTCGGAAATGGTTTATTTGGACTTTAGACTTCTTTCTCGTTTATTTTTTTACTTTACTATTTTGGGTTAAATGTTGTAATAAGGCCCCTGGACTATTTTTATTTTTGCTTTTTGGTTGGGATGTTTTTATTATTTTTCTTAAATTGTTTAAAAGGGGAATTTTCTAAAAACTTAAACAATGGTTTCCAAAATCGATTAACAAATGGATTTCAAAATAAACTTTTACAAATATTTTTAACACAGATATTTTCTCTCGAACTATTAACGATATTTTCAAAAGACTTGGATTCTCTTTTGAATTTTCAACGTCGTTTTCAAAAGTCACAGTTTTGTAAGATCATTAGTTCAAATTATCGATTTATCAAACAACCTCTCAAAAATACTTGTATTTTATCTACGTTTCCGCAACTTTTTCAAAATGCTTCTGCAACTCTATTTATAATCGTCACATTTTCGTAAATTGTTTATTTCAAATATGCTTCCGCAAACGAAAAGGTTTTTAAAGATAATTACGTTTTCAAGCAGACAACAATTGCTTAAGTGTTTTGGGTTTTAACAAAGAGGCTGTATTTCTCAAGCAAGTTTTTACTTCCATGTGACACATCAGATTCGGGCCTAACTTCTAGGCCGGGTTTGGGGTGTTACAACCTTGATGGTGACTGTCTCATTACCTACGCAAAGTATGAGTTCTCCTACATCAACATCAATTTTAGTCCTAGCAGTTGCTAAAAAGGGTCTTCCTAAGATTAGGGGGATCGAATTATCCTCATCCATGTCTAAGACAACAAAATCTACTAGGAAAACGAATTTGTCAATTTTTACAAGAACATCTTCGATAATACCCCTAGGAATTCTAACAGTTTTATCAGCTAATTGAATGCTCATCCTAGTTTGTTTGGGTTTCCCTAGACCTAATTGTTTAAACAATTTGTAAGGCATGACATTAATGCTTGCCCCTAAATCAGCTAACGCATTATCAACAGTTAGTCTACCAATTAAACAAGGAATTGTAAAACTCCCTGGATCTTTTAGCTTTTGTGGTAGACTATTTTGGAGAATTGCTGAGCACTTTGCGTTAAGTTCCACATGTGACGACTCGTCTAACTTCCGTTTGTTTGTCGAAAGCTCTTTTAAAAATTTCCTAGAATCTGGCATCTGCGAAAGAGCTTCAAGTAATGGTAAGTTAATATGTAATTTCTTTAAAAGTTTAAAAAACTTACCGAACTGTTCTTCTGTGTCGTCTCTTCTTAATGCCTCGGGCTAAGGTACGCGAGGTTGGTACTCCTTAATTACCGGTTTTGGCTTGTCTTGTGTTACCTCTACTTTACCTTTTTCTACCTCGTTTTCTTGTGTTGGACTGGGTTCGTCTACTTCTTCGCTTTCTTGAGCTGTTATGGCTTGGATTTGCTCCTTTGGATTAATTTCGGTATTACTCGGTAGACGCCTTTGCGGTCATTCGGATAATAGCTTTGCAATTTATCTGACTGACTGAGTAATTTCCCCGATCGCCTTTGTAAGTCCTCCAACTTGGTTCTCGATCTTTTTGATCGATGTTTGTTGGGTGTCGAGTGTTACCTCATTTTTTTGGAGACGGGCTTCTGTGGATGCTATGAATTTGTTCAACGTCTCTTCAAGATTCGACTTCTTTTCCTGTGGATAGGGCTGATTTTGGAAATTTTGAGGAGGTTGTTGTCTTTGATTTCCTTGATTTCCTTGTCCTCCCCACGAAAAATTTGGGTGGTTCCTCCAACCTGGATTATAATTATTACTATATGGGTTATTATTAGATCTGAAATTGTTACCTATATAGTTCATCCATTCGCTCGTGTGCCGGTTGGTAGGGTGGGTACTCAGGATTCGCCACAGTTCCACTTGCGTCGCATTTGCATGATTTGGATGTACTGCGAAGAACACAAACTATCAATCTTCTTATTCATCAACTCTACCGATTTGATAGCATGGTTCTTTGCGTCGAGGTTGTAAACTCGGCATTTTGTTTTTGTTGGCCTTATTCTTGTAACTTGCCACCGATAGTTATTCAAATGACATCTCTTCTATAAATTCGTAAGGTTGCCTCGGGAGTTACGTTGTTCAAAGTTCCACCGTGGGTTGAATCAATTAATTGCCTCGTTGAAGGATTCACACCGTTATAAAAGTTTGGACTTGGAGCCACAAAGGAAACCATGGTGTGGACACCTTTCTCAAGAGATCCTTATATCTCTCCCATGCATTGTATAATGTCTCTAAATCCATCCGCAAAAAGAAGAGATATCATTACGTAATTTGGCCGTTTTGGCGGTGGGAAATACTTTAATAAAAAATTTTGGTCATTTGTTCCCATGTAGTGATTGACCCTCGTGGTAACGAAGTTTAACCACTATTTAGCTTTATTCTTTAATGAAAAGGGAAATAATCAAGGCGTATGGCATCATCGTAAACGCCATTTATTTTGAAGGTATCACGAACTCTAAAAATTAGCTATATGAGCGTTTGGATCTTAAATCTGTAAAGCATCAAATTGAACAAACTGTTGAATCATTTGTATAGTGTTAGGCTTTAATTCAAAATTATTAGCAGCTATAGCAGGCCTAACAATACTTGATTCGGCTCCTGTTAAATGTGGTTTAGCATAATCAAACATGGTACGAGGAGCATTATTTTCTCCCACATCTTGTGGTGGAAGATTATTTTCGTCCATCCCTTCAGTAGGATTGGATCTGTCTTCTCGCTCTCCTTGGTAATTTAGGGCTCGCCTAATTTCTCTCTGCGATTTCTTGAGCGGTAGCTTGAATATCACTGTCGTATTCTAAAGGTCCTCTCGGGTTCCTTCTAGTCATAAACTAGAGGTACCTGCTAGGAAAAGAAAGAAAGAAAATTTAGCAAATTTAAAATTAAAACTAAAAAAAATTGCGAAAAATAAAAATAATGGCTAAAGCAATAAAAATAGAGTTTTCTTAATATTTTAGTTCCCCGGTAACGGCGCCAAAAACTTGATCGCTGTAAATCAGAATTTATAAAAGAATGATCGAACTTGGAAACTAACTCTGATAACGGTTAAAGGTCGAACAGTAGTATAGTTTAGGCAAGACCGGATTATCGAAACCAAAGGAACTAAAAGTACTAATACTAACTTTCTTTTTATTATTTAGCCTAAAATAAGTGAAGTTTGTTTATTAATCTAAATTAATTAACTACTAAACTAAAGACTCTAAGACAAAGAAGAATGAATTTGGAAAATAACTTTGGAAAAACTCAGTTGATTTCGACGATACCCTAGGAAGAATCCACCTAGACTTCACTTGTTATCTAACCTTGAACCATATGATTTTATTTACTTAATTTGATCCGTAAGACTCCCTAATGTATATTAAACCCTCTCTCGAGGCGAATAACGTCTAACCCTAGGTTAATTAGTGGAACTCTCGTTCTCTTATAATAACCCCCTAGAATAGCAGTAAATCGATCTATGGATTCCGATATTAGGTTTCACCCTAATCCGGCAAAATCTCGTCACCCTATCTCTAGGCGTGCGATCAACTCCGCTTAATTATGTTGGATCTACTCTTAGGCAGGGTCTATTCCTCCTCCACCTAAGCACATTAAATTTGGATTAAGCTCACATAATTAAGAACAAACTAAGTATTTATCATATAATTCAAATAATCAAATAACAAGAATCATCATAGATTTCATCCCCTTCGGGTATCCGAAGGTTTAGTTCATAACAATAAAGGAAAACATCTCAAGATAAAACAAAACATAAGAAATCCCTAAAACCCCCTTAATGAATTGAAGGAGAGATCCGCCATCTTGAGTAGAATTTCGGCTTCTTGAGATGGATCAACTAGCTATCCCTGAGTGAATCCCCACAAATCTGCCTTCTCTGGCTTAGCACGCTGCCCCTAAACGATGGCTCTGGGCTCCCCCTTTCAGGTCATACTTAGGGTGTGTTTATAGGCTTTTGAAATACGTTTCTTTCTCCCTAAGTATCCTTTCCTGAATGAAATTGCTCTTTTCCAGGGCAGAGGCACGGCCATGGCACACGCCCGTGTAAATCGTGGCCGTGCCGTGTTGTTGATTTCTTTAATGAGACACACGGTGCGTGTGAGTGCAGGTTGGACCGTGTTCTAGATGATCGGTGAGGCACGGCCGTTTGATCTTTGGTCCAGGCCGTGTCAATTTCATGCTTTGGCCCATTTGTCCCGTTTTAAGCCCATTTTGCGTTCTTTTCATCCCCTGGTGCTTTTCGGAGTATATATCATGAAAAGAAAGGATTAAGAGCACCTTTTTACATAAATCGGGGCTTAAATCATCCAAAAGCATACTAAATGTGGGCTTAGAGTATGTTACTATTTCGGTTTATCACCAGGCCGTGTGTCTCACACGGCCACCAGACACGCCCGTGTCACAGGCCGTGTGGACATTTGAAATGGGAGCACATGGTCGTGTCCTAGCCCGTGTTCGACCCCGTGTAAGTCTCTGACTTGGGTCACACGGCCAACACACACGCTCGTGTGCCCTAAAAATGGCCATACACACCTGTGTACCAGGCCGTGTGCTATGCCATGCCAATCCTGTAGGGTATACTGACTTATGCCACACAGCCAAGTCACACACCCGTGTGTGAGGCCGTGTGGAGCATACTGACTTGATTTCTAAAACCACACTAGAGGACACACGGCCGTGTACTTGACCGTGTGTCACACACGGCTGAGACACACGCCCGTGTCTCTGCCCGTGTGGACAAAAATAGGCTATTTACCAAGCCAATTTGCCACCCAAATTTACATGTACCTACACAACTCAAATGGCACCAATTCATAGCATAAATGAACATCTATTATAGCCACAATCAAGGCTAATTCATACCATTTCCAATAATAACAATCAACATGCTTATAAACTCATGTTTTACTAAATCAAAACATACCAAAACACTTATGCAAATCAACTAACTAAACCTTTACCAAACATACAACATTTTGCACCAATTCACAAGGATAAGCATTCCCAATTCATAAATTATTAGCTACCTTAATAATTGCATTAAACAAACAATTTCTAACCAAACATGGACCGCATCAATAAAAAGCATTAACACACATATATATACATCACATAATTTCCAAAATAAGCCAACTTACATGGCTAACATACAACCAAATATGTAATATAAACAAGCCAACACAAATGGCCAAAATCATACTACAATACCAAAATGACTCAAAGTCTCTATACATGCCATATACATAATTTACCAAAGTTCAAAGGTACCAAGTGATAGGTAGATAGTGTGAAGCGATCTCCGACGATCCCCAAATCCGAGCTAGCTTTGATAACACTATAAAACACGGGAAAATTAACAAAGTAAGCTATAAAGCTTAGTAAGCTCGTATGACATAAATTCAATATAATCATAAACACATAATTCAACAATTGATCATAAGTATAAGAATTCACATCAACTAACAAACCTCTCAATTACTCATTCACAAAACTATATACTTTCTTCACCATTTCTTTGATTCAAAGCTAATATGGATTATGCACATACCTGTACTATCTCGTACTAATCTCATACACATTCTCGTCTTTCATTTACCTGCTGAACTATTAAGAATAGAAGCCGGATACTCAAGGGTCTCACACGATAAGTACCTATACCATGGCCCGAAGCCAAATCAAGGTAACTTATCCATAGTACTAATATCATGGCCCGAAGCCAAATCAGCCGATATGCATGGCCCAAAGCCAACTCACTGTATCCCCTAATGACATGTCACTAGTATCCTAAACTATCCCTAAGGTTCAACCGGGATTCCAATTGTCGAATCATTTCCAAACTTGTTCATAATCACATAACCACAATTTATGCTTTACCAAAGCATATAGAATACATTTGAAATGAAATTATAACATACGAACTTACCTCGGTTCAAAAACGATAAAATTGTCAATTAATCGAGTACTTTATCTTTTCCCCGATCCAATTCCGTATTTATCCTTTCTTGATCTAAATATTTTCAAATTTAACTTATTTAATAATATCTCTATTCAATTTAATCCAAAACACACATTTAAGCACATTTACACATTGGCCCCTAATATTTCACATTTTTCATAATTTAGTCCTTATTCCATAAAATCACAAATTAATGAAATTCAAAATAAACCCATGCTTGCCTAATTACTAATATGTCCCTAGAAGCCCATATTTTTCATTTATTTCACATTTTAACCATTAAGTTTCCACATTTCATAATTTAATCCCTAATTTGCATTTTCACTAAAAATCACTTTATAAAACTTTTATAATTCATAACAAATATTCATAATCTATCAAGAAACTTCAAAATACATGTTTATTCATCAATGGAAACTTTCTAAATCTTTAACAGTTTTGCAAAATAGTCCCTGGGCTAGCTAGTACTAGTTGCAACGATCACAAAAACATAGAAATCATTAAAAATCGAGTCAAAAATCATACCTAAATAGCAAGGTGAAGTTGCCGAAATTTCAAGCTCAACAATGGCTAGGTTTTTGTTCTATATTCAGTGGAGAAAAGAAATAAAAGATGGAGACTTATTTTGGTTTTGTTTAATATAACATTATTTCATAAATTACTAAATTAACCTTAGTTTAAAACATTAAAATTCACTTAATAAATGCCCATAATTGTCCACCCACCATTATAAAGGTCTAATTACAACATAAAGACCTTCACTTATATAATCTATAGCTAATAGATACCTTTAACTATTAGAACAACACTTTTACACCTTACGCGATTTAGTCCTTTTTATCAAATTAACTAATCAAACGATAAAATTTCTTAACGAAATTTTCACAAAAACATATAATCATGCTGTAGACATTAAAATAATATTAAAATAAATATTTTGACTTCGGATTTGTGGTCCCAAAATCACTGTTTCGATTTGACTAAAAACGGGCTGTTACAGCTTGTGATTTCTTCAATCTTTCCTAGGGATTGATTTTAACATAATCTTTCGAGAAATTATTCCCTAAATGGCAAAATAAATTTTTAGTTTTCAAATAAAAGGGCCAATTTTGATCCAAGTTTTAAATTGCAACTCAATTTCAAATTTTCTTTAAGACTAGGTACTTACTTGAATTATTTTCAAATTTTGGTTGCTCTTTTGGTAAATATTAAAAATTAGATGCCTCTTTTTGTAAAAAAATTCAAAAGGCATCTAGAACAAATGTTTTTAATTTAATAAATAAGATGATAATCATTAATATATAATTATATCTATTATAACATATATTAATTATTATCAACTTTGCATAGAATTAAGATTAGTTTAAATTTGATCATATTTTATTTTATAAGTATTTACTTTTAATAAATTAATAGAAAATAATAATTTAACATGCATTATATTAATTATTAATTTTTGTTAAATCTATGTAGAATTAGAACTTGGAATATCTTAATTATTAATTTGTTCTAAGAATTCTAATTAAACTCCTACTCCTTTCACTATAAATTTCTCCCACCTTTGCCATTTTTTTCACTCATCCATTCATCAATCCTAGCATCCAAAACCCACCAAGTACCAAATCACCTAGTGCCAAACTGTCTAGCCAACACCGCCCAGCTCCGCACATCACCCTCACGCCTAGCAGCAGCCCCATTCGGCTAGCAGCTCACGCATGCACCCAACAGCCCTCACACACACTGTGCGCGCCAGCAGCCTGCTCCTTATCGCCGCACTTGCCGCACGTCTAGCTCCAGCAGCTCCTCAGGCCTACTCTCAAGCACCCGCTCGCACGTCAACACACCAGCCTTACTATTCGCCTGACAGTGGCACCTGCAGCCCGTGTATCTGCTCACACCGCGCCTTGCTACTCGCACCAACACCCCTGCCTATTGCGCCACACCATCAAGGCACCCTACAACCATCCCTAAGCCAACCCCTTTTGCTTTATATTTATTTTCTTTGAGTTCTTAATTTTTATAAAAAGGTGGTAAGACAAATTTTTCTCCTAAATTTCAATTTTATTTAATTTTTTAATTTTTCAATTTATTGAATTATTAAAATTTATACTAATTAAATTTTTGAGAAAATATTTTTTTCCATCTTATGTTCAGGTTAATCATGCCTCGTAAGAAAACTCGTGCCTCTGCTCAAATTGACGAATCACAAAACAAATTGCACTATGAAGAAGCCAAAGCGAGATACGAAAGCGTTTTCAAAAATCAACAGATGCACCCAGAAAAAGGCTTTACACTGAAAGAAAGAAACTATATTGATTTCATGGCGTGCATTCGACAAATTGGTGAAGCTCTCAATTGGGAACTATTTTGTAAGAAAAGACCTAGTGCAGATGAGGAGTTAGTTCGTGAATTTTAGGCGAATTTGACCTCAAGCGAATTGACGGAAGTTTCTGTTCGCGGAATCATGGTACCAATAACCTCAAATGCTACTAATAAATTATTTGAATTACCTGATTTCGAAAATGACAAATATTCTTCCTTGATGAGCAATATTGAGTCTGAAAATCTTAAAGAAATTCTCGAGAAACTTACAATTCCAGGTTCTAAGTGGACTGTGTCAAAGCAAGGAATTCACACTTGTCACAGAGAATATTTGACACTACTAGCGAAGGTATGGTTCTATTTCATATGATTCAGCCTTATTCCTATTTCACATGGGACTACAATTTCATTAGAGCGAATGGTCTTATTATACTCGATTTTAACTGGAAAGACCATTGATGTGGGAAAAATCATCTTGAGAGAAATGCGGAATTGTGCCGCTAGATGTTCTGGCCCAGCTTACTTTCCCTTTACGATAACAATTTTGTGCTTGAAAGCTAAAATTCTTGCAAATGTAAAGAAGAAAGGTTATAGCCAGGGCACAATCACAGATTGGGACCTCTACCAAATAGCTGGAGACTCTGTTCTACAGTAACGAGTTGAAGAGAGTGAGGATCCTAAAAAAGAAGAAGTAGATCCCACAGAGATCGAACCAAGGCAGTCAGCTGAAATCCCTGATAAGGCAGAACTAATGGAACCAGTAATCGAACCTGACGTCGCAACTTCAATGTTCAAGACTCAATCGCCTAGCCCAAATCTTCGAGATGAGCTGTCAAAATTGATGGACATCATGCAACATATGCAGTGACAGTAACAAGCTTACTGGAGATATTCAAAAATACGGGATGACTCAATGAGAAGCGCTCTTATGAAAATATACAATGACCCGTTTATTTTTGTGCCTGAGTTTCCAGATTTCATATTTGAATCATGGAGTCCACTATCGAAGAGGGAGCAAAGTGATTCATGCAGAAACAAAGACGATGGAGCAAAAGATGAGTAGAATTTGGAGGGATCTGCAAATAAATAAAAAGGGGGATCTTAGCTATATTTTATTTCCATTCTTATGTAATTTAATATTTTAGGATTAGGTTTTATTAGGAATTTTTATTTTCGCATAATAAAACAAGAGGTGGAAATCGTAAATAAAAATGAACAAGTTGCAAAGTACAAAGTGTGGCAATAGATATATACATGTCTAGGATTGGATCTAGAGAGAGCTTGGTACTTAAGCAGTCAAATTGACTCACCTCCTCTTTTCTAGAATCCTACTTGGTGTATAGTATCTATTCACTTTTAACAATGAGGACATTGTTCATCTTAAGTAGGGGGATCGAAAAATTGAAATTATTTCCACTCAGAATAAAATTTTCTTTCAGTTATGATTAGGTTATATTTTGTTAAAAATTTTGAAATTTTGTTAAGTATGCTAAACTTCAGTATGAATAAAGTTTGATTGTTTCAATAATTGTTATGTTAACTGAAATATGATATAAATGTATTTTTAATAAAGCATGCAAATCATACCATAAAATTTTTAGTTCCTTAGGAAAGTTAGGCATGCATGAAAGTTTAAGTCTCTAGAATTGACTTAGTAGTTTCTTGAAGCGAAATCCTAGGAAGCATGGAATGTTGAAAATGATTTAGGCAACTTTTGTTTTGACTGTTTGAGCCTTTCAAGCCTACCTTGATGAATTTTTATCATTTGAAACCTAACTTTGAGACTATATGGCCTAATTTTATTTGAACCTTTGCAATATTTAGCCATCACTTTTTTCTCAATTATCTTTAAATTGTCCTAAACACTAGACTCAGTACTATTCAGAATATTCTTTGAAACAAGTTTAGGGGAGTTGAAATATAACACCTCTCACCCATATTCAATTCCGGAATAGAGTTATGAACTAGTACTAAACTTATAATACAATTAAACATACAATTCACATACATTTTCAAATTTCAGGAAATCAACATTCAACATCATTCACATTGTCCCTAATACGAGCCTACGAGGCCCAAAACATGCATTAAGAGTTGTTCGGGACTAAACCGATAACTCAAAAAAATTTTGGAACACTTAGAAAATTTTGCAAAATAAAGGGGACACACGCCCGTGTGGCCTGGCCGTGTGTCTCACACGACCAATGACACGCCCGTGTCACAGGCCGTGTGGACATTCAAAATAGGATCACATGGTCATGTCCCAGCCCGTGTCTGACCCCGTGTAACTCACTGACTTGGGTTACACAGCCAGCCACACGCCCGTGTGTCCAACCCATGTGTCCTTCGAAATGGCCTCACATGCTCGTGTACCAGGCCGTGTCAAAATGTAGGGTATATTGACTTATGCCACACGGACAAGTCACACGCCCGTCTGCTGGGCCATGTGGATCATACTGACTTGATTTCTAAATACACACCAGGGGACACACGGCCATGTAACCTGACCATGTGTCACACACGGCTGGGACACACGCCCGTGTCTCTACCCGTGTGGACAAAAATAGGCTATTTACCAAGCCATCTTGCCACCCAAATTTGCATATACCTACACCAAATGAAATGGCACATAATATGGCATAAATATGCATTCAACCAACCTCAATCAATTTTAATTCATGCTCTTTCCATACTAAGAAACATATAATTCAATACATCATTTTTTATCAACTCAAAACATATCAAATCCACAATCTCAGATCATCAATATAATCATTTTCAAGCATGTAATCAAATCTCAACCATTTGGTATCCATAATCCCTATTCATAACAAGCATCTCCTATCAATAATGAACCACACATTTAAAGGCCAATTAGACATATTTATACATGAGCAAAACATGCCAAATATAAACCAAATCATATGCCAAAATGCATAACACATCATTGTTCATTTACAAGCCAACTTAAATGGCTAAATCCATTACCAAAATATACCAAATTTACCATAACTCCTATACATGCCATATAACCAAAACATAAGCTCAAAAGTACCAAAATAGAAGCTTGATAGTGTGATGAGGTCTTCGACGATTCCCAAATCTGAGCTAGCTTCAAGAACACTATAAAACAAGGAAAATAAACAAAGTAAGCTATAAAGCTTAGTAAGCTCGTATGCTGAATAAGTAAAACTTACCAACCAAAAATTCAATAACATAAACATCATATAATGCAATTCAAATTTGAAGCATAAGTTAACATATGTATTCAATCCAAGATTAAGCACAATTTCCATCAAATTCTTCGATTCAATGATCGTATAGTTCACGTACATACCTATACAAACTCGTATTGATCTCATACTCATCCATATCTTTGATATACCCGTTGAACCATTCAGAATACTATCGGATACTCAGGAATCTCGCACCCTAAGCGTCAATACATAGCCGAAGCTATCTCAATCTCATATCACATATAATGCTCACTCTTGAGCTATCAGCGGAATGCTCACACAAGTCGATGCGGTCATGACGAAGATACGGTCTTTGCTCACACAAGTCGACGAGAATCTGAAATACATGCCATATAACTCCACCTGGTGGGGCGTGACGGACAAAGCACCCAAATCACATAACCCCTAATGACATGTCATTCGTATCCTAATCTATTCCTAAGGTTCAACTGGGATTTCACATTTGCCGAATCATCATTGAATATATCCGCAAGGTTGTATTCACAATTTATGCAATATTAAAGCATTTAAAACACAAATATAACAATGATTATTACATACGAACTTACCTCGATTGCAAAAACGGTGAAATAAGTCGATTAATCTGATACTTTGTTTTCCCCCCGATCTAAATCTGAATTTCGCTTTTCTTCATCTATATGTAATCAAAATTAACTTATTTAATCATCACTCTAGTCAATTTAGTCTAAAATACACATTAAGGCAACTTTACACTTTTGCCCCTAATATTTCAACATTTTTACAATTTAGTCCTTATCTCATAAAAAGTTCAATTTCATGCAATTCAACTGATACCCATGCTAGCTGAATTTCATATAGACCCATAGAAGCCCATATTTTTCATTTATTTAACATTTTCACCACAAAATTTACATATTTCACAATTTAATCCCTAATTGGCAATTTTACTAAAAATCACTTTACAAATGTTGTTTATCTAACAACAACCATACAATTTCTATCATCAATCATTAAAACACACACATATTCATCAATGGAAAAACCCTAAACCTTTAATAGTTTTGCAAAATAGTCCCTGGGCTAGCTAGATTAAGCTGCAACGATCTCAAAAACATAAAAATCATTAAAAACGGGACAAAAATGAACTTACATCCACAAGGAGACTAGGCTGAATGCTTCAAGCTATTTCAATGGCTTTTTCACCCTAATTTTCGATTGTAAAATGGAGAAGAAAGATGATATCTTTCTTTTGTTTTATTTAATTCATATTATTTTATTCATTTACCAAATTAACCTTTATTATAAACCATTAAACACACTTAAAAGATGTCCATCTTTGTCCACTCATATTAACCATGGTATAATTACAACATAAGGACCTCTGATTTAAGACTCCATAGCTATTTAACCCTTTTAGCTAATAGAACACAAGTTTTACACTTTACGCGATTTAGTCCTTTTT
The DNA here is from genome assembly GCA_025698515.1 of Gossypium sturtianum. Classification (NCBI taxonomy): domain Eukaryota; kingdom Viridiplantae; phylum Streptophyta; class Magnoliopsida; order Malvales; family Malvaceae; genus Gossypium; species Gossypium sturtianum. The sequence goes on from CM046948.1 coordinate 98,081,530, forward strand.
ATCAAATTGACCATTCAAACGATAAAATTTCTCAACAAAATTTTCACACAATCATATTATCATGCTATAGACCTCAAAATAATAATAAAATAATTATTTAATCTTCAGATTTGTGGTTCCAAAACCACTGTTCTAATTTGACTAAAAATGAGCTGTTACAACTCTCCTCCCTTAGGAATTTTTGTCCTCGAAAATCTTACCAGAAATGAGGTTAGGGTTCTATTTTCTCATAGCTTTCTCGGGTTCCCACGTAGCTTCTTTGAAACCATGCCGTTGCCACAAAACCTTCACTAAAGCTATGCTTTATTTCTAAATTCTTTAACCTCTCGAGCTAAAATTCTGATCGGTTCTTCGCTATACGTCATATCAGGTTGGATTTCAATCTCTGTCAGAGATATTACATGCGATGGAACTGATCTATACCGTCGTAACATCGACACATAAAATACATTGTGGATCTTTTCTAACTCTGATGGTAAAGCTAGTCGATATGCCACAGGTCCTAATCTTTCAATGATTTCATACGGCCCGATGAATCGTGGACTCAATTTTCCTTTGCGACCAAATCGAAGAATCTTCTGCCACAGAGATACTTTCAAAAATACTCTGTCACCGATTTGAAATTCAGTGTCTTTACATTTCAAATCTGCATACAATTTCTGTCGATCTGAAGCTGCTTTCAAACTGTCGCAAATTACTTTCACTTTCTCTTCAGTTTCTCTGATCAAATCAAACCCGTGAATCTTTTTCTCACTAAGCTTGGTCCAGTACAACGGAGTTCGGCATTTGTAACCATACAATGCTTCATACGGTGCCATCTTTATGCTCGATTGAAAACTATTTTTATATGTGAATTCAACCAATGGTAAATATTTCTCCCAGTTGCCTTCAAACTCTAAAACACAGTAACGAAGCATATCTTCGAGAATCTGAATTACCCTCTCAGATTGACCATTGGTTTGTGGATGAAAAGCAGTACTAAAATGCAACCGTGTACCCAAAGCTTCTTCTAATTTCTTCCAAAATCGCGACGTAAATCTCGAATCTCTATCTGAAATAATAGAAACTGGCACCCCGTGCAATCTAACAATCTCAAAGATGTACAATTCAGTCAATCTATCAAGCGAATAATTCATACATACCGGAATGAAATGTGAAGATTTTTGTCAGCCGATCAACGACAACCAAAATAGCATCTTTCTTTTTCAGAGGCAGGGGTAATCCCGATACGAAATCCATCGTAACTCTATCCCATTTCCACTCTGGTATCATCACAGGTTGTAGTAATCCCGAAGGCACTTTGTAACACCCCTTACCTGTGCCCAACGTTGGGGCCGGGTTTGAAAAATTACCTAAATAATCTCACTTGACATCTCAAAATGGGCTATAAATTTTGCATAAACCCTTCTCTTGCTCAATCCTCGGCCCACGGGGCCGTAAACATACCTCCGAGATGTCTTCGAACTTATCCGGGAGCTTTCGCGAACTTGGAAAACTTTTCTTCAAAACAGGGGCCACACGCCCGTGTTGGTCTAGGGACACGCCCATGTGCCCCTAAGACATGCCCGGGTCTTCCACCCGTGGTCGATACTGACTATGACGTCATCATCTCACTAAGGTCACACGGCCAAGGCACACGCCCGTGTCCTTAGCCCGTGTGTCGAATTAGATTCCACAATTAAGGTGCAGACTTCACACGGCCTGGGCACACGCCCATGTCCTAGGTCGTGCCTCCCACACGGCTGAGACACACGGCCGTGTTTCTGCCCGTGGAGCATATTGACATGAAATTCAAGCATGCAAGGGGACACACGGTCGATCCACACACCCATAGGGCTGACCGTGTGTTACACACGGCATACACACACACCCGTGTGTCTACCCGTGTGGACAATTAGATGGCTATCTAACAAGCCCTTTGCCACCCCACATTGCACACATACATACACCAATTCAATTCAACATAATACAAACCCAAAGGCATATCTAGATGCTCAATTCAACATCCATACACAAGGGCATACACTTCAAGAAAATCACTTTCATTAAGAATTAGAGTTTGCCAAGTATCGGCCTAACTTAATAGACCATTACAAAAAGACTCTAATACCATACCAAGCCAACACTTTGGCCAACAATTACGACCTAACAAAATACTCGAGTCCCATACATGCCATACTCAAAATAAGTCTAAATTGTTATACCAAAGTGATGTCGATAGTATGATTTTCGAAGTCCGACGTCTGCAACCTCTCGAGTTATCTCAGAAATGCTACAAGGAAAAAGGGCAATGAAAGGGGTAAGCATAAAGCTTAGTAAGTTTGCATGGAAATAAATAGCAACAATAAGCTCATAATATAATCCATCCATGGCATTAACTAACCATACACAAGTCATAGGCTTCTTGCCATACTTACTTACAATTGCCCTTATTTAGCACATACCATGCCACATATCGTAATCGTTTCTTTGTGACTCATTCACGAGTACCTGTATTCACTCATTCACAGGACTTTAGTGCTAATCTCCTTTACATTTCGAAACTCATCTAATCATCCCATTAATCACTAGGGATACTCAAAGACGCATAATATCGTCATTATTATAAGTACAAGGCCAATGCCACATCCCAGAGGTGGTCTTACATGGAGTTACCTCTAAATGCCGATGCCATACCCCGGATATGGTCTTATATGGGATTTCACATTTAATATCGATGCCACATCCCGGATATGGTCTTACACGATTCTCACATTCAATACCGAAGCCATATTCCAAATATGGTCTTATACAAAAATCTCAATTCGGTGCCGAGGCCATGTCCCAGACATGGTATTATACGAGACCTTATTCATTCTTCATCTCGATGATAGCATTTTCATATTCGTTATAGTCCACTAGGACTTCAACCTCTTATTCAACATAAATTTAGTAGAGTATCATGCATCAATATGATACCAAGCAATCTCATTTATGCTAACATACATGTTGAATCTATACATACAAACTTACCTCGATTTCAAAATGAGCTAGCTCGACGGTTTAGTCCGAGACTTTGTTCTTTCCCCGATCGAGGCGAATTCTCGGTTCTTCTTGCTCTATAATAGAAATTTAGCTCATTTTAATCACCACATTATTAAAATCATTTCAATAATCATGCTTAGGCAAAATTACTATTTTGCCCCTCGACTTTGGCAAAATGACCATTTTGCCCCTAGGCTCAGAAATAAATTCTAATCACATTTTTACCTTCAACAAGCCTAGGTGAACCTTTAATACTCTTATAGCTATCATCAAAACTCAACATTTCACAATGTTACTACAATTTTATAACCTTTCCAACAAGGTCCAAATATGTGTTTTCAAAACAACACCTTTCACAAAAGTTGTTCATCTAACAACCAAGACTCAATTTCTTCCATAAAAATGCAGCAAATAACAATGATAGCTCTCATGGAAAAACTCTAAACTTTTCACCATATTGCACAATAGTCCCCTCATTTGAAAGACTAAGCTTTAGGGGTCTCAAAAGTACAACTATGTTCAAGAAAAGATAACTAGAACACTTACTTGTGAAGAGAATAGTGTGCTGAAATTTTTGAAGCTTTCAACCCCTATTTGGCTGCCAAATTTCGGTGGGAGAAATGAGCAAGAAAGATGGATATCATCTTTTCTTTATTCTAATATTAAACTAGTCAAATTAGTCCATCTACTCACCAACTTTGACCAACTTGGTCATTCCTTGTCCCCTATGGCCGGCGAAGCAAATATTGGGGGTCTAATTGCCTTCTAAAGACCTCCAATTATCAATCTATGGCTATTTGGTACCTTTAGCTAATAGAATGGAACTTTCACACTTTATGCGATTTAGTCTTTTTTCGCGATTAAGCAATGAATCGCTAAAATTAAAGCACCAAAATTTTCATGCATCTCTATAAACATGTTATAATACATAAAATAACATGTAAATAATTTTCTCTAACCTCGGATTTGTGATCCCGAGATCACTGTTCCGACTAGCCCCTAAATCAGGCTGTTACAATTCTCCCCCATTAAGGATTTTCATCCCCAAAAATCTTACCGATGAAAAGGTTGGGATATTGGTTTCTCATCGTTTCCTCAGGCTCCCATGTAGCCTCTTCTATTTCGTGCCTTTGCCATTATACTTTCACAAGGGCTATGTTTTTGTTCCTCAATTGTTTGACCTCTCGCGCCAAAATTTTAACTGATTCTTCACCATAAGTCAAATCTGGTTGTATCTCTACCTCTGTCGGTACTATAACATGTGAAGGGTCTGAACGGTATCGGTGCAACATGGATACATGAAAGACATCATGAATCTTTTCTAGCTCAGGTGGGAAGGCTAACCGATAAGCTACCAGTCCTATCCTCTCGGTAACTTTATAAGGTCCGATAAAACACGGACTCAATTTGCCCTTACAGCCAAATCTGAGGACTTTCCTCCAAGGTGATACTTTCAGGAACACTTTATCACCGACTTTGAATTTAATCTCTTTCCTTTTCAAATCTGAATAGGACTTCTGTCTATCTGAGGTGACTTTCAGACAGTCACGTATCACTTTTACTTTTTGTTCAGTTTCTTTAACCAAATCGACCCCGTGTATCTGTTTCTCTCTGAGTTCTGACCAATACAAGGGCATCCGGCACTTACGCCCATACAATGCCTCATAAGGCGCCATTTTCAAACTTGACTGAAAGCTGTTGTTGTAGGCGAATTCCACCAACGGTAAGTATTTCTCCCAATTACCGTGGAATTCCAAAACACAACATCGAAGCATGTGTTCGAGTATCTGAATTACTCTCTCCGACTGCCCGTCAATTTGAGGATGGAAAGCTGTACTGAAACTCAATTTCGTGCCCAAGGCCTCTTGCAACTTTTTCCAAAACCGTGACGTGAATCTCAGATCTCTATCTGAAATGATTGACAACGGTACACCATGAAGTCTTACTATCTCTGACATGTACAAGTCCGCCAATTTATCAAGCGAGTAATCGACTCGCATTGGTATAAAATGGGCTGACTTTGTAAGTCTATCAACCACTACCCATACTGCATCTTTCTTCTTTGGAGTCAACGATAAACCCATCACGAATTCCATGGTAATACGATCCCATTTCCACTCAAGAACCAATATGGGCTGAAGTAAACCCAAAGGTACTTGATGTTCAGCCTTCACTTGCTGACAAATCAGGCATCTCGATACAAACTCGGAAATGTCTTTCTTCATACCAAGCCACCAATACCACTTTCTCAAGTCATTGTACATCTTCGTGCTCCCAGGGTGCACAGTTAAACATCCGCTATGCGCTTCATGCAAGATCTTACTAATAAGCTCATCATCTCTGGGTACACAGACCCTATCTCGAAATGTCAAACATCCATCAGGACTTACTCGAAAGTCTGACTCATCATTTGACTCACATAAAACTCTTTTGGCTTGTAAGCTGTTATCATCTTTCTGAGCTTCACAAATCTCTTGGAGGAATAATGGTTTAGCCCTCAACTCGGCTAGAATAGAACCATCATTCAACAAAGCCATCTGAGTACTCATGGCTCTCAGTGCGAACAATGATTTCCTGCTCAAAGCATCTGCGACTACGTTCGCCTTTCCCAGATGGTAGTCGATCACCAACTCATAATCCTTAATCAACTCCAACCATCTTCTTTGTCTCAAGTTCAAATCTTTTTGAGTCATCAAATATTTTAAGCTTTTATGGTCGGTGAAAATCTAACACTTTTCGCCATACAAATGGTGTCTCCAAATCTTTAACGCAAACATAATTACGGCCAACTCTAAATCATGATTCGGGTAATTCTTCTCGTGCGGCTTTAATTACCTAGAGGCGTATGCAATCACCTTACCCTATTGCATAAGTACACAACCTAATCCATTCAGGGATGCATCACTGTAAACCACAAATTCTCTTCCCGATTCAGGTTTTACCAAAATCAGAGCCTCAGTCAACAGCGTCTTTAATTTCTCAAAAGTCTATTGACAATTTTCTGTCCAATCGAACTTCACATCTTTTTACAACAGTCTCGTCATCGGGGTAGCTATCATGGAAAACCCTTTGACAAAACGCCTATAATAGCCGGCTAGGCCTAGAAAACTCCTTACTTTGGTCACGCTCCTCGGCAGTTTCCAGTCAACAATTGCTAAAATCTTACTCGGGTCGACTCTAATCCCGTCTCCCGAGACAATTTGCCCCAAAAATCCCACTTCTTTGAGCCAAAATTCACTCTTACTGAACTTGGCATACAATTGCTTTTCTCTCAAAACTTGCAGAACCATACATAAATGCTTGGCATGCTCGTTCTCATCTCGAGAGTAGATCAGTATGTTGTCAATGAAGACCACGACAAATTTATCCAAGTATGGCCGAAAAATGCGATTCATCAAATCCATGAAGATCGCAGGGGCATTCGTTAGACCAAAAGGCATGACCAAATATTCATAGTGGCCATACCTTGTCCTAAATGCGGTTTTCAGTACATCCCAGTCCTTGACTCTCAGCTGATAGTACCCTGACCTCAAATCTATCTTGGAAAATACCGTGGCTCCCTTCAATTGATCGAATAGATCATCGATCCTCGGCAACGGGTACTTGTTCTTCACAGTTACCTTGTTGAGTTGCCGATAATCTATGCATAGTCTCATAGAACCATCTTTCTTCTTCACGAATAAAACGGGAGTGCCCCACGAAGAAAAACTCAGTCTTTCGAAACCTTTATCCGTTAGTTCTTGTAACTGTGCTTTTAGCTCTTTTAGCTCGGTTGGTACCATTCTATATGGAGTAATAGAAATAGGGGTAGTACCCGGAGCCAACTCAATCCCGAATTCAATCTCTCTAACCGGAGGTAACCTTGGAAACTCTTCCGAAAAAACATCTAGGTACTCGTACACTATGGGTACCGACTCTATTCTCAAATCAGTCTCTTTAGTGTTCAACACAAAGGCAAGATAAGCCTCGTACCCTTTTCTTAAATACCTCTGAGTCGACAAAGTTGATATCACTACTGGTGATCTATCTGGCTTATCTGATTCAACACGAATAAAATCCCCATTTTCACTTTTCAACTCAATATGTTTCTCCCCACAATTCACAATTACCCCATGAGTAACTAGCCAATCCATCCCAAGGATGACATCAAACTCAACAAACGGCAATAACATAAGATCAACCGGGAAACAATGACCCTTAATCAACAAAGGGCATCCTTTGCAAACTCTATCAACCAACATATACTTGCCTAGGGGATTAGACACTCTTATCACAAATTCAATAGACTCTATAGGCATAATCATGCTAGAGACTAATTTCATGCATATGTATGAGTGGGTAAATCCTGGATCAATTAAAGCTATAACACGAGTATCATAGAGAGAAAATGTACCCGTGATTACGTCGGGGGAAGACGCCTCTTCACGAGCGTGAATGGCATAAATTCTCGCCGGTGCTCTACCCTCGACTCTTACAACTTTCTCTCTAGATGGATTCTTACTACCCATCTCATTTCCCGAGTTTCTCTGTGGTCTTCCTCTAGCAGTACTTCCCGGTCTTGCACTCTGTGACTTCTCTTTCATGCCCACCTCGGGGCAATCTCTGATAAAGTGGTCTAAAGACCCACATCTAAAACAAGCTTTCTCATTCACTCGACACTCACTGGAATGGCGCCTACCACATTGAGGGCATTCTGGTCTACTTGGTCGAACGTTGCCCACACTAGCAACTGATGCAGTCTGCATTTTAGACCTCGAAAATTGCTTGCCCTTACTTTCGGTTGAAAACCCGACTAAAGTGACTGATCGAGTAGCAAAATTCCTCGATTTCTTAGATGAGGATTGGTAGGACTTATTCAACTACCTCTTCCTCGAGTCCCGAGACTCATTCTCAGCTCTTCTCTTCTCCTTAGCAAACTCTTCGGCTTTACAGGCTCTATCTACCAACACTACAAACTCTTTTAGTTCAAGGAGTCCAACATATAAACGGATATCCTCATTCAGTCCATCCTCGAATCTCTTACACATTACGGCCTCAATAGACACGCACTCCCGGGCATACTTGCTAAGCCTTACGAACTCCCGTTCGTAGTCGGTCACTGACATGCGGCCTTGCTTCAGTTCCAAGAACTCCTTCCTCTTATGATCGATAAATCTCTGGCTGATGTACTTCTTCCGATATTCTCCTTGGAAGAATTCCCAGTTAACTTTCTCCCTTGGTACCACCGACACAAGGGTGTTCCACCATCGATAGGCTGAATCTCTCAAGAGAGATACTGCACACTTTAGGCACTCCACAGGTGTGCACGACAATTCATCGAATACCCTAATGGTATTCTCTGGCAGTGCTCGCCCTCTGCGGATCATCATCCCATCGGCTCGAGAATTCCTCGGCTCCTTGCTTCCGGATCTTATCGACCGGAGGCCTTTCCCTTCTCACTATCTCAACCACTTGAGGAGCTACTGGAGTGGGTTGAGGGATTGGTGGGGGTGGAGGGGTTGAGCATTTGGATTTGCTCGGGTATACTCAGTATACCAGTTACTCATCATGTGGAGAAAGGCTTCTCGAGCCTCTTCCCCCTGACCCAAGCTCTCGGGTCTACTATTTGCTGGCGCGGTCCCTTGAGCGGGAGCAGGCGCATTACTCGCAGCATCATCGACTGTAGTTCGGTCTGGATCAGAATCTATTTACTACAAAAACACGAGTTTTAAATGTCAGGAGCCATCACACTATCATTACTCAGACACTCTTACATATGCCATTTATAGCTAGACTCGTACTTACGCTACGTTAGTCCTAGAATCGACTAAACCGTAGCTCTGATACCAATAAATGTAACACCCCTTACCCGTGCCCGAAGTCGAGGCCGGGTTTGAGACATTACCTAACTAATCTCACTTGACATCTCAAAACAGGCTATAAAATTCGCATAAACCCTTCTCTTGCTCAATCCTCGGCCCACGGGGCCCTAAACATACCTCTGAGAGGTCTTGGAACTTATCCGGGAGCTTTCGCAAACTTGGGAAACTTTTCTTCAAAACAGGAGCCACACGCCCGTGTTGGTCTAGGGACACGCCCGTGTGCCCCTAAGACATGCCCATGTCTTCCACCCGTGGTCGATCCTGACTATGACATCATCATCTCACTAAGGTCACACAGCCAAGGCACACGCCCGTGTCCTTAGCCCGTGTGTCGAATTAAATCTCACAATTAAGGTGCAGACTTCACACGGCCTGGGCACACGCCCATGCCCTAAGACGTGCCTCCCACACGACTGAGACACACGGCCGTGTCTCTGCCCGTGGAGCATACTGACCTAAAATTCAATCATGCAAGGGGCCACACGGTCGATCCACACGCCAATAGGGCTGACCGTGTGTTACACACGGCATAGACACACGCCCGTGTGTCTACCCGTGTGGACAATTAGATGGCTATCTAACAAGCCCTTTGCCACCCTACATTGCACACATACATACACCAATTCAATTCAACATAAAACAATCCCAAAGGCATATCTAGATACTCAATTCAACATCCATACACAAGGGCATACACTTCAAGAAAATCACTTTCATTAAGCATAAGAGTTTGCCAAGTATCGGCCTAACTTAATAGACCATTATAAAAAAACTTTAATACCTTACAAAGCCAACACTTTGGCCAACAATTATGACCTAAAAAAATACTCGAGTCCTATACATGCCATACTCAAAATAAGTCTAAATTGTTATACCAAAGTGATGTCAATAGTGTGATTTCTGAACTCCGACGTCTGCAACCTCTCGAGTTATCTCGGCAATGCTACAAGGAAAAAGGGCAAAGAAAGGCATAAGCATAAAGCTTAGTAAGTTTGCATGGAAATAAATAGCAACAATAAGCTCATAATATAATCCATCCATGGCATTAACTAACCATACACAAGTCATAGGCTTCTTGCCATACTTACTTACAATTGCCCTTATTTAGCACATACCATGCCACATATCGTAATCGTTTCTTCGTGACTCATTCACGAGTACCGGTATTCACTCATTCACAGGACTTTAGAGCTAATCTCATTTACATTTCTAAACTCATCTAATCATCCCATTAATCACTAGGGATAATCAAAGACGCATAATATCGTCATTATTATAAGTACGAGGCCAATGCCACATCCCAGAGGTGGTCTTACATGGAGTTACCTCTAAATACCGATGCCATACCCTGGATATGGTCTTATACGGGATTGCACATTTAATATCGATGCCACATCTTGGATATGGTCTTACACGATTCTCACATTATATACCGAAGCCATATTCTAAATATGGTCTTATACGGAAATCTCAATTCAGTGCCGAGGCCATGTCCCAGACATGGTCTTATATGGGACCTTATTCATTCTTCATCTCGATGATAGCATTTTCATATTCGTTATAGTCCACTAGGACTTCAACATCTTATTCAACATAAATTTAGTAAAGTATCATGCATCAATAAGATACCAAGCATTCTCAATTATGCTAACATAAATGTTGAATCTATTCATACAAACTTACCTCGATTCAAAAAGAGCTAGCTCGACGGTTTAGTCCGAGACTTTGTTCTTTCCCCGATCGAGGCAGATTCTCAGTTCTTCTTACTCTATAATAGAAATTTAGCTCATTTTAATCACCACATTAATAAAAGCATTTCAATAATCATGCTTAGGCAAAATTACTATTTTGCCCCTCGACTTTGGCAAAATGACCATTTTGCCCCTAGGCTCGAAAATAAATTCTAATCGCATTTTTACCTTAACAAGCCTAGGTGAACCTTTAATACTCTTATGGCTATCATCAAAACTCAACATTTCACAATGTTACTACAATTTTATAACCTTTCCAACAAGGTCCAAATAGGTGTTTTCAAAACAACACCTTTCACAAAAGTTGTTCATCTAACAACCAAGACTCAATGTCTTCCATAAAAATGCAGCAAATAACAATGATAGCTCTCATGGCAAAACTCTAAACTTTTCACCATATTTCAAAATAGTCCCCTCATTTGAAAGCCTAAGCTTTAGGGGTCTCAAAAGTACAACTATTTTCAAGAAAAGATCACTAGAACACTTACTTGTGAATAGAAGAGTGTGCTGAAATTTTTGAAGCTTTCAACCCCTATTTGGCTGCCAATTTTTGGTGGGAGAGATGAGCAATAAAGATGGATATCATCTTTTCTTTATTCTAATATTAAACTAGTCAAATTAGTCCACCTACTCACCAACTTTGACCAACTTGGTCATTCCTTGTCCCCTATGGCCGACCAAGCAAATATTGGGGGTCTAATTGCCTTTTAAAGACCTCCAATTATCAATCTATGGCTATTTGGTACCTTTAGCTAATAGAATGGAACTTTCACACTTTATGTGATTTAGTCCTTTTTCGCGATTAAGCAAGAAATCGCTAAAATTAAAGCACCAAAATTTTCATGCATCTCTATAAACATGTTATAACACATAAAATAACATGTAAATAATTTTCTCTAACCTCAGATTTGTGATCCCGAGATCATTGTTTCGACTAGCCCCTAAATCGGGTTGTTACACACTTGATGTTCGTCTTTAACATGTTGACAAACTAAGCATCTTGATACAAACTCTGAAATGTCTCGTTTTATTCCCAACCACCAGTACAACTATTTTAAACCATTGTACATTTTAGTACTCCCCGGATGAACGGATAAACAACCATTGTGTGCTTCGTGTAGAATTTTCTGAATATGCTCAGAATTCTTTGGTGCACAAATTCTACCTTGGAACATTAGACAATCATCAGATCTGATCTGATAGTCTGAATCAATAGTTGACTCGCATTGCACTCTTTTAGCTTGGAACTCATTATCACGCTTCTGAGCTTCACAAATTTGTTGAAGAAATAAAAGTTTAGCTTTTAACTCTGCTAGAATCAAACCATCATCAGACAAACGTAACTGCGTATTCATCGCTCGCAAAGCATATAAAGATTTTCTACTCAGAGCATCCGCGACTACATTCGCTTTCCCTAGATGATAATCAATCACTAACTCATAGCCTTTCAACAACTCGAGCCATCTTCATTATCATAAATTCAAATCTTTCTGAGTCATTATATACTTCAAGCTCTTGTGATCGGTAAAGATATGGCACTTTTCACCGTATAAATGATGTCGCCAAATTTTCAATGTAAATACAATAGCGGCCAACTCTAAATCGTGTGTTGGATAATTCTTTTCATGCGGTTTCAACTGTTTGGAAGAATAAGCTATCACTTTTCCCTCTTGCATCAAAACACAACCTAAACCGTTCAATGACGCGTTGCTGAAAATCACAAACTCTTTACTCGGCTCAGGTTGAACCAAAACTAGTGCTTCAGTTAACAATGCTTTCAATTATTCAAAACTCTATTGACATTTCTCGGACCACTCGAATTTCACTCCTTTCTGTAGAAAGCGAGTCATTCATGTAGCAATCATTGAGAACCCTTTTACAAAATGTCTATAGTAGCCAGCTAATCCCAGAAAGCTTTTGACTTCAGATACATTTCCTAGTGGTTTCCAATCAACAATTGCTGAAATCATACTCGGATAAACTCGGATGCCTTCTGCTGAAACAATATGTCCCAAAAATCCAACCTCTTGTAGCCAAAACTCACATTTGCTGAATTTAACGAACAGTTGCTTGTCTCTCAATGTTTGTATCACAATTCTCAAATGTTCAGCATGCTAAGATTTTTCTCGGGAATAAATCAGAATGTTGTCAATATATACAACAACAAATCTTTCTAAATACAGTCTAAAGATTCAATTCATCAAATCCATAAAAACTGCAGGAGCGTTAGTTAATCTGAAAGGCATAACAAGAAATTCATAATGCTCGTACCTTGTTCTGAATGCAGTTTTCGGCACATCTGAATCTTTTACTCTCAAATGATAATAACCAGACCGTAGATCAATCTTCGAAAATACTATTTCCCCTTTCAACTGATCAAACAAATCGTCAATTCTCGACAACAGATATTTATTTTGTAACACCCCTTACTCGTATCCGACACCGGGACAAAGTACGAGGCATTACCAGACTTAACTTGCTTAAACATATATCATCGGCTATAAATTTTTGTCTCAACTTTAAACTTTTTCTTTCATATTCATAACATTCTTATCATGGGCCTACGAGGCCTTAAACATACATTCAGAAGGTTTCGGGATTAAACCGGAAACTTTTGCGCACTTAGAATTTTTTTACCTAAAACAGGGCCACACGCCCGTGTGGAATGGAACACGCCCGTGTGGGTAGGCCGTGTAGTCACACACGCCCATGTTCCTAGCCTGTGTGGAATTTATTTTTCATTTTGAACCTACAAGAGTTTTCACACGGCCGGACACACGCCCGTGTCTCTGGCCCGTGTCCCTCACACGGCCTAGACACGCCCGTGTTCTCACCCGTGTGTGAAAACCTGGGTATTCTGTTTATGACGTCAGCAAACTCTTAATGGCACACAGCCTAGGCACATGCCCCTGTGCTGGCCCGTGTGGCGAATCGAATTCTCGCAAATTTGGTGCAGGGGACACATGGCCTATCAGCACACTTATGGAGCTGACCGTGTGTCACACACGGCCTAGACATACGCCCGTGTGTCTACCCATGTGGACAATTAGAAGACTATTTTCCAAGCCTATTGCCACCCTGAAACATAAACACACATATACGAACACAAGCAATACATAACATGGCAATAATACACTATGAAGACTCACATATCATCATTCATGTACTACATAGAACTCATCATCATTAAGATATAAAACTTGAAAAATATTGGCCAATTCCTAATGGCCATTTACAAAATGAGTGTATAACATTAATAGCCAACACTTTGGCTTTCAAATATGACATAACACAAAATGACCAAGTCCCTATACATGCCATACTCAAAATGAATCAACTTTACTATACCAAAAGAATAGTTGATAGTGTGATCCGAGCTCCGACGTCCTACGATTCCTGAGCTAGCTTGGCAAAACTACAAGGAGAAGGGAAAAGAGAGGGGTAAGCACATAGCTTAGTAAGTTTGCATGAATTGAAATAGCAACATAAGTACTCATGGTAAAATCCATTCATCTCATAGAACGATAACAACACAAATTCTCAAGTACTTTGACATACTTACTCATACTTACGCTTACCCATCACATATCACATTAGGGTTTCATAACTCGTATTTTACTCATAGTACCTGTATCACTTCATCACATAATTTAGCACTTATGTTATCATGAACATAAACTTAAATCATAATCATCTTTCACTTAAATGTAACTCTTTGTCACCTTTGTATAGCTTAACTCTTGTCATCTTTGCATGCTTAACTCTTTTGCCCGTTGAATTACTCAAAATATTGGAGGATACTCAATCTCATCGTACATGTATCACGATACCAATGCCATATCCCAGATATGGTCTTACATGGGATCACCTCTTGATGCCGATGCCATATCCCAGATATGGTCTTACACGGGATCTCTTAGCTCGATGTCGATGCCATGTCCCAGACATGGTCTTATACGAGATCATACATAGATGTTGATGCCATGTCCCAGACATGGTCTTACACGATATCTTCCTTTGGTGCCGAGGCCATGTCCCAGACATGGTCTTACACAGGACCTTCCTTATTCGGTGCCGGTGCCATGTCCCAGACATGGTCTTATACGAGACCTTCGTTATTCGATTCCGATGCCATGTCCCAGACATGGTCTTATACGGGATCTACATTCGGTGCCGATGCCATGTCCCAGACATGGTCTTATACGGGACCTTCCTTATCTCATGTCGTGACATAGGTATCCTCGTTATTCCGAATCTTTAACTGGGACTTCAACTTAATACATTCTCATTTCAATCTCATCGAAGCATCATAAATTAACTTCATGGAATTTATATACATTTCTCATAAAATAAAATAATTTCAAGTATAATAACATTGTATAGCTTTAATTTCATACAAACTTACCTCGGTACTCAAAATATGTGTAGGTGTTCGATTTAGTCCACAAGCTTGTTCTTGCCTCGGTTTCAGTCCGGGCTTCGTGTTTCTTGATCTATAATAACAATTTCACTTGTTTAATACTCACATTGACTAAATTGACTCATGAATCACACTTTGGAAAAATTACAATTTTGCCCCTAAACTTTCACATAATTACACTTTTGCCCCTAGGCTCGTAAAATGATTTTCATTCAATTTCATTGCATTTCAAGCCTAGCCAAATCACTTTCATAACTACAACAGCCCTTAATTTCTACTAATTCACTCATGTATGACCATTTTCATAACTTTACAATTTAGTCTTTTTTTATGAATTTCTCATGAAAATCACTTAGGAAAAGATGTTTATCATAAATCAAACTTTCATATTCTTCCATAAATCATCAAAATACATGCATGTCATACATGGGTAAATTTTTGAACATAAACCCTAGCTCAAAATATAGCTAGAAATAGCTAAATCGAGCTACGGGGATCTCAAAAATACGAAGAACATTAAAAACGGGGCTAGGAGGTACTTACAATCAAGCTTGGAAAATGAACAAACCCTAGCTATGTCTTCCTTAGGGAGTTTCAGCCAAAGGAGAAGAAGATGGACAAAATTTTGACTTTATTTTCCCTTTTAATTCTTTTATTAACCAAATGACCAAATTACCTTTAATGCCTTTTCTTAAGATTTTTCCTTCCCTTGCCTATTTTTGTCCATCTAAACATATAATGGTCTAATTGCTAAATAAGGACCTGTAGTAATTTTTATAATTCTATTTCATACTTAAATCTTCTAGAATCTCATATTTTCTAATCTTTGTAATTTAGTCATAATGGACGAATTGATCACTAATAAATAAAATTTCCTCATGAAATTTTCACACAATCATGAAATCATATCATAAGCCTCATAAAAATCATAAAACACTTATTTCTACCTCGGATTTGTGGTCTCGCAACCACTATTCTGACTAGGCCCTAAATTGGGTTGTTACATATTCTTAATCGTAACCTTATTAAGCTAACGATAATCAATACATAGTCTCATCGATACATCTTTCTTCTTTATGAACAACACTGGTGCACCCCAGGGCGAAAAACTAGGTCATGCAAAACCTCTATATGTTAACTCTTGCAATTGAGCTTTTAATTCTTTCAATTCTATCGGAGCCATTCTGTACGGAGCTATCGATATCGGTGATGTTCCCGGTACTAATTAAATAGCAAACTCGACTTTTCTGATCTGTGGCAACCCAGGCAACTCTTCTGGAAACACATCCGAATATTCACATACCACTAGTACTGATTCAATCTTCGATTTAGATACTTTTGTATCCAGTACATATGCTAGATAAGCATCACAACCTTTTCTCACATATCTCTGAGCTAACATCGATGATATCACAATAGGCAATCCACTCGACTCATCTGATTCAATTCGAAGTATTTCACTATTCTGACATTTCAATTCAATAGTCTTTCGTCTACAATTCACAACAGCATCATGTAGCGTCAACCAATCCATACCCAAAATTACATCGAATTCATCTAACGATAATAGCATCAAATTTGCCAAAAAATAGTAACCCCGAGTCATTAAAAGACAGTTCTTGCAAACTTAATCAACTAGAACATACTTGCCTAAGGGGTTTGATACTTTAATCACAAACTCAATAGACTCAATAGGTAAACTCTTAGTAGACACTAAATTCATACAAATATATGAATGAGTCGATCCAGGATCAATCAATGTAATTACATTAGTGCCATAAAGAGAAAATGTATCGGTGATAACATCTGGTGACGACGCATCTTCGTGAGCACGAATAGCGTAAGCTCTAGCCAGCGCTCTAGCCTCAGATCTCGAAGTCGAATCTTTTGTCGCGCCTTTGCTACTGGACACATTTCCTGCATTTCTAGGTGGTCTTCCTCTAGCAACTGTATTACTTGATCTTGCATTCTGATATCTATCTTTCTCGGGTAACTCAGGACAATATCGAATGAAATGATCTTGCGAGCCACATTTAAAACAACATTTATTATTCATCCAATAGTCTCTAAAATGTCACCTTCCACATTGTTGACACTCGGGTTTATTGTTTCTCACACTACCCACACTCGACACTGAAGTAGCCTGAGCTTTAGGACTCGTGTATTGCTTTCCACGATCTCTATTTGAATACCTCGCTGAAGCTATTGAACGGTTATACAAATCCCGTGATTTCTTTGACGAGGATTGATAGGGCTTATTCATCGATCTCTTCCTCGAATCTCTAGCCTCGAAATCAGTTTTTCTCTTTTCTTTGCCAAGTTCTTCGGCTTTGTATGCTCTGTCGACTAATACAACAAATTCTTTCAACTCTAGAATTCCGACTCGTAGTCTGATATCTTCATTCAACCCTTCTTCGAATCATTTACACATAATTACCTCAGTGGAAACACATTCTCAAGCATATTTACTAAGTATCACACACTCTCTTTCATACTCAGTCACAGACATTCGACACTATTTCAGCTCCAGAAACTCTTTTCGCTTTTGATCAATAAACCATTGGCTGATGTATTTCTTTCTGAACTCGGCTTGAAAGAATTCCCACGTGATCCTTTCTCTCGGTACCATAGATATCAAAGTATTCCACCACTAATATTGTAACACCCCTTACCCGTGCCCGAAGCCAGGATCGGGTTTGAGGCATTACCTAACTAATCTCACTTGATATCTCAAAACGGGCTATAAATTTTGTATAAACCCTTCTCTTGCTCAATCATCGGCCCACGAGGCCCTAAACCTACCTCTGAGAGGTCTTGGAACTTATCCGGAAGCTTTCGCAAACTTGGAAAACTTTTCTTCGAAACAGGGGCCACACGCCCGTGTTGGTCTAGGGACACGCCCGTGTGCCCCTAAGACATGCCCGTGTCTTCCACCCGTGGTCGATCCTGACTAAATTCACACGGCCTGACACACACCTGTGTCCCTGGCCTGTGTCCCTCACACGGCCTCGACACGCCCGTGTCTTAGCCCGTGTGCCAAAACCTTTGCATTCTGACTATGACGTTATCATCTCACTAAGGTCACACAGCCAAGGCACACGCCCGTGTCCTTAGCCCGTGTGTCGAATTAAATTTCACATTTAAGGTGTAGACTTCACACGGCCTGGGCACACGCCCATGTCCTAGGCCGTGCCTCCCACACGGCTGAGACACACGGCCGTGTCTCTGCCCGTGGAGCATACTGACCTGAAATTCAAGCATGCAATGGGACACACGGTCGATCCACATGCCCATAGGGCTGACCGTGTGTCACACACGGCATAGACACACGCCCATGTGTCTACCCGTGTGGACAATTAGATAGCTATCTACCAAGCCCTTTGCCACTCTACATTGCACACATACATACACCAATTCAATTCAACATAATTAATAACCCAAAGGCATATACTTCAAGAAAATCACTTTCATAAAGCATAAGAGTTTGCCAGGTATCGGCCTAACTTAATAGACCATTACAAAAAGACTTTAATACCTTACAAAGCCAACACTTTGGCCAACAATTACGACCTAACAAAATACTCGAGTCTTCTACATGCCATACTCAAAATAAGTCTAAATTGTTATACCAAAGCGATGTCGATAGTGTGATTTCTGGACTCCTACTTTCAGCGTTCCTCGAGTTATCTTGCCAAAACTACAAGGGAAAAGGGAAATGAAAGGGGGTAAGCATAAAGCTTAGTAAGTTTGCATGGATATAAATAGCAACAATAAGCTCATAAAATAATCCATCCATGGCATTAACTAACCATACACAAGTCATAGGCTTCTTACCATACTTACTCACAATTGCTCTTATTTAGCACATACCATGCCACATATCGTAATCGTTTCTTCGTGACTCATTCACGAGTACCTGTATTCACTCATTCACAGGACTTTAGTGCTAATCTCATTTACATTTCTAAACTCATCTAATCATCCCATTAATCACTAAGGATACTCAAATATGCATAATATCATCATTATTATAAGTATGAGGCCAATGCCACATCCCAGAGGTGGTCATACATGGAGTTACCTCTAAATGCCGATGCCATACCCCGGATATGGTCTTATACGGGATTTCACATTTAATATCGATGCCACATCCTGGATATGGTCTTACACGATTCTCACATTCAATACCGAAGCCATATTCCCAATATGGTCTTATACGGAAATCTCAATTCGGTGTCGAGGCCATGCCCCGAAAATGGTCTTATACAGGACCTTATTCATTTTTCATCTCGATGATAGAATTTTCATATTCGTTATAGTCCACTAGGACTTCAACATCTTATCAACATCAATTTAGTAGAGTATCATGCATCAATATGATACCAAGCATTCTCAATTATGCTAACATATATGTTTAATCTATACATACAAACTTACCTCGATTTCAAAATGAGCTAGCTCGACGGTTTAGTCCGAGACTTTGTTCTTTCCCCGATCGAGGCGAATTCTCGGTTCTTCTTGCTCTATAATAGCAATTTAGCTCATTTTAATCATCTCATTACTAAAAGCATTTCAATAATCATGCTTTGGCAAAATTACTAATTTTCCCCTAGACTTTGGTAAAATGACCATTTTGCCCCTAGGCTCAGAAATAAATTCTAATCATATTTCTACCTTCAACAAGCCTAGGTGAACTTTTAATACTCTTATAGCTATCATCAAAACTCAACATTTGACATAGTTACTACAAATTTTATAACCTTTTCAACAAGGTTCAAATAGGTGTTTTCAAAATAACACATTTCACAAAAGTTGTTCATCTAACAACCAAGACTCAATTTCTTCCATAGAAATGCAGCAAATAACAATGAAAGCTCTCATGGAAAAACTCTAAACTTTTCACCATATTGCACATTAGTCCCCTCATTTGAAAGCTTGGGTTCTAGGGGTTCTAAAAATACAATTATCATTAAGAAAAATCATCAAAAAATCACTTACTAGAATAGAGGAGAGCTTGCTGAAAATTTGAGCTTTCAAAACCCCTATTATGCTTGCAAATTTCGGTGGAGGAAGATGGAAAGAAAGATGATATTTTCTCTTTCTTTATTCTAATATTAAACTAGTCAAATTAGTCACCAACTATCAACAACTTTGACAAAAATTTTGTCCATCTTTGTCTCCTATGTAGTCTATGGCCGGCCAAGCAAATATTGGGGGTCTAATTGTGTTTTAAAGACCTCCAATTATCAATCTATGGCTATTTGGTATCTTTAGCTTATGGAATGGAACTTTCGAACATTATGCGATTTAGTCTTTTTTCAAGATTAAACATGAAATCACTAAAATTGAAGTACCAAAATTGTAACACCCCTAACCCTATCCGTCGCTGGATTAGGGTTAAAGGTATTACCAAACAGATCGGAAATGTTTACAGACATTTCGTAATACAAGTCATCCATTTCAATCACTGTGTCCCTTAGTTAGGTCACCGAGACCTTAAGCATGATTTAGAGGAGGGTCGGGACTAAACTGAACACATACAGAAATTCTCAGAAATTTAAAACTTTTTAAACACTGTAGAGGTCACACGCCCGTGCAGTCAGGCCGTGTGCCTCCCATGGCTACTAGACACACCCATATGTCCTGGCCGTGTCAAAACAGGGCATGTATACTGACTTATCTCCACGGCCACCAGGCACGCCCGTGTACCATGGTCGTGTACTCTTATGCTATATACTGACTAAATCTCACGGTCACTAGGCACTCCCGTGTGCCACAACCGTGTATGCATAACAGGCCCTTTGCAAGGCCAATATGCCAACCACACTTGGGTTTAGCCTACAAGCATCATACCAATTCATTTCAAACACATTTGACATTCAAGAATTATGTCAAAAGATCAACAATTCTTCACAACCAAACTTATTTCTAATCATGCCAATTTGCACAACTAAATCATATATATACATAAGCATGGTTTAACCACATTTATCCTTCATAGAAACATTCTTTTGATCAAACATGCATACTCATAATGCATTCATATACTTACCATAACTTTGACTAATTCATTGGCTATCGAACCATACCAAACTAAGCATTACATAACACATTTACTCATGTATATTACCAACACTTACTAAGCCACATCTCATGGCTACTTTATACACATTTCAAAGATAATCCAAAATGACTAGCCTATACATGCCATATCTAGCTATATACATTTCCAAAAGATACCAAAATGAGTTTAAGTAGTGTGATGACGATTCTCGACGGTCCCCGAGCCCTCAGTAGCTTTGACAGTCTATAAAACAGAGCAAACACACACAGATTAAGCTTTTAAAAGCTTAGTAAGCCATATACAAATAAACTTAGCATAAAATGCATATAACCATATTGGCACAATGACATTATTAGTTCTCAAAGAAAATTCATCACATAAATTCTTTGGCTCACTTGCTTAGCCATATCTTACCAATTCCTTCAACTCAAATATCACACATACACATGGCTCATTCAAGCATAACTTTTCATATAATCTCATCATTTCATATACATAATCATCATAGTAAGTTCATATAGATACTTACCTTTCATACACACTTAGTGTACATACCAAACGTACCAAAAATGGATATACAATTCACATAGTCATTTGTATCTCGAATTTTCCCGTTGAACCATTTGGAATCTAATAGGATACTCAGAGTGCTCGGAATGGTCGTACAACACCAACGTCCCAGACGTGGTCTTACATGTAATCAGATATCGATGCCACTGTTCCAGACAGGGTCTTACACGAATCAAATGTGATGTCGATGTCCCAGACATGGTCTTACACATAAATCTCATATCGATGCCAACGTCCCAGACGTGGTCTTACACGAAATCTCTTATCGATGCCAACGTCCCTGACGTGGTCTTACACGAAATCTCAAATCAACGCCAACGTCCCAGACGTGGTCTTACATGAAACACATAACAGACACCTATTTCATGGCATACGTAATTCCTATCTATTCCTAGGTTCACATGGGACTTCTCGGACTTTAACCGATTATCGACTTATTAGCCAACTCAAATTTCACATACATTCCACCTCAACGGATAATCATAGTATTTCACATATCATATACATTCAAATAATTGAATGCAAATACATTTATTTGTACATCGACTTACCTCGGATTCGAATATTCGTTCGGACTCGGTTATTCGACTACTTTCGCTTTCCCGCGATCTAAATCTGATTTCTTCAATTCTTGATCTATACATATTCAAATGTAATCCATTTATTCATTAATTCACTCAATTCAATCCAAATACATACATTTAGGGCAATTTGCAATTTAGCCCTCACATTTCACATTTGGACAATTTAGTCCCTATTTCATAAAATCACCAAATACTTCAAATTAACATGTACCCCTGTCTAACCGAATTTCACTCATACTCATATGAGTCCATACATTTCATTTCTTTCACAAATTAGTCCCTTAAAACATTATTCTTTCAATTGAGTCCAAAATACCCAAATTCAACAAAACTTCAAATACAAACTATGATAATCAAACACATATCTTCCATTTTTCACCATCAAACATCATAAAACACATGAGTTCATCAAAGGCTCATCTCAAAAACATCATCATTTCTCAAAATTAAAACATGGGTTTTATAGCATATGAAGCAACGATTACAAAAACGTAGAAATTATCAAAAACCGAAACCGAAACATACCTTAATCAAGATGAATAAAGACCAAAAACTAGCTTTGTTTTCTTCTTTTCTTTCTCTTTTAATTTCGGCACAAAGATGATAACAATAAATTTATTTAATGCCTTTGTTTTATTATAATAACTTATAATATATAATATAAATTTTATCTTATAAACTTAATATATATATATATACATATCAATACTTAATGTCGTCCACTAGCCTTATGAGTGGCCAAATTTCCTTTTAAGGGATCTACCTTATAAAAAAATGACAATTTAACACTTACATAATAATTAGCCACTTTTTCATTTTACGCGATTTAGTCCTTTTCTCAAATTAAGCACACAGATGGAAAAATTAACTCACGGAACTTTAACACATGCTTAATCACATATCATAGGCACGAAAAATAATATTAAAATATTTTTCTAACTCAGATTTGTGGTTCCGAAACCACTGTTCCGACTAGGGTCTAAACCGGACTGTTACAATTCTCCCCCCTTAGGGATTTTTGTCCCCGAAAATCTTACCGTTAAACAGATTCGAATATTGTCGTTTCATTGAATATTCAGGCTCCCACATAGCCTCTTCTATTCCATGTCGATGCCATAACACTTTAACTAATAGAACTCTTTTGATTCGAAATTCTTTCACTTCACGAGCTAAGATACGAATCGGTTCTTCTTCATAAGACATATCAGATCGGATTTCAATTTCAGACGGAGTAATCACATGTGATGGATCGGATCGATATCTACGGAGCATTGAAACATGGAATACATTGTGAATCTTTTCTAGCTCAGAGGGCAACAACAATCTATATGCAACTGGCCCAACACACTCAATAACCTCATATAGCCCGATGAATCTCAGACTCAATTTGCCTTTACGTCTGAATCGGAGTATTTTCTTCCACGGAGACACTTTCAAGAACACTTTGTCACCGATCTCAAATTCAATATCTTTTCTTTTCAAGTTCGCATAAGATTTCTAACGATCAGATGCTAATTTCAAACTGTCACGGATCATTTTTACTTTATGTTCTATATCTTTTATTAAATCGATCCCGTGCAACTTACTTTCACTGAGCTCAGTCCAACACAGAGGTGTTCGACATTTACGTCAGTACAAAGCCTCATAAGGTGCCATTTTAATGCTCGACTGTAAACTATTATTATACGCAATTTCAATCAATGGCAGGTACTGTTCCCACATACCGTTAAACTCAAGAATGCAACATCTCAACATATCTTCAAGTATCTGAATAATCCGTTCAGACTGACCATCCGTCTGTGGATGAAATGCTGTACTGAAATGCAATTTTGTACCCAAAGCTTCTTGCAATTTATTCCAGAACCTTGATGTAAATCGCGGATCTCTATCAGACACAATTGACAATGGTACTCCGTGCAATCTCACAATCTCAGAAATGTAAAGTTCAACTAACTTTTCAAGTGAGAAATTAGATCATACCAAAATAAAATGGGCGGATTTCGTCAAACGATCAACTACGACCCAAATCGTATCTTTCTTTCTTGGAGTCATAGGCAAACCAGAAACAAAGTCCATCGTCACTCTATCCCATTTCCACTCGGGAATTAGAATCGGCTGCAACAAACCAGATGGAACCTAATGTTCAGCCTTAACTTGTGATAGATTAAACATTTCGACACAAAATTAGAAATATCTCGTTTCATATTAGACCACCAATAATGTTGCTTCAAATCATGATACATATTTGTACTTCTCGGATGAACGGATAGACGACTATTATGTGCTTCATTCAAAATCAACTGAATCAACTCTGGATTTCTTGGAACACAGATTTGATCTCGAAATCTCAAGCAATCATCAAAAACTTGAAATTCAGAATCAAAATTCAAATCACATAAAGCTCGTTTCACTAACATTTCATTATCAACTTTCTGAGCATCAATTATTTGTTGTAAAAACAACGATTTCGCTTTCAATTCAGCTATCACTGAACTATCATCAGACAGATCTAATTGAGTATTCATAACACGTAATGCACAAAGTGACTTTCGACTCAAAGCATCAGCAACAACATTTTCTTTACCCGAATGATAATCTATTACAAGTTCATAGTCTTTCAACAGTTCTAACCATCTTCTGTGTCGCGGATTCAAATCTTTCTTAGTCATCAGATATTTCAGACTTTTATGATCTGAAAACACGTGACATTTCTCACCGAACAGATAATGACGCCAAATTTTTAGCACGAACACAATCGCAGCTAACTCAAGGTCGTGTGTCGTGTAGTTCTTCTCATGAGGCTTCAACTGTCTTGAAGCATAAGCTATTACTTTGCCTTCCTGCATCAGAACACATCCCAGACCATTCAACGAAGCAACACTATAAATTACAAACTCTTTACCTGATTCTGGCTGTACTAACACCGGAGCTTCAGTTAACAGAGTTTTCAACTTATCGAAACTTTTCTGACATTTATCGAACCATTCAAATCTAACATCTTTCTGAAGTAATCTAGTCAACGGAGTAGCTATCATCGAAAAGCCTTTTACGAATCTGCGGTAATAACCAGAAAGTCCCAGAAATCTTCGGACTTCAGACACATTTTTCGGAGGGTTCCAATCCAGAATAGCAGAAATCTTGCTCGGATCAACTCGTATTCCAGAGGCTGATACAATATGTCCTAGAAAACTGACTTCACGCAACCAGAATTTCACATTTGCTGAATTTCGCATACAATTGCTTTTCTCGCAGAGTTTGTAACACAACTTTCAAATGTTCAACATGTTCAGTTTCATCCTGTGAATAAATCAGAATGTCGTCAATGAATACAATAACAAATCAATCTAGGTATGGTCTAAAAACTTTGTTCATCAGATCCATAAAAATAGCAGGAGCATTTGTTAGTCCGAAAGGCATAACTAAAAACTCATAATGTCCATACCTCATTCTGAAAGCAGTTTTTGGAACGTCTGAGTCTTTTACTCTCAGCTGGTAGTAACTCGATCTCAGATCTATCTTTGAAAACACAGTGGCTCCTTTTAGTTGATCAAACAAATCATCAATCCTGGGCAACGAATATTTGTTCTTTATGGTCACTTTATTTAACTGACGATAATCTATGCACATTCTCATCGTGCCATCTTTCTTTTTCACAAACAGAACAGGAGCAACCCAAGGTGAGAAACTCGGTCTAGCAAACCCTCTGTCAGTCAACTCTTGTAGTTGTGACTTTAACTCTTTCAACTCTGTTGGTGCCATTCTATACGGAGCTATCAAAATAGGTGTCGTACCAGGCAACAGATCAATACCAAATTCAACTTCACGTATCGGAGGCAATCCCGGCAATTCTTCAGGGAATACATCAGAAAACTCACAAACAATTGGCACTGACTCCACTTTCTTTTCAGATACTTTCGAATCAATTACATAAGCGAAATATGCTTCATAACCCTTTTTCACATAACTCTGAGCTTTCAACATGGATATCACAGCAGGCAATCCATTAAAATCATTCGACTCAATACAAACTATTTCACCATTCTGACGGCTCAAATCAATAGTCTTTCTTTTACAGTTCACAACAGCATCATGCAATGTCAACCAGTCCATACCCAGAATTATATCAAACTCATCAAACGGTAATAGCATCAGATCAACAGGGAAACAGATATCTCAAAACATTAACGAACAATTCTTGCATATTTTGTCAACCAGGACACTTTTACCTAAGGGGTTCGATACTTTTATAACAAACTCAGTAGACTCTACATGCAAAGTCTTATCGGATACCAAATTCATGCATATATACAAATGAGTAGAACCAGGGTCTATCAATGCAATCACAGAAGTATCATAAAATGTAAATGTACCAGTTATAACATCAGGAGATAAAGCTTCCTCACGAGCTCGGGTGGCATACGCTCTGGCAAGCGCTCTAGCTTTAGATCTTGCAACAGTATCTCTCGTAGTTCTCTGACTACCACTGACATTTCTTGTATTTCGTGAAGGTCTATCTCTCACTGGAGCATTATCTGATCTCGGATTCTAAATAGTCTCTGGCTCAACAGACTCTGGGCAATCACGAATGAAATGATCTAACGATCCACATCTGAAACAAGCCCGGTCATTCAATCTACAACTTCTTGGATGTCTTTTACCATAATGCTTACACTCAGGTCGTTCGGATCGAACATTTCCAACACTAGCTACTGAAGTTGCTGGAGTTTTGGAGCTCATTTGTGATCTAGCTCGATCTCTATTCAAATGTCCCATATTAACTCTTAAACGGCTTTGTTCATCTCTGAATTTCTTTGATGCAGACTGAAATGATCTACTCTGAAATCTCTTTCTCACATCTTTAGCTTCAAACTCAACTTTCCTTTTATCTTTCCCGAGGGCTTCGGCTTTGCACGCTCGATCAACAAGTACCACAAATTCTATTATTTCAAGAATCCCAACAAGTAAACGGATGTCTTCGTTAAGACCATCTTCAAATCTTTTGCACATTATTACCTCGGTGGATACATATTCACAAGCATACTGACTCAGTCTCACAAATTCACGTTCGTAATCAGTAACAGACATACGACCCTGTTTCAAGTTCAGAAATTCCTTCCATTTTTGATCAATGAATCTCTCACTGATGTATTTCTTCCGGAACTCAATCTGAAAGAAGTCCCATGTCACCCATTCTTTCGGAACAACAAAACTTAGAGTTTTCCACCACTGATAGGCCGTGTCTCGTAGCAAAGAAACTACACACTTTATGCATTCCTTGGGACTCAATGACATTTCATCAAATACCCGGATTGTGTTTTCTAACCAAAACTCTGTTTTTTCAGCATCATCATCATTAGTAGCCCTGAATTCTTCAGCCCCATACTTATGAATTTTATCAACCGGAGGCTTGTTCAACAGATTCAGATTCATAGTCTGAGGCATAGTAGATGTCTGAGGGGGATTAACCGGGGGCGGAGGTTGCGTAATAGTCGGGTTATTTCTTACAAACTGAGTGAACCATTCACTCATTATCTGAAAGAAAGCTTGTTTAGCTTCTCCCTCTTGACTGCTCGTAGCCGCTCTCGAATCAGAGGGCACTGTCCCTTCAGTAGAAGCGGCAGATTGCTTTCTACATCGTCAGCTACGGCTCTTTTGGGATCTATTACTATACAAAAATTCACATTTCACACATCGGGATTCATCACACTATCACAGTTCAAATATATGACATGTATAGCTAGACTTTGACATGCTACGTTAGTCTGAGAATTGACTAAATCGTAGCTCTGATACCAACCAAATGTAACACCCCTAACCCGTATCCATCACCGGATTAGGGTTAAAGGTATTATCGGACAGATCAGAAATGTTTACAGACATTTTGTAATACAAGTCATCGATTTCAATCACTGTGTCCCTTAGATAGGTCACCGAGACCTTAAGCATACTTTAGATTGCTTAGTATACGATGTTATTGATTGTTTAGCATATGTTATGATGCTTATTGTTTACATGTAAATTTATTATGCTTAAAGCATACTCCCTTTCTTTTCCCTTATTTTATAGTGTCAAAGAGCTAGTTCGGGATTCGAAGATAATCGGAAGATCACCCACACTATCGACTCATCTCGGTATATTTAGACTTAGCATTTTGAGTATGGCATCTATAGGGGCTAGGCTTAATGAAATGTTTTGTTGTTTTGGCTAAGTGTGTTAGCTCTTTTAGAGATGAACTCTTTTGTATATTACCATAGTTGATGGCTCATTAATGCTAATTTATGAAAAGAAGAGGTTATTCATGAATGTGTTAGATGCTTGATTAGGTTGCTTGGAAAATGGTTGAATGGGATTTTAGGTTATGTGAATTAGGGTGATAAAAGAGCTTGGCAAATAGCCTTGTTCTCGCCCACATGGGTAGGCACACGGGCGTGTGTCTAGGCCGTGTGTGACACACGGTCAGTCTCATGGATGTGTGACCAGGTCGTGTGTCCCCTGCATGCTAGTGTTTCAAGTCAGTGTCGACCACGGGCTAGACATACGGGTGTGTGCCTAGGCCGTGTGCCCCTTATGAGGTTACTGACGTCATAAACAGAATACCCAAGTTTTCACACACGGGTGAGGACATGGGCGTGTCTAGGCCATGTGAAGGACACGGGCCAAAGACACGGGCGTGTGTCCGGCCGTGTGAAAACCCCTGTAGGTTTGAAATGAAAAATAAATTCCACACGGGCTAGGGACATGGGCGTGTGTGACCACGAGGCACCTGCCACACTGGGCGTGTCCCATTTCTGCAGGCGTGTGGCCTTGTTAAGGCAAAATTTTTCTAAGTATATCAAAGTTCTCGCTTTAATTCTGATATCCTCGGTTTGCATGTTTAAGGCCTCGTAGGCCCATAATAAGGATGTTATAAATTTGAATTGGAAAGTTTTAATTTGGAAATGAAACTCCATAGCTCAAAGTTGTATGTTCGAGTGAGTTATGTCCGACAATGCCTCGTACCCAGTTTCGACGATGAATACGGGTAAGGGGTGTTACATTTAGTGGTATCAGAGCTATAGTTTAGTCGATTCTCAGACTACCGTAGAGTGTGTAGGGGTCTAGCTATACATGCCATAGAATACAATGATAGTGTGGTGACTTCTGACTATATTTTACTATGTTTTTGTATAGTAAATGGATCCCGACCGAGTAGCTGTTGATGACGCTGCAAGTAATGCGTCAGCTCCCGCGCAAGGGACCGCGCCTGTAGAGAGTAGACCTGAGACTATGGGTCAAGGTGAAGAGGCTCGGGAAGCCTTTCTTCACATTATGAGTAATTGGTACATGGAGTATGTACGAGCGAATCCTAATGCTCAATCTCCTCCACCCCCTCCTATACCTCAGCCAGTCCCCGTGTCTCCGCAAGGTATAGATTTGGTGAGAACTACTAAACCCCCGGTAAATAAGCTTTGAAAGTAAGGGGCCGAGGATTTTTGGGCTAACATAGACGATGACCACGAGAGGGCGGAGTTCGGGCTTAAGAACTCAATGAGGGTGTTTGATGAACTCTCCTGCACACCTGAGGAGAGCTTGAAATGTGTCGTGTCCTTTTTGAAGGACTTGGCATATCGTTGGTGGAAAACGTTAACATCGGTAGTTCCAAGGGAGAGAGTGACATGGGACTTCTTCTGAGAAGAGTTCCGAAAGAAGTATATAAGTCAGTGATTTATTGACCAGAAACGGAAGGAGTTCCTTGAATTGAAGCAAAGCAAGATGATCGTGGCAGAGTATGAGCGTGAGTTTGTTAGGCTCAGGAAGTATGCACAAGAGTGTGTGTCTATAGAAGCTATCTTGTGCAAGAGGTTTGAATACGGGCTGAATGAGGATATCAGACTTCTAGTTGGGATCTTGGAATTGAAAGAATTTGTGGTGTTGGTTGATAGGGCATGTAAGGCCGAGGAGCTGAATAAGGAAAAGAGGAAAGCCATGAATGAGGCCCGA
The DNA here is from genome assembly GCA_025698515.1 of Gossypium sturtianum. Lineage (NCBI taxonomy): Eukaryota > Viridiplantae > Streptophyta > Magnoliopsida > Malvales > Malvaceae > Gossypium > Gossypium sturtianum. The sequence goes on from CM046948.1 coordinate 98,111,784, forward strand.
GATGCGAGAAAAAGGCCAATGAGTAAATCATTCCAAACTCAATCAAAGAGGTCCAAAGAAATAAACTTTGGATGACTGCTTCAGTGGGGTATTCACACTGAGATCGGGGCAATACATACTCAGGCTCGAGAGTTCAAGCCACCTCGATGGCCAGCGTGGGCAATCTAAAGTCAATTAAACCGGAGTGCCCAAATTGTTACAGACAACATACTGGGGGTGTTGGGGAAACAACCGTAATTGTTACAAGTGCGGTTCACCCGACCATTTCATCCAGAATTGTCTAGAGAGAGATGAGAAGGAAAGAAAGCAAAAAGTAAGACCAAGTAATGTATCTTCGAGGGGTAGATCACAAAAGAACCCGGGATGTGGGACTAGTAGTAGAGGTGCGCCAAGAGACTTTGCTGTGAGGTCGGAGGGTCGAGCACCTGCAAGGACTTATGCCATTCGTGCTTGCGAAGAGGCATCATTTCCAGATGTGATAACGGGTACTTTTTCTTTTCATGATATCTCTGTAGTTGCTTTGATTGACCCGGGGTTTACTCATTCTTACATTTGCATGAAATTGGCATCCAGCATGAGTATGATTGTTGAGTCTACGAAATTCATAATAAAAGTGTCAAACTTGTTAGGCAAGCATGTGCTAGTTGACAAGGTGTGTAGGAAGTGTCCTTTGACAATTAGAGGTCATTGTTTTTCGGAAAATCTCATGTTGTTGCCGTTTGATGAATTTGAGTTGATTCTTGGTATGGATTGGTTGACTGCTGATAATGTTTTAGTAAACTGCGGTAGTAAGTTTATTGAATTGAGATGTGTAAATGGAAATGTCATTCGGGTTGAATCAGGTAAATCGGATAGTTTGCCTGTAGTGATCTCGTCTATAGTAGCTGAGAAATACTTGAGAAAAGGGTATGAGTCCTATCTCGCCTTTGTACTGAATACCTAAGAATCAGAGATAAAGATTGAATCAGTGCTGGTGGTATGCGAGTATCTAGATGTGTTCCCGGAAGAGTCACTCGGATTGCCTCCAGTTAGAGTGGTCGAGTTTGGGATTGAGTTAGTTCCGGGTACAGCACCTATTTTGGTTGCCCCGTATAGGATGGAACCATTGGAGTTGGAAGAATTGAAAGTTCAATTGCAAGAGTTAACAGACAAGGGTTTTGCAAGACCGAGCTATTCACCGTGGGGTGCTCTGGTACTTTTTGTAAAGAAGAAAGATGGGTCGATGAGATTGTGCATAGACGACAGACAACTCAACAAGGTGACAGTGAAGAGTAAGTATCCTTTTCCAAGGATAGATGATTTATTTGACCAATTGAAGGGAGCTACGGTTTTCTCCAAGATAGACCTAAGGTCTGGCTATTACCAATTGAGGGTTAAGGAGCAAGATGTGTCGAAAACTGCATTTCAGACGAGGTATGGCCATTATGAGTTTCTTGTCATGCCATTTGGCTTAACGAATGCTCCTGCGATTTTTATGGATCTAATGAACCGCGTCTTCCGACCGTATTTGGATAAATTTGTGGTTGTTTTTATCGATGACATATTAATTTATTCCCAGGATGAGAGTGAGAATGCAGAGCATCTGAGAATTGTTTTGCAGACTTTAAGAGACAAGCAGTTGTATGCTAAATTCAGCAAGAGTGAATTTTGGCTCCGAGAGGTCGGGTTCTTAGGACACATTGTGTCGGGTGATGGCATAAGAGTTGACCCAAGTAAGATCTCGGCTATTGTGGAGTGGAAACCGCCAAGGAATGTGTCAGAAATTAGAAGCTTTTTAGGTTTAGCGGGGTACTACAGACGGTTCGTAAAAGGGTTCTCCATGATTGCTACCCCGATGACGAAACTGTTGCACAAGGATGTTAAATTTGAATGGACTGAGAAATGCCAACGAAGTTTCAAGAGATTGAAAGCATTGTTGACTGAGGCACCGGTTTTAATACAACCTAAGTCGGGGAAAGAGTTTGTAGTCTACAGTGATGCGTCATTAAATGGTCTCGGCTGTGTATTGATGCAAGAGGGTAAGGTAGTAGCTTACGCCTCGAGACAGCTAAAACCTCATGAGAAGATTTATCCAACTCATGATTTGGAGTTGGCTGCGATCGTCTTTGCTTTGAAGATTTGGCGTTATTATTTATATGGTGAGAAGTGTCGAATCTTCACCGATCACAAGAGTTTGAAGTACTTAATGGACCAAAAGGATTTGAATTTGCGTCAACGGCGGTGGCTTGAATTATTAAAGGATTACGAGTTAGTAATCAATTACCATCCGGGGAAAGCGAATGTGGTTGCGGATGCCTTGAGCAGAAAATCCCTGTATGCTTTGAGAGCTATGACTACGAGCTTAGCATTGTCTGATGACGGTGCTATATTGGTCGAGTTGAGGGCTAGACCATTATTTATTCAGTAGATATGTGAAGCTCAAAGGAATGATAGTGAGATGCAAGTTAGGAGAGCTCGATACGAATCGGGGAATAACTCAGATTTTCGAGTTAGTTCCGAGGATTTCTTGATGTTTCATGATAGAATTTTTGTACCAAAGGATGATGAGTTAATCCAGAAAATTTTACATGAAGCACACAGTGGTTGTTTGTCAGTACATCCGGGCAGTACAAAAATGTACAATGATTTGAAGAAATTGTATTGGTGGCCGGGTATGAAAAGAGACATCTCTGAATTTGTTACGAAATGTTTAGTTTGTCAACAAGTGAAAGTTGAGCACCAAGTGCCCTCGGGATTGCTTTAGTCGGTAATGGTTCCAGAGTGGAAGTTGGATCGAATCACAATGGATTTTGTAATGGGGTTACCTATGACTCCGAGAAAGAAAGATGTTGTGTGGGTTATTGTTGATAGATTAACAAAGTTGGCTCACTTTATACCGATACGTGTGGATTACTCACTTGATAAGTTGGCCGAGTTGTATATTGCTGAGGTGGTGAGATTGCATGGGGTGCCTATATCTATTATCTCGGATAGAGATCTGAGGTTTACTTCGAGGTTTTGGAAAAATTTGCAAGAAGCCTTGGGTACAAAGTTGAATTTTAGTACTGTTTTCCATCCTCAAACTGATGGCCAATCCGAAAGAGTGATTCAAGTCCTTGAGGATATGCTCCGATGCTAAGTGTTAGAATTCAAAGGTAGTTGGGAAAATATCTACCTTTAGTTGAGTTTGCCTATAAGAACAGTTACCAGTCGAGTATACGGATGGCACCGTACGAAGCTTTGTATGGTCGCAAGTGTCGGACTGTAACACCCCGTACCCGAGACTGATGCTAGGGCTGGATACGAGACATTACCATACTTAGATTCACTTAAACATTCTCTTATAGGTGGAAAAATTTTGTTCCGACATAAAAACTTATCTTTCTTAGTCTAATCATACATTTCATGGGCCTACAAGGCCTTAGGCACATAACCGATAACTTTCGGAACTTAATCGAAAACTTTTCTTTGAAGCAGGGTTCACACGCCCATGTGACTTAGAACACGCCCGTGTACCCTTAGACATGCCCATGTCTACAAACCGTGGGGAGTTACTGACTATATTCACACGACCGTGCATGATTAGACACGCCTGTGTATAGACACACACGCCCATGTCCCTAGTCCGTGCCTAAAAACCCAGGCATTCTGCCAATTTACCCACGGCCAAGCCACGCCCATGCTTCCCAACTGTGGTCGACACTGACTGAATCCACACGACTTGAACATGCCCGTGTCCTAACCGTGTGTTATACACGACTCAAACAAACGGCCGTGGGATATGACCGTGGTATATCCTGACTCAGAACATTATGGTGCAGGGTACACATAGCCTAGACACACGCCCGTGCGTCCAACCGTGTGGGCACTTAAAGGCTATTTACCAAGCCATTTGCCACCCTGAAATCAAGATCAACTCAAACTCAATTCAATGCATCTCATAGACAATACTACATACTTCATTGACTTCAATAAACATACATACATAGACAATTTTAGCCAATCACCTAGCCAAATACTAAAGAACAATAAAAGAGGCATACACTTCATTAATTTCATCTTCATTGAAAAACAAAGAGTTTGCCAAATATTTGCCTAGCTCAAGAAATCATTTACAAAATGACTTACGGTCAACACTTTAACTAACAATTACAACTTGAAAAAATACCCAAGTCCTAAACATGCCATGTTCAAAACAAGTCTAAAATTGTTATACCAAAGTGTTATTGATAGTGTGATCTCTGAATCCCTGTGTCTACGATCTTTGAGTTATCTTGGTAATACTATAAGAAAGAAGGGCAATGAAAAGGGATAAGCAATAAGCTTAGTAAGTTGCATGATAATAATTAGAAATCATACTCCTCATAAAAGAATAATTGATCCATAGTATTAGATAATTTTATACAAACCAGGACCTCTTGACAATCCTTACTTACAATTGCCCATATCTAACGTTTATCGTAACACATATAGAGCCAATTTCTCATGACTCATTCAATAACACTTGTATTCATTCATATCTCTACGATAAGTATAAGGTCAATATCACATTCTCTAAGTGGTCTTACATGAAGTCTCCTCTAGATACCAATGCCATGTCCCGGGCATGGTCTTGTAGAGAATTACCTCTATGTGCTAATGCCATATCCCGGATATGGTCTTATGTCAGCTCTTGTCCCAATGCCGATGCCATGTTCCAAACATGGTCTTACACTGGCACTCATAATGTGGCCGATGCCATGTCCTAGACATGGTCTTACATTGGCACTCATAATGTGGCCGATGCCATGTCCCAGACATGGTCTTACACTGGCACTCATAATGTGGCCAATGCCATGTCCCAGACATGGTCTTACACTGGCACTCATATTGGATGATAGTATTTTTCGTATACCTCATGGTCCATTAGAACTTCAATATCACATTAATATAAACTTCTCAATTATGTTAATACAATATTGTATTAAAAATCACACACAACTTACCTCGTTTTCAAAATGAGCTAGTTCTTCGGTTTAGTCCACGATTTTGTCCTTTCCCCGATCGAGGTGAATTCTTGTCTCCTCTTGCCCTATAATAGAAAATTAGCTCATTTTAATCATTAAATTAACATAAGCATCTCAATAATTATGCTTAGGTAAAATTACCATTTTACCCCTAGATTTTGGCAAAATGACCATTTTGCCCCTAGGCTCAGAAATTAATCCTAATCACATTTTTATCCTCCACAAGCCTAGGCAAACATTTAATGATCTTAAAGCTATCATAAAAAATCAATATTCTACATACTTACTACAAAAGTTATAACCTTTTCATTAAGGTCCTATTTGGTGTTTTCATGCTAACACCCTTTTTAAAAGTTGTTCATCTAGTAACTAAAACTCAAGTCCTTCCATAAAAATGCAGCAAATAACTAAGGTATCTCTCATGGTATAACTCTAAACCTTTCACAACATTGCATAATAGTCCCCTCATTTGAAAGCTTAAGCTTTAGGGGTCTCAAAAGTACAATTATTTTCAAGAAAAGATCACTAGAACACTTACTTGAGTAGATGAGAGCTTGTTGAAATTTTTGAAGGTTTCTACCCCTTCTATGCTGCAAATTTTTGGTGGAAGATGATAGGGGAAAAGATGACATCTTTTCTCTCCTTATTTTATTATTACAAGTCAAATTAGTCCACCTACTACTACTAACTTTGACTAAAATTGAAAATCTTGTCTCCCATGCTTTCTTATGGCCGGCCAAGCCTCTTCCAAAGGCTAAATTGCCTTTTAAAGACCCCCAATTAACAAATCATGGCCATATGGTACTTTTAGCATGTAGAATGGAACTTTCACACTTTATACGATTTAGTCCTTTTTTGCAATTAAACATTAAATCGCTAAAATTAAAGTACCAAAATTGTCATGTTCATATGATATTATGTTCTAACTCATAATATATCATGAAAATAATTTTCTCCAATCTCGGATTAGTGATCTCGAGATCACTATTTCGACTAGCCCCTAAATCGGACTGTTACAATTCTCCCCCTTAAGGATTTTCGTCCTCAAAAATCTTACCAGTGAAAAGGTTGGGGTATTGGTTTCTTATCATTTCCTCGGGCTCCCATGTGGCCTCTTCTATTCCATGCCTTTGCCATAGGACTTTCACTAGGTCTATGCTTTTATTTCTTAACTGCTTGACCTCACGAGCCAATATTTTAATTGGTTCTTCACCATAAGTCAAATCGATTGTATCTCTACCTCTTTCGGCTCTATAACATGTGAAGGGTGCGAGGCGGTATCGGCGCAACATAGATACATGGAAGACGTCATGAATCTTTTCTAACTCAGGCGGTAAAGCTAGCCAATAAGCTACCGGTCCTATCCTTTCGATAACTTCATAAGGTCCGGTAAAGCGCAGACTTAATTTGCCCTTTCGTCCAAAGCTGAGGACTTTCCTCCAAGGTGATACTTTCAGGAACACTTTATCACCAACTTCGTACTCTATCTCTTTCCTCTTTAAATCTAAATAGGACTTCTATCTATATGAGGCAGCTTTCAGGCAGATACGAATCACTTCTACTTTCTCTTCAGTTTCTTTAACAAAACCAACCCCGTGTATCTGTTTCTCTCTGAGTTATGACCAATACAAGGGAGTTCGACACTTACATCCATACAATGCTTCATAAGGCGCCATCTTCAGACTTGACTGAAAACTGTTATTATAGGCAAATTCCACCAATGGTAAGTATTTCTCCCAACTACCGTGGAATTCCAAAACACAACATCTAAGCATGTCTTCTAGTATCTGAATTGTTCTCTCTGACTGCCCGTCGATTTGGGGATGGAAGGCAGTACTGAAACTCAATTTCGTGCCCAAAGCTTCTTGCAGCTTTTTCCAAAACCATGACGTAAATCTTGGATCCCTATCTGAAATGATTGACAACGGTACACAGTGAAGTCTCACTATCTAAGACATGTACAAGTCTGCCAATTTATCGAGTGAGTAGTCGACTCTCACTGGTATAAAGTGGGCTGACTTACTGAGTCTATCGACCACTACCCAAACTGCATCTTTCTTCTTGGGAGTCAACGGTAAACCCATCACAAAATCCATAGCAATACGGTCCCACTTCCACTCAGGAACCATAATAGGCTGAAGTAAACCCGAAGGTACTTGATGTTCAGCCTTCACTTGTTGGCAAATCAGGCATCTTATTACAAACTCAGAAATATCTTTCTTCATATCTAGCCACCAGTACCATTTCTTCAAATCTTGGTACATCTTTGTGCTGCCTGGATGCACGTTCAAACATCCGTTATGAGCTTCTGCAAAATTTTGCGAATAAGCTCATCATTCACGGGTACACGCAGACCGATCTCGAAATGTCAAACATCCATCAAGATTTACTCGAAAGTCCGACTCAACGCTCGACTCACATAAAGCTCTTTTGGCTTGCAAACTGTTATCGTCCTTCTGAGCTTCACAAATATCTTGGAGGAACAATGGTTTAGCCCTCAACTCGGCTAATAGGAACCATCATCTAACAAGGTCATGCAGGTGCACATAGATTTTAATGCAAACAATGATTTTTCGCTCAAAGCGTCGCGACTACATTTACCTTTCCGGATGATAGTCAATTACTAGTTCATAATCTTTAATCAATTCTAGCCATCTTCGTTGCCTCAAATTTAATTCCTTCTGGGTCATCAAATATTTTAGGCTTTTGTGGTCGGTGAAAATCTGACACCTTTCACCATATAAATGATGCCTCCAAATTTTCAACGCAAACACGATTGCGGCCAACTCGAAATCATGAATCGGGTAGTTCTTCTCGTGTGGCTTCAACTGTCTAGAGGCGTATGCAATCAGTTTACCCTCTTGCATAAGTACACAGCCTAAACAGTTCAAAGACGCGTCACTGTAAAGCACGAATTCTCTTCCCGACTCAGGTTTCACTAATACAGGAGCCTCAGTCAACAGTGTCTTCAATTTCTCGAAACTCTGTTGACACTTTTCCGTCCATTCGAACTTTACATCTTTCTGCAGAAGTCTCGTCATTGGTGTAGCTATCATAGAAAACCCTTTGACAAAATGCCTATAATAGCCTGCTAGGCCTAGAAAACTCCTTACTTCAGTTACGCTCCTCGACGATTTCCATTCGACAATTGTCGAGATTTTACTTGGGTCGACTCTTATCCCATCTCCCGAGACAATATGCCCCAAAAATCCCACTTTCTTGAGCCAAAATTCACTCTTACTGAATTTAGCATACAATTGTTTTTCTCTTAAAACTTACAGGACTATATTCAAGTGCTCAGCATGATCATTCTCATCTCGAGAGTAGATCAGTATGTCATCGATGAAGACCACAACAAATCTATCCAAATACGGTCGAAAAATGTGGTTCATCAAATCTATGAAGATAGCGGGGGCATTCGTTAGACCAAAAGGCATGACCAAAAATTCATAGTGGCCGTACCTAGTTCTAAACGCGGTTTTTGGTATGTCCGAGTCCTTAACTCTCAACTGATAATACCCTGACCTCAGATCTCTTAGAAAATAATGTAGCTCCCTTCAACTGATCAAATAGATAGTCTATTCTTGGCAACGGATACTTATTCTTCACAGTCACTTTGTTGAGTTGTCGGTAATCTATACATAGTCTCATGGAACCATCTTTCTTTTTCACGAATAAAACGGGAGCGTCCCATGGAGAAAAACTCGACCTCACAAAACCCTTATCCATTAATTCTTGCAACTGTGCTTTTAGCTCTTTTAGTTCGGTTGGAGCCATTCTATACGGAGCAATAGAAATAGGGCGATGCAGAAACTAGATCAATTCCAAATTTAATTTCTCTCCTGAGGTAGCCCCAGCAACCCTTCCAGGAAAACATCTAGGTATTCACATACTATGGGTATTCGACTCAATTTTTGAATCAATCTCTTTAGTGTTTAACACAAAGGCAAGATAAGCCTCATACCCCTTCCTTAGGTATTTCTGAGCTAACATGGTCGATATCACTATTGGTGAACTATCCAATTTATCTGACTTAACACAAATAAGATTACCGTTTTCATCTCTCAACTCTATATGCTTTCTCCCACAATTCATAATTACATTATGAGTAACTAACCAATCCATCCCGAGAATGACATCAAACTCGTCAAACGGTAATATCATAAGATCGACAGGGAAACAATGACCCTTAATTATCAAAGGACACCCTTTACAAACTCTATCAACCAACACACACTTACCTAGGGGATTTGACACTCTTATGATGAATTTAGTAGACTCTATAGGCATACTCATGCTAGAGACTAGTTTCATACATATGTATGAGTGGGTAGATCCCGGGTCAATTAAAGCTATAACACGAGTATTATGGAGAGAAAAGATACCCGTGATTACGTCGGGGGAAGACGCTTCTTCACGAGCACGGATGGCATAAGTCCTCGCTGGTGCTCTACCCTCAACTGTAGCAGCTCGTTCTTTAGGTGGATTCTTGTTTCCCATCTCACTCCTCAAATTTTTCAACGGTCTTCCCTTAGGGGTACTTCTCGATCTCGCATTCTGAGGCCTTCCTTTCACATCTACCTCGGGGTAGTTTCTAATAAAATGGTCCAAGGACCCACATCTGAAACAACCTTTTTTATTAGCTCGGCACTCACCAAAATGGTTATATTTTTATGGTTTACAGTTTTATTGAATGATTTCGTGAAAATTTCGCTCAAAAATTTTGACGTTTGGGCACTTAATTTAGTTAAAAGGACTAAATTGCAAAAAGTGCAAAATGTGTGTTCTAGAAGCTAGAGGTGTCTAATTGCTATGAAACTTTAAATTGAAGGTCTTTAGATGGTAATTAGACCATTGGTTAAGTTAGTGGACAAAAATGGACATGAAGTAAGAGAATTTCTATGTTTTGAGTTAGGGGCATTTTGGTTATTTGGCTAATTAAATGAATTAATAAGTAAAATAAAGGCCAAATTTAGTTCATCTTCTTCATGCTAGTGCCGAAATTTCAAGGGTGACCATAGCTAGGGTTTGGCCATCTTTCAAGCTCGATTGTAAGTCCGTTCTTGCTCCGTTTTTAATGCTCTTTACATTTTTGAAATCGTTGTAACCCGATCTATCTATTTCTACCACTAATTTAAGAAATAATCAAGGTCTAGGGTTTGACCCATGTTAGACATTTGTGTATTTTGATTTTTAATGGTATATTATACAAATTTGAGGTTGGATAAACAACTTTTGCTAAGTGATTTTTGGTAAAAATGTCAAAAATGACCTATTTGTAAAAGTTATAAAATATGTAGTAAAAGTGTGATGTAATGAAAAATGTGGGCTGGTATGAGCATAAATATAGTTCGGCTAGGCTTGTGTATTAAAGAAATTGAACATATTTCCTTTTACGAGCCTAGGGACTAAAATGTAACATCCTGAAATTCAGGATTTTATGTTTTACATTATACCATGCGTTAGGCTAGTTAAAAATGTTAGCTGTGTATGTTTAGGGGCCCTAAGAAGGCTTGGGGTTGAGTTGGGCCCTAGTAGAAATTTTTGTGTTTAAGCACTTTAAGGAGAGAAGGTAAGTGGCGTCAAGGCTTAAGGAAATAAGTATGTATTTAGCTAGCACAAGAAGAGCTAGTAGCAAAGTGGTGAGGCGTCACATAAAGGAGCTAACAGGGTGGAATTCGAATCCCACCTATGGCAACTTGTGGATTTAATTTTTTTTGTGCTAATCATATGGAAGATGGTATGTGTCGGCCAAGACATTAAAGAAGGAAAGGAAGACTTTCTAATGATGGAAAGAACACTAAGGAGAAGAGTAAGGAGGGGATCAAGGGAAAAATAAGGAAAGAAATAAAGGAAAGGGATAAGGGAGGGGATATGTTGGCCGAATTTTTGGAAGGAGTTTGGGGAAAGAATTTTCATCAACACTCATCTTTTTGGTAAAGGTGGTACACAGTTTTGGTAGGGAGAAAAGGGGAGCCGAAATTCTTTTGGCCTTTTTTTTTGCAAGTTTGTGCATGAAAGGCTTTCATTTCTTTTTAACATTTTGGTGCTCTCTTTTCCAATTTTTTTTTCCTTTGATTGCTTAATTTTCTTAGGCACTTTGAGAAGTTTTTGTTCCATTTGAATGTTCTTTTCTTTTGACCATTTGGTACTTCTTTCCTTGCCTAAAACCGTAACCTTAAGGAATACTTTCTCTTCTTTTTCTCATCTTTTCATAGTTTGCTTTTCTTTTCTTTTCTTTCTCACCATTCCCCAATCTTCCTCTTTTTCATTAGTCAATAATACTTGATGGCCAAATCTTCCTTGTCCTTTTCTCTCTAAATAGCCGAACATTATAGCACTTTATCTCTTCTTCATTTTCCTTTGTGTTAGGCACTCTCTTCTTTGACCGAATCGGTAAGTGGTTTCATTCTCCTCTTTTCCTTTTCTTTTATTTATGGACGATTAGCTTCTCTTATCATTGGATGGTTCTCTAAACCAAAGACATCACTCTCTCCTACTCCCTCATATCGTGATTATCTCTTTTTCGTAGTGTTCTAGTGGGTGGCCGTATATCACATCCTTGTCAATTCATCCGTAGCCATAAGCCCAATTGGTGGGAGTCAGATCTATCATTGTTAAGGTAAGGAATTTCTTCAAGGTTCATTTCAATCTCTTTCATTTCTTGGTTATTCCGTTAAAACGGATCAATGGTTATGTCTAATCATTTATTCTAGGGACTAAATCACTCGTTTTTCTCTACTCGTTGGTCCTTCGGAAGTAGTGGTAAGCCAAAATCCTCTCCCTAAACAACTACTTTCTCTCATCGTAGTATTATTATTCTAATCGAGACTCTTTCAATGGAGGCAAGTGGTAGAGTTATTAAGATAAAATCGTTAGGAGGACAAAAAGGGAGTGGACTTGCAATCTCTACTCCCAAGTTCAAACGAAGGGCGGTATCGGCAGTTCGGGATTTTCCACCAGGTTGTGGACCATCTTCTAGTGAGAATAGGCAAATCGTGGTCGTTCACGATACTAAGGGTGTCGACGATCAAGAAGGTTTAATTCTTACCGTAATCAGGTGTGTAATCTCACACCGAAATTCCATAGATTCGTGAATCACTATCATGTTGGAAAATAGATCGTTGTTGCTTATAAATCTAATAACTGTAATATGGCATGAATCGAATAACTTGCTTAAACAACATTAGTTCTAAAGATCTGTCAAAATCGGTATTAATTTGCTAAATTGCAAAAATGCCCTATGGGCCAATTTACCAAATGCCCTAACGGGCCGATTTGCTAGAATGCCCTTATGGGCCGAATTATCAAAGTGCTTTAATGGGCCGATTCACCAAAATTTTTCATTAGATTAATGGTTGTTATATATGTGGATATATTTTTATTATGTTGCATCTGTACATATTGCATGGGTTGGGAAAAATTGTATGGAGAGCAGTGTAGCCTGGTGGCTTTGTCACAATTCGTTTATTATTGTGCTTAATTTTGATTTCGGTGGCTTGACCACAAAAATATTATACAAATAGTAGCTCGACTGTAAATTGGTGTGAGCGGTGGGGTGGTTTGACTTGATCCCCACAGGTGTGATTGGCTGGTCGAGGGTGTGATGGATGGATGGGTTGGGTTACATTCATTTCATTTAAATATTGTTATGTAAATGGGCTTCGGTCCAAGATGTTGCTATACGGGTTCAGGCCCAGTGGATGACGGTAAGGGGATTATACACTGAGTTCTAGTAACTCACCCCATTCTCTTAATCCTTGCAGGTAATGATCAGTAATGAGGACTTGGGCCCATGGATGACTCGGTGGAGGCCATACTTTGGAAATAATATTTTTGAACCTTAGTAAATTTCATTTCCTATTTATTTCGTTACTTTTACTATTTTGGGTTTAAAGTTGTAATAAGGCCTCTGGGATTTTTATTTTGTTTTATATTTATTATCTTCCATGAATTGTTTTAAACGGGGATTTTCTAAAATCATAAACAACGATTTTTCTTAAAATTTATCAACAAACGGATTTCATAATAAATATGTACAAATAATTTAACTTAGATTTTTCCTGCAAATTATCAATAATATTTTCAAAAGTCACGGTTTTAAAAGATCACTAGTTCGATTATCGATTCTTCAATCAACCTCTAGAAATTAGTAGTATTTTATCGATTAATTATAACCAAACTTGTTTTCTTAACTATAACCAAATAACGTCAACCTTAGTTCTTTATACGTTTTCTTTATGTGACATGCTAGATCCGGTCATACCGCATGGGCAGGGTTTGGGGTGTTACATAAAATGTAAAATGTCAAAAGTTTAGGGGCAAAAATGTAATTTTTCCATAATATGATTTTTGGGCTGAATTGAATAATGTGATGATTGAATGAGTTAAATTTGTTATTATAGATCAAGAAAAACAAGGTACGGACCTAGACCGGGGGAAAAACAAAGTAATTGACGATTAGGTCAAATTCTACTATTTTTTACCAATGTAAGTTCGTATGTAAATAATGCATTGTTATATTTATATTTTAAATGCTTTAATATTGTATGAATTATGGTTTACCCTTTGGATGCATTCGACAAAGTTTCGACAAGCGAGAAATTCTGGTTGAACCTTAGGAATAGATAGGATACAAATGTCATGACATTAGGGTTACTAAGATTACGTGTAAGACCATATCTGGGATATGGCATCGATATGAGACTTCGTGTAAGACCATATCTGGGCTGGCATCGATACGAGATTTCATGCAAGACCATATCAGGGATATGGCATTGGTACGGTACTGTGTGTACGAGATTCCCGAGTATCCTTTTAGTATTCCAAGTGGTTCAACGAAAAATTTAACGGGAATGTCAAAGTTGTGAAAGACTATGGTTATGTTGTGAATTGGTATAGGTATGTACGTAAAACTCATAATTAATGAGCTCATTATGTGATGAACCCTCAGTATGGTTGTGATTAAGTAGGTTATGACTATGAGATTTTAATAACATTTACGATAATTTTCATCATGCTAATTGTATGTTAAATGTGTGGTTATGATGCTTATCATTTGCATAGGAACTTACTAAGCTATATAGCTTACTCCCCTTTCCTTTCCCTTGTCTTATAGTGTCACCAAGCTAGCTCGAGGTTCGGAGATCATCGGAGATCCACTCACGCTATCAACAAATATTTTTGGTATCAATGATTTCAACATTTTGAGTTATGGCATGTATAGGGGACTTGGTCATTTTGTTATGTGTCATAATTGATTTGGCCAAATGTGTTGGCTTATAATGGTTGAAAGCTCATTTTGTATAAGGCCATTGGAAATTGGCTATTAATGGTTAAGTATATTCATATGATAATGCCTTCCATGGATGTGGGAATCTACTTGATTTGAGTTGATAAGTATGTGTTGTTTGTGTATGATAGATGGATGCATGTAAATGATGTGTTGTCGTCTTGGTCGTGGCTGATTTGGTTGTATGTATATGCTTGGTTTGGTGCTATGTTATGTTGTGTAGGTGTCTACATTAAAGGGTGGCAAAAAGGCTTGGTAAATAGCCTTATTTTTTTCCACACGGGTAGACAACGGGCGTGTGTCTAGGCCGTGTGCGACACACGGTTTGCCCCACGGGCATGTGTTCTGGCCGTATGTCCCCTGCACCTAAATTTTGAGAAACAGAATGTCCAGAATATAGCACACGGGTAGAGACACGGACGTGTGTCTCGGCCGTGTGAAGTCTGCACCTATTTTATGAAAAATTATGAAAATTAAATCAACCACATGGCCTAGCACACGGGCGTGTGGCACAAGTCAGAGAGCTCCCTAAGTTGAACACGGCCTGTAGCACGGGCGTGTCCCATGGTCACATGAGTGTGTCCCAAATCCACACGGGCATATGACCCCTGTAACATGAAAATTTTTCTAAGTTTTGTAAAATTTTCTAAAGTTCTTGTTTTAGTCCTGAACCACTTCCAAAGCATGTTTTGGACCTCGTAGGCTCGTATAAGGGACTTTATGATTAAATATAAAATGTTTTAATTTGGATGCAATTTTAGGGCTCAAAAATGTATGTTTATTTGTGTTTAAGTCTGGTAATGTCTCGTACCCTATTCTGACGTTGAACACGGGTAAGGGGTGTTATATTTAGTGGTATCAGAGCTACGGTTTAGTCGATTCTCGGACTAACATAGCGTGTGTAAGAGTCTAGCTATACATGCCATATATGAACTGTGATGGTGTGATGACTCCTGACAATTTTAAACTATGTTTTCATATAATAAATGGATCCCGACCGAGCTGTAGCTGATGAAGTAGAAAGCAATGCGCCGGCTCCCGTTCAAGGGGCAGCGCCATCTGAAAGTAGACCTCCCACGGTTAGTCAGGGAGGAGGAGAAGGGGCTAGGGAAGCCTTCCTCCACATGATGAACTAGTGGTATTCGGAGTTTGTTCAAACAAATCCGAATGTTCAACATCCTCCACCCTCTCCTTATCCCCAACCAATTCCCGTAGCTCCTCAAGGTGTGGAATTGGTAAGACTAAATAAGCCTCCAGTTGATAAGATTCGAAAGCAAGGGGCTGAGGAATTTAGGGCTAATGTAGATGATGACCCCGAGAAAGCCAAGTTCTGGCTTGAGAATACTATTAGGGTATTTGATGAGTTATCATGTACACCCGAAGAATGCTTGAAATGTTCTATATCACTCCTGAGGGATTCAGCATATCATTGGTGGAAGACACTAGTATCAGTGGTACCGAGAGAGAGGGTTACATGGGAATTCTTTCAAGAGAAATTCTGAAAGAAATATATCAGTCAGCAGTTCATCGATCAGAAACGTAAGGAATTTCTTGAGCTGAAACAAGGCCAAATGTCAGTGACAAAGTATGAGCGAGAATTTTTCAGTCTCAGTAAGTATGCCCGAGAGTGTGTTTCCTCCAAGGCTATTATGTGTAAAAGGTTCGAAGATGGGCTGAGTGAGGATATCCGACTGTTAGTTGGAATCTTGGAACTAAAAGAATTTGTTGTATTGGTTGAACGAGCTTACAAAGCCAAAGAGCTAAGCAAAGAGAAAAGAAAGGCAGAGAGTGAGGTTAGGGATGCAAGAAAAAGGCCGATGAGTAAGTCATTTCAATCTCAGTCAAATAAATCTAGAGAAATAAATTCTCGTTCGAATGTATCAGCTGGGTATTCGCACAGAGACCGCAGGTAGCAATATTCGAGTTTTAAATCTCAAGCTACTTCTATGGCAAGCGTGGGTAATTTTAGGTCTAACAGACCTGAATGTCAGCATTGTGGAAGAAGACATCCCGGTGAGTGTAGGATGAATGAACGAGCTTGTTTCAAGTGTGGTTCTCAAGAGCATTTCATCTGAGATTGCCCTGAAATGGCTGAGAAAGAATAATTTCAGAGTGCAAGGCTGAGTAATACTGCCAATAAGGGTAGGCCACCGAGAAATATCAGGAATGAAACTAGCAGTAAAGGTGTGACGAAAGATACAACCGTGAGATCTGAGGCTAGAGCACCTGCTAGAGCTTATGCCATTCGTGCTCGTGGGGAGGCGTCATCTCCCGATGTAATTACTGGTACATTTTCTCTTTATGATACTAATGTTATTACATTAATTGATCCTAGATCGACTCATTCTTATGTTTTTGTGAATTTGGTATCTAGTAAGAGTTTACCTATTGAGTCTACTGAATTTATGATTAAAGTGTCAAACCCATTAGGCAAACATGTATTAGTTGATAGAGTTTGTAAGAATTGTCCCTTGATGATTCTAGGTCACTATTTTCCAGTTGATTTAATGTTGTTGCCATTTGATGAGTTTGACGTTATTTTGGGTATGGATTGGTTGACACTGAATGATGCAGTAGTGAATTGTAGATGAAAAATTATTGAATTGAGATGTGAAAATGGTGAAATTCTTTGGATTGATTCAGATGAGTCGGGCAAGTTACCTGTTGTGATCTCTTCGATGTCTGTCTAGAGATATGTAAGAAAAGGTTGTTAAGATTATCTAGCTTATGTGTTGAATACAAAAGTGTCTGAATTGAAAATTGAATCAGTGCCGGTAGTTTGTGAATGTCCGGATGTTTTTCCAGAAGAGTTGCATGGGTTGCCACCGATTAGAGAAGTTTAGTTTGGTATTAATTTAGTGTCAGGGACTTCACCGATATCGATTGCTCTGTACAGGATGGCTACAACTGAATTGAAAGAATTAAAAGTTTAGTTGTAAGAGTTGACAGATAAGGGTTTTGCGAGACCGAGTTTTTCCCCCTGAGGTGCTCCAGTGTTATTTGTAAAGAAGAAAGACGGATCTATGAGACTTTGTATCGATTATCGACAGCTCAACAAGGTGACTATAAAGAACAAGTATCCTTTGCCGAGGATTGATGACTTGTTTGATCAGTTGAAAGGAGCAACGATATTCTCGAAGATTGATTTGAGACCTGGCTACTATCAGTTGAGAGTTAAAGAGCCGGATGTGCCGAAAACTACTTTCAGGACAAGGTACGGGCATTATGAATTTCTTGTTATGCCTTTTGGATTAACTAATGCCCCTGCTATTTTTATTGGATAAGTTTGTGGTTGTGTTCATCGATAACATTTTGATTTATTCTCGGGATGAGTCTGAGCATGCGTAACATTTAAGAATTGTGTTGCAGGCTTTGAGAGATAAGAAACTATTTACTAAGTTCAGTAAAAGTGAGTTTTGGCTCCGAGAAGTCGGATTTCTGGGACATATTATTTCAGGAGATGGTATTCGGGTTGATCCAAGTAAGATTTCGGCAATTGTCAACTGGAAACCGCCAAGGAATGTATCCGAAGTTAGAAGCTTTTTGGGCTTATCCGACTATTATAGACGTTTTTTTAAGGGATTTTCGATGATTGCTACTCCTATGACTAAGTTGTTGCAAAAAGTTGTTAAGTTCGAATGGTCAGAAAAATGTCAGCAGAGTTTTGAGAAGTTGAAAGAATTATTGACTGAGGCGCCGGTTTTAGTGCAACCTGAATCAGGAAAAGAGTTCGTAATTTATAATGGCGCGTCACTGATTGGTTTGGGTTGTGTGTTGATGCAAGAGGGCAAAGTGATAGCTTATGCCTCGAGACAGTTGAAACCGCACGAGAAGAATTATTTGACGCACGATTTGGAATTGGTCGCCATTGTTTTTGCTTTGAAAATTTGGAGTCATCATTTGTACGGTGAGCCGCATCTGTACCGACCACAAGAGCTTGAAGTATTTGATGACTCAAAAGGATTTGAACTTGCAACAACGGAGATGGCTCGAGTTACTAAAAGATTATGAGTTGGTAATTGAATACCATCCCGGAAAGGCGAACGTAGTCGCAGATGCTTTGAGCAGAAAGTCCTTGTTTGCCTTGAGAGCTATGAATGCGAGGTTGACTTTATTCGATGATGATTCGGATCTAGCTGAGTTGAGAGCTAGACCGGTGTTTCTTCAGCAAATTTGTGAAGCTCAGAAAAGTGATAGTGAGTTGCAAGCCAAAAGAGCTCTGTGTGAATCGAGTAGTGATTCAGACTTTCAGATCGATTCTGATGATTGCTTAATGTTCCGAGATAGAGTATGTGTACTGAAAGATGATGAGATTATTCAGAAGATTCTTTATAAAGCACATAATGGTTGTTTATCTGTTCATCCGGGCAGTACAAAAATGTATAATGATTTGAAGAAATTGTATTGGTGGTCGGGTATGAAATGAGATATTTCAGAGTTTGTCTCGAGATGTTTGGTTTGCCAACAAGAAAAAGCCAAACACCAAGTACATTCGGGTTTACTTCAGCCAGTGATGGTACCCGAGTGGAAATGGGATAGAATTACGATGGACTTCGTGACGGGTTTACCTTTGACTCCGAAAGAGAAAGATGTCGTTTGGGTCGTTGTTGATAGATTGACGAAATCAGCTCATTTTATTCTAGTACGTACGGATTATTCACTTGATAAATTAGTCGAATTGTATATTACTGAGATTGTAAGATTGCACGAAGTACCTATTTCTATTATTTCGGATAGAGATCCGAGGTTTACTTCGCATTTTCTGAAAAAGTTGCAAGAAGCTTTGGGTAAAAAGTTGAATTTTAGCACCACATTTCATTCGCAAACTGACGGTCAATCCGAGAGGACGATTCAGGTACTCGAAGATATGCTTCGCTGTTGTATATTAGAGTTCGAAGGTAGTTGGGAAAAATATCTACCTTTAGTCGAATTTGCCTATAACAATAATTTTCAATCGAGTATAAAGATAGCACCGTATGAGGCATTGTATGGCCACAAGTGTCGAACTCCGTTGTTTTGGACAGAGCTTAGTGAGAAACAGATTCACGGGGTTTACTTGGTTAGAGAAACTGAAGAAAAAGTAAAGGTAATTAGTGATTGCTTGAAAGCTGGTTCAGATCGACAAAAATCGTACGCAAATTTGAAAAGAAAAGAGATCGAATTTCAGATTTGTGATAAAGTATTCCTGAAAGTATCTCCATGGAAGAAGATTCTGAGATTTGTCCGTAAAGGCAAGTTAAGTCCACGTTTCATTGGGCCGTATGAGGTTATTGAAAGAATAGAGCCAGTGGCATATCGGTTAGCTTTATCGACAGATTTGGAAAGGATCCACAATGTGATTCATGTGTCTATGTTATGCCATTATCGATCAGACCCTACACATGTGATTTCTCTGACAGAGGTCGAGATTCGACCCGATATAACTTATGGCGAAGAACCGATCAAGATTTTAGCTCGGGAAGTTAAACAGTTGAGAAATAAGAGTATAGCCCTAGTGAAAGTTTTATGGCAGCGACATGGGGCCGAAGAGGCTACATGGGAACCTGAGGAAGGTATGAGAAGACAGTACCCAAACCTATTTTCTGCTAAGATTTTCGGGGACAAAAATCCCTAAAGGGGGGAGACTTGTAACAGCCCGATTTTGGGTCTAGTCGGAACAGTGGTTTCGGGACCACAAATCTGACGCAGAAAAATTTTTTTATTACATTTTTCTGGTCTACAGTTTATTGAATGATTTCGTGAAAATTTCGTTCAAAAATTTTGACGTTTTGGCACTTAATTTAGTTAAAAGGACTAAATTGCAAAAAGTGCAAAATGTGTGTTCTAGAAGCTAGAGGTGTCTAATTGCTATGAAACTTTAAATTGAAGGTCCTTAGATGGTAATTAGACCATTAGTTAAGTTAGTGGACAAAAATGGACATGAAGTAAGAGAATTTCTATGTTTTAAGTTAGGGGCATTTTGGTCATTTGGCTAATTAAATGAATTAATAAGTAAAATAAAGGCAAACTTTAGTTCATCTTCTTCATGCTAGTGCCAAAATTTCAAGGGTGTCCATATCTAGGGTTTGGCCATCTTTTAAGCTCGATTGTAAGTCCGTTCGTGCTCCGTTTTTAATGCTCTTTACATTTTTGAAATCGTTGTAACCCGATCTATCTATTTCTACCACTAATTTAAGAAATAATCAAGGTCTAGGGTTTGACCCATGTTATAAATTTGTGTATTTTGATGTTTAATGGTAGATTATACAAATTTGAGGTTGGATAAACAACTTTTGCTAAGTGATTTTCGGTAAAAATATCAAAAAAGACCTATTTGTAACAGTTATAAAATATGTAGTAAAAGTGTGATGTAATTAAAAATGTGGGCTGGTATGAGCATAAAAATAGTTCGACTAGGCTTGTGTATTAAAGAAAGTGAACATATTTCCTTTAACGAGCCTAGGGACTAAAATGTAAAATGTCAAAAGTTTAGGGGCAAAAATGTAATTTTTCCATAATATGATTTTTGGCTGAATTGAATAATGTGATGATTGAATGAGTTAAATTTGTTATTATAGATCAATAAAAATGAGGTACGGACCTAGATCGGGGGAAAAACAAAGTAATTGACGATTAGGTCAAATTCTACTATTTTTGTACCGAGGTAAGTTCGTATGTAAATAATGCATTGTTATATTTATATTTTAATATTTTAATATTGTATGAATTGTGATTTACCCTTTGGATGTATTCGAAAAATTTTCGACAAGCGAGAAATTCTGGTTGAACCTTAGGAATAGGATACAAATGTCATGACATTAGGGTTACTAAGATTACGTGTAAGACCATATCTGGGATATGGCATCGATATGAGACTTCGTGTAAGACCATAGCTGGGCTATTGGCATTGATACGAGATTTCATGTAAGACCATATCAGGGATATGGCATTGGTACGGTACTGTGTGTACGAGATTCCCGAGTATCCTTTAGTATTCCAAGTGGTTTAACGAAAAATTTAACGAGAATGTCAAAGTTATGAAAGACTATGGTTATGTTGTGAATTGGTACAGGTATGTACGTAAAACTCATAATTAATGAGCTCGTTATGTGATGAACCCTTGGTAAGGTTGTGATTGAGTAAGTTATGACTATGAGATTTTAATAACATTTATGATAATTTTCATCATGCTAATTGTATGTTAAATGTATGGTTATGATGCTTATTATTTGCATAGGAACTTACTAAGCTATATAGCTTACTCCCCTTTCCTTTCCCTTGTCTTATAGTGTCACCAAGCTAGCTCGGGGTTCGGAGATCGTCGGAGATCCACTCACACTATCAACAAATATTTTTGGTATCAATGACTTCAACATTTTGAGTTATGGCATGTATAGGGGACTTGGTCATTTTGTTATGTGTCATAATTGATTTGGCCAAATGTGTTGGCTTATAATGGTTGAAATCTCATTTTGTATAAGCCCATTGGAAATTGGCTGTTAATGGTTAAGTATATTCATATGATAATGCCTTTCATGGATGTGGGAATCTACTTGATATGAGTTGATAAGTATGTGATGTTTGTGTATGATAGATGGTAGCATTTAAATGATGTGTTGTCGTCTTGGTTGTGGCTGATTTGGTTCTATGTATATGCTTGGTTTTGTGCTATGTTATGTTGTGTAGGTGTGTACATTAAAGGGTGGCAAAAAGGCTTGGTAAATAGCATTATTTTTGTCCACACGGGTAGACACACAGGCATGTGCGACACACGGTTTGCCCCACGGGCATGTGTTCCGGCCGTGTGTCCCCTGCACCTAAATTTTGAGAAACAGAATGTCCAGAATATAGCACACGGGTAGAGACACAGATGTGTGTCTCGGTCGTGTGTGCTACACGGCCTTGGACACGGGCGTGTGCCTCGGCCGTGTGAAGTCTGCACCTATTTTATGAAAAATTATGAAAATTAAATCAACCACACGGCCTAGCACACGGGCATGTGGCACTGCCATGTGGCACAAGTCAGAGAGCTCCCTAATTTGAACACAGCCTGTAGCACGGGCGTGTGACCCCTGTATCATGAAAATTTTTCTAAGTTTTGTAAAATTTCCTAAAGTTCTTGGTTTAGTCCCGAACCACTTCCAAAGCATGTTTTGGGCCTCGTAGGCTCGTATGAGGGACTTTATGATTAAATGCAAAAAAATTTAATTTGGATGCAAATTTAGGGCTCAAAAATGTATGTTTGTTTGTGTTTAAGTCAGGAAACGCCTCGTACCCTGTTCCGGCGTTGAACATGGGTAAGGTGTGTTACACAGGTTGATGCTTGCACCCAAATCACATAATGCCTTACCACAATAAGTTGCTCCAATGTTGCAAGGTATGGTAAAACATTCAGGGTCCTTCATATTTGGGGACGTTTATCTTATAGATATGCACTGCATTCCTTTGTCAGAGCTACCATCTCGAATTCTCCAAGTTTTCCTTTCTTTGAAAGGATATCCTTCATGAATTTGACGTAGTTTGGCATCTACTCAAATGCTTCTACCAACGGAATGTTGATATGAAGTTTCTTGAGTACGTCTAAAAACTTCTTGAACTAGACTTCCTGCTTCTGCTTCTAAAGTCTTTAAGGGTAAGTGGTGGAGGATTCTTTACTAGAATTGGTCGATTCGTCTTCTGTGGCACTTCTCCGCCTAACTAAGTTGTTAGTTTATCAAAATTGACTAGTTTCAAAGTTACCTTTTCAGAGTTTGCAGATCCTGGTTTTGATGAAACTGGAGTTTCTACACTTAGTTGAACTTCTACTGCATCTTGAACATCAGTTGGCTCTTCTTTGACTTCGACAGTGTTAGGCTCTAATATCTTTCCGCTCCTCAGTGTCAATGCTTTACAATGCTCTTTCCCTGAATTTCTCGGTTTCTCCTAGGCCAGGTAGGTTGGTTCTTAAGTTCAGTTGCTAGCTGGCCCATTTGGTTTTCAAGGTTTTTCAATGTGGCTACTTGGCTTTGGATTAAGGCATAATTTTTCGCTATGTATGCCTTCAATAGGTTTTCTAAGCCATTGGAAGATTCAACTCTTTTGAACTTGTTGGGTAAATCCAGAGGGCTGGATTGGTCTGGGTTGTGAGTAATTATTACTGGGTCCAACCCCTTGGTTACTCCAAGAGAAATTCGGGTGGTTTCGCCAAGATGGGTTACAAAAATTGAATTGCGATCCCTCCCTACCTCGGTTTTTGTAACACCCCTAACCTGTATCCGTCCCCAGAGTAGGGTTACGAGGTATTACCGATCAATTCACAACATATAGCATACATTTATCAAACATAAAGCATTCATTCTCATAAGTCATTCAACACAATTACATTGTCCCTTATAAGGGCCTACGAGGCCTTAAACATGTTTTAGAAGTGGTTCGGGACTAAACCGATAACATACAAAAAAATTTGGAAACTTAGAAAATTTCAACCATACAGAGGTCACACGCCCGTGTGAACAGACCGTGTGCCTCACACGGCTCCAGACACCCCCGTGTATCAGGCCATGTGGAAACAGGGCATACATACTGACTTCGATCACACGGCCAACCACACGCCCGTGTGTCTAGCCCGTGTGGCCTTCGAAGTGGCCACACACGCCCGTGTGCCAAGCTGTGTGCTAGGCCGTGCAAAACCTGTAGGGTATACTGACTTATGCAACACGGCCAAGTCACACACCCGTGTGCTAGACCGTGTGCCAATTAGGGGGTATACTGACTTGTACCACACGGCTAGTCACACGCCCGTGTGTGAGACCGTGTGGAGCATACTGACTTCAATTCAATTTCAACACCAGGGGATACACAGCCGTTGTAACACCCCATACCCGAGTCCGTGGCTAAGACCGTATATGAGACATTACTATGCTTGAACTTTCTTAAACATGTACTTACGGGATATAAAATTTCGTTCCGAATTAAAAACTTCTCTTTCTTAGTCAAATCATACATTTCATGGGCCTACGAGGCCTAAGACTTACGTCCCGAAACTTTCTGAACTCATCTGAAACTTTCTCTCGAAGCAGGGGGTCACGTCCAGTGTGACTTGGGACACGCCCATGCACCCCTAAAACATGCTCGTGTCTTTCACCCGTGGAGGATCTTGGCAAAATCCACACTACCGACACGCCCATGGCTCCCCGGCCGTGTGCCAAACCTTGGCATTCGACTTATCCACCGCGGTCACACACGCGCGCGGTGTGCGTCCACCGATGTGACAATTGAATTTCTAAGTGTCAAGTGCGGACTTCACACGGCCTTGGCACACGCCCATGTGCCAACCGTGTGTATCACGGCTTTGAACAAACGGCCGTAGTGTGACCAGCCCGTGGTCTAATCGACTTAAGATGCGAGGTGTAGGAGACACACGGCCTAGACACACGCCCGTGTGTCTATCCGTGTGGGCACTTAGAGGCTATCTTACCAAGCCTTTTACCACTCCCGTTTGCATACATTCATATACTACTTCAAAACATTCTCAAATCATCAATTAAAACACATGAATTAACATATTTAATCATTAAAGAGATAAAGTCTTTATCCCATACACTAGGGAGAACTACTCCCAATACAAATACAACCAACTTAAGCCATCATCTATGGTCATACACAACCAACTCTAGATTCTCTTAGGCCAATACAATTTGGCTACATCGGTTAGAACTTAATCAACTTTAAAAGAATCCCTATACATGCCATGACTCATAAGGACTTGATACCTCATGCCAAGTGTCTGCTCGATAGTGTGAAAACATCTTCGGCGGTCTCCAATCCGAGCTAGTTAAAATAACCTATAAGGGATGAGAAAAGTAAAGGAGTAAGCAATAATGCTTAGTAAGCTCATCTGCATAATGTGTCAAATATTGATATTCATTGAATATACATAATTACAAAGTATCATGAAGAGTGTCTCTCATAAACTCATGGTTACTTGCTCAAATATTCTTGAAACTTACTCATTCAATCTCTTACCACATTCTTACCATGTCACAAGCCAATTGCTCGTTCAATTAGCATACAATCCTGCACTGATCACCACATGATCATATAAAACAACACATCAAGCATTTTCAACAAGCCGCTCATGCTACTAATATCTCGGTGGTTTCGCACTTAGCCCACCATTGAATCTCTAATAGGGTGGTATCGCACATAGCCCACCAATCATTTATACTTATGGTGGTTCTGCACTTAGCCCACCCTTCATTTTACATTCATGGATAGTAATCCACATGTATATCTCTATTTCAAATATTCATCCGAGAACATTCTCACACGCTTCTATTCTTACTTAACTTTCTATGATACTCGTTTGTATTCACACAATACATTAATAAATCTATCTCATGCAACTAAGGTGTATTAAATACACATAACCCACTAAGGGTTCATCATATACTGAATCCATATCAATTCAATTCTAACACACACTTGTGCTTTTCGTGGTACAACCGCATACTTTCTTTCTTTCAACATATACGTTGAATCACTCAAGTTATTAAATAACTCTCTTGAGTCTCATACTCATAATGTCACATAGAATTTATACCCCAATAGGGTCTTACTTGTATTAACATGTCGATGCCATGTCCCTGACATGGTCTTATACGAATTCTTACATCGAGGCCATATTCCAATATGGTCTTACACGAGGCCTTAACTATCATCATATCATTCTACTTACATTTCCCATTACTCTTAGATTCAATTCTTTTGACCTCTCATCAAAAATATTTCATACATTCATAGAGTAAATATACATTCCATACAACATTGGAACATTAAATTAACTCATACGTAATTGCAACATTTGCACATGAACTTACCTCGATGTCGAAAGGGCCAAAAGGGACCTTTTTGCCCACATTTCTCTTTTCATCCGTTCTAGGTCTGAAACTCATTTTCTTTGACTTAGAACAATGAAATTTACTGATTTAATCACTTATAAATCATATTACACCATAATATACACTTTAGGCAAAAATGACTATTTTGCCCCTACATTTTGGCAAAATTATGATTTTGCCCCTAGGCTCGTAAATAAATTTTTATCACATTTTCTTGTTAAACAAGCCTAGCTGAACATTTAATCCTCTTACAACTATCCAAAATCCCATCTATTTCATGCCTTAATGAACAAATTATAACTTTTGCATTTTAGTCCCAATTAGGTGTTTTCATGACAACACCTTTCACAAAAGTTGTTTCTCATCATCCTATCATTCATTTTCTTCCATAAAAACTCAGCAACCAGCATAAACTCTCTCATGGTAAGTCCCTATACTTTCAACCATGTTACAAATTAATCCTCCCATTAGCTAGCTTAAGCTTTGGGGACTCCAAAAAATACAATTTTTATCAAGAAAGATCATCAAAAATCACTTACTTGTGAGGAGTAAAGCTTGCTGAAATTTTGAGTTTTCAAACACCCCTTGTTTGCTGAAATTTTCGGTGGAGAAGAAGAGAGGAAAGATGATATCTTTTTCCTTTCTTTATTTTATTATAAAACATCAATTTAACCCACCAACTTTGACCAAAATTAAAAGCTTTTGTCCCCCTTGTCTACATGGCCGGTCAACACATCTTAGATGGTCTAATTGTCCTTTAAAGACCTTCAATTGATATTTCATGGCTATTTGGTACCTTTAGCTTATAGAACGGAACTTTTGCACTTTATGCGATTTAGTCCTTTTTCGCAATTAAGCCCTCAACCGCTAAAATTAAAGCACCAAAATTTCCATACATCCTTATAAACATGTTATAACACATAAAATATCATGAAAATAATTTTCTCTAACCTCGAATTAGTGATTCCGAGATCACTGTTCCGACTAGCCCCTAAATTGGGCTGTTACAATTCTCCCCCCTTAGGGATTTTCGTCCCCGAAAATCTAATCAGGAGGAGTTGTTACCAACATTCTTAAAACATTTCCATCTACTCTTCAAAATCGCGAATCCACTTATCCTCAAGTTTCTCTTGCCAATAACTCTTAAGCTGTGATACATAAGGTCGAAACATAACTTGAGACCTAGGTTATTCTTCCTCTGGGGCATATACTCTGTAATCTACCAATTTGGAACTCTACACATGTCCAAATGATCATTCGAATCTTTACTGGTTGATTTACTACAATTCGAATGACATTTCCCTTTCTTGGAAATTTTGTCAAACCAAATTTGAAATCTATAAGGTTTTATCTCACTTTCTCATTAAAGCATTCACCAACTGTAGTAGTCTTGTCTTGTGTGCTTTGGAACTCAGCTTTTAGTGGTCAACTACTTCTGACCATAACTCGATCATATTGTGAAATGTAATCTATGTCAAAACATTTATGCACATAACTGCATTTCCTTACTTTTGCATTAGTAGATATGCTACTACTAAATTTCATACCAAAACTCTTGTATAAGTTCTGGATTCAACATCATTCACTTTCTATCTCGAGGAAGCATCAACAACAGAAATCTTATCCAACATGGATAACTTCTTTAAAATACCATTTATTATAACACTTTTGAACTCTTCTGTTCTGAAAGGAAGACTCACTATAGTCATTAACCTCGCTGAAACTAGGATATTACCAACTAGAGTCAACCAAGTAACTAACTCACATTACTAAACATGGATCTTTCATTTAGACATCTGTACTATGTCTACTATCTGAGTAGTATCACAATAACTATACCCACCATTGTAATAGCTCAAGCCGTTTCCGCTATTTCATCTTCAAAATCTTCTGTAGCATAAGATACCCTCACTTATTAAAATTCATAAAATACACATCGATCTTCCCATGGATCAATACATAATATCTAACTCACAACACAGACACAAAAGTGATTGTCTCTGGATCACCAACCTGTCAACTCTTTCTCTCGATTCAGACTGATCTCAGTACTAGAACTTTCAAATAAACAGTTCTTTCTATAGCTTTCAACTCAACCATCACAATTTGAACATTTTGATGAGCATATCTTTGTATCATGCTCCCTACTCACGTACACACAGAATTTATTCTCTTTACTGATTCATACGTGAATATATAGAGAACTTGAATCATATCTCAATACATTAATCTACTCTTTTCTCCATACTGAGAACCTATTTTAAGCACACTCTCATCTGAGTTTCTCTTGCTATGCTAATCTAGAACCTTTACTATCGTCATATCTCATGATAGCAGGGATATCTCGATCGAATTCGTTAACTCTATTCGGCTTACCCAAAAACCCATCACACAACGTGAAACTTGTGATTTCACCTTTTATACACGAATCATCACCAACTTCCTCCTCAAGGTACCCAATTAAGGTTACGAGGAGATAGAGGAAATGTCGATTTCAATTAACTAAACCGACAACTGATTAATCTACTTTTTCCGTCAGTTAACGTTCTCACACAATCACAATTTCATGAAAAGAACGACCACATCATCCCTGAAGGGAAACATGTATTAGTACATAATACTAAAGGAGATCATTATAATCCCATCCATGGCATTAACAAACCATGCACAAGCCATAGGCTTCTAGCCAACTTGCTCATACTTACACTTATATAACACGTTCCGTGTCATATATCGTAATCGTCTCTTTGTGATTCATTCACGAGTACATGTTTTCACTCTTTCATATGACTTTAGTACCATTCTCATTTCTACCTCTAGACTCATCTATCTGTCCCATTGATCACTAGGGATAATCAAAGACGTATGTTCATCGTCCTTCATATAGGTACGAAACCAATGCCACATTCCCGAGGTGGTCTTATATGGAGTCACCTCTAAATGCCAATGCCATATCCCTGATAAGGTCTTATATGGACTTCCTCATCAAATATCGATGCCATATTCTGGATATGGTCTTATACGAAATCTCAACTCGGTCTTGAGGCCATGTCCCGGTCATGGTCTTATACGGGACCTTGTTTATCTCATATCTCGATGATAGCCTCATCATTTTAGTCCTCTAAGACTTCAACCTTATGTTCAAGAACAGTTACTCTATTTAGTAGAGTATTATGCATCGATGTGATACAAGGCATTCTTAATCATGCTAGCATAATTATTGCATTAATCTGATGCAAACTTACTCAACTTAACTCTCATAACGTCTCATCAAAATTCAATAGTGGTAAGGGAGTGAGGTTGCAAAGTCCCTTAGCCTAACTCTCGTGACTACATACATATGATTTACTACTCATTATCAATGAAATATCATCATAGTCACACAACTCGCCTCAAGTTAGTTTTCACATTTATCACACTACAATTGTTTCTATCACTTATACTTTCGAACTGTGACTTCACTTATTCAAGTTTCACATTAAGGTCTACTTGAGTACTCAACATTTAACTCTAATTCCTCTTACTATTTCTGGCATTATAATTGTTTAGATAACTAAAGAATTAATTATTTAAATGTATTGAAATTGTAATTAATGTACACAGTACTTAATCAGTGCATGTTTAATTCTTCTAAGGTAGTTGAAGATTAGATTAGCATTGTATTTGGCAATACACATGCCTTGCATAACTTGCAAGATTATTGTGATTAAACTGTTTCAAGGTAAGGATACTTTGTTACCTCACATAGTCTTTTATATGGTTATTAGGTTGAATTAATCGTTTGAATCGACATAGGAATATGCAAGAGATTGTTTAATTTAATAAGTATGTATGTGCAATAACATGTTTAATCTTATAAATCTGTTTAATCGGTCGAATTGACATAGAAATATGTACAAGAGATGAATGAATTTTGATTTGTAAATATGTTCATAAGTTAGCAAATTATCGAGTTGCCGTGATTTATTCGTAACAAGTATAAGAATAAGTTTAATAATTCTAAGGTAAGGAAATATAATTAATCCAACACAATTATATCATCTTGATTAAAATCATCTTTTGAAATCGTGCATTAGAACTTTATTTTATTTTATTATATTTTACTTTATTTTCTAGTTTTTAATCATTTCTCAAATCCAATTATTTTTCCTTCACCAAAGTGTTTAAAATCATTTTCATAAATAATTCTTTTACAGTCCCTGTGGGTACGATAACTCGAAATTTACTTGCCACTTTATTACTTTTTGCGATTGTGTACACTTGTACATTTCCATCGTTCCAAGTTTTTGGCGCCGTTGTCGGGGACTGTTTTTTAAAAGCCATTATTTGTGAATTTGTTAGTCTTACATTTTGGTTTAATTTTCTGTTTAATTTTTAACTTAATTATTTTTTTTGTGAATATTTTAGGTGTTTATGTGTATTGACCAAATTATCGATTTACTCCCTATAGACTCTAAGATAGAATGAACCTTTCGATAGAGAAGAAGACAAGCGAACCAGAGAAGGACCGAAGAGATGAACTTTGAGAATATGAATCAAGGAAACGGAGCAAACCTTGCTCAAAATCCTATCATTATTGCTGATGATAGGGATAGAGCTTTACGACAGTATGCTATGCCAGTATTTAACGATCTTAATCCGGGTATTAGGAGACCCGAAATCGAGGCACAACAATTTGAGCTGAAGCCAGTCATGTTCCAGATGCTTCAGACAGTGGGCCAATTCAGTGGAATGCCTACCGAAGACCCTCACCTGCACTTGAGACTATTCATGGAGGTGAGCGATTCTTTCAAATTAGCCGGAGTACCCGAAGATGCATTACGACTGAAGTTGTTCCCATATTTGCTAAGGGACAGAGCTCGTGCCTGGTTGAACTCATTGCCACCGAACTCCATTTCTACATGGCAAGAGTTAGCCGAGAGATTCCTCATGAAGTATTTCCCGCCGAGCAAGAATGCCAAGTTGAGGAATGAGATCACTGCCTTCCAACAAATGGATGATGAGTCCCTGTATGAGGCATGGGAAAGGTACAAAGAGTTATTACGAAAGTGCCCTCATCATGGAATCCCACATTGCATTCAACTTGAGGCATTCTATAATGGTCTCAACGATCCCACGAGGATGGTAGTGGACACCTCTGCTAATGGTGCTCTCCTTTCTAGGTCTTATAATGAGGCTTACGAAATTATTGAGAGGATTGCCAGCAACAATTATCAATGGCCAACCAATCGAGCAGCGTCAAGAAGACGAGTCGCTGGAATACATGAAGTGGACACTCTCACTTCACTCGCATCTCAGGTATCTTCAATTTCCTCAATGCTTAAGAATCTTACCACTAATGGGTCCAATAGTTTTGCAGCCCAACCACCTAACCAAATTGAGAATATAGCCTGTGTGTACTGTGGGGAAGGACATTTTTTTGAAGAATGTCCATCGAACCCCAAATCCATTTATTACATGGGTAACCAGAACCAAAACCGAGGAAGGCAAGGGCTGCAATCCAATTTTTATAACCTATCGTGGAGAAACCACCCGAATTTGTCCTGGAGTAACCAAGGGGCTAGAACCAGCAACACTTACGCCCAACCTAGACCAATTCAGTTGCCTAGCTTCCCCCAACAAGTTCAGAAACCAACCCAAGCGGAACCATCCAATAACTTAGAGAATCTATTGAAGGCATACACGGCGAAAAACGATGCCACTCTAAGGAATTTGGATAATCAAGTGGGCCAGCTTGCTACTAAACTCAGGAACCGACCAAAAGGTGCTCTACCTAATGACACGGAGAATCTGAGAAATTCGGGGAAGGAACATTGTAAAGCATTGACATTGAGGAGCGGAAAGACTGTAGAGCCCAACACTGTCGAAGATGAAAAGGAGCCAGCTGACGCTCAAGATTTAGAAGAAGTTCAACCAAGTGTTGAAATCCAGTTTCACCAGAACCAGAATCTGCAAAACCCGACAAAGTAATCGCAGGACCAGCTAATTTTGATCAACTAACAACTTCGTTAGATGCAGAATTACCGCCAAAGGCGAATCAACCAGAATCAGCTCCAGTAATGAAACCACCACCACCCTACCCTCAAAGACTTCAGAAGTGGAAGCAGGAGATTCAATTCAAGAAGCTCCTTGACGTACTCAAGCAACTTCACATCAACATCCCGTTGGTTGAAGCACTTGAGCAAATGCCGACTACGTCAAGTTCATGAAAGATATCTTGTCTAAGAAATGAAGACTTGGAGAATTTGAGACAGTAGCTCTGACGAAGGAATGCAGTGCATATCTTCAAGACAAACTACCCCCCAAAATTGAAGGATCATGGATGTTTTACCATACCGTGCAACATTGGAGCAACATATTGTGGTAAGGCATTATGTGACTTAGGTGCAAGTATCAACTTGATGCCTATGTCAATATTTAGGAAGTTGGGGATAGGAGAAGTTAGACCAACTACAGTTATGCTTCAACTAGCAGATCGATCCTTAGCACATCCAGAAGGAAAAATCGAGGACGTATTGGTACGTGTAGATAAGTTTATCTTTCCTACTGACTTTGTAATTCTTGATTTTGAAGCAGACAAAGAAGTACCAATCATCCTAGGAAGGCCGTTCCTAGCAACTGGAAGGACCCTTATTGATGTGCAAAAGGGCAAGCTCACTATGCGTGTTCAAGATGATCAGGTAACGTTTAACGTCTTTAAGTCTATGCGATTTCCTGACACAATTGATGATTGCTCTGCAGTGTCTGATTTAGAGGATTTAATAGTGGAGAAGGAACTCAACTGTGTTGAGGACCCACTAGAAAGAATTTTGACATTGGATCCCCCAAATGATGAAGAGGAGGATGAATACTTAGCTTTGCTAGAAGCTAATCAAAGGGGATTTCATCCGCAATCCCGTTTGGAATCTTTGGAGTTAGAAAAGAGGGACTATTCCCAACCAAAAGCGTCGATCGATGAGCCACCCAAATTAGAACTCAAGGTATTACCTTCTCATTTAAAATACGTTTATTTAGGTAACGCTTCTGCTCTTCCTGTGATTGTTTCAGTAGAATTGACCACTAAGCAAGAAGAGAAACTTATCTTAGTTTTGAAACAATTCAAGAAGGCCATCGGATGGACCATAGCCGATATTCGCGGTATTAGTCCATCTGTATGCATGCACAAGATTATCCTGGAAGATGGCAAAAAAGGGACGATCGATGGACAGCGGAGACTGAACCCCATCATAAAGGACGTAGTAAAAAAGGAGATCATCAAGTGGTTAGATGCGGGTATAATCTATCCCATCTCAGACAGTTCATCGGTAAGTCCGGTCTAGTGCGTGCCAAAAAAAGGAGGTATCATAGTCGTAGAGAACGAGAACGAGTTGATACCGACTAGAACGGTTACGGGATGGAGAATCTGCATCGATTACCGGAAGTTGAACAAGGCGACTAGGAAAGATCACTTTCCTTTTTCGTTCTTGGATCAGATGCTGGATAGACTCGCAATACGAGATTACTACTGTTTTCTCGATGGATACTCAGGGTATAATCAGATTACAGTAGCACCGAAAAATCAACACAAAACGACATTCACCTGCCCGTACGGTACCAAAGTGACTATCTATACGGACCACTCAGAAATTAAGTTTTTGCTTGTGAAGAAAGACGCTAAGCCGAGGCTGATCTGATGGGTACTTCTACTTCAAGAGTTTGATCTAGATATTCAAGATCGAAAGGGAGTAGAAAATCAAGTAGCAGATCACTTGTCCAGATTGGAGCCACAAGAAGGGAATTCTCCTCTTATACCAATTCAGGAGATGTCTCCAGATGAACATATATTGAACGTAAATCATGTCCATAATACCCATTGGTTTGCTGCTATTGCAAACTATTTATCTTGTGGTTTGATGCCAATTGATAAGACGTATCAACAAAGCAAAAAGTTTCTTCACGATGTGAAGTACTATTTCTGGGAAAAGCCATATGTGTTTAAAAAGTGTGCAGATCAGATGATCAGGAGATGCGTGGCAGAAGATGAAATACCGAAGATTTTATACCACTGTCACTCAGCTCCAAGTGTGGGACACTTCGGAGGTACACATACAGTGGCCAAAGTATTGCAAGCCAGATTTTTTTGGCCAACACTATTCAAGGATGCATATGCTTACGTGAAGAGCTATGATCGATGTCAAAGGGTTGGAAATGTCACCAACAGAAATGAGATGCCTCAAACAAACATCATTGAGGTAGAGTTGTTCGATGTATGGGGTATTGACTTTCTTGGTCCTTTTCCTCTGTCTTGTGGTCATAAGTACATACTAGTAGCAGTAGACTATGTGTCTAAGTGAGTCGAGGCTGAGGCATATCTGACAAACGATTCTAAGGTTGTGATGAAGTTTTTGCAGAAGCATGTGTTCACAAGGTTTGGAACCCCAAGAGCTATCATCAGTGATGAAGGATCCCACTTTGTGAACAAATGGCTAAAATGGTTATTAGACAAGCATGGAGTGAAACACAAGGTTGCAATAGCTTACCATCCGCAGATGAATGGGCAAGCTGAACTGGCAAATAAGGAGATTAAAGGCATACTTGAGAAGGTAGTTTGCCCAAACTGACGAGATTGGTCCAAGAGACTAGATGATGCTTTATGGGCTTACAGAACAGCATACAAGACACCTTTAGGAATGTCACCCTACAGGTTAGTCTTTGGGAAAGCCTGTTATCTACCTCTGGAGTTAGAGCACAAAGCTTACTGGGCTCTGGGACGACTCAAGTTGGATCTTAAGCTTTCTAGAGAGAAGTGGATGCTCCCACTCAACGAGCTAGAAGAATTCTGAATGTTCTCATACGAAAATGTCAAATTACTCAAAGAAAGACTCAAGAAATGGTATGACAAGCACATTCGAGTTAGAGAATTTGAAGCCGGTCAGCAAGTCTTGTTATTTAATTCCAGATTGAAGTTCTTCCCAGGTAAGTTGAAATCATGTTGGTCTGGTCCATTTACGATTCATCGCGTCTATCCATATGGAGTTGTTGAACTCCAAGGTAAGGGAGGTAATTTTCAAGTCAACGCTCAGCGTTTGAAACATTACTACGGAGAAAAACCTGAACGGGATCAAATCTAGTTCAGTTTATCAGATATTTAAATTTTCTTGTTTTTAATAAATTATTTAGGGTATATTTTTTGGGTTTATTATGTTTAAATAAATTCTGTCTAGGAGATTGGAACTTAAGCTGGACCGTTTGTGACCCCTCCAATCTTTCCTAGGAATTTATTTTGACATAATTTTCTAAGAAATTATCCCCTAAATGGAAAAATAAATTTTTAGTTTTTTCAAATAAAAAGGTCAATTTTGATCCAAGTTTTAATTTGCAACTCAATTTCAAATTTTCATTAAGTCTAAAGACTTAATTGAATTATTCTTAAATTTTGGTTGCTATTTTCGTAAATAATAAAAACTGAGTGCCTCTTTTTGTAA
Source organism: Gossypium sturtianum (assembly GCA_025698515.1). Taxonomy (NCBI): domain Eukaryota; kingdom Viridiplantae; phylum Streptophyta; class Magnoliopsida; order Malvales; family Malvaceae; genus Gossypium; species Gossypium sturtianum. The sequence goes on from CM046948.1 coordinate 98,147,383, forward strand.
ATATTTCCAAAAGGCATCTAAAATAAATATTTTTACTTAATATATATATTTTTATATGATAATAATATGGTAAACTTTAATATATAATTATATCCATTATAATTTATATATTAACTTTTATCAACTTAGCTTAGAATTAGGATTAATTTTATTTAATTATATTTTATGTTTATCTTAATAATTTAATAGCCATTGATAATTTCATGTGCATATATTTAATTATTAATTGTTGTTAACTTTGAGTAGGATTAGAATTAAAATATTTTAATTATTAAATTACTCTAAGAGTTCTACTCTAATTCCTATTACTCTCACTATAAATTCCACCCATGCCTCTCCCTATTCATTCATCACTCAAAACCCCAAAGCACCGAATCCCTTAAGTGCCGCAAGCCTCAATCGCACATTGCTTGGCTAGCGACCTCAAAGACGTCGCACGCCCGACCTCGTGATGCGCCCGGTGCCGTGTCACGCTCCCCGGCGCCACATCTGCAAGACGTCCCAGCAGCCGTGCCCGCTTGCCGAAAGGTCTTGCCTGCTGCTGCTTGCCTCCGCACGCCACATTGTGCGTTGCTACCTGCTCCCGCGCTCATCCGCCCGTGCACCTAGCAGCATCCGTGCAGCACACCAATACCACACCAAGCCCTTTAGCCAAACCCGCCAACCTTTTCTAATTTTCCATCTTTTGTTTCATAAGTATATTTTATTTTAAGAGTTCTTAATTTCTACAAGGAATGTGGTCAATCATGCCTCGCAAGAGAACTCGTGCTTCCGCTCAAATCGATGAAACGCAAAATAAGTTCCACTGTGAAGAAGCCAAAGTAAGATACGAAAGTATCTTCAAAAATCAACAGATGCGTCCAGAGAAAGGCTTCACATTGAAGGAAAACAACTACAAGGACTTTATGGCACGTATTCGTCAAGTTGCTGAAGCCCTCAATTAGGAATTGTTTTGTGAAAAGAGACCAAGTATGGATGAGGAACTAGTTCGTGAATTCTACGCGAACTTAACCTCAAGCGAATTGTAACATCCTGGAGTTAGGGGCTTTGCATTATTTTGTGTTGCTGTGTGTTTGGCATGTTTTGTTTGTTATTTTGGTGTGTTTGGGGGTCCCGGGAAGGCTCGGGGTTAAGCTTGAGCCTTGGTAAAAATTCTATTTTTAGGCACTTTAGGGGAGAGCTAGCTGAGTCAGGCCTTAAGGGTAATTACTTGTGTTTTGTTAACACAAGAAAAGGGGTGGTAAAGTGGCAAGGAGGCGCCACTTAGAGTGCATGGAAGTGGCGTCACAAGGAGGTAGCAGCAGGGAGGAGGTTCGAATCCCACATGCCTCACTTTGAAGCTTTATTTCTTTTTGGCATCTGGATAGAGAGAAGGTGGTTTCGGCAGGGACTCTCCAAGGATGATGGTTGAAGGGGTCAACATATTCAAATGCTTAAAGGGATTTGAATCGGTCAACTTGTTTGAATGGTGGAAGGAGAGTGAAAGTAGGAGGGAAATGTGGGATATGTTGTTGGTGGAAGTGGTTGGCCGAATTAGGGGTTTGTGGGAAGGAAAATTCGGCTAGAGGGGCATGAGGGAGCATAATCGGGTTGCCTTGTGTGTGTGCTAAAATTGGAGTTGAGCTTTTAGTTTTCTTTCGGGTATTGTTTAGCTTGTGTGCCGATTTTTCCCTAGGGCATCTAAGGTCCTTTCAAGTGGAATTCTCTTGGTTATTTTCAACCTCTCTTTTCATTTCTTTTCTTTTCTTTGGTTGTCAACATTCCCATTGAACATTGATTTTCTTCAAAGTTGCCAAAGTCACTGTGGCCGAAACCATCTCCTTCACCCTTCTACTTCTTGCGTTTTACATTCTTTTCTCCTTTAACCGAAGCCTCCTCCTTTTCTCTTCTCTTTGTGTTTCGTCCCTACACTTTTCACCATAGCCAAAACATCTTGTGTGTTAATCGGTATCTCTGCTTTAAGGTAAGGATTTCTCTTTTATTTTTCTCATGATCAATCCCTCTGTTCTTTCTTTTCACGGTGAAGCCAAACCTATTTTTTAAACAACTGAATTTGTTTCTTACATTCTTTGCTCCAAGTCTAACATCACATAGCAAGGTGCTAGGAATCGTTGGTCAGGGGGGATCTTTGCAATCGGTTCTGTTCTTAAGGTAAGAAAGACTCTGTTGCCAATTTCTTTCTCTTCTTTCGGTTTTTGTAGCCAAAGACGAATGGCTAATTGGCTTGGCGGTTACAGCTTGGGCTAACCCTTCTTCCTTTCTTCTTTTCTCTGTTGGGGACGCTTACTCCGGGAAGCACCTTTAGTCAAGCGATTTGTAGTCCAAAGCCAAGGGGTTGCTGTTTGCCGAATTAAATCACTCTATTCAGATTCTTAAGGTAAAGAGTTCTTTAGTCTTGTGTTTTTGGACTCTTTTTTTATTATCGTCTATCTTAATCGAATCTCTTGATTAGAGGTTCTCTTTGATCTCTGATCGAGTCCATTTCATGGATACAAGGGACGGTCAAGCCAGGGAGGGGAGCGTATCTGTAACCCCTATTCCTAAGTTTAAGAAGCGTGCTGTGTTGACTGTTTGGGATTTTTTGCAGGGTTGTGGTAGAGAGCCGACGTCTGCCTGGGATAGACAGATAGTCGTCGTCCCTGCTAACGAAAGTGTCGACGTAGAAAGCTTAGTGTTACACATTATCAGGTGTGTATTACTCACACGTATCTTGTGGTTGTATTATTAACTGTATTGGCTAAAAACCGAAATAGCTAATCTGATAGTCGAGATACCCTTATGGGTAAGGTTGGAGACACCGGGTAAGTTTTTCGATGATGATATTTTTGATTGTATGCATGTATGTTGTTATTAACTATTTCCCATTAAGAGTATGTTGCATTCATATTTGGCATGATGAAGAGAGCATGGGCTCGGGAATTGAATAGAGGAAGAGGTGATAATCAAGTGACTATTGTCACGAGTGGTCTAAGTACCACGGTGGTTGAAACCACGTATGCTTATATTAGTGACTTGTCTCGGTGGTCTAAGACCACAGTGGGTTGGCTCCACATAATCATAAACATATCAGAGATCGTCACGGTGGTCTAAGACAACAGTGGGTTGGCCCCACGATTATATGTATTAGTGACTTTGTCACGAGTGACTGCTGTCACGAGTGGTCTAGGACCACGGTGGTCATGAACCACAGTGGCATAATGCCACGGGTGTTTAGATGGAGAGCTAGACTGGGTTGGGCTGCATTGCATACATGAGACATATGTAAATGCGAGCGGGCTAAGGCCCGGTTGCGTTATACGGGGATTTACACACTGAGTCTCGATGACTCACCCCTTTGTTAATCTTGCAGGTAATCGGTAGGTGGCAGGTTTTGGAGCCGGGACAGACTCGAGGTGGCCATGCATTGCGAGTTCTCTAGTAAACTCGAACTTTATTTTAAACTTATTTCTATTTCAGGATTTTAATTTGTAATAAGGTCGCTTTAACTTTATTTTTGGGGTTTTGTTTACATGCTGGTTTTATATATGTTATGAATTATCGAAAAGCGGGGTTTTCTTAAAAACATAAATAGAGGTTTTCCAAAAGTTCAACGATTGGATAACAAGCCATAAATAATTTAAAATTGGAATTTTTCTTACCATTACAATTATTATTTCCAAAGATCACGCACCTGAACATTCATTTCGATTATCACCTTTAGAAATTTTCTAAGTTCAATTTTGGTAAAATAAACCCGTTTTCAGCTCCTGATTAACTTAATGAGAAAATGGTAAAGTATGTGTAGTCAAACAGATTTCTTTGATAATGGCCTTAACATGGATTCTCCAAACAAAAATAATTTCTCAAATCACTATGTTTTGTCAAAATTTTTAAATCTTTTATTCCTGTAACAACCCAGATTTGGTCGTAACGTTTTGACCGGGTTTGGGGTGTTACAATTTTGGTATCAGAGCAGGGTTCAAAAACTCGACTGTGGGTATGGGGATAAAAAAAATTCAAAAGATGGTTTAGGAAAATGATTTAGAATTATATATGTTTTCTGGAAGCATGGCACCTGAGTCTCCAGCACCAAATCTGCACGGTAAGTCTCCTGACTATTGATTGTTTATATGAAGTAAGTGTAATATGCTATGATTACTTATACTGAGAAATGCAACTCTATAGACTGAAACCTTAGGTATGCGTGAATGGGCGAGAATTGTTCATAATGTTATCTTCATAAAACTGCTCCGTAGTAAACAGTGGAAGAAAACACTAACTCATAAAACTTTTAATCAGATTAAATTGCGTTAGTAGTAATGAGTACTAGAGGATGTGGACGCGGTATTCGAGGCCGTGGAAGAGGCCGAGATGTTGGGGCTGAGCCTTCGAAATCTGGGCATGGTCCGGAAGATGAGATGCCAGCATCACCAGTGGCGAAAGCAGAATTTCAGAACCAAACTGGTGGAGACGATGCGGTGTCTCAGGCTATGTTACGTGTCTTGGAAAGAGTTGCTAGAGCGAGCACGGAATCAGTGGCTCGAAAATTTGTGTCGGAACGACTTCAAGCCAATGGGGCTGAGGTGTTTAGGGGTATTTCTGGTGGGGCTCCTAATGTAGCCGAGTACTGGTTAGAAGCGGTGGAACGAATTATGGATGATCTTGGATCGCACCGGGTCAAGAGAAAGCGAAAGGAGTTGTGTCTCTTCTCCGAGATGAGGCTTACCAATGGTGGCTCACGATTAGAGATGGTACGATGAGCGGACCGCATTAACTAGGATTTCTTTAAGTCTGCGTTCCAGGGGAAATACATTGGGTCGAGCTATGTGGACGCTCAGTGGAAGGTATTCCTTAACTTGGTGTAGGGAAGTAAGTCAGTTGCCGAGTATGAGGCAGAATTCCTACGTCTTAGCCGGTATGCTCGGGGTATTGTGTCCACAGATCATGAGCGTTGTATCCGATTTGAAGATGGTCTGAGGGACGAGTTGCGAGAACTGATAGCTCCGCAACGGGAAAGAGAATTCGCCATTTTGGTTGAGAAGGTTAAGATAGCCGAAGAGGCAAAGCGATCTAAAAGGCAGAATCAGGATAGGGACAAGGGTAGGAATAAGAGAAGCTTTGGACCGTCAAGATCTACTGGGAATTTTCAGAAGAGGCCTAGGTTGGATGGTCCGGGTCGAGTTGCGAGGCCCATTGTTACTGGTCGGCCACAGCAATGTGCTACATGTGGGAAGTTTCATTTAGGAGAGTGCTGGGTAAGAAGTGATTGATGTTACAGGTGTGGATCAGTGGATCATCGGGTAAGGGATTGTCCGCAAGAGCCAAACAGAACACGACTAGTAGGTCAGAATTATGTTCAGCCTAGTAGAGGTGGTTAGCAACCACAGAGAGGTCGTGGTCCGGCCAGGGGTGGAAATGGTTTTGGTCGTGGACGTGGAGCACTGGGCAGAGGTGCTGGGAATACAGATGCAAGACAGCCTGGGTTGGTCTATGCAGTTAGACGCCGAGAGGAGGGCGATGCACCGGACGTCATAACCGCTACGTTCCTTATTTACGGATTGCCTTTTACTGCACTGATTGATATTGGGTCAACACATTCCTATGTTGCTAGTATGCGTGTGCGGAACTCGAACATAGACTCTGAGATTGCTTCTAGGGAGATGACTGTACTTAGCCCTTTAGGACAATCTGTAGTGGTGAACAAACTCTTTAGGAGTGTGCCTCTAGAAGTGCAAGGAAAGGTTTTCTCGGCTGACTTGATGGAACTGTCGTTCGGCGAGTTCGATTTGATTTTAGGTATGGACTGGTTAGTGAGATATCGAGCAAACTTGGATTGTGCTGCTAAGCGCATGGTGTTAAGGACTCCTGAGGATAACGAAGTCTTAGTGATAGGCGAAAGGAGGAACTACTTGTCCAATGTAGTGTCTGTTTTAAAGGCTGAAAGAATGGTGAGAAAAGGATGCGAGGCGTTCTTAACTTTTGTCAGTACTTTGGAGGAAAATGAGTTGACTGTAAAGGATGTTATGACAGTGGGGGAATTCTCTGATGTTTTTCCAGAAGAACTTCCAGGGTTACCTCCGGATCGCGAGGTGGAATTCGATATTGATCTTCTTTCGGGGACAGCGCCAGTGTCTATTGCCCCATATAGAATGGCACCGAATGAGTTGGTAGAACTGAAAACCCAAATTCAGGAACTGTTGGACTGGGGTTTTATCCGACCAAGTGTGTCTCCATGGGGAGCACCGGTGTTGTTCGTCAAGAAGAAGGACGGGTCAATGCGGATGTGCATTGATTATAGGCAACTGAACAAGTTGACGATTAAGAACAAGTACCCGTTGCCTAGGATAGACGATCTGTTCGATCAGTTGCGAGGCGCTACGGTCTTTTCAAAGATAGATTTGAGGTCAAGTTATCACCAGCTTAAGGTCAAGGAGGCAGATATTCATAAGACAGCTTTCTGAGCTCGTTATGGTCACTACGAGTTCTTGGTAATGCCGTTTGGGTTGACGAATGCACCAGCTGCGTTCATGGACATGATGAACTGAGTATTCCAACCCTATCTAGACCGGTTTGTTGTGGTGTTCATAGACGATATTTTGGTCTATTCAAGTTCGGAAGAGGAACATGATTCGCATCTTCGGGTGGTTCTGCAGATTCTAAGAGAAAAAATAGTTGTACGCCAAATTCAGTAAGTGTGAATTCTAGCTGAGAGAAGTTACCTTTCTGGGACATGTTGTGTCTGCTGAGGGAATTAGGGTTGATCCCCGGAAAATTGAAGCCGTGTTGGACTGGAAACTGCCTAAGTCTGTGGCAGAAATTTGAAGTTTTCTTGGGTTAGCTGGGTACTACAGAAGGTTTGTTGAGGGGTTCTCACTAATAGCTGCATCGTTAACCAAGTTGTTATGGAAAAGGGTACCATTTGTCTGGTCAGATAAGCAGCAGAAAAGTTTTGAGAAGTTGAAGAGGATCTTGACTGAGGCTCCAGTGTTGATTCAGCCTGAGGCTGGGAAGGAGTTTGTTGTTTACTGCGATGCGTCGCACACGGGGTTAGGATGTGTGTTGATGCAAGAGGGGAAGGTGGTAGCATATGTGTCTCAACAGTTGAGACCGCATGAAGTGAATTATCCCACGCATGATCTGGAGTTAGCCGCGGTGGTGTTTGCTCTGAAGATTTGGAGACATTACCTGTATGGAGAGAAGTCCATTATCTACACCGACCACAAGAGCCTGAAATATCTCCTTACCCAGAAGGAGTTGAATTTAAGGCAACGAAGGTGGGTTGAATTGCTAAAGGACTATGATTGTTCGATTGAGTACCACCCGGGTAAAGCTAACGTTGTGGCAGACGCGTTGAGTCGTAAAGTGATATCAGACTTGAGGGCAATGTTCGCCCATCTCAGCTTGTATGATGATGGAAGTGTGCTAATTGAAGCGCAAGTGAAGCTTTCTTTGGTCGATCGGATAAAAAGTAAAGCGATTATTAGATGAATCGCTAAGCCCTAAATTTCAGCTAGTGGCAAGTGGTGAGACAGAAGATTTCAGTGTGAACAGTGATGGGGTATTATGCTTTCGAGGAAAGGCTTGTATGCCGAGGGATTCCGAATTGAGGCAGAAGATTCTTCAAGAAGCGCATAGTAGCCCATATGCTATGCATCCTGGCAGAAGTAAGATGTATCGGGATTTGCGTGAATAGTTTTGGTAGCCGGGTCTGAAGCAAGAGGTTACCGAGTTTGTGGGTAGGTGACTGACGTGTCAGCAGGTAAAGGCAGAACATCAGTTACCTTCAAGGTTGTTACAGCCATTAAAGATTCCACTTTGGAAGTGGGAGAGGATAACGATGGACTTTGTGAGTAGGCTACCCCTTACGCCTACGAAGAAAGATTCAGTGTGGGTAATTGTGGATCGGTTGACGAAGTCCGCTCACTTCATACCAGTTCGGGTTGATTATTCACTACAGAAGTTAGCCAAGCTTTATGTAGCAGAAATTGTGAGGTTGCATGGGGTACCTGTGTCTATCATATCAGACAGAGACCCCAGGTTTACGTCAAGGTTCTGGAAGGCGTTGCATCAAGCGTTGGGTACAAGACTGGATTTCAAAGCCTGACGTTTCATCCATAGACCGATGGTCGGTCGGAGAGGTAATCGAGATCTTAGAGGACATGTTGAGAGGGTGTGTCATTGACTTGAGGGGTAGTTGGGAGGAGTTCCTACCGCGCGAATTCGCGTACAATAACAGCTATCAATCCAGTATTCGAGATGGCACCCTATGAAGCGTTGTGAAGAGTCGAAGTGTCGCACTCCTACTTGCTGGACAGAGTTGGGTGAGCGACAGTTGTTGGGTCCGGAATTGGTTGCGGAAATAGAGGAAAAGGTTAAGTTGATTCGGACTCGGTTAAAGGAAGCTTCTGATAGGCAGAAATCTTACGCAGATCTGAAGCGTAAGGATATAGATTTCTCTGTGGGTGATCAGGTTTTTTTAAAGGTTTCACCGTGGAAGAAAGTTCTAAGGTTTGGACGGAAGGGCAAGTTGAACCCTAGGTTCATCGGGCCTTATCGTATGTTGAAGCGTGTGGGACCAGTAGCTTATTAGCTTGAGTTACCTGCGGAATTAAGGCAGATTCATGATGTATTCCATGTCTCAATGTTAAGGCGCTATCGTTCGGATCCATCACATGTAGTGCCAGTGGAGGAAATCGAAGTAAGACCTGTTTTATCCTTTGAGGAGGAACCAGTTCAAATCCTAAACCGAGATGTTAAGGTGTTGCAGAGAAAGACGGTTTCATTGGTTAAAGTGTTATGGCGAAATCACGGTTCAGAGGAAGCCACGTGGGAGCCAGAGGATGTGATACGACAGTAATACCCTCATCTCTTTTGATCAGGTAAATTTCGAGGCCGAAATTTCTTTAAGGGGGTAGAACTGTAACATCCTAGAGTTAGGGGCTCTGCATTATTTTGTGTTACTGTGTGTTTGGCATGTTTTGTTTGTTATTGTGGTGTGTTTGGGGGTCCCGGGAAGGCTCGGGGTTAAGCTTGAGCCTTGGTAAAAATTCTGTTTTTAGACACTTTAGGGGAGAGCTAGCTGAGTCAGGCCTTAAGGGTAATTACTTGTGTTTTGTTAACACAAGAGAAGGGGTGGTAAAGTGGCAAGGAGGCGCCACTTAGAGTGCATAGAAGTAGTGTCACAAGGGGGTAGCAGCAGGGAGGAGGTTCGAATCCCACATGCCTCACTTTGAAGCTTTATTTTTTTTGGCATCTGGATGGAGAGAAGGTGGTTTCGGCAGGGACTCTCCAAGGATGATGGTTGAAGGGGTCAACATATTCAAATGGGTGGACAAGAATGCTTGAAGGGATTTGAATCGGTAAACTTGTTTGAATGGTGGAAGGAGAGTGAAAGCAGGAGGGAAATGTGGGATATGTTGTTGGTGGAAGTGGTTGGCCGAATGAGGGGTTTGTGGGAAGGAAAATTCTGCTAGAGGGGCATGAGGGAGCATAATCGGGTTGCCTTGTGTGTGTACCGAAATTGGAGTTGAGCTTTTAGTTTTCTTTTGGGTATTGTTTAGCTTGTGTGCCGATTTTTCCCTAGGGAATCTAAGGTCCTTTCGAGTGGAATTCTCTTGGTTATTTTCAACCTCTCTTTTCATTTCTTTTCTTTTCTTTGGTTGTCAACCTTCCCATTGAGCATTGTTTTTCTTCAAAGTTGCCAAAGTCACTGTGGCCGAAACCTTCTCCTTCACCCTTCTACTTCTTGCGTTTTACATTATTTTCTCCTTTAACCGAAGCCTCCTTCTTTTCTCTTCTCTTTGTGTTTCGTCCCTACACTTTTCATCATAGCCGAAACATCTTGTGTGTTAATCGGTATCTCTGCTTTAAGGTAAGGATCTCTCTTTTATTTTTCTCATGATCAATCCCTCTATTCTTTCTTTTCATGGTGAAGCCGAACCTATTTTGTAAACAACTGAATTTGTTTCTTACATTCTTTGCTCCAAGCCGAACATCACATAGCAAGGTGCTAGGAATCGTTGGTCAGGGGGGATCTTTGCAATCGATTCTATTGTTAAGGTAAGAAAGACTCTGTTGCCCATTTCTTTCCCTTCTTTCGGTTTTTGTAGCCAAAGCCGAATGGCTAATTGGCTTGGCGGTTACAGCTTGGGCTAACCCTTCTTCCTTTCTTCTTTTCTCTGTTGGGGACGCTTACTGCAGGAAGCACCTTTAGTCAAGCGATTTGTAGTCCAAAGCCAAGGGGTTCTTTGTTTGCGAATTAAATCACTCTATTCGGATTCTTAAGGTAAAGAGTTCTTTAGTCTTGCGTTTTTGGACTCTTTTCTGATTATAGTCTATCTTAACTGAATCTCTTGATTAGAGGTTCTCTTTGATCTCTGATCGAGTCCATTTCATGGATACAAGGAACGGTCAAGCCAGGGAGGGGAACGTATCCGTAACCCCTATTCCTAAGTTTAAGAAGCGTACTGTGTCGGCGGTTCGAGATTTTCTGCAGGGCTGTGGTAGAGAGCCGACGTCTACCTGGGATAGACAAATAGCCGTCGTCCCTGCTAACGAATGTGTCAACGTAGAAAGCTTAGTGTTACACGTTATCAGGTGTGTATTACTCACACGTATCTTGTGGTTGTATTATTAACTGTATTGGCTGAAAATCGAAATAGCTAATCTGATAGTCGAGATACCCTTATGGGTAAGGTTGGAGACACCGGGTAAGTTCTTCGATGATGATATTTTTGATTGTATGCATGTATGTTGTTATTAACTGTTTCCCATTAAGAGTATGTTGCATTCATATTTGGCATGATGAAGAGAGCTTGTGCTCGGGAATTGAATGGAGGAAGAGGTGATAATCAAGTGACTATTGTCACGAGTGGTCTAAGTACCACGGTGGTTGAAACAACGTATGCTTATATCAGTGACTTGTCTCGGTGGTCTGAGACCACAGTGGGTTGGCCCCACGTAATCATAAACATATCAGAGATCGTCACGGTGGTCTAAGACCACAGTGGGTTGGCCCCACGATTATATGTATTAGTGACTTTGTCACGAGTGGATTCTTGTCACGAGTGGTGCAGGGGACCACAGTGGTCATGAACCACGGTGGCATAATGTCACAGGTGTTTGGATGGAGAGTTAGGATCGGGTTGGGCTGCATTGCATACATGAGACATATGTCGTGAAGCGGGCTAAGGCCCAGTTTGCGTTACACGGGGATTTACACACTGAGTCTCGATGACTCACCCCTTTGTTAATCTTGCAAGTAATCGGTAGGTGGCGGGTTTTGGAGCCGGGACAGACTCGATGTGGCCATGCATTGCGAGTTCTCTAGTAAACTCGAACTTTACTTTAAACTTATTTCTCTTTCGGGATTTTAATTTGTAATAAGGTTGCTTTAACTTTATTTTGGGGGTTTTGTTTACATGCTGGTTTTATATATGTTATGAATTATCGAAAAGCGGGGTTTTCTTAAAAACATAATTAGAGGTTTTCTAAAAGTTCAACGATTGGATAACAAGCCATAAATAATTTAAAATTGGAATTTTTCTTACCATTACAAATATTATTTCCAAAGATCACGCACCTGAACATTCATTTCGATTATCACCTTTCGAAATTTTCTAAGTTCAGTTTTGGTAAAATAAACCCGTTTTGAGCTCCTAATTAACTTAATGAGAAAATGGTAGAGTATGTGTAGTCAAACAGATTTCTTTGAAAATGGCCTTAACATGGATTCTCCAAACAAAAATAATTTTTCAAATCACGATGTTTTGTCAAAATTTTTAAATCTATTATTCCTGTAACAACCCAGATTTGGTCGTAACGTTTTGACCGGGTTTGGGGTGTTACACGAATTGACCGAAGTTCCAGTTCGCGGAATCAAGGTACCAATAAATTCAAATGCTATTAATTAGTTCTTTAATTACCTGATTACGAAAACGATGAATATTATTCTTTGTTGAGCAACATTGAGCCTGAAAATTTTCAAGAAGTTCTCGAGGAACTTACAGTTCCAGGTTCTAAGTGGACCGTGTCAAAGTACGTGTCGAAGAGAATATTTGACACCACTTGCGAAGGTATGGTTCTATTTCATCCGGTTTAGCCTTATGCCTAGTTCGCATGGGACTACAATCTCATTAGAGCGAATGGTCCTACTATACTCGATTCTAACTGGAAAGACCATTGATGTGGGCAAAATCATCCTAAGAGAAATGCGAAATTATGCCGTTAGACGTTCTGGCTCAGCCTATTTCCCCTTTACGATAACAATTCTGTGCTTAAAAGCAAAAAATTCTTGCAAACTTAAAGAAGACAGGGTATAGTCATGGCACAATCATCGATTGGGACCTCTACCGAGTAGCTGGAGATTCTGTTCTACAGCAACGAGTTGAAGAGAGTGAGGATCCCGAAGAAGCAGAAGATGACCCCACAGAGATCCCGTCAGAGCAATCAACGAAAGTCCCTAATGTGGTAGAATCAATGGAACCAGAAGCTAAACCTGATATCGAAACCTCAATGTTTAGAGCTCCACCGCCTAGCCCAGATCTTCGTGATGAGCTGTCAAAGCTGATGGACTTAATGCAACACATGCAATGGAAGCAACAAGCCTACTGGAGATACTCAAAAATAAGGGATGACTCGATGAGGAGTGCCCTTAAGAAAATTTATAATGACCCATTTATTTTTGTGCCTGAGTTTCCAGATTTCATATTTGAATCATGGAGTTCATTATCGAAGAGAGAGCAAAGCGATTCATGCAAAGGCAATAATGATGGAGCAAAAGATGAGCCGAATTCGAAAGGATCGGCAAACAAATAAAAAAGGGAGGACCTCAACTTTGTTTTATTTTTATTCTTAAGTTATTTTAGGATTAGGTTAATTAGGAATTTTTATTTTTGCACAATAAAACAAGAGATAGGAATCATGAATAAAATCTGAACAAGTCACAAAGGCTAAAGTGTGGCAATAGGTATATACATGTCTAGAATTGGATTTAGAGAGAGCTTGGTACTTAAGCAGTCAATTTGACTCACCTCCTCTTTCCTAAAATCCTACCTGGTGTATAGTATCTATTCACTTTAAACAATTAGGACATTGTTCACTTTAAGTAGGGGGGCGAAAATTTGAATTAATTCCGCTCAGAATAAAATTCTTTTAATTATGATTAGGATATATTTTGTTCAATAATTTGAAATTTTGTTAAGTATGCTAAACTTCAGTATTAATAAAGTTCTATTATTTTAATAAGTTATTATGTTAGCTTAATAATGATACGAATGTATTTTAATAAAGCGGGCAAATTCGTACCATAAAATTTTTAGTTCCCTATGAAAAAAAAATTAGACATGCATGAAAGCTTAAGCCTTTAGAATTGACTTAGTAGTTTCTTGAGGCGAAATCCTAAGAAGCATGGAGCGTTGAAAATGATTTAGGCAACTGTTGTTTGGACCGTTTGAGCCTTTCAAGCTAACCATGATGAAATTTTTATCCTTTGAAACCCAACTTTGAGACTTCATGGCCTAATTTTATTTGAACCCTTACAAAATTAGCCATCACTTCTCTTAATTATCTTAAAAATGTCCCAAACACTAGACTCAGTACTATTCAGAGTATTCTTTGAAAATAAGTTTGGGGGAGTTGAAAAGAAGTATCAATTGCTCGAAAATTGTAGTACATGAAGCGAGTGCTCGAAATTGAGGTTAAAAAAAAAACATGCACTCGAAATAAAATAGATGTACGAAAGAGCATAAGTTGGTGTATCAAGGGTAAAAATTCCAAAGGTTCGATTTTACGCTGAGTCTAGGGTTTTAAAACCTAAAATTGTCTATCTTTTACCTACCCCTAAGCCCAGCCACGTTACAACCCTGTTAAAGACCTATTGATTCAAAGTTCCAATGTTACCTACATTAGTGGAGATAAATTGTTCTGTTCAACATATGAAGACATCAGTTAAGCTTAATGATTGCAATTTAATTTTGAATAAGGGATTAAAATCAAAATGGTAGGGATTAACATGTCTTTATTAAGAAACATTTAGTCTAATTTTGCTATTATAGTAATTTTTTAGATTAATTTGAACGAGATATATACTTGAGTAGCATAATTATTAAATTTCTTGTTTTTGAGCATAAGTATATTGATTTCATGATTTTGGGAAAAATATTGTTCTGAAGGAGTTTTTCAAAAGTGTTTCCGAGAAAATTCTTTTAAAATTTGTGCATTACTCGGGACGAGCAATGAATTAAGTTTGGGGGTGTGGAAACACGAAAATTTACGTGTTTTTACATGCCCTTTTTAACTTAAAATCGTGCTATTTCGGTTAAATTCTTGTCAAAAAATAATTAAATATTATAAAATAATTAAATTGTGTTAAAAATATGAACATGATGAATTTTAATTAATTTTATAGTTAATTTTGATTAATTTTGACTATTTTCGACAGATTCGCACAAATGGCGAAAATTGGCTCGGCAGACACTGCTCGAAGAATAAAACCGAGAAGCAATTTGAAGTATCGAGACAAATTTATTTCCAGCCTAAGACGGTCCAAAAATGTGTGTAAATTCATAATATAATTAATTTTAATTTATTCCCAATTTAATTTGGGCTAAATAAATTATTATTAATTAATTATGGAAAAAAGGGTCCAGTTAAACCGCACTGGTTGAACCGAATTTAGTGAACCGAACCAGCCACCAATTGGGCTGCCCAGAACCGCCCATATGCTGACCCAAATTAGCTTATTAGCTGATTAATTGAGCTTGCAAAGAGGCCCTTGAAGACTTGTCAAAGTTACATCCAACCCCCTCCACAATTAGTGGCTTTTTAGATTTGCCCCAAGCCATATTTAGCAAAGTTGAAGCCATCAACTTTGCCACATAGGTGGCCGGCCAAGGGGTGGCTCTTTGGCTGCTATTTTTAGCAAATTTCAGCTGCCACATTCAGCTATAAAAACCCCCATTGGCTGAACATTCAAAGCATCCCTCAATTCACATCTCTTCTCTCCTCTCTCACTTTTTCTCTCATTTTCCCATTAAAAATTCCTTGCTCTTTTGCCAATTTCTCCTCTTGGGAAAAGGGTCTTATTCAGCCATTTTGGAGCAGAAATTGAGTGTTCATAGCAGCCTTTGTCGGCGAGGACAGCAAAGAAGGAAGAACGGAGCAACCTAGTCAAGCCACGGAAAACCACCGGATTTGATTCTTGTTCCCTATCTCTTAATTTTTGTTGTTTTTATGATGAACATATCTATGAATATTTACGTTGTTGGAACGGTTAATTTAATCAACTTAGCTTGAATTTAATTCGTGTTGGGTTGATTGCATTTTAAATCATCTTAAATTATTAAAATTGTGTTTATCTTTGTTATAGGCCTCGGTAAAATGCTTGATTAAGTAAAATCATGCCTAAGTTATTCTGGCATTATAATTGTTTAGATAACTAAAGAATTAATTATTTAAACGCATTGAAATTGTAATTAATGGACACAGTACTTAATCAGTGCATGTTTAATTCTTCTAAGGTAGTTGAAGATTAGATTAGCATTGTATTTGGCAATACACATGCCTTGCATAACTTGCAAGATTATTGTGATTAAACTGTTTCAAGGTAAGGATACTTTGTTACCTCACATAGTCTTTTATATGGTTATTAGGTTGAATTAATCGTTTGAATCGACATAGGAATATGCAAGAGATTGTTTAATTTAATAAGTATGTATGTGCAATAACATGTTTAATCTTATAAATCTGTTTAATCGGTCGAATTGACATAGAAATATGTACAAGAGATGAATGGATTTTGATTTGTAAATATGTTCATAAGTTAGCAAATTACCGAGTTGCCGTGATTTATTCGTAACAAGTATAAGCATAAGTTTAATAATTCTAAGGTAAGGAAATATAATTAATCCAACACAATTATATCATCTTGATTAAAATCAGCTTTTGAAATCGTGCATTAGAACTTTATTTTATTTTACTTTGTTTTCTAGTTTTTAATTATTTCTCAAATCCAATTATTTTTCCTTCACCAAAGTGTTTAATATCATTTTCATAAATAATTCTTTTACAATCCCTATGGGTACGATAACTCGACATTTACTTGTCACTTTATTACTTGTTGCGATTGTGTACACTTGCACATTTCCATCGTTCCAATAAGATCTGGAGTCAGCTAAGGAGTGGAATGAGAGTTGATAAGTAAAGTATGATAGTTGGCGTATAAGTATATATCCGTATTATCAATGTATCTGCCAAAGATATAGTGGTAATCCAAAATCTTCAAGATGATAAATTCAACTAGAAAGGCTCCAAGGTATTTTGTGTTAACCTCACTAAGTTTGCATAAACTTACAAGTGTTTTGTTCATATTTCAGGTGTTGCTATAAGAATGAGTTCGCCAGGACAGACCAAGCCAAGAATGTGCCATGGAAATGGTCAGTTGGATTATTATGCATACAGAGGACATTCTAGAAATATGACGTATAGTACATTACGCTAAGAAAAGTTTGTCTTTAACGAACTTGTGTGTTGTAATGTATTAAAAAAAATATTTTTCAAAGTCTGATGTATTCTTGATTGTTTTTCCTTATTTCTTTTGTTCAAAAACCTTTATTAAAATAATATGAAGTATGTTGAAAAAGGATTACGCGCAGACAGTTTAGAAATTTTGCTAAGTGTTTGTAGGATGTAACATCCAAATCTTAATCAGGTAGAGGGTGTTACAAAGGTCGTGATCGTCAATCAGTGGACCGTGAGATTCATAAAATCTCGAAAGTAGAAGGTCGTGATCGTAAATCAGCAGACCGTGAGAATCATAAAATCTCGAAAGTAGAAGGTCATGATTGTAAATCAACAGACTGTAAAATTCATAAAATCTCGAAAGTGGAAGGTCATGATCATAAATCAGCAGACCATAAGATTCGTAAAATCTCGAAAGTAGAAGGTGGTGATCGTAAATCAACAGACTGTGAAACTCGTAAAATCTCAAAAGTAGAAGGTCGTGATCGTAAATCAGCGAACCGTGAGATTTGTAAAATCTCGAAAATAGAAGATCGTTTATTAATGCCCAATACAAGGAACAGGTCTAATAAACGACAACAACAATAAAGCCTTACATAATTAAGAAAGGTCCACATGCTTTTGATTTCAAAAGAGAGATATTGCCAAACAAATGAATTTTTAGGTTGAGACAACATTTGCTGATATGTTGATAAACCTCCATCATTGGTCGGAATTAAATAATGAATTAATAGATAACTATGAACCACTGACAGGAATAGACAAACTCTTCCAAGCATAAGCTATAATTTAAGCTAAGCTAGAAAATGGTCTAAAATTGTTCAAATGCCCATGTCAAATATACCAAACTTCTTGTAGAGAGAAAAATGATAAAACATGGCAAAGTAACATAGACGATAATGTTAAAATAAGAATCATTAAGTCAATTTTCTTCTCCCAGTCAAAAGCAAAGTGTAATAATTGTGAAGTGCTTATTAAAGCATCGAGTACATAAAAATGAATGTTATAAAATATTCCAATTTAAAAATATTAACTAATAATTAATTGGCATATTTCATCACTATAAATTTAACTATCAGAGTAGCCATTAGAACATTAACCAATGGCATAAAAATCATGGAAGTAATCACATTTAAATAAACTAACAAAAGTTTTAAAATTTAAAAATGATTCAAGTATATCTCCTATAAAATGAGTTGTTCTTACCTAAGAATTTGTTGAGCAATAAAATAAGAAAATTAAAAAACACCAAGAAATAGAAAATAAAAATTAATGAATAGAAAAAAAATGAAATTATGCTTCTAAAAATATTAAAAGAGTCAAATCAAGAAAAATCAAAATTCAAGCTCAAGTTTTATCTTTGCAAATAAGATATGAAATAATATAGCTTTTCAGTTGAAGTAGGTATAAACACAAGCAAACAAATATTGAGAATTTGAGAGCAATTCTATTTTTGCAAATCCAAACAATACACCATGTAAAAGTTATTTACTATCAAACACTTTTCTATTACAAAAAAGTAAGTTAATGTAGCAATTTTTGAAAAAAGGGTCAGGGAAGATCGACAAGGGTGAAGTTCTTAATTAGGTGACAAGAAACAGACCAGATGTCAAAATTATCAGCAGATAAAATCCAAATAAACATGTAAAAGTACAACCAAATGGTCAGATGTAGCAGGCTACCAAACTAAAAATGGTCAGATGTAGTTGGTTTATACAACTTTGTGCTAGATCTGATAATAGTTTAGTTGCTGCAATGGAGATAATTGAATTTTTTTCTTCAACAAATAGAATCCAATTCTTAATGTAACCAACAGATGCATTCATGGCCTTAACCTCTAGAAATTAATAAGCAATTCATATTTCAATTATTAGCAAACAACATAGGAGTCTAGAGTAATGACAATACGATGCAACTAATTTCAAGGTTTAGCGATAAACAGCAAACCAATTATGCACAATTACACATCTCCAACAACAATCCTCTTGGATTTATTCAACCAGCCTTATAAAGCCTAATATTTTGACAATTTGTTGACAGCTCATGCAAATTAACTGTTCACAACATATGCTACACCAAACATCATCTTTGGAATTATTGATTATAAAGGATTTTTTTATTGTGTATTGCTTGCTAATTTCCTCACGCATACATCTATGTACTCTTTCATCTCAATACACAAGTGTTCTCAATTTCGAAATTCTCTTATTTCTACACCATTGATCCTATTTCAAGGTTTTATGATCACAAAGGTACATGCTGCTGATCTTTACAATTGTAGAAATCCAATTGCATCAATCATTTTAACTCTTTAATGCAATTATTAACACAAACATGTCCATATAATTCCTACTACTACTATTAGTTCTACACCAATAACTTTCATCCTACCTCTGCACTACAAGATTACTAATATCATCCATAGCTAAAGTTGAATGCAAAGCTCAGAATTTATCATGCAGGCGGCAATTGTAGTTAAGCTGTAAAACTAATACTTATGGACAGTAAAGAAGGGATAATTATACTAAAAAATTTTTACGTGAAATTTTTTACAAATTAGAACATACCTATAATATCACAGCAGCTTCAGTTCCAAAGTTATGTTTCTACCACTGGAGAAGTTCAAGATGGACCACCTAAAAAGCTATCTACTACTCAATCATCTGCGCATTATCACCGGTATGTTCGTATGATACGGATCTCGGGAATTGAGCTCGTTATGTTGGGCTTCAAGACGGCTGATATTGTGGGTTTTTTTGGCGGAGGTCAAACTGAAGCTCGTGGATGTGCTGGATATAGTATTGCTGGAGCCCTTCCCCTTGCTTGGCGCCACTCTTGGCGGTGCATGTCTCTTTTGTTGATGCCGCTCACTTCCTCTCGATATCTACCATCACCATTGAGTATTGTTGCTTCTCAACTATTGCTTTTGCACCAGAGCTGGAAAACCCAAAGAGCTTGCCAGTATTGGAGAAAATGATGACAGCAACCTCAGCATCACAGAGAATGGCGAATTCTTTCAATGGGTTCAATCCATGCTCACCGCACCATAGTTGAATATCAAATTTAGTTGGTCAGTTTCCCCTCTTTAAGAGCTCAAAGGAAAAGGGTTTTTTTATGAAGATGGAAAATACAAAGTTTTTGAGAGAGTAAATCCCCCCCCTCCCCCCCCCCTTCAGGTCCTTAGAAGTGGATATAAAGGGACTTTCTTTCTGACTGGATTGGATTTCGAGTCATCAGAGCGAGTTGAATTTCGAGTCGAGTTATAATATATTTTATAATAATTCTATAAGATAAAGTATTTTCCATCTTCCTCAAATTGCCTTAGAAAAGACAGCCGACAGCCGCCCAGTACAACCCTTTTGTTTATTTATAGCAACGATAACCTGGTTTTGAGTTAGTTTATTATACAAATCACAAATTTATTATAAACCAATTCGAATCGTTTTATAACACCGAGGGAAATAATTTCACAACTGCTCATGCAATGGATAAAATAAACAAAGAGAATAAATTCAATTGATGGTAAATATTAACTTTAAATAAATATCCAGAGATTGTTGCTTAATTTATTTTTAAGGAAGATACATCTAAACCAAATAGCTGAGTTTATTTGAAAATAAATAAATGGAAGCGTTGGAAGGCAGCAGTTTAGGATTTGGGAGCGATGCTACGTCGAATTTTTAAATATCCAAACTTGCCAACACCAGGGGATGAACCTTCAAAAATGAAGGGCAAATATCCTGTTGCTTTTTTGTACCTTTGCTGAATCTGGAAATATAGTAATCAGATTTGTTAGATACCTTCCTTTTAACACTAATAATTAATGTACCATATATGAACGTCTAGCTAGCTATATGTTTTCACTTCAACTCACCTCTAGAATGTGTTGGCTGCTTCGGAGACAATTTCTTCCAACTACGCAAACTGTTCCACCAGAGCCGCCACCAGTAATTTTAGCTCCATACAGAGTTCCATCATCAACTCTAGAGGCTTTACCATGCTGCATCTCCTGCACCAACTGTACCAGTCTATCTGTCCCATCGGAACCGAGACCACATGCACTATAGCTGTAGTGGCACTGCAAAAGTGGTTTGCAACTACATTTCATCTCTTCTTTCTTTTCACAGAAACATCATTATTGCATTGTTTCATTTAGTCTATAGTGCTACCATTATCATAAAACCAAAATAAAGAAAAACATCACCAAATGTGTTTACCAAAGATGAATACTCTAAATCAGGATATATTTTGATAGGACTACTATCTCTTGATATTACATAGGTTATCTATGGTTCAGCTCCTTTCTTCTTGTTTTCTTGAGAGAGTTGTGTTTGATGAATTTGTACTCTTGATATTAGTTATTCATAGAGTTAAAGCACTAGTCTCTCAATAACTAATATGAATTCAATTGCAATTAAAACATATTGTATCCATTAAACAAATAATATTTTCTCTTTTGTTTCCTTTTCATTAAAAAGACAATCTAACAGACCCCAACATTTGGCCCATTGGCCAAGGGTGTTCACCCAATACCTATGTCATGGGATTGAATTGCCTGCTAGTGATGCGTGTGACATTGATTTGATCCTACCAATGGAGCTTGAATTGTACCCAGAAGAAAATCTAACTAACCTATCAATAACATAGACAAACCTATTAAAAGACCTTTAGCATATACCTGATACAACAGCTCTCCAAGTGCCGTAAGTTGCTCATTTGAACTCGCAGATGTCAGCAGTGCCTTAAAGGCCTACACATAAATTCACAAAAATAAATAGAAAAAATGTTACCAAGGAAATTCAGCAAATAATTACCAAGGGAAACATACATGTCTACATGTGTCTGGTAATTTGGAGGCCCAAGAATAAGAACATTAATGGATAAAAATTAACTATTGGTAACCAACAACTAGATTAAAAGCTCAGCCACCTTCGAGTACTCCAGGATTGATTTTCAGTAGGAGCAGAATATGCATGTAAAGAGTGGAGGAGGAAATAGAAAGGTTTGAAGAAAACTTACAACAGAAAATTTAAACAGGACCCTGAAGATGTAATATTAACAAAATGGAAATACGACAATATCAACTTAAGCAAGAGTAAGACCAATGCATCAAAAATATTCATAGTGAAGGACACATATTTTACAGTTGGAAGAAAATAAACTTGACTAAGAGTGATTAGAAAATTTTATCTTGCAAAGACACAGTAATTCAACCAATATAAATCAAAATTCAAATGGAAAGCAAATCGATTGTAATCCAATAAGCCGCCAGATCAAAAACCTACCTTGACCCTAAAATTTTCATATACAGGATGCTTAGCAGCAGCTGTTACACTATATGTTCGTTTCTTATCGATTACTGTAACTGTATCACCATGATCAACATATTTCTCCAAAAACACCTCACCAAGCATTGATTGAGGAAGTAGATTGGCATAAAGAGCTTCGTATCTGTAGCACAAGACCAAATGAAAAGGAAGAACTTACCAATAAAAGAAACACAGATCTTCAGAGATCATACTAACAGTTACAGTAATCCAAAAAAAAAAAGGGCTGTCAACTCTTGAGTTAATTAGGCTAAGTAAAATCTAGAAAAGATGAAAGGAGAAAGCCTCATAAAAGACAGTTACCTGTGAGGTGACAAGTTGCATAAATAATCTAATGAAGCTTCGGCTTCAAGTAATTCTAGTCCATCATTGTCCACTTCATCGGGGGATGCCCCATTAGCAGTAGACATTGATTGAGACAACCGAGTTGATGCTGTAGCTTTTATAATCTTTCGACCCATAAAGGCTCCTATTCGAACAGATCCATAGTCTGCACCTCCAACACTGCATATTTGAAAAAAAAAAAAAAGATATTAAGGAATGGGAATTTCTGTAACAAGGGAAGGTCAATCCAAATAACGGAAGGTACTGGCAACTATAAATGCATTTGAGTAAGCAATGTTTCAAAGATCATGGATGACCATAAGGTATTCAATTTAAGCACATTTTAGAGATATATATGGAAGGTAACAGACTTTAAATTATATTTCTTTTAGAGATAATATAATTTTTGACCCCTGAACTTGGCAACTAGGTCCACTTTAGTACTTGTATTTTTTTTTTTTTTTTTGTTCACTTTGATACTTAAACTTGGCAACTAGATCCATTTTACTCCCTAAACTTAGATTCCGTCAAGATTTGATGCTGTGACAAGTGTTCTTAGAATAAGACTGGACTGGTCGGTCAGACCAATTGGACCGAGAACCAACCAGTATACTGATCCGAAAAAAGAGGTTGAACCAACTGAATAAAAAACTACTTGAAACCAATAAAAAATCGAAATTGGGATGAAAACCAATAGATTTTTTTTTCAGAAATTGGGACAAACCAATAGTTGAACTAGTTTAATATTTTTTTTAATTTTTATGAATTTTTAATTAATTATTTAATTATTATTCGTCTAACAGTTGAACCGATCAAACCGATTGATTCGAGAACTAGTGGTCTGACCAGTTCAACCATTGGTTCAGTTATTTGAACACTATATGTGACACACTCAGATTGTATGTCATCACCTGAAAATTTATATAATTTTTTTTAATTTTCAAGTGATGATGTGGTATAATCTCAGAATGTCATGTTATTTAACTTTTATATTTTTCAAAGAATAAAATGAAACTAGTTGCCAAGTTCAGGTACCAAAATAGATAAAAAGAAAGTATAGGTGCTAAAGTGGACCACTTGCCAAGTTCATGGACCAAAAATTATATTATCCCTTTATTTTAATATAGTCATTTCTGATTTTACAATAAAAAACTAATTAATGCAAGGAAGTTCAACTTAGCATAACTATCCCACAAAACAAGCGTGCAACGTAAACAATGTTCATTGCTAGTACAGGCTAACCACAATGATTATGATGGACCTAGTACCTGTGTCGTATTCCTGAATCGATTCCCCAAAATCGGATATGACTTGGAATTGTTACAAGACCAATTATCTCAGCAGGCTGCATAAGACAACCATTGATTTTGAATGTCACTTAAGCAAAAACACAACTTCAGCATCGATTATTCTGCAGAGGTAATGTCGCTTACCTGACAAACCATTGCAAGTAGTTTATTTGCCTCACCACATGCTGAAGTCATTTGGTCCATAACACCACATGGGGCTCCTACAATGTGATTCTCCACCTAATAAACAACCCAAAAGAATAAGCAAATCAACTAAATGCTTGAAACACGTCTGTCGAATGTAAGATGAAAATATTTATGTCATACCTTTTGGCAGAGTAGGGCAAGCTCTCTTGGACTAATGCTCAATCCTGCAAAGCAAGTATAAGATGGTCTAAATAAGTTACCGCTCAAAATAAAGACCAACTTTATCTGTCTACGAAAGGCCTAACCCTTGGAAAGCTGCATTGTATATGATCTAAACACGACAAAGATGATCATGCTTAGAAGTTCAACAGGAAAGCATCAAATGTTCAAAATACTTCACAAATTCAACTGAAAGCATGATCATCTCCTGGTGCATCAAAATGAAATCAAATGACCCAATTCAACAATCAGCATTCTGAGGCATTTCTACACCAAAATCTACTAATTAGTAGCCTTCTTCTCTTCAAAGATAATGCCTCCCAAATTATGTCTTCCAGCACATGGCGGCATTCATAAATGATTAATCTGTTTATCTCTATGTAGATTTAATCATGTCTAAAATACAAATTATCCATAAGAAATTACTGTTCTTCGAGTAAAATGAGAACAATCTTTGTCATGTATAGAAAAAAGAGGAAATGTAATAAATATCAAAGTAGTTTCATGTTGAAAATGAGAATTTTAGAAATACCATGAGCAGCTGCTATAGCTGACATGCTAGCAACTTCCACGGCGGCGGAAGACGATACTCCTTTACCCTCTGGGACTGCAGAAGAAACCTGTATGTAGCTGAAAAGTAATTATCTAGATACTAGCAGCAGCATATGTGACTACAACAGAGAAAAGTCAGAACTTATCAGATTAAGTGACTCGTAATATCAATTTCATACAAACACAGAGCCAATTCACACTTCATGAATAAACATACAAACTTTAGTAGCAAAGTGCCTCTGTAAACCATTATGATATATGATTAAACATGACATATAAGCAGCCCCATCAATAGTCGAATCAAAATCAGACCTACTATTAAGCTCAGTTCCCTGTCCATTATACAAGCAAAAAGTTTACCCCCATGCAGTTCTTTTCCATTGAACTCAAAGTACAGTGTTATAAATCTCAAGTAAATTAAATTAAATGCTATGACTAAGAAGCCCTGTCAAATATAAATAGAAAATGGAGAATAAAAGAAAGAAAAGGTGCAAGCGGAAGCATAAGAAATGGAGGTAGATACTATTCAACAACAGCATAAACAACAAAGAAATACCCTCTTACCAGCATGCTAATACCATCTTCAAAGCGTACACCTAATTCTTTCATCAAAACCAAAATTGTCCCAGCAACATATGCCGCCCACCTGATATATGATAAACATAATTAGCATCTAGCATATAGAGTAACAGAGGAAAAATCATGCATGGACAAGGACCCACTTTTGGGATGGATCTTGGGCAAAGTATTTGTTTGCCTTTTCATATGAAATTGGTTGCTCTCCTTCCATAAAGTCAGATAAATCCATGTCAAAAGTTGGGCCACGGTTGCTCAACTCTGAACCATATGATACCTGTCACAACAGTAGGAGCTTAGAATGTATTTCAGAATATGCAACAAAGTGGGTCATTTCTAACTAAAAATGCATGTATATTACTTTTCTAATAAGAGATTTGTTTGATTAGGATTTAAGAAGAACATGAAGAATTACAGCACACATATTTGCTATCAATTTTGAAGGGAAAAAAATTATGCAATCAACATTAGTAAGAAACAAATTAATGATATAATACAATTTGCAAAACAGGCATTGGTCCTTGTCCTTTAGCATTCTGCCGTGCAAGTGCATGTTTCCAGAGCCTGTGTTTACTTGGATGATTCCGTTGCACGGCTACATGGCAGGCTTCCCTTATAGGCATCTGTTAGGGTAGGCATGATTGGTTAAGAGGAGAAAGATTAGAATTAATTTCATTGAGATACATCGATAAATCAAGCTGAAAGTAATAAATTTTTTTAATTTATTATGAAATTTGACTTGAAGAGAAGGAAAATGGGGAGAAAAAAAAGGAAAGAAACCAACTGAAATTCTACAGAACTATTCAGATAACAGAGCAACAGAAAGAAAAACCTAACCTGCAATACTAGGCTGCCTGAGTAATCAGCAATGCCTCCCATAACATCCAACCTTCCAGGTGCCCTTGTCACAAAGATGTCCTCCTGTACAAAAAATTAACCCAAAGCAATCAACTTATAAACAGGACTGAAGCCAGAAGCAGGACCCAGTTTCAAAATATCAAGATAGTAAAACGGTTACTAAGCCTAATATATATTTATCAGCAGGCCTTTCACACTGAATGATTCAAAGTAAGAAGAGTGTTAACTGGTGTTATCCCACATCTAGAACTCTTAGGTTTCCCTGTGGTCCTATATTCGAGTTGTGCCAATTTACGTATGGTCGATTGGTTTTTAGATTGGATCCTTAATGGTAATAGATTCTTTTGAATCGCAAAAAAGAACAAATTTTGTTAGAATTAGCATACCTCCCAATTAAAAAGCCCAGCAGCAGCCTTACGCTCACGCATCTGACGCTTCTCATTATTCTTTTCTGAATCAGAAACATTATTAAGTTCTACCAAAGAATTTAGGAAACTCCTTGTATCGGAAAGACCTTGAAGATCCCCATGAAGAATTTCAAAGTCGTCAGTGCAACTAGAATAGAAATGGAAATGTGTCAAAAAACGACATAATTGAATCCATCACTATCATCATTGATTAAGATAAATAAAACTCACAATTCTGTAATCGCGTTGCTCTCACTCATTTCAGAAGTTGGTGATCCGGTACTTAGACCAAGTTCGTTTTCAGCATTTGTGTACCATTCAGGGATACTGACATCTCTGCCTGGGACCCTTTGCAGTTGATACCCAAGAACTATAGCATCACGTAACCTTCTAACACCACTCAACTATATAAGGAAATATATGAATCAGATAGCAACTGAAGGAACTAAAAGTTGCTTGGATAAATTTTAAATTATCGGTGTAGATGACTTTTCTGAGCAGCAATTTAAAACCTGTAAGGACTTATCCATCAGTGCATTTATCTATCTGCATTTCGTATTAAAATCACTAACCTATACCGTAACATGCAAATTTTCCATTAAAGACAACCTCATTCTAGAAGGACCGCTTATTGTCAAGATGATTTGATTTCTGCCTACTTTCTTAGCATTATATGCATAAGGGGCCACTTAAATCACCATAAAAGAAAAACACTTCTAACATGCATGCATGATCTCGTAGGTGTCTCCTTTAAAACAATATGATGAAGAAAAACAACTCAACAGTAGGTAACAATTCCGAGTATTTGACAATTCCTCCAATCCAAAATATAAACATAAGAAAATCTTTCAACGAGTGCATCAAGCCAATACACCTCCTGATAGAACTAATAAATTCTGTGATAGCACTACACAAACCATTGTTATAGACACTTATAAAAGAGCAGAACTTTGCTCCTTCCATGGTTAGGAATTTATGTAATACATCTCCAAGACATATAGGCAGGAAGTTTCTGTTTCGCGCTACAACAAGATTCAGAGTTCAAGCAACACCATGAAAAAATCAGTTACCTTGTCTGAAGCATAATTCTTGCCAATAGCGGTCTCTTGCAAGATGTGAGCTGCCACCTAGATGTTTATCATGATATCAGCATGTTATCAATAAAAACTAAAATACATGTTGAGACTGTTAGAACATAAAACTGACAAGAAATGACATCAAATATTTATACAAACTAGACTCTTCATTGAGCACTACTAGAAATACCTCCAACCCACCTTTTAACAACCAACACAATTAAAATATTGAATAATGAATAAGAACTTCATATTTCCAAAAATACAATATATTTATAATTACGACAATTGGCATGTATTCTTTTATCAATTCAATATTTTTACAGTATACAAAAGCTTCAAATTTTTCCCCATTCAAATGCCCCCAAAAAAAAAAAAAAAAAAAGTGCAATGATGTCAAGGGTAAAAGGCTCACTCTAGGAACTAGAAGCCTTATAATGCCCAAGGGACAAGAAGTTAAGTGCATATTTTTGTATGTGTCTGTAGATATGTACATATATGTGTGTATAAATATAATTATGACAATAAACTGTAGAGATTGGTTCAGTTTATCTACAAAACATGAAAAACTTTTGTTTAACTTTGTTGGTCAAATTGACAAAAAAGATGCGCCTACATGCACCAGGCATATGCCTTATCAAATGGGCCTGGCCTGAAGACGTTTGAGGCGCATGCCTTGACACCATGCTCGCCCATGATTGTTAAGGTACACATTCAAATTCTGGTGAAGCATAATTTGGTTAAATTTTCACATCGCCATCTGATATGTCTACGTGAGTAGCACCCATCAATAATTGTCATAACTAAAAAAGCATATATATATATATGTATGTATATACATTTATATACATATGCACTGATCTTCTTGGTTGTAATAGCATAACACAAACCATTGAGATTCATACGCAAAAAGTTTATAGAATTAATAGAAACCAAGAAATGTTAAAATATACCTCACCACCATTAATTCCTCCCTCATAACATGGTTTCAAACTGATTGCACGTTCAAGATAGGGTTTCCAATGGCCAGTGAGTAAATCCCTTCTAATCATCTCAACACCACTTTGATAAAACTGTAAAGAAAATAATGACATCTTAACCAATCCTTGATTATTTAGTCTATATATTCAAATTTCTTAAAAATAAATTAGGATATGAAAGAGAAGAGATGATTGAAACAAATAAAATAGATGAAAGGAAGGAAACCTCAAGCATATTTCTTAAGAAGGGTTCTTCATTGAAATAATCTCTTCGAACAAAGACAAAAGGTAATTTATATGCCAAGGCTTCACTAACAGTGCCGTACCCAATTTTTCCTGAAACAGTGGATATACTATTGAATATTACTTCTCTCACTCATCTAATGCAGTTTTGTATGTTGAAAAATTTCAAACTAACCAAGCATACAGTCAGATGCCGCTATAAGGTCAGGTGTATATGCATCTTTTGGAAGCTTCAAAAAATTAGGTGGAAGCTCCTGGGTATCAGAGGCACCGCAAACCTGTATGATAAAACAATATTCAAGATTGGCACATAATGCCAGACAGTAAGATTATGCTGGAGCAACCTCTAAGGACAATTGGACGTGCTATAAAAGATACCAGGCACAGCCAACCAGAAGGTAAGTAATCTTCCTTCAACTTCCACCCTGCAGGCTGTAAATAAGCATACTAAGTGATTAAGTGCACTTTAAAATGGATAAATATCTTAAAAGTCTAGGTACAATTGTGGAATTGTCTAACAGATTGACATAATAGTGCAAGTCCAACAACAATGTGGATATATATCTGGTAAATATTTTGTCAAATAAAAAAAAAAAGAATGTGAAACTTCAGTGAAATAGTCACCTGTCAATACATCACATTCACGATGACATGCAATACATTAAAACATTTCATTTTTTACTCTAGTTTTAAGTTTTAACATGATAATGCAATCTCCGTTAACTGATGGTTGAGTTATTAGATGAACTCTCAAATTAGTATACTTGGCCAGCAAATAGCAAGTTAATATGTTCAGCTGTTAAACTATTTGCACAAATTATCAGTATCTGAACAGCCACCAACTACTTCAACAGTATATATATTTGGAAATAATCATTCACAAACAATACTCCATGTATATGGGATCTCACCAGCAAAGTTGCAACAAAATAATGATGAACAAATACCATAAGAATAAAAAGGAATTTAGTCCCAGTCCCAAGAGAAAAGTGAAAGCCCGTAGACATTTAAAACATACGATCCAAATAAAACTCAGAGAAATATCCATATGATCAAGGCAATCTTGAATGGTTTAGGTAATTTACCTGTCCACCAAAGTTGAGAATAACTAGCTTCACATCCTCACCAATTCGGAGTTCCTTTCTCACCTAGAGCCAACAGGATGAGGGAAACAGCAATATATTGAAAACATTGATCAAGATGTAAATTAAATATTGTAAAAGATACAGATACTGCCTTGTTCTAACCTCCTTGCGAGATTTATGCAATCTCCTTACAACTAGAGGTACATCAATAACATCACGGAAAGCAGGCACTGTGAAAACAAATGACATTCAGATTAGACTTTAACAAATTTATAATCAATAATGAAAACATAGGAATGACATCTCTATACATACTTGGACAGTATCCTGGGAGACGGATGAGAAACTCACAATGTGAATAATCCTCTGCTATCTGTATCAGAGTTTAAAGAGACTAACAAAATTACAAACATTGGAATAACTGATACAGAAACTTACACTTGAATGTGTTGCCTGGAAATGATCGCTTAATACTATTAGTGAGCCTCAGAGTTTTAAAGATGTTATTGAACTCAAAGCCAACAACTGTACGCAAATATAGGACTCAAACAACATTTGGCATGCTTAAGCATGTGATATAGATTTATTTTTTCTAAACAATCTCATTATAGGTTTTGACCATATCTGCTCTTTTTGACACAATGCCTAGAACTACACATAGCCCCTCCCCAACTCATAAATAAGAGGATAATGCGCTTCAGCGCACTCAAACCCACGCCCTCTTGCATTGGCAACAATGCCCAAGCCAATCGATCTAAGACTCAATCGGCATCTGATATAGATTTCTCTACTAACAACCTTCACCAGGTATTAATCACTTAATAGGCATATATTTGTGAAGAACTAAAGCCTAAAAGTTCATTAGAAAAATGCCTACTAAGCAGCTAAGTACATCCATAGAATACATGAATCAATGGATTATAAATATTACCTGCCAAACTATTGAACGATGATGATATCCAGCAGCCATCACATACTCAGCATAAATGAAGTCCCAGCTGCAATCATAGATGGATATAGATCAAATAATTACAAATAAACTTTTGGCTTCTGATCACAGGGTTCATAAAGGTACCGAAAACAGTATGGTATGAAGGGTTTGAGAACAGATTAAATTCTTATAAAGGTGCACTTCTTCCTTGAAACGGTCATGATAATAAATTACCTGAAGTTGGTAACACAGACTGAGCGAATTCCAGCTTCAGCAGCGGCTCGGCATGCAACTGGAACAACATCTGAAACCTGTTTTCATTCACAGCAAACTTCGTTTTAATTTGGAAGACATGTTAAATATGATATAATTCTATGCCTCTTTTCCTTTTATTTTTATTAAAAGGTTAAATCAAAGACTCAGTGTCCCAATTTGATTCAAACACTTGAAGGAAAACCAGAATACAAACCACTAAGTCAGCTTTGATGGAGTGGAGCCACTCTACTTCTGTTGCCAAAATAGAATCCCGAGGTCGGACAGCTGTTTCAGAATACTAATATATATAGAAATTAGAAAATATCCAACTAAAAAAGTACAAACAAGGGGGAGAAGGGGAAGGCAATAATAGCACGTAAATTTAAGTAGGTAGATACGGTAGAAACTTTTCAGATAATATGGAACTGAACTCAAGCTATAATATGGTTATGTTGGGAATATGACAATGTTGTAAAAATAAAATAAAATAATTAGAATTTATAACTACAAAAGGGCTCGAAATACCTTCTGCAGGGAGGCAAGACGATCCACGGTCAATGCATCTGCCTGAACTGCTCCACAGTCTAAAACTAGCTGATAATGTCATAGAGAGAAATATGGTTTAGTAAAACAGATTCGACCGTAATTTTGCAGCACAGATAAAGACAACTGTTGAAGTGCTTTAATCCCTAACACATTCACCACTATTATGTTTAATTAAATAAAAAAGGAGAGAACCTTGCGAAGGAAGAGGCGAGGGGACTGAATTTCAGAAGTGTAAACGAAGTCAGGTGCACCGGTAACAACGTGCACATCATGCCCCGCTGCAATCAGATTTCGAACAACCTATAACAATCAATAGGCAGAAATGATAATCGGATCTAAAGGTTTCGAGGGATTAGAAAGAATTAAGGACAAAAAGAAAAACCTCTACAACACGAGTGGCGTGGCCGAAGCCATGACCGGTGACATAATAGGCAAAGATGAGGTGATTGATGGATGCAGATTCTCCTCCATTCTCTTCGATCCTCATATCTACCACCACTTTTTTTTTTTTTTTT
The DNA here is from genome assembly GCA_025698515.1 of Gossypium sturtianum. NCBI lineage: Eukaryota > Viridiplantae > Streptophyta > Magnoliopsida > Malvales > Malvaceae > Gossypium > Gossypium sturtianum. The sequence goes on from CM046948.1 coordinate 98,179,210, forward strand.
TTGAATCACTTCCTTTGTTTTTTGATCAAAATTTCGAGGGAAGTTTGTTTCAATTTAATACGGAGAGGGGGGCCTGAACAAATATGATGACCAATTATTAATAATAGTAATAAATAAAAAGAATTTCTCTTTCCTTAATTAGTTAGATCAAATTTCTCAACTCACAAGGGAAGTTTGTTTCAATTTAATAGTGAGAGTGATGCACACAAACATGTGAGACGGCCACACAAAGACAGAGTTGAGACGCAAACAAATTCAGAGACAAATAGACTACCGGATAAAGATGATGTCAATTATTAATAATAGTAATAAGAAAAGGGATAAAGATGATAGTCAATTATTAATAATAGTAATAAGAAAAGGTATAACCAAAGTTTAGTCCCTAAATTTGACAACTTTTTTAATGTTGTCTTTGAATTTTTTTTCACTCCATATTAGTTCAGGAATAACTATTCTCAAATAATATTTTAAAGATCAAAATGTATTTTTACTATAATATTAACTTGTGATTTCATAAAATTTTAAAGTTATCATGTTGCGAAGGTAAGGTTTGTGTGTGCCTTTCTTTGCCTTCTATCCTTTTTTTTAAGAATGTGCTACACTATAATCTAAATATTTTATAAAAACATAATAATATTTTAGGTGATGACGTACCATAATATTAGAGTGTCATGTTATCATATGGATCAAAATTAAAAAATATATATCAAATTCTATATCAATAAATAAAATATTTTGAGAATAAATTAAAAAATTATCAAATTAAAAGGTCCAATGTTACTTTACCCCATAAATAAAAGATAAAAGATGATGAGAAAAAGACTTAAACGTTTTTTTTTTTTTTGATGGAAAGACTAAAAGTTTATTTATATTGTTATTAACTTTTTGGTTATAAAGTTTGATATACTATCCCAATCAACTAAAAAACCATACAAATTATTGCTACTGTACTAGTAGCTTTTTGTTTTTGAAATTATTATTTATATTAATATTTTTTTGAGCTTTTAATAATTTTATATAAATATTGATAATTTTTTTTATTGATAATTTTGAAATATTTATATTAAAATTGATTTGTTAATTTGTAAAAGACCTGGCCATGATGACCTTCGATTTCTTTCTCATACGTTAATGCTTTTTATCCAAATTCGAACATTCAACCAATTAACGGAAGTTTTTTTATAAATGAACCATTCTTTTACAATAGTGCGTTTAATATATATATATATAATATTATAGCAGCCACTTTTTCTTTTTTTGAAAAGAAATATCATAGTAGCCCCTTTGACTTTTTTTATTAAAACATTTTGCTCAAATTTTAATATAGAATTTGTTTTCATGAATTTAATACCAAATAATTTATTTGCTTGAGTCATTGATATACTAAGGGACTTAATACAGTTATAAATTTTGCATCTTTCCAATTTTTTTATATAAAAATCAAATAAATATTAAGTTGAAACTATTGAATTTAAATTTTCGACAATCTCTCTTCGCCTCTTTTTTATTAAAAATAAAATTTTGAAGTTTTCTTAGTCTTATAAATCTTAATTTGTCAAATTCTAAAATTTTCATAAAATTAAAAAAGAGTATTTATAAAAGAAATAATGTCTGAACCGTTTGAACTGTATCTGTTTTGTTTCTTTTTTCTCTTTTTTTTTTTTTTCTCTTTTTTTTTTTTTTGATAAAAATCTGTTTTGTTTCTTTGTTTTCCCAACTTGGAGACATTTATTGCATTAGCGGATAGATGTCATATAACTACATATCTGGCACGCAACCCAACTCATCCGAACAACATATTTTCTTTTATTTTTGGATTAATTTCATCAAAAATCCTTAAACTATAGTTCAGATTTCAAACTGGTCTCTAAATTTTAAAACACTTTAATTAGACTGTTGATGTGGCTCAATCCAAAAAAAATACAGTTTAGATTTCAAATTAATCTTTAAACTTTAAAATGCTTTAATGAAAATAATGACGTGACTTAATAAAAAAAATTGAGAACAAGACAAAAATGAAAAGCTAAGGAAAAGAGAAGTTTCCTGGGGAAATAACACCCATATTCCCTTTTTCATTTTAACTAATTCAAATATTTTGTTACATTATTAACAAAGCAACCTTATATCACTAATGCCTTTTATTTAAACTACATTGTTTCATCTTCATTCAATTAACCCCTCCAAACTTAACAAATACTAAAAATTAATATAATTTGACACACAACAATACTCCCTGTAATATAGGATCCTCATCCTCAAGGATGAAGAGCAAGAAACCTTTTTTTGCAAATCATGAAACATCTTCGAGGAAGCATTTTTAAGAAAGGCATTTCTCCACTAAACTAACACTTTAATCATTGCCCTATTGTCACGTTTGGCCATCCTCAAGTCTAATATTACAATTAGTTCTTTAACCATAGTCTCATCAAAGCCCACTACTGGTAAATCAGCTTGTATAGAGCCTTGCCAATATACTTTTCAACTAAGACACATGAAATGTATGATGCACATCAGAGCCCACTAGTAAATGTTGTTTATAAGCAATTTTCCCCACTTTAGCCACCAATAGGAAAAAAAAGCCAAAAAAAAAACATGTGGTAACATCTAGCAGGTTTTCCTTTTCATATAATGTTGCTGTAACACCCCTCACCCGTATTCAATGCCGGAATAGGGTTACGGAGCATGACCGAACTTACAACACTTTAAAACACACATTTCATATACAATTTATCATTTCAAATACAATTCAATCACAAAAAATGATAGCGTCCCTTAAACGAGCCTACGAGGCCTTAAACATGTATTAGAAATGTTTCGGGACTAAACCGATAACTCGGGAAATTTTTGTGAAACTTAGAAAAAATTACTTCAAATAGGTCACACGCCTGTGTGTCTAGCCCGTGTGCCCTTCGAAGTGGCCACAAACGCCTGTGTGCCGGGCCGTGCCAAACCTGTAGGGTATACTGACTTATGCAACACGGCCAAGTCACACGCCCGTGTGCTAGGCCGTGTGCCAATTAGGGGGGTATACTGACTTGTGCCACACAGCCAATCACATGCCCGTGTGTGAGGCCGTGTGAAGCGTACTGACTTCATTTCAATTTCCACACCAGGGGACACACGGCTGTGTATCATGACCGTGTGTCACACACGGCTGAGACACACGCCCGTGTCTCTGCCCGTGTGGACAAAAATAGGCTATTTACCAAGCCATTTTGCCACCCACTTTGCACATACCTAAACCAACTCAAATGGTACCAAATCATAGCATAATTAGCATTCAATTCAGCCACATTCAAGACTAATCCATACCATTTTCAATAACAACATTAAACATGTTTATAACTCAAGTTTAACTCAACCAAAACCTATTCAAATACATATACCAATCAACTAGTTTAACCATTACCTTACATACCTTATTTTTGTACCAATTCACTAGCAAAATACCAATTCCACAAACTTCATAATATGGCCATTCACATATCCATCCAAAGAACTCAAATATCAACATATATGCACATATAAGCACATAACTAAATTTACCAAATTAAGCCAACTCTCATGGCTATATTTACAACTTAAAATATAGACATTTACAAACCAATTCATTTGGCCAAAGTCATTACCAAAACATAATAAACATGACTCAAATACCTATACATGCCATATACTTAAATATAGTTTCAAAAGTACCAAAGAGTCAGTGGATAGTGCGATGAGGTCTCCGACGATCCTCGAATTCGAGCTAGCTTTGAAATCACTATAAAACATGGAAAAACAACAAAGTAAGCTATATAGCTTAGTAAGCTCGTATGTTAACAATAAGCAACTATCATCATTCATTAATCATTCATATAATAGAAAATAATGTACAATAAAACTATTAAATCTCAAGTCATCATATGATCATTCATATAACTTACCAAGAAACTCATCAATTTCTTAGTTTTCAATACTCAATTTATTTCCGTACATACCTGTGCCATCTCGTACCAATCTCATACTCAATCACATCCTTTATTTACTCGTTGAACCATTCGAAATAGAAGTTGAATACTCAAGGTCTCGCTCGATAAGTACCTATACCATGGCCTGTAGCAAAATCAATGTAACTTATCTGAAATTCTGATATCATGGCCCGAAGCCAAATCAGCCAATATGCGTGGCCCGAAGCCAAATCAGTTCATCTTGCACACGTAGTGCTAAATCATGGCTGTAACACCCCTTACTCGTATTTGACGCTGGAACAGGGTACGAGGCGTTACCTAACTCAAATACATACTAACATACACTTCCGGATTATGAAATTCCGTTCAAATTTAAAACTTTTCAATCTCCATCTTAAAGTCCTTAATATGGGCCTACGAGGCCCAAATCATACTTTAGAAATGGTTCGGTACTAAACCAGGCACATTAGAAAACTTTGGAAAATTTTACTAAAAACAGGGGCACACGCCCGTGTGGCAAGGGACACGCCCGAGTGGACAGACCGTGTAGTCACACACGCCCCTTGTCCTTAGCCGTGTGAATATATATTTTTCAAATTCGAACCTACAGGGGTTTTCACACAGCCTGGCACACGCCCGTGTCCCTCACACGGCCATGACACGCCTGTGTGTAAAAACTTTGACATTCTGTTTCTGACGTCATCAACTCAATAAGGTCACAAGGCCAAGGCACACGCCCGTGTGCTTAGGCCGTGTGGCGATTTAAATTCCTAAAATCAAGTGCAGACATCACACGACCTGGGCACATGCCCATGTCCTATGGCCGTGTCTTCCACACAGTTGAGACACACGGCCGTGTCTCAGCCCGTGTGGTTACTACTGGGCATTCTGTTTTGTCAACTTAGGATGCAGGGGGACACACGACTGATCTACACGCCCATGGGGCAGACCGTGTGTCACACACGGCCTAGACACATGCCCGTGTGTCTACCCATGTGGACAAAAGCAAGGCTATTTACCAAGCCCTTTTTGCCACCCTTGCTTGCACCATCATAAGCCACCATCAAGGCTTACACACATCAGTGCTACTACACTATTTTAACATGCTAAACCTATTACATACTTATCAATCCAATCATGCAATTTACTCACTCATGAAAAACATCATCATTTTCATATATCGATAATAGGAAATAGCCATCATCCATGGCCTTATACAAAATGAATCAATTTTTCAAGTCAAGCCAACACATTTGGCCATAAAAATATGACACTTGACAAAGACTAAGTCCCTATACATGTCATACTCAAAATGATAAATCTAACTATACCAAATGTTTAGATTGATAGTGTGATCGTGCCTCCGACGCTCTTTGATCCCCGAGCTAGCTTGGCGATACTATAAGAAAATGGAAAGGAAAGGGAGTAAGCATAAAGCTTAGTAAGTCGCATGTAAAAAATTAACAACAATTAACATACATTAGCATACTCATAGCATATTATAAAATTGCACATGATTCTCAAATGGTTAAAGGCATAACTTACTCATTTCCACCCTTACTAATCACACAACATAATTCGAGCTCATTTCTCATAAATCTCATATAGGTACCTGTATCACTTACAACATACCTGTAACTTTCCTCACTTTTGACACAATCTTTAATTTACCCGTTGAACCCATTGGAATACCAAGGGATATCCGATAAGCCTCATACAAGAGGGTGAAATACCGATGCCATGTCCCAGACATGGTCTTACACTGGCTCACATGTCAAGGCCGATGTCATGTCCTAGACATGGTCTTACACTAGCTCTCGTCTCGATGCCGATGCCATGTTCCAAACATGGTCTTACACTGGCTCTCATAATGTGGCCGATGCCATGTCCCAGACATGGTCTTACACTAGCACACATATCAACGTCGATGCCATGTTTTAAACATGGTCTTACACTAGCTCTCATAATGTGGCCGATGTCATGTCCCAGACATGGTCTTACACTAGCACAGATATCAACCCAAATGTCATGGCATGGATATCCGATCTATTCCTAAGGTTCAATCGGGAGTTTATCACATCAACTTTCGTCATGTATATTCATAGCAATAATCAAACATTTTATGCAATATCAATTGTTTAATGCATAAATAAAATAACATTGTATTATTTACGTACAACTTACCTCGGTATACAAAAAGTGGGCGACTAGATTGAGTTAATCTACTAGCTTAGTTTTCCCCCAGTCTAGGTTCGGACTCCATTTTTCTTGATCTATATTGATAAAATTCACTCATTTAATCATCACATTAAGCAAAACATTTCAAAATTCCTACTTTGGAAAAATTACCGTTTTGCCCCTAGACTTCCACATAATTACGATTTTGCCCCTAAGCTCGTAAATCAGTTTTCATCAAATTTCCTCATTAACCAAGCCTAGCCGAATCTATTTTATGCTTATAGCAACTTAAAAATCCAATTATTTCACACATTTACTACCTATTTTACAACCTTTACAAAAAGGTCCATTTTAGGTGTTTTCATGGAAACTCCTTTCACAAAAGTTGTTTATTTAACAACCAAGTTTCATTTTCTTCCATAAAATTTTAGAAACCAACATGAATACTCACATGGTAAAACCCTAGACTCTCAACCATAGTGCAAAATAGTCCCCTCATTAGCTAGATTAAGCTACAAGGGTTCCAAAAACACAAAAATCAACAAAAATGACCATCAAAATGACTTACTTGCAAGAGAGAAGCTTGGCTGAAATTTGGAGCTCTCAAAACCCCTATTTTTGCTGATATTTTCGGTGGAAGAAGAAGATGGAAAAGATGATAGCTTTTCTTTATTTATTTTATTTCATTTCATCAATTAAGTCACCTAATTTCACCAACTTTGACCAATTTTAATTTCTTTGTCCCCTATGGCCGGCCATCACCATCTAAAGGGCCTAATTGCACATTAAGGACCTCTAATTTAAGGTTCTATAGCTATTTGACACCTTTAGCTTGTAGAACAAAACTTTCGCACTTTATGCGATTTAGTCCTTTTCCAAAATTAAGCATGCAATCACTAAAATTAATTCACCAAAATTTTCATGCACTCATATAATCATACTATAACACATAAATTAATATTAAAAATAATTTCCTCCAACCTCGGATTAGTGGTTCCAAAACCACTGTTCCGACTAGCCCCAAAATCGGGTTGTTACAATTCTCCCCCTTAGGGATTTTCGGCCCCGAAAATCTTACCAGTAAAAAGGTTCGGGTATTGGTCTCTCATAGTCTCCTCAGGCTCTCATGTGGCCTCTTCAATACCATGTCTATGCCATAGTACTTTCACTAGTGCTATACTCTTATTTCTCAATTTCTTGACCTCTCAATCTAAAATCTTAACCGGCTATTCACCATAGGTCATGTCTGAACAAATCTCAACCTCTGTTGGTGAAATCACATGTGATGGGTCAGAACGGTAATGGTGCAACATAGGCACATGGAATACATCGTGGATCTTTTCTAACTCAGATGGAAATGCTAATCGGCATGCTACTGGTCCAATTCTCTCAGTCACCTCATAAGGTCCAATGAAACGTGGACTTAATTTACCTTTTCTACCGAATCTAAGAACTTTCTTCCATGGGGATACTTTTAAAAATACCTTATCACCTACTTGAAACTCAATCTCTTTCCGTTTCAAGTCTGCGTAGAGGATTTTTCATCGATCCGGCGACCTTCAACGATCACGAATCACTTTTACTTTCTCTTCGATTTCTCTAACTAAGTCAACCCCGTGTATCTGATTTTCCTTAAGTTCGGACCAATACAAAGGTGTTCGGCATTTATGTCCATACAAAGCCTCATAAGGTGCCATTTTCAAACTCGACTGATAGCTATTGTTGTAGGCAAACTCTACCAACGGTAAGTACCTTTCCCAACTGCCTTGAAACTCAAGAACACAACACCGTAACATATCTTCAAGAATCTGAATTACTCTTTCCGACTGACCGTTGGTTTGCAGGTGGAAGGCAGTACTAAAATTTAACTTTGTCCCCAAAGCTTCTTGTAACTTTTTCCAAAATCGAGATGTGAACCTCGGATCTCTATCTGAAATGATCGATAAAAGTACCCCGTGAAGTCTCACAATTTCAGAAATATACAAATCGACCAATTTCTCAAGTGGATAATCGATATGCACCGGTATAAAATGAGCCAATTTCGTAAGCCTATCAACTACAACCCAAACGACATCTTTCTTCTTTGGCGCCAACGGCAATCCCGACACAAAATCCATGGTAATATGATACCATTTCCACTCGGGAACCATCACGGGTTGAAGTAAACCCGAAGGTACTTGGTGTTCGGCTTTCACTTGCTGACAAATTAAACACTTAGAAACAAACTCTAAAATGTCTCTTTTCATTCCCGACCACTAATACATTTTTTTCAAGTCATTGTACATTTTCACACTACCCGGATGGATGGATATACAACTACTATGCCTCATGCAGAATTTTCCGAATAAGCTCATCATCTTTGGGTACACAGATTCTGTCTCGAAACATTAAACAGCCATCGACACCAATTCGAAACTCTGATTCAATACTCACATCGCACTAAGTTATCTTGGCTTATAACTCTTTATCACTCTTCTGAGCTTCACAAATTTCTTGTAAAAACATCGGTCTAGCTCTTAACTCTGCTATGACCGAACCATCATCAATCATAGACAACTGGGTATTCATAGCTCCCAAGGCAAACAATGACTTCCTACTCAAAGCATCGGTGACTACATTTGCCTTTCCAGGGTGATAGTCAATTATCAACTCATAATCTTTTATCAACTCTAACCATCTCCGCTGTCGTAGGTTTAACTCCTTTTGAGTCATCAAATATTTTAGAATTTTATGGTCAGTGAATACTTGACATCGCTCGCCATACAAATGGTGTCTCCAAATCTTCAGTGCAAACACTATGGCGGCTAACTCTAAGTCGTGAGTCGGATAGTTTTTCTCATGTAGCTTCAGTTGTCTCGAGGCATATGCTATTACCTTGCCTTCTTGCATAAGTACACACCCCAATCCATTTACCTTCTTGCATAAGTACACACCCCAATCCATTTAAGGATGCATCGCTATACACCACAAATTCCTTTCCCGGTTCTGGTTGCATTAAAACCGGAGCTTCAGTCAATAATGCTTTTAGTTTCTCAAAACTCTGTTGGCACTTCTCCGTCCATTCGAACTTGACCTCTTTCTGTAGCAACCTCGTCATCGGAGTAGTAATCATGGAAAATCCTTTAACAAACCGTCTGTAGTATCCCGCTAAACCCAAAAAGCTTCTAATATCTGACACATTCCTCAGCGGTTTCCACTCAACAATAGCTGAAATCTTACTTGGGTCAACTCTAATTCCATCACCCGACACGATGTGTCCTAAGAATCCGACTTCTCAGAGCCAAAATTCACTTTTGCTAAACTTAGCATACAACTGCTTATCTTTTAAAGTCTGCAAAACAGTTCTCAAATGCTCCGCGTGCTCACTCTCATCACAAGAATAAATTAATATGTCATCGATAAAAACAACGAAAAACTTATCCAAATACGGTCAGAAAATACGATTCATTAAATCCATAAACACGGCAGGAGCATTTGTTAAGCCAAAGGGCATGACCAGGAACTCATAGTGGCCATACCTAAATCGAAATGCGATTTTGACACATCCCCGCTCCTTAACTCTCAACCGATAGTAACTTAGGACCTCGAGTCTATCTTAGAAAACACTATGGCTCCCTTCAATTGGTCAAACAAATCGTCGATCCTTGGCAAAGGATACTTGTTCTTAACTGTAACCTTGTTGAGCTGTCGGTAGTCTATACATAATCTCATCGACCCGTCTTTCTTTTTCACAAAAAGTACCGAAGCACCCCACGGAGAATAACTCGGTCTCGTAAAACCCTTATCCGTTAACTTTTGCAACTGGATTTTTAGCTCCTTTAACTCCGTCGGAGCCATCCAATATGGGGCAATTGAAATAGGTGTCGTACCAGGGACTCACTCGTTACCAAACTCGACTTCCCTAATTGGAGGCAATCCGGGCAACTCCTCCGGAAACACGTCTAGGTACTCACATGCTACTGGCCCTGACTCAATCTTTACTTTCGACTCTTGAGTATTCAACACAAATGCAAGATAAGACTCATACCCTTTTCTCATGTATTTCTCAGCAGTCATAGAAGAAATCAGTACAGTAAGCTATCCGGTTCACCTAATTCAACCCGAATAATATCCGAATAAAATCCAGTACACGGCTGATCTACATGCCCATGGGTAGACCGTGTGTCACACACGGCCTAGACACATGCCCGTGTGTCTACCCATGTAGACAAAAGCAAGGCTATTTACCAAGCCCTTTTTGCCACCCTTGCTTGCACCATCATAAGCCACCATCAAGGCTTACACACATCAGTGCTACTACACTATTTTAACATGCTAAACCTATTACATACTTATCAATCCAATCATGCAATTTGCTCACTCATGAAAAACATCATCATTTTCATATATCGATAATAGGAAATAGCAATCATCCATGGCCTTATACAAAATGAATCAAATTTTCAAGTCAAGCCAACACATTTGGCCATAAAAATATGACACTTGACAAAGACTAAGTCCCTATACATGCCATACTCAAAATGATAAATCTAACAATACCAAATGTTCATATTGATAGTGTGATCGTGCCTCCGACGTTCTTTGATCCTTGAGCTAGCTTGGCGATACTATAAGAAAATGAAAAGGAAAGGGAGTAAGCATAAAGCTTAGTAAGTCGCATGTAAAAAATTAACAACAATTAACATACATTAGCATACTCATAGCATATTATAAACTTGCACATGATTCTCAAATGGTTAAAGGCATAACTTACTCATTTCCACCCTTACTAATCACACAACATAATTCGAGCTCATTTCTCATAAATCTCATGTAGGACCCTGTATCACTTACAACATACCTGTAACTTTCCTCACTTTTGACACAATCTTTAATTTACCTGTTAAACCCATTAAAATACCAAGGGATATCCGATAAGCCTCATGCAAGAGGGTGAAATGCCGATGCCATGTGCCAGACATGGTCTTACACTAGCTCACATGTCAAGGTCAATGCCATGTCCCAGACATGGTCTTACACTAGCTCTCGTCTCGATGCCGATGCCATGTTCCAAACATGGTCTTACACTGGCTCTCATAATGTGGCCGATGCCATGTTCCAAACATGGTCTTACACTGGCTCTCATAATGTGGCCGATGCCATGTCCCAGACATGGTCTTACACTAGCACACATATCAACGCCGATGCCATGTTCTAAACATGGTCTTACACTGGCTCTCATAATGTGGCCGATGCCATGTCCCATACATGGTCTTACACTAGCACATATATCAACCCAAATGTCATGGCATGGATATCCGATCTATTCTTAAGGTTCAATCGAGAGTTTATCACATCAACTTTTGTCATGTATATTCATAGCAATAATCAAACATTTTATGCAATATCAATTTTTAATGCATAAATACAATAACGTTGTATTATTTACGTACAACTTACCTCGGTATACAAAAAGTGGGCGACTAGATTGAGTTAATCTACTAGCTTGGTTTTCCCCCGGTCTAGGTCCGGACTCCGTTTTTCTTGATCTATATTGATAAAATTCACTCATTTAATCATCACATTAATCAAAACATTTCAAAATTCCTTTTTTGGCAAAATTACCATTTTGCCCCTAGACTTCCACATAATTACGATTTTGCCCCTAGGCTCGTAAATCGATTTTAATCAAATTTCCTCATTAACCAAGCCTAGCCGAATCTATTTTATGCTTATAGCAACTTAAAAATCCAATTATTTCACACATTTACTACCTATTTTACAACCTTTACAAAAAGGTCCATTTTAGGTGTTTTCATAGAAACTCCTTTCACAAAAGTTGTTTATTTAACAATCAAGTTTCATTTTCTTCCATAAAATTTCAGAAACCAACATGAATACTCATATGGTAAAACCCTAGACTCTCAACCATAGTGTAAAATAGTCCCCTCATTAGCTAGATTAAGCTACAAGGGTTCCAAAAACACAAAAATCAACAAAAATGACCATCAAAATGATTTATTTGTAAGAGAGAAGCTTGGCTAAAATTTGGAGCTCTCAAAACCCCTATTTTTGCTGATATTTTTGGTGGAAGAAGAAGATGGAAAAGATGATAGCTTTTCTTTATTTATTTTATTTCATTTCATCAATTAAGTCACCTAATTTCACCAACTTTGACCAATTTTAATTTCTTTGTCCCCTATGGCCGGCCATCACCATCTAAAGGGCCTAATTACACATTAAGGACCTCTAATTTAAGGTTCTATAGCTATTTGACACCTTTATCTTGTAGAACAAAACTTTTGCACTTTATGCGATTTAGTCCTTTTCCAAAATTAAGCATGCAATCACTAAAATTAATTCACGAAAATTTTCATGCACTCATATAATCATACTATAACACATAAACTAATATTAAAAATAATTTCCCCCGACCTAGGATTAGTGGTCCCGAAACCTCTGCTCCGACTAGCCCCAAAATCGGGCTATTACAATGGCCCGAAGCCAACTTAAGTATACCTAATGACATGTCACTAGCATCCTAAACTATTCCTAAGGTTCAATCGGGATTTCAACTATCGAATTTTCATTGAATCATTTTCGAACTCGTCCGTAATAACATAATCACAATTCATGCTATATCAAAGAATATAAAATATATTAGAAATGAATTTATAACATACGAACTTACCTCGGATGTTAAAACGGTGAATCGAGTCGATTAGTCGATAACTTTCGTTTTTCCCCGATCTAGATCTGAATTCCGCTTTTCTTGTTCTAAATGTATTCAAAACTAACTTATTCAATCATCTATTCATTCAATTTAGTCCAAAACATACTTTAAAACACATTTACACTTTTGCCCCACATATTTCACATTTTCACAATTTAGTCCTTATTGCATAAAATCACAAATTAGTGTAATTCCAATTATACCCATGCTAGCTAAATTACTATTATGTCCCTAGCAGCCGATATTTTTCATTTATTTCACATTTTAATTACAAAGTTTTAACATTTCTCAATTTAGCCCCTAATTTGCATTTTCGCTAAAAATCACTTAACAAAACTTGTAATACTTATAAAAAATATTCATAATCTATCATCAAACATAAAAAATCATACACATTCATCAATGGAATCATTCAAAATCTTTAAAAATTTTACAAATTAGTCCCTGGGCTAGTTAGTACTACCTGCAACGATCTTAAAAACACAAAAATCATTAAAAACGGGACAAAGATCACTTACCAATTTAACCTCAAAGTGATCGAACCCTAAATGCATAACAATGGATTCTTTTCTTTGAGTATTCGGTTGATGATAAAGAAAATAAAAAGATGATATGAAATTTTATCACATTTAATTATGTTTTATTAACTAAATTACAAAATTAACCTTATTCATAAACCATTAAAAACATCCATTCTATGCCCATAAATGTCCACTCATACTATTAATGGTCTAATTACAACATAAGGACCTCCTCTTTTAAGTTCCATAGCTATTAGGCACTTTTAGCTAATAGAACATCAATTTTGCACTTACGCGATTTAGTCCTTTTTCTCAAATTGACTATTTAAACGATAAAATTTCTTCACGAAACTTTCACATATACCTGCTATCAAACTGTAAAAACTTAAAATAGTATTAAAATAATTTTTTTACCTCTGATTTGTGGTCCCAAAACCATTGTTCCGATTTGACTAAAAACGGGCTGTTACAACTCTCCCCCTTAGGGATTTTCGTCCCCGAAAATTTACCAGTGAATAGGTTAGGGTACTGTTTTCTCATAGCTTCCTCGGGTTCCCACGTAGCTTTCTCGATCCCATGTTTATGCCAAAGAACCTTCACTAGGGCTATGCGTTTATTTCTCAATTCTTTGATTTCACGAGCTAAAATCCTGATCGGTTCTTCGTTGTACGTCATATCAGGCTGAATCTCAATTTCTGACGGAGAAATCACATGTGACAGATCGGATCTGTATTGACGTAGCATAGAAACGTGAAAGACATTATGAATCTTTTTTAATTCTGATGGTAAAGCTAGTCGATATGCCACTGGTCCTATTCTTTCGATGATCTCATGCGGCCCGATGAAACGCAGACTCAATTTGCCTTTTCGACCAAATCTAAGGATTTTCTTCCACAAAGATACTTTTAAAAACACTTTGTCACCGATTTGAAATTCAATATCTTTTCGTTTCAAATCCGCGTACGATTTCTGACGATTTGAAGCTGTTTTTAAACAGCTACGAATCATTTTCACTTTCTCATCGGTTTCTTTAATCAAATCAACCCCGTGAATCTTTCTTTCGCTAAGTTCAGTCCAATACAATGGAGTTCGGCATTTACGACCATACAAGGCTTCGTACGGTGCCATCTTTGTACTCGATTGAAAGCTGTTATTATATGCAAAATTCAACTAGCGGCAAATATTTCTCCCAATTGCCTTCGAATTCTAAAACACAACATTGGAGCATATCTTCGAGAATCTGAATTACTCGCTCAGACTGTCCGTTGGTTTGCGGATGAAAAGCTGTACTAAAATTCAACTTTGTACCCAGAGCTTCGTGTAATTTCTTCCAAAACCGTGACTTAAACCTCGGATCTCTATCCGAAATAATCAAAACTGGCACCCCGTGCAATCTAACAATCTCAGTAATATACAATTCAGCTAATCTGTCAAGTGAATAATCTGTACGTACAGGTATGAAATGAGCAGATTTGTTAGTCGATCTACGACAATCCAAATAGCATCTTTCTTTTTCGGAGACAGGGGTAATCCCGATACAAAATGCATAATCACTCTATCCCATTTCCACTCCGGTATCATCACAGGCTGAAGCAAACCTAAAGGCACTTGATGTTCGGCTTTCACTTGCTGACACACTAAACATCTCGCTACAAATTCAAAAATGTCTCGTTTCATACCCAACCACCAATACAATTGTTTCAAATCATTGTACATTTTAGTACTTCCCGGATGAATGGATAAACATCTACTATGTTCCTCATGTAAAATTTTTTGAATCTACTCTTGATCCTTCGGTACACAGATTCTATCTCGAAACATCAAACAATCATCAAATCCGATTTGGTACTCTGAATCACTAGTCGACTCATACTGAACTCGTTTGGCTTTCAAGTCACTATCACATTTCTGAGCTTCACAGATTTGCTGAAGAAATAACGGTCTTGCTTTCAACTCAGCTACAATCGAACCGTTATCAGATAAAGTTAACTGTGTATTCATCGCACTCAAAGCAAATAATGACTTTATGCTCAGAGCATCAGCAACAACGTTTGCTTTCCCTGGGTGATAATCAATTACTAACTCATAATCTCTAAGTAACTCAAGCCATATCCGTTCTCGCAAATTCAAATCTTTCTGAGTCATAATATACTTTAAACTCTTATGATCAGTAAAGATGTAGCATTTTTCTCCATACAAATAATGACGCCAGATTTTCAATGCAAAGACTATAGCAGCCAACTCTAAATCATGCGTCGGATAAATCTTTTCATGCGGTTTCAACTGTCTGGAGGCATAAGCTACAACTTTCCCCCTTGCATTAATACGCAACCCAAACCTTTTAGTGATGCGTCACTATAAATCACAAATTCTTTACCTGACTCAAGTTGAACCAACACTAGTGCCTCGGTTAACAATGCTTTCAACTGTTCAAAACTCTGTTGACATTTTTCTGACCATTCGAATTTCACATCTTTCTGAAGCAGTCGTGTCATCGGTGTCGCAATCATTGAAAATCCTTTCACAAATCTTCAGTAATAGCCCGCTAAGCCCAGAAAACTACGGACTTTAGATACATTCCTCAGAGGTTTCCAGTCAACAATAGCAGAAATCTTGCTTGGATCAACTCGAATGGCATCCGCTGAGACTATGTCCCAAAAATCCAACTTCCCGGAGCCAAAACTCACATTTTCTGAATTTAGCATACAGTTGCTTATCTCTCAAGGTTTGCAACACAATCCTCAAATGCTCGGCATGCTCAAACTCATCTCGTGAATAGATCAGAATGTCGTCAATGAATACAACAACAAATCTGTCTAAATACGGTCTAAAAATCCGATTCATCAAATCCATAAAAATGACAGTAGCTTTAGTTAGTCCAAAAGGCATAACAAGGAATTCATAGTGTCCGTACCACTTCGCTCGAATCTTTGTCTTAGGCACATCCGAGTCTTTAACTCATAATCGATATTATCCCGATCTCAAGTCAATCTTTGAAAATACTGTTGCACCTTTCAACTGATCAAACAAATCGTCTATTCTTGGCAACGGATACTCATTCTTTATCGTAACTTTGTTGAGTTGACGATAATCAATACACATTCTCATTGATCCGTCTTTCTTCTTTAAGAACAATACAGGAGCACCCCAGGGCGAAAAACTTGATCGTGCAAAACCTCTATCTGTTAACTCTTGCAACTGAGCTTTCAACTCTTTCAACTCTGTCGGAGCCATTCTATACGGAGCTATAGATATTGGTGAAGTTCCCGATACTATTTCAATAGAAAATTCAACATCTCTGATAGGTGGCAACCCCGGTAATTCTTCAAGAAACACATCCGGATATTCACAGACAACTGGCACTGATTCAATCTTTGATTCAGACACTTTTGTATCCAAAATATAAGCAAGATAAGCTTCACAACCTTTTCTCACACATCTCTGAGATGACATAGACGAAATCACAACAGGCAATTCATTCGATTCATTTGATTCAATCCGAAGAATTTCATTATTCTGACACTTCAATTCTATAATCTTTCGTCTACAATTCACAACAGCCTCATGTATAGTCAACCAGTCCATACCCAGAATCACATCAAACTCATCGAACGGTAGAAGCATCAAGTCAGCCAGAAAACAGTAACCCTGAGTCATCAAAGGACAATTCTTACAAATCTTATCAACTAAAACAGACTTGCCTAAGGGATTCGATACTTTAATTACAAACTCTGTAGACTCAACATGTAAACTCTTTTTAAACACTAAATTCATACAGATATATGAATGGGTTGATCCGGGATCTATCAACGCTATTATATCAGTATCAAAAAGAGAAAAAGTACCGGTAATAACATCTGGCGATGATGCCTCCTCTCGTGCACGAATAGCATAAGCTCGGGCAGGTACTCGTGCTTTAGATCTCACAACAGAATCTCTCATAGCACCTCTACCACTGGATACATTTCCCGTATTTCTCGGTGGTCTCCCTCTCGCAGTCGTATTACTCGATCTTACATTCTGAATTTTTTCTTTTTCAGATAAATTTGGGCAGTTTCGAATAAAGTGATCCTGCGAGCCACATTTAAAGCAAGCTTTAATACTCTTATTCCAGCATTCACCAAAATGTCTTCTCCCGCACTGTTGACACTCGGGTTTGTTATTTCTTACACTGCCAATACTTGAGACGGATGTAGCTTGACCTTTAGGCTTCACTGTTTGATTTCCACGATCTCTATTCTGATATCCCACTGATGCATTAGATCTACTGTACGAATCTCAGAATTTCTTTGATGAAGGATGAGAAGGTTTATTCATCGGTCTTTTCCTCGAATCTCTAGCCTCCAAATCATCTTTCTTCTTTTCTCGGCTAAAGTCTTCAGCTTTGCAAGCCCGATCAACTAACACACCAAATTCTTTCAAATCTAGAATCCCAACCAGAAGTTTAATGTCTTCGTTCAGCCCATCAACAAACTGCTTGCACATTATCTCTTCGGTAGAAACATATTCCCGAGCATACTTGCTCAACCGTACAAATTCTCTTTCATATTCAGTTACGGTCATACGGCCTTGTTTAAACTCTAGAAATTCTTTATGCTTTTGATCAAGGAATCGTTGACTGATGTTGTAACACCCCTTACCCGTGTCCGACACCGGAATAGGGTACGAGGTATTACCGAACTTAACGGACTTTAACATACATTACCGGGCCATAACTTTTCATTCATATTTAAGAACCCTTCACTTGTACTCATAATGTCCCTATTATATGTCTACTAGACCCGAAACATACATATAGATTGGTTCGGGACTGAACCGGAAACTTACAAACATTTAGAAAATTTTTACTCAAAACAGGGCCACACGCCCGTGTGAGAGAAGTGACACGCCCGTGTGGCATATCACACGCCCGTGCTTCAGGCCGTGTCCAAAATAAGGGACATTCTGTTTATGATGTCAGTAGACCCTTAGGGGCACACGGCCAAGCCACACGCCCGTGTGCTGGCCCGTGTGACGAATTAAATTTTTCGCAAAATTAGATGCAGGGGACACATGGCCATGCTACTCGCCCATGGGGTAGACCATGTGTCACACACGGTCTAGACACACGCCCGTGTGTCTACCCGTGTGGACAAATGCAAGGCTATCTACCAAGCCATTTGCCACCCTGAAAAATAACCACACTTATACTATTTCTAGCAACACATAACATAACAATAATGCACCTCAAATATTCACAATCAAGACATCCACACCTTGAATTCCACTACATTCATCATGCACATACTTCATACTTTACTCACTCAATTGCATAAACTTGCACTTCATGAATTTCATCATCATTGAATAGATATAACTTAACTAGTTTTGGCCGATTCCAAAGGCCATTTACAAAATGAATTGAGTAACATTAATAGCCAACACATTGGCTAACCAATATGACATATAACAAAATGACCAAGTTCCTATACATGCCACACCCAAAATAATCAATTTTACTATACCAAAAGAATAGTTTGATAGTGTGAACCGAGCTCCGACGTTCTACAATCCCCGAGCTAGCTTGGTGATACTACAAGAAAAGGGAAAAGAGAGGGGGTAAGCATAAAGCTTAGTAAGTTTTCATGAAATAAATAGCAACATAAAGGCTTATGATAACACCCATACATTACATCGAGTAATAACCCAAATTCTCAAGTACATTGACATAACTTACTCATGCTTACTCTTACCGATCTCATATCACATATCGAACTCATTTCTCGTAAATTACTCATATGTACCTGTGTCACTTCATCACATAACTTTATCACTCTTACATCTTGAACATAGACTTAGCTCTTTATCCCATTGAACCATTTGGAATATTGAAGGATACTCAAACTCGTCATACTCGTAATAAAATGCCAATGCCATATCCCAGATATGGTCTTACATGGGATTACATCTTGATGCCGATGCCATATCCCAGATATGGTCTTATACGGGATGTCTTATTGATGTCGATGCCATATCCCAGATATGGTCTTATACGAGATCGTATATTGATGCCATGTCCCAGACATGGTCTTACACGATTTCATACTGAAGCCAGGTCCCAGACGTGGTCTTACACGGGATTACTACTCGATGCCGATGCCATATCCCAGATATGGTCTTATACGGGATCTCTTTTCGGTGCTGAGGCCATGTCCCAGACATGGTCTTATACGGGACCTCCTTAATCTCTTGTCGTGACAATGGTATCCTTTCTATTCCTAAGGTTCAACTGGGACTTTCACATAATATAATTTCATCATACTTTCATTGAGACCTCATTAATCAATTTCATAAAGATAATATACATTTCTCATGATATCATGCATTTTAAAACATAATAACATTATGTTGACTTATTACACACAAACTTACCTTGGTACCAAAATATGTATAGTTGTTCGATTTAGTCTACCACCTTGTTCTTTCCTTGGTTTCGGTCCGAACTTCGTGTTTCTTGATCTATAATGACAAGTTCACTTATTTAACGATCACATTGACTAAAATAACTCATGAATCATACTTTGGAAAAAATACGATTTTGCCCTATACTTTCACATATTTATAAAATGGTCCCTAGGCTCGTATAATGAAATACACTCATTTCTTTGGTTACCCAAGCCTAGCCGAACCTACCTTAAGCTTATAGTAGCTCATATTTTCCTTCAAAACTGATTTTTACTACACATTTTATCACTTTTACAATTAGGTCCTTTTTATGAATTTTCCATGAAAATCACTTAGAAAAGGATGTTTATCATACATCAAACTTTCATATTCCTCCATTAAACATCAAAATACATGTATGTCATACATGGGTAATTTTTTTGAACATGAACCCTAGCTTAAAATATAGATAGAAATAGCTAAATCGAGCTACGAGGATCTCAAAAATACGAAGAACATGAAAAATGGGGCTAAGAGGTACTTACAATCAAGCTTGAAAGATGACAAAACCCTAGCTATGGTGAGCTTGAAATTTTCGGCCAAGGTTGAAGAAGATGGACACAATTTTTGACTTGTTTTCCCCTTTTATTAACTTATTAACCAAATGACCAAAATGCCTTTAAGGCCTCTTTCTTGAGATTTTTCCTTCCCATGTCTATTTTTGTCCATCATAAGATATAATGGTCTAATTGCTAAATAAGGACCTCTAATAAATTTTCTAATGCTATCTCATACTTTAATCTTCTAGAATCTCATATTTTTCAATCTTTGCAATTTAGTCCTAATGAATAAATTAATCACTAAATAATAAAATTTCTTCATGAAATTTTCACATAAGCATGCAAACATGTCATAGACCACACAAAAGTCATAAAACACATGTCTATACTTCAGATTTGTGGTCTTGCAACCACTATTCTGACTAGGCCCTAAATCGGGCTGTTACAGATGTATTTCTTTTGAAACTCCGACTGAAAGAACTCCCAGGTCACTCGCTCTCTCGGCACTACCGACACTAAAGTATTCCACCATTGATACGCAGAGTCTCTCAGAAGAGAAATAGCACACTTTAAGCATTCAGCTGGCGTACACGAAAGTTCATCAAACACTCGGATAGTATTTTCAAGCCAAAACTCGACTCTCACAGGGTCATCATCAACATTAGCTCTGAACTCTTCTGCCCCGTGTTTACGAATCTTATCAACTGGAGGCTTGTTCAATCTTAAAAGGTCAACTCCTTGAGGAGCTACGGTTACAGGTTGGGGAACAGGAGGGGGTGAAGGTTGTTGAGCAGTTGGGTTCGTTCGAATATATTGAGTGAACCACTCGTTCATCATTTGGAAGAAGGCTTCTTTAGCCTCTCCTCCCTGGCTACCCGTTACAGGTCTAGATTCAGACGGCGCTATCCCTTGCGCGGGAGCAGGCGCATTACTCTCAACCTCATCAACTATCGCTCGATTGGGATCCATTTGCTATATAAAAACACATTTTCAAATGTTAGGAGTCATCACACTATCACAGTTTATATATGGCATGTATAGCTAGACTCTCACACAAGCTACGTTAGTCCTAGAATCGACTAAATCGTAGCTCTGATACCAATAAATGTAACACCCCTCACCCGTATTCAATGTCAAAATAGAGTTACAGAGTATTACCGAACTTACAACACTTTAAAACACATATTTCATATACAATTTATCATTTCAAATACAATTCAATCACAAACAATGATAGTGTCCCTTAAACGAGCCTACGAGGCCTTAAACATGCTTTAGAAATGTTTCAAGACTAAATCGATAACTCGGGAATTTTTTTGTGAAACTTAGAAAATTTTGCTTCAAATAGGGGACACACGCCCGTGTGGCCAGGCTGTGTGTCTCACACGCCACCAGACACGCCCGTGTCATAGGCCATGTGAAAACAGGGGGTACATACTGACTTGGGTCACACAACCAACCACACGCCCGTGTGTCTAGCCCGTGTGCCCTTCGAAGTGGCCACACACGCCTGTGTGCCAGGCCGTGTGCTAGGTCATGCCAAAACTATAGGGTATATTGACTTATACAACACGGCCAAGTCACACGTTCGTGTGCTAGGCCGTGTGCCAATTAGGGGGTATACTAACTTGTGCCACACAGCCAATCACACACTCGTGTGTGAGGCCGTGTGAAGCATACTGACTTCATTTCAATTTCCACACCAGGGGACACACGGCCGTGTATCATGACCGTGTGTCACACACGGCTGAGACACACGCCCGTGTCTTTGCTCGTGTGGACAAAAATAGGCTATTTGCCTATCCATTTTGCCACCCACTTTGCACATACCTAATGTAGTAGCCCAATTTTGGGGCTAGTCATAATAGTGGTTTCAGAACTACTAATCCGAGGTTGGAAAAATTAGTTTTAATATTATTTTATGTGTTATAGCATGATTATATGAATGCATTAAAATTTTGGTGCATTAATTTTAGCGATTGCATGTTTAATTGCGAAAAAAGACTAAATCGCATAAAGTGCGAAAGTGTTGTTCTACAAGCTAAAGGTGTCTAATAGCTATAGAATATTAAATTGGAGGTTCTTAATGTACAATTAGACCCTTAGGAAAGGGTTGGCCGGCCATAGGGGACAAGAAATGTCAAAATTGGTCAAAGTAGGTGAATTAGGTGACTAAATTAAAGGAAATAAATAAAATAAAGAGAAAGATGATATCACCTTTTTCATTCATCTTCTTCCACCGAAAATATCAGCCAAGGAGGGGTTTTGGAAGCCTAAAATTTTCAGCAACTTCTCACTCTTGAAAGTAAGTGATTTTGGTGGTATTTCTTGATAATTTTTGTACTTTTGGGACCCTTGTAGCATAATCTAGCTAATGAGGAGACTATTTTGCAAAATGGTTAAGAGTATAGGGTTTTTCCATGTGATAATTTATGTTGTTTGCTGAATTTTTATGGAAGAAAATGAATCTTAGTTGTTAAATAAACAACTTTTGTGAAAAGGGTTTCCATGAAAACCCCTAAAAGGACTTTTTTGTAAAGGCTGTAAATAGGTGGTGAATGTGTGAAATAATTGGTATTGTGAGTTTCTATAAGAGTAGTAAATGTTCAGCTAGGCTTGTTAAAGGAGGAAATTTGATTAGAATCGATGTTTGAAAAAGATTAGGGGCAAAATTGTAATTTTAAAAAAGATTAGGGGAAAAATCATAATTTTTGCCAAAGTATGATTCATGAGTTATTTTAATCAATGTGATCATTAAATAAGTGAAATTGTTAGTTTAGATCAAGAAACACGAAGTTCAGACCAACCAAGGAAAGAACAAAATTGTGGACTAAATCGAACAACTATACATATTTTGGTATCGAGGTAAGTTTGTGTGAAATTAAAGCTACATAATGCTATTAAGTTTTTAATTGCTCGATATCATGAGAATGTATATTATTTCTATGAAATTGATTAATGATGCCTTGATGAAAGTATAATGAAATTATGTAAAGTTGAAGTCCTGGTTGAACATTAGGAATAGCAAGGATACCGTTTTCACAACATGAGATAAAGAAGGTCCCGTATAAGACCATGTCTGGGACATGGCCTCGGCACCGAAGGGAGATCTCGTGTAAGACCATGTTTGGGACATGGCATCAACATCGATATACGATCTCGTATAAGACCATATCTGGGATATGGCATCGACATCGAGATATGAAATCCCGTGTAAGACTATATCTGGGATATGACATTGGCATCGAGATATGATCCCATGTAAGACCATATCTGGGATATGGCATTGGCATCGTATTACATGTATGATGAGATTGAGTATCCTTCGATATTCCAAGTAGTTCAAGGGGTAAAGAACTAAGTTTATGTTAAAGATAGCAAAGAGCTAAGTCAATGTTCAAGAGAATAAAAGTGCTAAAGTTATGTGATGAAGTGATATAGGTACCCATGAGTAACTTACGAGTAATGAATGCAAAATGTGATATGTGATTTGGTAAGAGTAAGCATGAGTAAGTTATGTTGATGTGTTTGAAAACTTGTGTATTATTTAGTGTGATGAATGGATGTTATCATGAACCTTTATGTTGCTATCTATTTCATGCAAACTTACTAAGCTTTATGCTTACCCCTCTCTTTTCCCTAATCCTTGTAGTATCGCCAAGCTAGCTCAGGAATTGAAGGAAGTCGGAGTTCGATTCACACTATCAACTATTCTTTTGGTATAGTAAAGTTGATTAATTTCGGGGATGACATGTATAGGAACTTGGTTATTTTGTGATATGTCATATTTGTTAGCCAATGTATTGGCTATTAATGTTACTCATTCATTTTGTAAATGGACATTGGAATTGGCCAATACTTGTTAAGTTTTTATATAATCAATGATGATGAAATTCATGAAATACAAATTGTGCAATTGAATGAGTTATGAATGAAGTATGTGCATGATGAAGTAGGTTGACGATATGGTATGGATGTTTTGTTTTTAGATACTAAAGGTGCCATATTGTCATGTTGTGTGCTGCATTGAAATGGTATAAGTGTGGTTGCTTTTAGGGTGACAATTGGCTTGGTAGATAGCCTTATAGTGGTCCACACGGGTAGGCACATGGGCGTGTGTCTAGGCCGTGTGTGACACACGGTCAGCCCCATGGGCGTGTGCCCAGGCCGTGTGAAGACTGCACCTGAATTTAGGAATTTAATTCGCCACACGGTCTAAGGACACGGGCGTGTGCCTTGGCCATGTGACTTTAATAGGTTGATGATGTCAGAAATAGAATGTCAAGGTTTTTGCACACGGGCTAAGACACGGGCGTGTCTAAGCCGTGTGATGGACACGAGCTATGGACATGGGCGTGTGTCTGGCCGTATGAAAACCCCTGTAGGTTCGAAATGAAAAATAAAATCCACACGGACTAGGGACATGGGCATGTGTGACCACACGGTCTGCCCACACGGGCGTGTTTCTCACCACACGGGCATGGGGCCCTGTTTTAAGCAAAAATTTTCTAAGTGTTCAAAAGTTTCCGGTTTAGTCCCGAACCATTTCGTATGGATGTTTAGGGTCTCATGGACCTATAATAGGGACGTTACGATCTCGAATGAGAAGTTTTAAGTCAAAATGAAATTGTATGTCTCGATGTTGCATGTTTGAACAGGTTAAGTACGGTAATGCCTCATACCCGGTTCTGGCGTCGGATACGGGTAAGGGGTGTTACACCTAAACCAACTCAAATAGTACCAAATCATAGCATAATTAGCATTCAATTCAGCCACATTCAAGACTAATCCATACCATTTTCAATACCAACATTAAACACGCTTATAACTCAAGTTTAACTCAACCAAAACCTACTCAAAAACATATACCAATCAACTAGTTTAACCATTACCTTACATACCCCATTTTTGTACCAATTCACTAGCAAAATACCAATTCCACAAACTTCATAATATGGCCATTCACATATCCATCCAAAGAACTCAAATATCAACATATATGCACATATAAGAACATAACTAAATTCACCAAATTAAGCTAACTCTCATGGCTATATTTACAACTCAAAATATAGACATTTACAAACCAATTCATTTGGCCAAAGTCATTACCAAAACATAATAAACATGACTCAAATACCTATACATGTCATATACTTAAACATAGTTTCAAAAGTACCAAAGAGTCAGTGGATAGTGCGATGAGGTCTCCGACGATCCCCGAATCTGAGCTAGCTTTGAAATCACTATAAAACATGGAAAAACAACAAAGTAAGCTATATAGCTTAGTAAGCTCGTATGTTAACAATAAGCAACTATCATCATTCATTAATCATTCATATAATAGAAAACAATGTACAACAAAACTATTAAATCTCAAGTCATCAATGACCATTCATATAACTTACCAAGAAACTCATCAATTTCTTAGTTTTCAATACTCAATTTATTTCCGTACGTACCTGTGCCATTTCGTACCAATCTCATACTCAATCACATCCTTCTTTTACCCGTTGAACCATTCGGAATAGAAGTCGGATACTCAAGGTCTCGCTCGATAAGTACCTATACCATGGCCTGTAGCCAAATCAAGGTAACTTATCCGAAATTCTGATATCATGGCCCGAAGCCAAATTACCCGATATGCATGGCCCAAAGCCAAATCGGTTCATCTCGCACACGTAGTGCTAAATCATGGCCCGAAGCCAACTCAAGTATACCTAATGACATGTCACTAGCATCCTAAACTATTCCTAAGGTTCAATCGGATTTCAACTGTCGAATCTTCATTGAATCATTTCTGAACTCATCCGTAATAACATAATCACAATTCATGCTATATCAAAGCATATAAAATACATTAGAAATGAATTTATAACATACGAACTTACCTCAGATGTTAAAACAACAAATCGAGTCGATTAGTCGATAACTTTCGTTTTCCCCGATCTAGATCTGAATTCTGCTTTTCTTGATCTAAATGTATTCAAAATTAACTTATTCAATCATCTATTCATTCAATTTAGTCCAAAACATACTTTAAAACACATTTACACTTTTGCCCCACATATTTCACATTTTTCACAATTTAGTCCTTATTGCATAAAATCACAAATTAGTGTAATTCCAATTATACCCATGCTTGCCGAATTACTATTATGCCCATTTCACATTTTAATCACAAAGTTTCAACATTTCTCAATTTAGCCCCTAATTTGCATTTTCACTAAAAATCACTTAACAAAACTTGTAATACTCATAACAAATATTCATAATCTATTATCAAACATCAAAACTCATACACATTCATAAATGGCATCATTCAAAATCTAACAGTTTTGCAAATTAGTCACTGGGCTAGTTAGTACTAGCTGCAACGATCTCAAAAACACAAAAATCATTAAAAACGGGACAAAGATCACTTACCAAATTAACCTCAAAGTGACCGAACCCTAAATTCATAACAACGACTTCTTTTCTTTGAGTATTCGATTGATGATGAAGAAAATAAAAAGATGATATGAAATTTTATCACATTTAATTATGCTTTATTAACTAAATTACAAAATTAACCTTATTCATAAATCATTAAAAACATCCATTCTATGCCCATAAATGTCCACTCATACTATTAATGGTCTAATTACAACATAAGGACCTCCTCTTTTAAGTTCCATTGCTATTAGGCACTTTTAGCTAATAGAACATCAATTTTGCACGTTACGCAATTTAGTCCTTTTTCTCAAATTGACTATTTAAACGATAAAATTTCTTCACGAAACTTTCACACATACATGCTATCATACTGTAAACACTTAAAATAATTTTTCAACCTTGGATTTGTGGTCTCGAAACCACTGTTCCGATTTGACTAAAAACGGGCTGTTATAGTTGCCTATAAGGTCGTAACTTTAAGTACACAATATCCCCTACCCCAAATTTCCTCTTACTATTTTTATCAGACATAGTCTTCATTGAAACACCCCATACCTGACCCAACCATCGGGTTCGAGTTATGAAATTTCATGACCATTATCAGTGAATCTAACTTTACATAAACATCATATAATCATTCATACACACAGTTTATTATAATCGCATTCTTATTATGCTACATAGTTGCTTCCAGGTCCCATACAAGCTTACGAAGGCTCTTTTGCCAACTCAAGCATGAATGGGGGCCAAATTGTGAAGTTTTCAAAGTTTCAAATCGACGTCGTGGCATCGTCAAATAGTGAGTCACGTCGCAACGTCACTTACTAGCGACCCATGTTGTGACGTTGGAGTCTCGAGGTCAAGACATTGCCCCTATTTTACCAACTTAACACTTTGGTACTTATTCATTTGCTTCCACACCAAAAACAAAATGATTTCATTTAACCTTTCACAAGTATAATGTTATTAAACCATGTCAATCTAAAACAATTCAAGCATTATGTAACAACCCAAACCCGGCCCAAACACTATGGCCGAATCCGAGTTGCTACAGTGGAAAAGATTGTTGGAAAACCTTACTTAGAATTTATTTAAAAGTTAATTCAACCAAGTTATTATAGAATATCGAGTGTGCCCGATGGCACTATGAAAACATTTTCGTGTTAATTTGGGAAAACATGTGACTTTAATTTAATATTGGTAATCATAGTTTAAAGCAATTATTCGACATATGAAGAATAACAAAACAAAAATAAAATAAAATAAAATATCAGGAGGCCTTATTACATCCAACAAACTAAAAACCGGAAATAAAAGTTATCATAACTAAAATTAAAGTTCATTTAATTTAAATCCACCGCATGGCCACCTCGAGTCCAACCGGCTCCTCAACCGCCATCTACGAGTCACCTGAAAAATGTTAGAGGAGAAGGTGAGTCACCAAGACTCAGTATGTAACCCTTCCCCCCGTTTTAAAGACATTTCCATACACAACATATAACAGTTAATATGCGAGAATATTATGTGCCCCCAACCTAGCCAACCAAACGCCCTTTGTCTACCCATTGTGGTACCAAACCATTGGTGGTGCCAAACCACCGTGACATATAGTCACGATGTGTTACTAAAAACAACGGTGTCCAGTAGAGACACGAATCGATTGATGGGGCCAACCCATCGTGTGATACCAAATCACGGCGAGACGATCCCATATCTCAAGTGGGGCCAACCCACGGTGGTGTTAACCACGAGGGACGAGTCGCTATGAGGTACCAAACCTGCGGAGGTACCAAACCTCGGTGACCGTAGTCACGGTGTGTTACCAAAACATCGGTGCCCGCGTCGACACATATAATACACCGCCCTCCACTCATTAATCCCACATCAGTCACATATGTACATGTTTCATGTCATCACATACTTAAATCTCATGTATCAATACATCATGCTTCCCAAAAGCATTAATAACACATTCATATTAACAGGTACTTACCTGAATCACCACTCATACCGTTATGGTATTAATCCGATGCTACACAAATCAAAGTTAGCATACATAGCACTCAGCACATTTAAATAGTTATACGTGTGTATGTACACACCTGTCACCACTGAATCGTCTAAATCCCAAGAAGAGAAGTCGGCCACCCTAGATCTACTTGTCCCTATATTCGGCCAACTATCAAAGTTAGTGAAATGGCCACTCGGCCAAACCAAATAGTTTAAAAGGGTTCTCTTTTTGAACCCGAATCCTCACCTGAATGTCTTGAGTACTAGCCCTTTGTTTCACCACCCTATAATCGGCACTTGACCAAGTTAGTAGCTTTCGGCTTAAACGAATAGTAAATAAATATAGATCCTTACCAAAGTCACTTGACAGGGAATGGGCTTGGATCGTATACCTTAAGATCTCGGCACCTAAACAGAATCGATTCCATCACTGATTAGCCAACGAAATAATTCGGCTTTTCCTTTTAATCAAGTCGACAGAGAGAAGGGGTATGGGAGAGGAGTTTCGACATACTTACCCTTGCTTTTGATATTCGGCCCAAGATACACCAAATGGGAAAAAGGAAAATCGGCACACCAAGGGAGAGGATTCGGCTTGAGTTGGAAGAAGAAGAGAATGAAGAAAGATATGGAATGAAGGTTTCGGCTAAGGATGTTGAGAGAAAGAAAATAGATGGGAGGGTTGAGACTTTCGGCAACTTGCTAAGATGGAAAAAAAACCGAAACAAGTGATAGATTGATGCTTTTATAAGCATTCGACACCCCCCCAGCACCTTGCCGTCCACTCCCCTCCTACCAAGGAGTTCAAATTCGGCCAACACCTAAAAATCCTCTTGGCCACTTATTTTAATTTAATTCAAATAATTTTGAATTAATCCCCAATTAATCACTCAAAAATCCCCTATTAATCCAATTAATATCCTTATTATCTCCAGATTTAAGCAAATTAAAACCAATTTAAAGTGCTCATATTATCCCTTAATAATAATAATTAATAAAAGAGTTTAAACTGAGGGAAAACTCCCTCCCTTGTGCCGTCCCACTAATGAGCAAAAGAGGGATTTCCGTGACTCGAACACAAGCTCCCTTGTTCCCCCCTTGTGGCGTCATCTCTAGCCCTTAAGTGACCTTCTTTTGCCACTTTTCCAAGCTGATTTTTGTGTCAAATTATCCATATTTATTCTTATAACACCCTCCTGCTAAGGCTCCTTGCCTTTTAAGCCTATAAATAATATTTTCTACCAAACCGAGCCTACTCAAAGCCTTTAACTAAGCCCTATTATTCCTTAAATAATATCATAGTGATTCAACATAAGAAAAAATAATTTAATTCCAAATAGCCCCATTTTTGGGAGGTTACAGTTCTACCCCCTTAAAATAAATTTCGTCCTCGAAATTACCTAGCTAAAACAGATGGGGGTATTCTTTGCCGTATCACATCCTCGATTCCCACGTAGCTTCTTCCACACCATGGTTCCGCCAAAGCACTTTCACTAAGGGCACGCGACTTTCTACGTAGAACCTTCACATCTCGATCTAAGATCCGAACCGGTTCTTCTTCAAAAGATAAATCCGAGTTCACCTCAATCTCTCGCGCTCTTGGCACAGCGTGCGAAGGATCTCGACCGACATCTTGTCTCGGCATCGATACATGAAATACGTCATGGATCTCGATTCGATTCTGCCGGTGACTCTAGTTGATAAGCTACCGGTCCTACTCGCTTTTAAAGCGTATATGGCCCGATGAACCTTGGGCTTAGCTTCCCTTTTCGCCCAAATCTCAACACCTTTTTCCAAGGCGACACTTTCAGAAAGACCTTGTCCCCACAAGATACTCCATTTCCTTGCGTTTGAGATCGGCATAAGACTTACGCCTATCTCGATGCTTCCACGAGACGAGACCGAATCACCTTGACCTTGTCTTGGTCTCTCTGTTACCATTCCGGACCAGAACTTGTCGTTCCCCAACTCCGCCCAACATGTAGGAGTACGGCATTTCGTCCATATAGGGCTTCATATGGAGCCATCTCGAATACTCGCTGATAACTATTGTTATAAGCGAATTCCGCTAATGGTAGGTACTCTTCCCAACTACCACTAAAATCCAAGACACAACCTCTTAACATGTCTTCTAAGATCTCAGTATCACCCTTTCCGATCGTCCGTCGATTGATCGTGGGTGGAAAGCCAAATCTTGAAATCTAACCAGTGTACCCAAAGCTTGATGCAACGCTTTCGGAACCTTGGCGTGAATCGGGATCCCTATCCGAGATAATCGATCTTGGCACACCATGCAACCTCACTATTTCACCCACATACAACTTCGCCAGCTTCCGGGTGAGTAATCCATTCTCACCGGCATGAAGTGAGTGATTTAGTCGAGGCGATCCACAATTACCCAAGCGCATCCTTCTTGTTGGGCGTAAGGGTAGCCCACTAACGAAATCCATGGTGATCCTCTCCCATTTCCATTGAGGATCTTTATCGGTTGAAGTAGTCCCGATGGTAAGCGATGTTCAGCCCTTAACTCTTGGCATGTCGGACACTTTCCTACGAACTCGGTTATCTCACGCTTCAACCCCGCCACGTAACTGTTTTCGCAAATCTCCATACATCTTGCTTCCTCCCGGATGCATAGCATATGGGCTGCTATGTGCATCATGGAGAATTTTCCGCCTCAACTCTTCATCTTTCGGCATGCATGCTCGCCCTTGAAAACATAGCACCCCATCACTAGACAGACTGTACCCTTCCAAACCACCATCCCGAACTTGTACCCTCTTAGCGTTCAAGCCTTCATCCATTGATCGCTTTTCCTTAATCTCCTCAATCCATGTTGGCTTAACTCGGAGTTCCGCCAAAAGACTCCCATCATCATATAGACTCAACCGAGCGAACATTGCTCTTAAGTCCGTCACAACCTTAGGCTCAATGCGTCGGCTACCACATTAGCTTTACCGGATGGTACTCGATTGAACAATCGTAGTCCTTTAGTAGTTCAATCCACCGACGCTGTCTCGATTCGAGATCATACGAGTCGGAAGATACCTCAAGCTTTTGTGATCCGTGTAGACTATCGACTTCTCCCCATGCTGGCTGTAATGTCTCCATATCTTGAGCAAAGACGCATCGCCGCTAACTCCAAGTCGTGCGTTGGGTAGTTAACCTCATGCGGTCTTAACTAACGAGATGCATAGGCTACTACCTTCCCATCTGCATCAACACACATCCCAAACCGGTGTGAGATGCATCACAATAGATCGTGAATAACTTTCCGCTTGAGTTGTACCAAAACCGAGCTTAGTCAAAATTTTCCTTAGCTTATCAAAGCTTCCTTGTCGCTTCTCCGTCCATACAAATGGAACACCTTTCCTTAGTAACTTAGTTAACGGTATTGCTATTAGAGAGAATCCTTCCACGAATCTCCGATAGTACCTGCTAAACCAGAAAACTTCGTATTTCACCACCGACCTAGGTGGTTTCCAATCCAATCTTTGCTTCAATCTTGCGGGGTCTACTCTAATTCCTTTGGTGATACTACATGACCTAAGAAAGCCACCTCCTAAGCCAAAATTTGCACTTACTTAATTTGGCGTATAATCGCTTTTCCCTCAACACTTGTAGGACTACTCGCAAATGCTTGTCATGCTCCTCCTCCGTCCTCGAGTAAACCAATATGTCGTCGATGAACACCACGACGAATTGGTCCAAATCATTGTTGAAATACCCTATTCATTAAGTCCATAAATGCCGCGGTGCATTGGTCAACCGAATGGCATCACTAAGAACTCGTAATGCCCATACCGAGTTGAAATGCCGTTTTGTGAACATCATCCTCCTTCACCCTTAATTGATGATAACCTGATCTAAGGTCAATCTTTGAGAATACCGACGCACCCTTCAGTTGGTCAAACAAGTCATCGATCCGAGGCAACGGGTACTTGTTTTTGATCATTAACTTGTTTAACTAACGGTGAGTCGATGCACATCCGCATAGAACCGTCCTTCTTTTTGACAAACAACACAGTGCTCCCACGGAGATATACTTGGTCGAATAAACCCTCTATCCAAGAGCTCCCGAATTTGAGCCTTTAGCTCCACCAATTCCTTTGGTGCCATTCGGTATGGTGCTATAGACACAGGTGCCGTTCCAGGTAGCAAGTCTATACCGAATTCGACTTCCCGATCTGGAGGCAGACCCGGAAGCTCTTCTGGGAACACATCAGCAAATTCCCCAACCGTTCGGACCTTTCCAACCATCGACCTTTAGCTTCCAAAGCACGATTTGAACCAAATACGCCTCACAACCCTTCTTGACCATCTTTTCACCTTCAAGGCGGACACTACATTGGATAGGTAATTCCTTCTATCCCCTATCATAACCACTTCATCACCTTCACCATCTTAAGAACCATGCGCTTAGCCGCGCAATCCAAATTCGCTTGATACTTAACCAGCTAGTCCATTCCAAGGATCAAATCGAACTCCCAAATGGTAGTTCCATCGGATCACCACAAATACTACCCCTTGAAGTTCTAGGGTGCGCCTCTATAAAGTTTGTCTACCACTACAGAGTGACCTAAAGGGCTAACTACAGTCATCTCCCTAGAAGCAGTTTCAGAGTTTAGGTCCATAGTTCCTACCGCACTACTAGCAATGTACGAGTGCGTCGAACCCACATCAATTAATGCAACATAAGGAAGATCAAAAATTAGAAAAGTACCGGTTATGACATCCGGTGCGTCACCTTCCTCGCGACACCTCGCTGCGTAAACTAAGCCAGGCTGCCTAGCCTCGGTGTTGCCTGAACCTCTACCCTGAGTTCCACGACCTCGGTTAGGACCGTTGTTTCCTCTGCCATTACCACGACCCCTCTGTGGTCCCACATTTCTATCCCGAGCACGATTACGCCCTCTCCGGCTGGTTCTTAGCTAGTTTAGGGGACAATCTCGACACGATGCTCCAAAGACCCACACTCAAAACATCCTCTATCACCGGTCCAACAACCTCCCCAATGGGTCTTTCCACAGCGGTTGGTTACACCGAGTCGGCCTCACGATTAGTAGTCGTGGGCCTTGCCGCTTTGATTTGGCCCACTTGGCCTAGCCTTTTTCTCGAACACCACCGCTTGATTCATTGACCCAAATCCTCTCTTACGATTATTCCTACTATAACTTTGCCTCACAGCCTCCTTGATCCCTTCGGCTACCTTAGCCTTTTCCACTAGAGATGAGAACTCACGAACCTGCTGCGGGGCAATCAGTAACCTCAAATCATCTCGGAGTCCGTCCTCAAAGCGGACACAGCGCTCATGCTCAGTAGACACGATGCCTCTAGCATACCTACTCAGCCTTAAAAACTCTGCCTCATATTCCGACACTGACTTAGTTCCTTGCACTAATCCCAGAAAAGCCTTTCTCTGCTGGCGTTTGTGTAAATTGGTACCCACATACTTCTTCTGATAGGTGGTTTTGAAATACTCCCAAGTCAGATCATCTGCTGTAGCCCCGTCTCGAACCGTAAGCCACCACTGATACGCTTCATCCTTTAGGAGCGACACTGCCCCTTTCAGCTTTTCTTCCTCAGTCAGGTCAAGATCATCCATGATCCTTTCAGTTGACTCTAGCCAAGATTCTCACCAGACTGGGTGCCACTCGACACACCGGAATACCTCCGCTCCGTTAGATCGGAGTCGCTCGGGGAGATTTCCGAGCTCTGAAATTTCCACCAGCCCGACCACCATCTCCAAGACTCGCAAAGCGACTTGCGATACCGCCTCACTGCCGGCCCGATCCGGCTCCTCGGCTCTAAAAGTAGGAGGTGGTGGTGGCAAAGTGGTACCTCATTTTGTAACCTTGTCCCGACTGACGGGTTCAGACACTGTCATCCTACCCCTACCGCGTCCACGTCCTCTAGAACTCATTCTATCTACCGCGCTTTTAATCTGATTAAGAAAAATTTTATGCGTTAGCATTTGTTCCACTTTCTTATTCACGAAGAAATTTTATGGATAGAGTTTTAATCAGAGATTCTTTCGAGCAAACAAGGTTTCAGGTTCCTATCCTAGTTCGCACAAAGAAGTTCATGCATCCATTACTTAATACTTTCCATACCTATTCGCTCATCGGACATTTCTGCCCATTTCTAACCTGTGGGTATTTTCGTCTTTTCCCTCTGGGGTATTTTCGTAATTTTCCAGAACCAAAATATTTGCTGGTGATTTCCAAAGCTAAGTTGTTGAATATTTGTAAAATAGTTGAAATTTTTGAGCAAAACCATTGAACTGATATTTTATGAACCGAGGGCATTTTAGTAATTTTACCCCCTAAGGGCATTTCTGTAATTTTCCATAATCAAGTTTTTCGAGAAAAACGTTGTAAAAATAATGTTCTCAGATTTGAAAAAAGTTATTGCACAAGTTTTGAAACATTAGGGTTTGTTGTTTCATTCTTTTTTGAAAACATGGCTAATTCCCTTTTCGGGTTTTAATCATTGTGTTTAGCCTATGACCGAGCCCTCCTAGTCAGGGTGAACCAAAGCTACGCACCAGGCAGAATTCGAGTGAAGAGGAGGTGGGTCACGCGGACCGCTTAAATACCAAGCTCTCACCGAACCTTTCTAGACATGCGCACAGAGGTTACCACACCACTGAGCCCTCTGAGTTAGGGTGAACCGAAGCTACGCACGGGTAGGATACTGCGAAGAGGAGGTGAGTCACGAGGCGCTTAAATACCTGTGCTCTTCCGGATCCAATCCTAGACATGCGTCATGTGGGTTACCACACACCCTAGCTCATTGACTAAGTCATAGGTTGGTTTAGTTCCTTAAGTCTTATGCTTCGTTTGTGTGTTTGAGTAGCCTAATCCTAGGGTTCAAGTTCCTATAAGTCTATCTACGTTCCATGCTTCCTACCCTTCTACAGAATATAATTCACAAAGAGGTTTCGATGTACTTACAGGCGGATCGGTGCAGGAGACTCGGGCCATCTTTGTTCAAAACCAAAAATCATTCCATAAGGCCTACCAAAACATTTTTGGGCCTGGGCCCCACAAAGAGCTTTGAACCAGGGCTCGATACCAATTTTGTAACAACCCAAACCCGGCCCAAACACTATGGCGAAACTGAGTTGCTCTGATGGAAAAGATTGTTGGAAAACCTTACTTAGAATTTATTTAAAAGTTAATTCAACCAAGTTATTATAGAATATCGAGTGTGCCCGATGGCACTATGAAAACATTTTCGTGTTAATTTGGGAAAACATGTGACTTTAATTTAATATTGGTAATCATAGTTTAAAGCAATTATTCGACATATGAAGAATAACAAAACAAAAAAAAAAATATCAGGAGGCCTTATTACATCCAACAAACTAAAAGCAGGAAATAAAAGTTATCATAACTAAAATTAAAGTTCATTTAATTTAAATCCATCGCATGGCCACCTCGAGTCCAACCTGGGCCTCAACCGCCATCTACGAGTCACTGAAAAATGTTAGAGGAGAAGGTGAGTCACCAAGACTCGATATGTAACCCTTCCCCGTTTTAAAGACATTTCCATACACAACATATAACGATTAATATGCGAGAATATTATGTGCCCCAACCTAGCCAACCAAACGCCACTGTCTACCCCATTTGTGGTACCAAACCACTTTGGTGGTGCCAAAACCACTGGTGACATATAGTCACGATGTGTTACCAAAACAACGGTGTCGTGAGACACGAATCGATTGATGGGGCCAACCCATCGTGTGATACCAAATCACTGGCAGACGATCCCATATCTCAAGTGGGGCCAACCCACGGTGGTGTTAACCACAGGGACGAGTCGCTATGAGGTACCAAACCTCTGGAGGTACCAAACCTCTGGTGACCGTAGTCACAGTGTGTTACCAAAACACTGGTGCCCGTCGGCACGAATACACTGCCCCCTCCACTCATTAATCCCACATCAGTCACATATGTACATGTTTCATGTCATCACATACTTAAATCTCATGTATCAATACATCATGCTTCCCAAAAGCATTAATAACACATTCATATTAACAGGTACTTACCTGAATCACCACTCATACCGTTATGGTATTAATCCGATGCTACACAAATCAAAGTTAGCATACATAGCACTCAGCACATTTAAATAGTTATACGTGTGTATGTACACACCTGTCACCACTGAATCGTCTAAATCCCAAGAAGAGAAGTCGGCCACCCTAGATCTACTTGTCCTTATATTCGGCCAACTATCAAAGTTAGTGAAATGGCCATTCGGCCAAACCAAATAGTTTAAAAGGGTTCTCTTTTTGAACCCGAATCCTCACCTGAATGTCTTGAGTACTAGCCCTTTGTTTCACCACCCTATAATCGGCACTTGACCAAGTTAGTAGCTTTCGGCTTAAACGAATAGTAAATAAATATAGATCCTTACCAAAGTCACTTGACAGGGAATGGGCTTGGATCGTATACCTTAAGATCCCGGCACCTAAACAGAATCGATTCCAT
Organism: Gossypium sturtianum; assembly: GCA_025698515.1. Taxonomy (NCBI): domain Eukaryota; kingdom Viridiplantae; phylum Streptophyta; class Magnoliopsida; order Malvales; family Malvaceae; genus Gossypium; species Gossypium sturtianum. Next base: position 98,216,503 of record CM046948.1, read on the forward strand.
CGCGATTAGCCACCGAAATAATTCGGCTTTTCCTTTTAATCAAGTCGAATGAGAGAGAAGGGGTATGGGAGAGGAGTTTCGACATACTTACCCTTGCTTTTGATATTCGGCCCAAGATACACCAAATGGGAAAAAGGAAAATCGGTACACCAAGGGAGAGGATTAGGCTTGAGTTGGAAAGAAGAAGAGAATGAAGAAAGATATGGAATGAAGGTTTTGGCTAAGGATGTTGAGAGAAAGAAAATAGATGGGAGGGTTGAGACTTTCGGCAACTTGCTAAGATGGAAAAAACCGAAACAAGTGATAGATTGATGCTTTTATAAGCATTCGACACCCCCAAACACCTTGCCAGTCCACTCCTCCTCCTACCAAGGAGTTCAAATTCGGCCAACACCTAAAAATCCTCTTGGCCACTTATTTTAATTTAATTCAAATAATTTTGAATTAATCCCCAATTAATCACTCAAAAATCCCTATTAATCCAATTAATATCCTTATTATCTCCAGATTTAAGCAAATTAAAACCAATTTAAAGTGCTCATATTATCCCTTAATAATAATAATTAATAAAGAGTTTAAAGCGAGGAAAACTCCTCCCTTGTGCCGTCCCACTAATGAGCAAAGAGGGATTTCCGTGACTCGAACACAAGCTCCCTTGTTCCCCCTTGTGGCGTCATCTCTAGCCCTTAAGTGACCTTCTTTTGCCACTTTTCCAAGCTGATTTTTGTGTCAAATTATCCACATTTATTCTTATAACACCCTCCTGCTAAGGCTCCTTGCCTTTTAAGCCTATAAATAATATTTTCTACCAAACCGAGCCTACTCAAAGCCTTTAACTAAGCCCTATTATTCCTTAAATAATATCATAGTGATTCAACATAAGAAAAAATAATTTAATTCCAAATAGCCCCATTTTTGGGATGTTACACATTAAATTGTCCAATTATACCATCCAACATTTGGCATATGCAATTCCATATCAACTATCCATTTCCAAAACACATCATTTACCTATTCAAACATGTTTTATTATGCAAATTTAGGAGCAAAGCAACCCAATGGACTTGGCTTGAACTATCCATACATACACTAAACTATGCATCATGTTTAACATTCAACTTACCTTTTCTAATTCATTAACCAATCTAGTTATTTCAAATAGTCCAGTTGCAAACCTTAACATTCCAAACCATTCAAGAGCAATATTATCATTCTCATGGTATTAACAAGACCAAAATATGCATCAATAAGTTATATACCATGCTAAGCATTCAAAATCAATCATCACCACATTTACCATTTAACTATCAACTCCAAATGACAATTTGCACACTAAAGAGCCCTTATATAAATGCCACAATGTCTATACTCAAATTGAATTTATTTCTAACATCTCGTTGATAGTATGTGCTTCGTGCTAACTCGGCCCGAAAAATTCCGCAAGGTGATGATCTACAAGGAAAGGAAACAACTAGAGTAAGCATTAAGATTGCTTAGTAAGTTCAAATGGAAATACTATGCTTACCTTAATCAATTATAAGTATAGTAACTACCAAACACTTTGACATGTAATTTGGCTATCTTTGGCACATGAATAAACTTGCTTATACATCATGAATAACAACATTTAATACCAAAGTAATTTCATGTCACATAACAAGTTACAACATATACCATTTCATATTCAATACATTTTTAAGTTTTTCTATTCCAATTACGATAATTATCGCTCGATGGAACTATAGTAAAACAGACTCGGATACACGAGCAAACTATGTTGCTCACACAAGCTGACATATATTAAGTTACTTGTCCGAGCTAAACCTAAGTTACATATAACCTAAGAATCTGTAAAAAATGTTAGATCTCGTTATAACATGTAAAATCTCTGATCAAGCGCTTGTATAACCCTATTGGAATGCCAAGCGTATTCTAACCTTTTACTTAGTTCACACGGGCATTATTTCCGTATATATATATATCATTACCAATCCTTGTAATCATCCATAATTCATATTTTACCCTGTACTATCTCATAAGAGCCAACAATCACATAACATTTCAATCCAGTCCTTTATTAGCCAAACATGCCAATTCCACTAGTATCTTAATTATATCTAAACTTATATATGAGATCAAACAAAAACTTACACATAATATAAAATAAGATAGTAAGTTCCATATGAACTTACCTTATCAAAATGTGAAAAGAGTGGATACTTCAGGACTTATCTGTAATTTTTTCCCCTATTAGCTCCACTTTAATCCAAATCTTGATCTATACAATTATTTTATATAGAAATCAATATCAATCACTTTCATACAATTCTATGATATGCATGAACCTATATAAATTCATTTTTTTATTTCCCTCATATTTTACATTTTATTCAATTTAGTCCCTGAACTCGAGATAAGCATAACTTTCGATTCCTAGATTCAGATTAAAATCTGATTTCATATATTCTCATTAGGGATCTTATACTTTCTATTTCTAACATAATTTCATGACAAGTTTTACCTTTACTAAATTTGGTCCATAATGTAACAAAGCTAACAATAAGCTAAATTAACTTTACAATCTAGTCTTTTTCATATTCTAAGCTTAAAAACTATCAATTTCACGCCTAATTCTTTAAGAAATCAACAATGAAAACTTTCTAAAACTTTAAAAATTTTACAAATTGGTATATAGCCTAGCTAAATTAAGCTCCCATGACCTCAAATTTATAAAAATTACAAGAAATGACTTGAAATCACTTACTAATTGATGATCGAATATGAAAGCTTAAAAAATGGTTTCTTCCTTAGGTTTTCTATGTTTTTACGATTAAGAAAAGTGAAGAAGATGATAACATTTCACTATCATTTGTCTTTTATACCATAATTAGTTTTTAATTACTTAATTTAATCATGTTTTTATTATTGTAATCCATCTTTAATCGAGTTTAGTAGAATATTCCATCATCATTAGCTAATTCCTATTATAAAATGGTTTAATTACCATTTTAAACCTTTGAATAATTACTATTTAAGTCCCTAAATCTTTGGCCAATTAAAAATCTATAACGATTTGACTTTTACTGTAACACCCCAAACCCGGCCCATTCGTTACAACCGAATTTGAAATGCCACTGCGGAAAAACGTTTGAAGACTGATTTCACTTTTGGGAAAAACATTAAAAATTTTGTCATTTGAAAACCATGTCCAATTAAAAATTCTAAATAATATAAGCTTGATAAAAATATCCAAATTAAAACTTTATTATAAGCTTTTAAAATATAAGTTGCCAAAATTAAAAGCACTTCCGAATAATAATTTAATGGTCGTCTAGCTTAAACATAATAAAAATGTTCAATCAGAAATACTTAAATACTTTAACTGGGCCTTATTACAATAAATAATTAAACAAAAGTTCTTAGTAATAAACTGAATAAAATAAAGAAGATTTCTTCTGCATGGGCCACCTCGTATCCACTCCAACCCGGTCCAATCACCACGAATCATCTGCGATGTTTAATAAAAATTGGGTGAGTCATACAGACTCAGTGTGTAATTACTCCACTGAATTCCACCCACATGTTAACCACATATTAACCCATATATCAGATAACAAATATCATATTCACATAGTACCACATTCTGGGCTTGGCCCATATTCATGTCACTTATCAGGTAACAGGGTAATTAACCGCATAATTTCCACATATCGGGCTTAGCCCATTTCCGCACTGATCCACATTCATATACTGGGCTTGACCCTTTTCTTCATATTCCACATATCAACTGGGCTTGGCCCATTTTCACAATAATCCACATATCAATTGAAATGCAAAGTGCACCCAACCCAACCTAGGGTCCATCCTCTACACACCCCCGTATCCAGCCTACCACTCACCAGGGGATTAACAAATCACCCTCTCCTTTTCACTCCAAAGGCAATCACTGCCGTCCACGTGCAATTAAGCACAATAGTCCACAACGCGACCTCAGTCAGCGCCAATCCACGATGTAGCCGTAGCTAACACCAAAACCACGATGGGACACATAGTCACTCATCAACTACGATATGGCACATAGCCGATATCAACCACGATGAGGCACATAGCCACTCATCAAGCCACGCGAACTAAATCGCAATTAATCCACAACGTGACCTCAGTCAACGTCAATCCACGATGTAGCTCAAGGCTAACATCAAACCATGTACTCGAAGTACACCCGTACCTTCTTTCATATCATATCCAACCCATGCACATGCAACATATAATAATGTCATGATAATAATGCATGTACAGGTTGTTCAGACATACAATCTCATTCATATAGGCACATTCACATTCTTTCAATAATCAACACTAACCTGGTATTCGATATACCCCTCTAGGGTATCCATATCAAATCACTGTCACTTCACTAGTTAACCCATAAACATAACACATACAAATATAGCATAAACCCGGAAATGGTGGGTTAATCACACACCTGTCTATTTAGCGAAATCCCGAACTACTCGAATCTAACACGATCTAGAATCTCGAAACTCTTCTTATTCCCGTCGATTTGCTCCTAAGAACCAAAGTCAGAAATCGATCATCACCTAAGCTCATAAAATGGCCTATGGCCGAATATCAATACTTCCTTACCTTGCTTACCCAATCCCGAAAACTACTCCTTGCTCTTGAACTGTCGAAATCCCTAAGTGAAACCACATCAAAATCGGCTTAAGCATAAATTCATAGAAAAATAACCCTTGGCCGAATACCATACTTGCTTACCTTAATCGCCTGGATCCAAAAACTCCTCTAATGCTTCCTTAACGTTGGCTACACAAAGAAACACTTATAAGGACACTATGAACATTCGGCCATGACTAAAACCAAAGCCTCACTCACTTGATTTCGTCACACAATAAAAAGAAACAAACCGAATACTTAAATACTTACCACCCTAAGTTGCTTGAAGAGAGACCAAAAGTAAATAGTCGACAACACCTACCTTGGGGATTCGGCTTTTGAGAATAACAATGGTGTTTGGCACCTTATTAATGAAGAGGAAAAGAATAGAGAATGAACACCTTTGAGCTTGACTTTTAAAAGTAAAAAAGAAGAAGAAGCATAGGAGAATTCGACAATCACCAATGTATTTCGGCTTTTTTGAACACCTATAATGAAGATGGGAAAGCTTATATGGTTTGGCTAAGAACAAATAAAGAAAGAAGAAAAAGAAAGAACTCTCTTGACTTAAAATTTCGGCAATGGAGATTAAAAGATGAACAACAATTTTCTATAGATAACAGGATGAAAAGAAAGGTTTTGAAAGAGGAAATTTAGCACACACTAGCACCATATTTAAACCGAAAATACAAGCTCCTAGAGTCCTATATTCGGCCACCATATCCCCTCATATCATATCCCTTATTAATCTCCTACTTTATCTCTTATCTACTTATTTAACTAAATAAAAATAAAATAGCTATTATCTACTACTTATCCAGCCGAAATTCAAGATAATACAAGGTTTATCTCATCCATTTGAAGTCCCAAAGCCGTCCAACTCTTCTCCCTTGCCTTGTCGTCACATGCAAAATAAAACACCAAAATACTGCTTCCCACGCGACTCGAACTCCCGACTGCTAGAACCCCTTTGTGTGGGCTACGGATAACGCGCCAAGCCACTTTCTTCTTGGCTCCTTTGTGACATAAACTCCCCACAATTTCTTTTTAAGACCTCCTTCACCTAGCTCCCCCCCTTAACGCCAAAAGCAAAAATAAACCACGCCTCCCTGCTGCCAACAAGACTCGAACTCCAGACCTGCACCAAGCTTATGGCGTCATTTCCAGGCCCTTAAGTAGCGCCTTGCAGCCACTTTTACCAAGGCCTGCTTTATGCCAAAAACGCCTACAATTTTTCCCTTAAGGCTTCCCTGGCCTTGCTCCCCTTCTTGACGCAAAAATACAAGCCCATTGCTTCCCACGTCGCTCGAACCTTCTCCCACTTAAGGCTCCCTTTGACGCCACCTTCCAAGCCCCAAGGTAGCGTCCCTTGCCACCCTGCCAATTGATTTCTTTGTGTCATGAATCCAACACAAATTTTCTTAAGGCTACCTTAGCCTAACTCCCCCTTTTTAACTTAAAATCCAATTATTTTCCTAAAGCTTTCACCTTCATCCTAGAGTTCTAAAAACCCTTAATTCACTTCCAAACACTGCCAAAACCTACTAACTCATGAATTATGCATGAACGCATAACCCCTAATCTAGGATGTTACAGTTCTACCCTCCTTAAAAAAATAATTTCGTCCTCGAAATTACTTACTAACGAATAATCGTACATCTTAACTTACCGCACTACGCTTATGCTGCGCACTCTGATCTTAACAAAACTAACACATTCCTTGGATACTATCTCAAGATTCGCATTCAAAGTTCCTTACGCTTCACTAGCATACAAACACGAACTATCTTTAAAGCAATAAATAATATTCCAAAAACAAGGAAATTACCCGCTATCACATCCTTGGTTGTCTCACATCCGAACCTTCAGCTCCTCTGCTTGGGGTTCCACGACCTTGACCTCGATCCCTATCCATCACTTGAGGACATTTCTTAACCAAATGAACCTTAGATCCACACCGGAAACATGCCTTACTATTTCCCCAACATTCTCGCATGAGCTCTTCCACTGCGAGCACATAAGCGACTCGATTCTCAAAAAGCGCACGGTGCCCGCATGCAATTCTCGATCCTTGGTCTTTTTTGAACATCTTCAAAGCGATCTTGACGGTCCAAAACTTCTCTTATACCCATTCCTTTCCTTATCTCGATTACGCCTTACGGTCTTCTTAACTTCCTCGCCTATCCGAGCTTTCTCCACTAGAATGGCAAAGTCTCTTTCTCTATGCGAGCAATCAACACTCGTAGCTCATCACGCAACCCATCTTGAATCGGGACGCACCTTTCATACTCGGTAGCCACGATCCCCTTGGCGATCGACTTAACCGCACAAATTCTCGCTTCATATTACGCTACCGACTTACTTCCTTGAACCAAGTTTAAAAACGCCTTCCTTTGTGAGTCTAAATAACTAGCTCTAACATACTTCCCTTCAAACTTAACCTTAAAATATTCCCAATCCACTCGATCTGCGGGACACCTTGTCCGACGGTGAGCCACCATCGATAAGCTTCCGTCCGAGCAACGAAACCGCACCCTTGACTTTTCCTCATCAGTGCAGTCCAAATCGTCCATTATTCTTTTTTTGATCGCTTCTAACCAATACTCGCTTACGTTCGAGCTACTCGAGATACTCCTCTAAAAATCTCGGCTCCGTTCGACCTAAGCTTTTCCGATACTGACTTTCGAACTCCGATTCCTACACTAGCTCCAGCCACTTGCTCGAGCACTCGCAACATAGCCCGCGATACTGCGTCATCGCCTCTGTCTGATCTTGATCCTCCGCACCCACTGCTGGCGGCGGCACATTGTTTTCTGACCCATGGCAGACCCTACCGGTTTCGATCATCGCCATTCTACCTCTACCGCGTCCACGACGACCACGTCCCCTAGAACTCATTTCTAACGCCGCGATTTATCTGATTAAAAAGTTTTATGTATCAGACTTTTGTTCCACTTATTAACCGCGAACAATTTTATGATATATAGATATTTAGAAGTAGTTCTTTCGATCACACAAAGGTTGATTCAAGTTCACTACTCTAACTTCGGAGTCACATTCACATTCATAAGCAGAGACACATTCATTTCTCCATGAAGTCACATTCATTCACAACATCATTCACTACACTTTTATGGCCATTTCAGTCCTTTCCCAACCCAGGGGTAATTTCGTCATTCGTCCTATAAGGGTATTTTGGTAATAAACCAGGGTAAATTTGAAAATCTTTATAAATTAAAGGTTTATTCCAAAATTTACAGAAACTCGGGGTTATTTTGAAAATTTGCTTTTCGAATCAGAGGTGTTGCAAAAATTTCATAAATCGGGGTCATTTTGGTAATTTTTTGTAAGTCAGGGGCAATTTCGTAAAATTTCCAAATCGGAGTATTTTATTATTTGTAAAACAGAAGTTTTTGATATCTTTGTAAAGTAGAAATATTTTAACAAAAGTCGAGGGTATTTTTGAAAATCTTAAAAACTAAGGGTATTTTAGTAATTTACAATGCAAGGGCATTTTTTTGTAATTTTGTAAATCGGAGATATTTTGGAAAAATTTTCACAATAATCTTTTACTACAATTAAAAGGGTAATTTAGGGATTTTAAAACTAGGAATTTTATAAAAAGCTGCATGGCTAGTCCCTTTCGGGTTTTAATGATTGGTTTAGCCAGTGAATAAGTCCTCTTGGTTAGGGTGAGCGGTTACTACGCACTGGTAGGATTCGAGTAAAGAGGAGGTGAGTAGCTAGGATCGCTTAAATACCAAGCTCTTCATTGAATCCACTCCTAGACATGCGCGCTGATGGTTGCCACACCTAGCTCGGCGACTAAGTCACGGGGTTGTTTAGTGATCCTTAAGTCTTATGCACTTGTGTTTAAGTAGACTAGTCCTAGGGTTCAACAGATCCTAGTTCACTAATCTACGTTCCCATCTAGCCTATCAAGTTCACATCTATACATCAATTCAGTAGTCAGAAGTACTTACTTGGTGGACGTCGGGCTGGAGATACAGGTGCCATGCCAGAATAACCTGAAAAATAATTCATAAAACCCATATTTTCGAAAAAGCCCATTTAAAAAAAATGTTTTTGGACCCAAAACCCTCAAAATCGAGTTTTGTACCGGGCTCTGATACCAAACTGTAACACCCCAAACCCGGCCCATTCGTTACGACCGAATTTGAAATGCCACTGCGAAAAAACGTTTGAAGACTGATTTCACTTTTGGGAAAAACATTAAAAATTTTGTCATTTGAAAACCATTTCCAATTAAAAATTCTAAATAATATAAGCTTGATAAAATATCCAAATTAAAACTTTATTATAAGCTTTTAAAATATAAGTTGCCAAAATTAAAAGCACTTCCCAATAATAATTTAATGGTCGTCTAGCTTAAACATAATAAAAATGTTCAATCAGAAATACTTAAATACTTTAACTGGGCCTTATTACAATAAATAATTAAACAAAAGTTCTTAGTAATAAACTGAATAAAATAAAGAAGATGTCTTCTGCATGGGCCACCTCGTATCCACTCCAACCCGGTCCAATCACCACGAATCATCTGCGATGTTTAATAAAAATTTTACGAGTCATCTGGACTCGGTGTGTAATTCTCCATTGAATTCCACCCACATGTTAACCACATATTAACCCATATATCGGATAACAAATATCATATTCACATAGTACCACACATTCAGGCTTGGCCCATATTCATGTCACTTATTAGGTAACGGGGTATTAACGCATAATTTCCACATATCGGGCTTAGCCCATTTCCGCATCGATCCACATTCATATATACCGGGCTTGGCCCTTTTCTTCATATTCCACATATCAACTGGGCTTGGCCCATTTTCACATTAATCCACGTATCAATTGAAATGCAAAGTGCACCCAACCCAACCTAGGGTCCATCCTCTACACACCCCGTATCCGACCTACACACACCGGGGATTAACAAATCACCCTCTCCTTTTCACTCCAAAGGCAATCGCGCGCCGTCCATGTGCAATTAAGCACAATAGTCCACAACGCGACCTCGATCCGCGCCAATCCACGATGTAGCCGTAGCTAACGGCAAAACCACGATGGGACACATAGTCACTCATCAACTACGATATGGCACATAGCCGATATCAACCACGATGAGGCACATAGCCACTCATCAAGCCACGCGAACTAAATCGTAATTAATCCACAACGTGACCACAGTCAACGTCAATCCACGATGTAGCTCAAGGCTAACATCAAACCACGCGACTCGAAGTACACCCGTACCTTCTTTCATATCATATCCCACCCATGCACATGCAACATATAATAATGTCATGATAATAATGCATGTACAAAGTTGTTCGGACATACAATCTCATTCATATAGGCACATTCACATTCTTTCAATAATCAACACTAACTCTGGTATTCGATATACCCTCTAGGGTATCCATATCACATCATCATCCTTTGCACTAGTTAACCCATAAACATAACACATTCAAATATAGCATAAACCCGGAAACGGTGGGTTAATCACACACCTGTCTATTTAGCAAAATCCCGAACTACTCGAATCTAACACGATCTAGAATCCCGAAACTCTTCTTATTCCCGTTGATTTGCTCCTAAGAACCAAAGTCAGAAATCGATCATCACCTAAGCTCATAAAATAGCCTATGGCCGAATATCAATACTTCCTTACCTTGCTTACCCAATCCCGAAAACTACTCCTTGCTCTTGAACTGTCGAAATTCCTAAGTGAAACCACATCAAAATCGGCTTAAGCATAAATTCATAGAAAAATAACCCTTGGCCGAATACCATACTTGCTTACCTTAATCGCTTCAGATCCAAAAACTCCTCTAATGCTTCCTTAACGTTGGCTACACAAAGAAACACTTATAAGGACACTATGAACATTCGGCCATGACTAAAACCAAAGCCTCACTCACTTGATTTCGTCACACAATAAAAAGAAACAAACCGAATACTTAAATACTTACCACCCTAAGTTGCTTGAAGAGGGACCAAAAGTAAATAGTCGACAACACCTACCTTGGGGATTCGGCTTTTGAGAATAACAATGGTGTTTCGGCACCTTATTAATGAAGAGGAAAAGAATAGAGAATGAACACCTTTGAGCTTCAGCTTTTAAAAGTAAAAAGAAGAAGAAGCATAGGAGAATTCGACAATCACCAATGTATTTCGGCTTTTTGAACACCTATAATGAAGATGGGAAAGCTTATATGGTTGGCTAAGAACAAATAAAGAAAGAAGAAAAAGAAAGAACTCTCTTGACTTAAAATTTTGGCAATGGAGATTAAAAGATGAACAACAATTTTTATAGTAACTGGGATGAAAAGAAAGGTTTTGAAAGAGGAAATTTAGCACACACTAGAACCATATTTAAACCGAAAATACAAGCTCCTAGAGTCCTATATTCGGCCACCATATCCCCTCATATCATATCCCTTATTAATCTCCTACTTTATCTCTTATCTACTTATTTAACTAAATAAAAATAAAATAGCTATTATCTACTACTTATCCAGCTGAAATTCAAGATAATACAAGGTTTATCTCATCCATTTGAAGTCCCAAAGCCGTCCAACTCTTATCCCTTGCCTTGTCGTCACATGCAAAATAAAACACCAAAATACTGCTTCCCACGCGACTCAAACTCCCGACCTGCTGGAACCCCTTTGACGCAGGCTACAGATAACGCCCCAAGCCACTTTGCTGCTTGCTCCTTTGTGACTTAAACTCCCCACAATTTCTTTTTAATACCTCCTTCACCTAGCTCCCCCCTTAACGCCAAAAGCAAAAATAAACCACGCCTCCCTGCTGCCAACAAGACTTGAACTCCAGACCTGCACCAAGCTTATGGCGTCATTTCCAGGCCCTTAAGTAGCGCCTTGCAGCCACTTTTACCAAGGCCTGCTTTATGCCAAAAATGCCTACAATTTTTCCCTTAAGGCTTCCCTGGCCTTGCTCCCCTTCTTGACGCAAAAATACAAGCCCATTGCTTTCCACGTCGCTCGAACCTTCTCCCACTTAAGGCTCCCTTTGACGCCACCTTCCAAGCCCCAAGGTAGTGTCCCTTGCCACCCTGCCAATTGATTTCTTTGTGTCATGAATCCAACACAAATTTTCTTAAGGCTACCTTAGCCTAACTCCCCCTTTTTAACTTAAAATCTAATTATTTTCCCAAAGCTTTCACCTTCATCCTAGAGTTCTAAAAACCCTTAATTCACTTCCAAACACTGCCAAAACCTACTAACTCATGAATTATGCACGAACGCATAACCCCTAATCTAGGATGTTACATTTACAATTTAGTCCCTAAGCCTTAATTAACTATTTAATTGACAAATTTGCTCAACTAATATTCAATATTTATTATATTATTCATGTAAATATTCATATTTAATATTTACGGGCTCAATTTATGGAAATAGGGTTTCAAAACTATATTTTCCAGTACGACGAAAAATTGGGTCGTTACATTAATTTTCTTATGAGCTCTCTCCAAATAAAATTTCAACATTACCATTGCTACCTTCCTCTATGGTAAACTTTTATCAGCTATGACTATCATTGAGTCTTCAGCCAAATATGACAAATGCAATGGTCGGGGTTGTCCATAAAGAGCTTAGTAAGGTGTGGCATGCATGGTTGACTGGTAGGATGTATTATACCACCACTTAGCAACAGTAAATTAGTTGCTCCAATAACTAGGCCTCTCCCTACATATGCATCTGAAATAACTTTTAAACTCCTATTGACCACCTCTATTTGACCATCGGTCATGGGGTGGTAAGTAGTGGATAACATGAGGTTAGCCTTTAATCTTCTAAACAACTGCCAAAAGGAGCTTATAAAAACACTATCTCTATCAGAAAAATACATTCTAAAGCCCTATGCAACTTAAAAACATTTGAAAGATACTCCTAAGCTATTATCAAGGTAAAATAAGGGTGAGAAAGTGCCACAAAAATGGACATAGTTAACTGATCCATAACTACGATAATAGAACTCTTACCCTTAGACAAAGGTAACCCATTTATGAAATCTACACTCATATCAGTTCAAAATCCATTGAGAACAAGAAAAGGCTATGGCAATCCTGGTTTTGTTGATGTGTTAGCTATGCATCTTTGAAACACCATAAATTCACTCACCTATTTCTCCACCTCTTTACTCAAGCCTTTCTAATATAGAATACTAAACGTCCTATATTTGGTAACATACATCCCTTAATGACCACCAATAAGGCTATTGTGAAAATAATAAAAATCTCCTTCCTCGAATAATCATTATTTCCAAACAAAAATTTCCCTTTCTTCTAAAATTCTTGCCATCCTATGAAAATTTAAGATATGATGCAATATTACCCTACAATTATGTAAGCCCCCAAAATTTTGTTGTCGAAAATTCATGACATTTCAGGTTGAAAGCTATGAGATTCCAAGAACTTAGTCGGTGTTATATGGACAAAACCATTAAAATAATTTTTTTGCATTGATAATATCATCAATTTATTTTTAATTAGATTTTTAGTTGTGTTATGGACTAAATTGATAGGTTAGCAAAATTGAGTGGTTATTGGATAGTTAAAAGGTTAGTCTACAATATTTATATAGTTATTCAGTAAGTTTTTTATTTAGAATTATTAATTAGATGATTTTAGACTAAACTTGTAAGTTAAATTATTTTAATTTACAATGTTTTAAGATTAGTACTATAGATTAGACATATTTTATGTTTTGGTATAATTTAAATATAGGATTAAGATTGGATATAGAAATCGATTAATTTGACTTAGAATAAAAAAAAATTGTTTAAGATTAAGATTAAGTTAATTGTCATGGAGTTTATAACTTAGATTTAGTTTTAATAAATTCTTATGTTTTTCTACATTGAAGGGATAAATGTAGGCAAATCATCAAAAGTGAATGCCATTGAGGATTGCTCGCTTCTAAGAAATGAAGGCTTAGAATATTCATTTTTTATCCCTATATTTTAATTTTCCTTATATTGTAGTTACTTTAAATGCTTGGTTTGATTGTGCCTATTATTTGTTTTTATGACTATTTAAATGCTAGGTAAAATGTGTTGGAATTCTTTCTGGTTTAACCAGCATGTCATAGAATATAGGGGTTCCCATATTGTTTATTATATTGTCTGGATTGCATTGTGTATTTAGGAGTATGGCTATTGTTGCGCTTTGTGTATTGGTTTTTGGTTGGTACTGATTAAATCTAGTATAACGCACATCGGAGTATTGTTATGGTTATAAAAAGTGTCTTTCACCTTCTGCATTGATTGTTTGTGTAGCACCCCACACCTGACCCGAACAATAGATCCAAATGTGAAATGTCACATCTGTTGTTGGAGTAACTTAGACTATTATCGTTTCATCGAAGCTAAACTAATACACACGACATGAATACAAAATTACATGTGGTGTAGGTGTAGGTGTAGTCTACTTGATCAAGGTCAATTAGATCCACTTATAATGTCTTGGGGTCATACGAGGTCAAACACAACGTCAAGATATGAATCCTAACTCAACTTATCAAAATAGAGGATTGTGTCTCGAGACAATGGTGCCATGTCTTGAGACACGTCTCCTCTATTTCTAAATGTTTGCTTCGAACTATGATGTCTCGAGACAATTGTAACATCCTAGATTAGGGGTTATGCGTTCGTGTGTAATTCATGAGATAGTGGGCTCAGTGGGTGTGTTGGATGTGTTCTGAGGAGTTCTAGGAACCCTAAGGTGCATGGAAATGTATGGAAATGTAAGGCAATGTATGGAAATGTAAGGAAATGTAAGGAAATGCTTTGGAAACGTTAAGTTTAAAAGAGGAAAGTGAACATTTTTAGAAACTAGGGGATGTAAGGAAATGATGTGGAAATGATTCAAAAGAGGAAAGTAAACATTTCTGAAACTTGGAAATGTAAGGAAATGTCAAGTTTAAAGAGCCAAATGAAAATTTTTGGAAACTTGGAAATGTAAAGAAATGTCAAGTTTTAAGGCTTAAAAGAGAAAACTAAGGCAAGGTGGCCTTAAGAAAAATAATATGAGGAATTTGACACACAAACAGGCTTGGAAAAGTGGCACGGAGATGCCACTTAGGGCCTCTGGAAATGGCGCCACATGCAAGGTGTTGGGCCTGAGTTCGAAGTCACATGGGAAGCAAATAAAAGAAATTTTATTTTGCTTCCGCAAGAAGAAGTGAGGTGGACGGCACATGGCTATAAATTAGGAGCTTTTATTCTTTTATTTTTAAGAGATAAAGGGTGGATAAATAAGGGATAAATAATGGATTTATTTTAGATTATTTTCAAGAGATAAATGTGGATATTATTTCTTTTATTTTGATAGATAAGGAAGAGATAAAAGAGGATTATTATTAGTATTATTTTTATTAAGAGATAAGAGATAATTATTGGATTAAGTTTTATTAAAGTGATAAATCAAGGGATAAAGCTATCAAAATAGAAGAGTGGTGGCCAAGTAAAGGACTCTAGCTAGTAATTTTGGCTATAAAAGGAAGAGTAAGGCTATTCTTCATTCATTCTTTTCTTTTCAAGAAAACCTCTGTTGAAATTCTCTAAAGTTTCTCCTCTTCTCTCTGCCGAATTTTCTCTGCCATTATTCTCTTTTCTCTTTTCTTTTCTTCTTCTATTACAAACACAATCAAAAGCAGAAGATACCAATAGCCCTAGTCGATTTCTCACTAAGCCTCAAGAGCTGAAATTGTTATCCACATCAAAGCCATAGCCGAATCATTTGCTAAGGGTTCAAGCAAGAGTTCCATCAAATTCTTGATGTAAGGGTAAGATTAGGTTAGATTCTCATTCTATTTCTTTTAAGGGTGTCGAAATTAAGATTCTAATACCCTTAATATCATTGTAGAAGAGATCTTTCGGGATTTACTAAGTGTCGACTACAAGGAAGGAGAAGTTCTTTTCAGAAGGTACACCATAAGCCGCGTGTTCCCTAGTTATTCGGTGAATTTCAGGATTTAAGAATCTAAGGTAAGTCATATTTAACATACGGCTAAGGGTTATTTGTTGTGAATAAATGTTAGAAATTGATCTAACATGTAGTTATAGGGATTTCGTGACAGAGGATACAAGGATTTTGGGATTTGAGAATTTCAAGGTAAGTTTTAAGAATACTAATCCTACTAGGATTTGGATTTATGGCGAATGGCTTTTTATTAAATTAGTAAGTGATTAATCAAATGTAGGAATTTGAGATCTAAGGCGATAGATCAGATTTGGGATTTCAAGGAATTCGTTAAGCAAAAATCGTGTGTGTACCCTACCTAAGTTTTGATAGGTTCATGGCTATGTTTAAATTAAATGTATTATTAAGAATGTGTGTACTCATACTAACCTTGATATATCATATGGCAATTATTTTAATATATGAATATGCATAAGAATGTGAATGTGGCTAAGTACCACAAATGTGGTAAGAGTACCAGTGCACGTTTCCTACTTTTCGATAGGATTACGAATATGTTATATTGTTAACATGTGAATAATGAGAAATTAAGTATGTTATGCATGATATAAAAAAATTTATGGGGCATTAGGGATATATGAGAAAGGGGAAGAAGGTGTTGACTTGGTCTCACCTACGGAATATGGTGACTACGGTCACAAAATTTGAATATGGTAACCGGTTACATTATCGAATTTTGTAACCGGTTACATTATTTGAATATGGTGTCTAATGACACAAATTATATAGGCGATGAGCACGTCAATTTGCTGCAATGCGGCGCCTTCGATGGTGTGTAGCGGATGGAGGGTTGACTTAGTAGTCCCCACGGTGTATTGGCGAGTACGGGTGGTGTGTAGCGGATGGTTAATTAGGTTTGGGTTTGGGAATGCATCATTAATTGTATTCTATGATTTGAATGTGTATCATTTGCATGCCTGATTCTATTATGACTTAGTGTTGTGTACACATTGAGTCTGCATTGACTCACCCCGTTTGGGAATATTTTTGAGTGATGAGCAAGTAATGGACCGGGTCGGCGGGAGCTTAAAGGTGGCCATGCATAGCAAGAAATTTATGATTTGGACTTTCAATTTATTTTAAGTATTTTAAGTTTTACTTTGGGATCATTGATATAATAAGGCCATTGTGGTTTACTTTATTTTTCTTTTATTTATTATGTTTATGGATTTTTATCAATTAAAGTTTAAGTAAATTCCTTTTTAAAATTAACTCTAAATGTTTTGTCACCTTAAATAAATGGGTTTTAACATAAGATAAATTTGTTTTCAACTCAAGCCCAACCCAAACAATATTTTGTAAAAAATCATACAAGTTTTTCCTAAGTAACAAAAGAATTTTGAACCGGTTTACTTGAGGAACATACCAAATCTGGTCAAAGCTCGTGGGGCGGGTTTGGGGTGTTTGATTTGGTATCGAGCCAGTTTTAAACTCTCGGCTTTGTGGTCTAAAGCCCAAAACATTTTCAAATCGAGCCCAAATGATTTTTATGAAAATATTTTTGGAAATAAGCAGGTTTTCTGGCATGGCACCTAAGTCTCCGACCCGCAGTCCACCAGGTAAGTACTTCAATCTCTTGTGTGATTTATATTATGATTTATAGAAGGGTAGAAATGGAATGGAGCGTAGATTAGTGAACTAGAATCTATTGAACCATAGGACTAGTCTATTCAAACACAAGTGCATAAGACTTAAGGACCATTAAACAAACCTATGACTAAGTCGCCGAGTTAGGGTGTGGCAACCATTGTGCGCATGTCTAGGATTGGATCAGGAAGAGCACAGTATTTAAGCGGTCCTAGTGACTCACCTCCTCTTCGCAGAATCCTGCAGTGCGTAGCCGGTTCACCCTAACCAAGAGGACTTATTCATAGGCTAAACCCCTAACTAAAACCCGAAAGGGAACTAGCCGTATTTTCAAAAAAAAAAAAAAAAACCTAGTTTTAAAACTCTTAAAATTATCCTTTTGAATTGCAAACATGATTCTATAAAATTTTTCAAGTATTCTTGATTTATAAAAATTACTAAAATACCCTATTTGCAAAATTACTAAATTGCCCTTGGTTTATGAAATTTCCAAAATACCCACAGTTCTTATCAAAAAATTCATTACTTTATAAAATGTCCAAAAACCATTATTTGCAAAATATCAAAATACCTTGATTTTGGAAAATTACAAAAGCGCCCTAACTTACAAAATTACCAAAATGACCCTAATTTCCAAATTTTTGCAACATCACCGTTTTGGAAAGTACAATTCTCAAAAAGAACCCTCAAAGTTTTTCAAAATTTGGAAATACCCCGAAAATATTAAACTCTACAAATTTACCATGGTTTATTACCAAAATACCCCCGAGCTCCAAAATTACCAAAATACCCCCGGATTTCAAAATTTTTCAAAATACCCAGGAATTTAAAAATTCCAAAATACTTTTGACAAAATCACCAAGGAACCTCATTTTGACAAATTACAAAAATACCCCTGTAGAGGCAAATTACGAAAATACCCACAGGTAGTGGAAAAACAACAACAATGAAAACTACAACATTTCTCTGAATGAGCGAAAGTTCATAATTGATTGATGGATGTATGAATGTAAAAGGCGTGTGCATGTATGGATACGAAAGAACCACTCCTAAAATTTTTCCATAAAAATTCTTCGCGAATAATCGGTGAAACAAGGACTAATTCATAAAACTTTTTACTCGGATTAAATCGCGACGTTAGAAATAAGTTCTGGGGGCGTGAACTTAGGGATTGTGCCTAGAAAGTATGATGGTTCTATTAAGATCAGAGTGCGCAAATGAAAGCATAGTGCGGTGAGAAGGATTGTACAATTTGTTAATAAGTAATTTCGAGGACGAAATTATTTTTAAGGAGGGTAGAAGCTGTAACATCCTAGATTAGGGGTTATGCGTTCGTGTGTAATTCATGAGATAGTGGGCTCAGTGGGTGTGTTGGATGTGTTACGAGGAGTTCTAGGAACCCTAAGGTGCATGGAAATGTATGGAAATGTAAGGCAATGTATGGAAATGTAAGGAAATGTAAGGAAATGCTTTGGAAACGTTAAGTTTAAAAGAGGAAAGTGAACATTTTTAGAAACTAGGGGATGTAAGGAAATGATGTGGAAATGATTCAAAAGAGGAAAGTAAACATTTGGAAACTTGGAAATGTAAGGAAATGTCAAGTTTAAAGAGCCAAACGAAAATTTTTGCAAACTTGGAAATGTAAAGAAATGTCAAGTTTTAAGGCTTAAAAAGAGAAAACTAAGGCAAGGTGGCCTTAAGAAAAATAATATGAGGAATTTGACACACAAACAGGCTTGGAAAAGTGGCCTGGAGATGCCACTTAGGGCCTCTGGAAATGGCGCCACATGCAAGGTGTTGGGCCTGAGTTCGAGTCACATGGGAAGCAAATAAAAGCAAATAAAAGAAATTTTATTTTGCTTCCAGAAGAAGTGAGGTGGACGGCACATGGATATAAATTAGGAGCTTTTATTCTTTTATTTTTAAGAGATAAAGGGTGGATAAATAAGGGATAAATAATGGATTTATTTTAGATTATTTTCAAGAGATAAATGTGGATATTATTTCTTTTATTTTGATAGATAAGGAAGAGATAAAAGAGGATTATTATTAGTATTATTTTTATTAAGAGATAAGAGATAATTATTGGATTAAGTTTTATTAAAGTGATAAATCAAGGGATAAAGCTATCAAAATAGAAGAGTGGTGGCCAAGTAAAGGACTCTAGCTAGTAATTTTGGCTATAAAAGGAAGAGTAAGGCTATTCTTCATTCATTCTTTTCTTTTCAAGAAAACCTCTGCCGAAATTCTCTAAAGTTTCTCCTCTTCTCTCTGCCGAATTTTCTCTGCCATTATTCTCTTTTTCTCTTTTCTTTTCTTCTTCTATTACAAACACAATCAAAAGCCGAAGATGCCAATAGCCCTAGTTGATTTCTCACTAAGCCTCAAGAGCCGAAATTGTTATCCACATCAAAGCCATAGCCGATCATCGCTAAGGGTTCAAGCAAGAGTTCCATCAAATTCTTGATAAGGGTAAGATTAGGTTAGATTCTCATTCTATTTCTTTTAAGGTTGTCGAAATTAAGATTCTAATACCCTTAATATCTCACATTGTAGAAGAGATCTTTGGGATTTACTAAGTGTCGACTACAAGGAAGGAGAAGTTCTTTTCAGAAGGTACACCATAAGCCGCGTGTTCCCTAGTTATTCGGTGAATTTGGGATTTAAGAATCTAAGGTAAGTCATATTTAACATACGGCTAAGGGTTATTTGTTGTGAATAAATGTTAGAAATTGATCTAACATGTAGTTATAGGGATTTCGATGAGAGGATACAAGGATTTTGGGATTTGAGAATTTCAAGGTAAGTTTTAAGAATACTAATCCTACTAGGATTTGGATTTATGGTCGAATGGCTTTTATTAAATTAGTAAGTGATTAATCAAATGTAGGAATTTGAAATCTAAGGCGATAGATCGATTTCGGGATTTCAAGGAATTCGTTAAGCAAATCGGTGTGTACCCTACCCTAAGTTTTGATAGGTTCATGGCTATGTTTAAATTAAATGTATTATTAAGAATGTGTGTACTCATACTAACCTTCGATATATCATATGGAAATTATTTTAATATATGAATATGCATAAGAATGTGAATGTGGCTAAGTACCACAAATGTGGTAAGAGTACCAGTGCACGTTTCCTACTTTCGATAGGATTACGAATATGTTATATTGTTAACATGTGAATAATGAGAAATTAAGTATGTTATGCATGATATAAAAAAAATTTATGGGGCATTTGGGGATATATGAGAAAGGGGAAGAAGGTGTTGACTTCGGTCTCACCAACGGAATATGGTGACTACGGTCACAAAATTTGAATATGGTAACCGGTTACATTATACGAATTTGGTAACCGGTTACATTATTTGAATATGGTGTCTAATGACACAAATTATATGGGCGATTAGCACGTCGATCGCATGATGGATCGCCTTGATGGTGTGTAGCGGATGGAGGGTTGACTTAGTAGTCCCCACGGTGTGGTTGGCGGTGCGGGTGGTGTGTAGCGGATGGTTAATTAGGTTTGGGTTTGGGAATGCATCATTAATTGTATTCTATGATTTGAATGTGTATCATTTGCATGCCTGATTCTATTATGACTTAGTGTTGTGTACACATTGAGTCTGTTGACTCACCCGTTTGGGGAATATTTTTTGGTGATGAGCGAGTAATGGACCGGGGGTGGCAGGAGCTTAAAGGTGACCATGCATAGCAAGAAATTTATGATTTGGACTTTCAATTTATTTTAAGTATTTTAAGTTTTACTTTGGGATCATTGATATAATAAGGCCATTGTGGTTTACTTTATTTTTCTTTTATTTATTATGTTTATGGATTTTTATCAATTAAAGTTTAAGTAAATTCCTTTTTAAAATTAACTCTAAATGTTTTGTCACCTTAAATAAATGGGTTTTAACATAAGATAAATTTGTTTTCAACTCAAGCCCAACCCAAACAATATTTTTTTAAAAATCATACAAGTTTTTCCTAAGTAACAAAAGAATTTTGAACCGGTTTACTTGAGGAACATACCAAATCTGGTCAAAGCTCGTGGGCCGGGTTTGGGGTGTTTCAACAATGGAGTTCATGTCTCAAGAAAATGACCCCTTATCTCGAGAATTGTCTCCTCTATTTCAAACCCTTAGCTTTGATGTTTTTGGTCTCGAGGCACAACATGCAAGTTTAAATTTTCTACGACGCCCTCGATTTTTTTTTTTCAAAAGAAGAAATTAATAATTTTTGCAAACTTAAATTAGAGAAGTTAAAAAGGGAAAACCACTTATCTTTGGATTGTGACAGCAACACCATCAACTTTTTGCAACTTTGGTTTTCTTTAAGATTTTGTGCCATACCCCAAATTTTTGAATCTGTATTTTGGATGGTTGACCAAGTGGATTTAGTAAGGAACTTGTAAGTGAGCCCGTATAATTAGCAAGATTAGACTAGTTTTATCCAGGCACATCCTCTAGCGAATTGTTTTGTTATGTTCCGCCATCTTGCGGACTCCCATTCCGTGTTTGGCAAACTATTGTGTTTTAGCGAATTCAAAGGTTGTGAATTTAATCATTTGATTATTAACCCGTGATAAGTGAGACATGTACCAATTACGTGTCAAACCTTAGGAAGGAAACATGCCACAATGCATGACACTTGGAGAGTCTTGATAATTGTGCTTAATTAGTGGAATCGTGTGTGCATGTAATGTGATTAGGGATCCTGTTTAGAGAGGGAAGAGCTTTGTTTTATATTAAAAATAGAGGTATAAAAAAGGAAAGAATTTAATATTCCTTTTCCCAGTTCTTCTTTGTTATCACCGAAGAAAATTAGAAGTGTTCTTCGTTGTTTGAAAGAAGAACCTCCGATTATAGCCTGTTTAGTGCTGCCTTTTAAGTCAATTGCTAGTAACTTCTTGAGTCCTCCTTTAGTTAAAATATTAGGAAATGAAAGAGTAGTTGAAATTATATATATAAGTTTTCACTGGAAGTTTTGGAAGGAAGGAAACTTTCCTCTAGTTAAATTGTTGCATGTTGCCGATTCTTATTTTATGTAATAGTCTTAATTGTTTCTGTATTTAATAGAGATGTTTGATTGTATTTAGTTAAAGAGGAGGGAAAGGGCCCCAATAAAAAAGGGAAAGAACCCATTGAGTAGATAAAGCTTTCTTGGAAATTTATGGTGAGTTCCTTTCACTTTTGTACTTGATAAATAACGAACTAGCTCAAAAATAATGTTTTCTTTTTAGGTATAGTTTGTATTATCTTAGAAGTTTCATGTGCATTCTTATGTTAACAAGATGCAAATACGAAATCTAAATAAATGTGTATGAATGATTGAAATGGATAATCCTTCCTTGTCCACAAGCTCAATATCTAGAAAAGTGGAAAGGGGGGTAATGGAGGTCTATTGAATTGTGGTTGTGATGAGAGTAGTAAATATATAATTTGTTATGTTATACATTTGCCTCCGGTAGGGCATGTGAATGCAAATCGAGATTGGCGAAGGACCCATTCCTTGAGGGGGAATACGTATGTTTTAAAATTAACGAGGATTTGTGGAGGTTCGATTGGTATAAATGTAACACTGGATCTATGGAACAATATCATGGAAATGGAACATTAGCTCTTCGGAGCGTTGTAAGGATCCGAAGCTAGCACAAGGAAGGGTGTAAAAATGTCTGTAAGTGTACCCCATGTGAACTGTACTTGAATATATCAATATCCAACAGTGAACTATACTTTTGTAAATGTACTTAGATGGGAATAGTATCCGCTGATGCAATAAACTTAGTCATAATATGCGTTATCTTTTGAATTGTATTTAGATGCGGTTAATATCCACCAAGGAGCTATACTTAGTTGTGACATGCATCTATAAGTGAACGACACTTGGTTTTGACTTGTATACTATGCGAGTTGTTTATTTCCTCCTAAAGATGGATATTCATTTTTATATCCTCTGACGTGCTATGTGTGCGGACTTGGATGGGGAAATTGTATTATATGCTAGTTAGTATGGTTTATTGCGACCTCGTTGACCGCTTCTCCCTCTCTCTCTCTCTCCATCCTTGCAAACAAAAAGAGAGAGATATGAAGATCAACACTCAAGAATTAAAATACAATATAAAAATCGTGGCTTTACTGCAAGTGTGACAAGTTAGTTGTAATATTTGTAGTGTTACAATGAAACACTGGAGTATTCCAAGGATCGAACCGAGAAGAATCTTGGATTGAAAATTTCTAAATAACGTGCATGTAAAATAAAGATTCTAACCAGCTAATCACAAAAATTTATATTATGACAAATCAAAAAGTCAAGATAAATTAATCTAATTTACTATCTACCTAGCAAGGACTAAATTTTAAAACATGCAAAGTTACGAAATTAACAATTAAATAACAAACCGTGGTTGGTTGACATTGATGTGGTTCAGTAATCCTTGAATTAGGGATTCAAATCACTTAAACTCCCAAAATGACTCCATTTTACCTCACAGTATCCATTTTACCAAGTTAGACAAATTAATCCGGATTATCTCTCGATCTCACCGATTAACTCAGAACTAATGAATTGGTGCCCAACAAGATCTCCTCTCGGTCTCACTTGCCTAAATGTTCCCTTAGGGTCGTCAATTCTAAGTTTTTAAGTTCATTCAAATTAGTCCAATTTATTACGATTTGCTCATTCATCCAAAAAAATCAGCTCACTACATTTCCATCAACCAACCCCTTTAAAGGTTTAGCTACTTATGCTGGAAATAAAACTAACAACCATGAAAATGAAAAGCAAAGAAGCCATTAAAGCAAAGCTTGAGAAGAATTCAACAAGAAAATCTAAAGAAATAAAAATAAAAGGAACAAACTTTAACCAGTGCAAAGTAAATGGAATTGAAATACAGTAAACTAAATTTGAAAATGTCTTACAACCAAGGTACAGTGACTAAAGGTGCAAACAAACCTAGGCTATAGTGATAACTAACTTAACTAACACTAACAACAATTAAAACAAGAAGAGAAGTTTCTTGGAAATTTAAAATCCACAGCTAAGGAAATGAAAAAAATAAAGCTTAAAAAAATAAAAAGAAAAACCAGGGGAAAACCTAAGGAAAACTAAGCCTAAACTAAGGTAATGTGACCCTTTTTTCTCTCCTCCAAATTTTGGCTGATATAGCAGCTATTTTGACCCAATTTGTGTGCCCAAAATACCTTTGAATGACCTTCAATGATTGGTGTTTCAGGTGGACAAAGACTACCTTTTTTGTCCAATCTTGTCCCCTCGTGATATCGGTATTGTGATACCAAGGAAGAGGATATCGCAATACCTTAGACAATTTTGAACTTGGGGGTTTTCTTGGAGGGTGGATATTGTGATACCCAAAGTGGATATCATGATACCAGTGAAGGGATTCCAAGGTTTGGATATCGCAATATCCTCTCCTTTGGTGCCATTCTCACTCGTTTTTAGCCTCCAACACGTCCCTACATCACTCAACCATACATTAAGGCTCCAGTGGCCCTATCTGCCAATTTGGTTCTCAAAATGAGTAAAAGTAAGGCATTTACACTTATTAACTTAAAATATAAAAAT
This sequence comes from Gossypium sturtianum, assembly GCA_025698515.1. Classification (NCBI taxonomy): domain Eukaryota; kingdom Viridiplantae; phylum Streptophyta; class Magnoliopsida; order Malvales; family Malvaceae; genus Gossypium; species Gossypium sturtianum. The sequence goes on from CM046948.1 coordinate 98,241,394, forward strand.
TACAAAAAACTACGAAAAATACACTACTTTTCTTGAGAATAAGGTCCTTAAGTACGCCGAGAAAGTCTAATTTGCAATATCAAACTACGGCAGATCAAACTTCCCCACACTTAACTCTTTGCTTGTCCTCAAGCAAACACACTAAACATGCAAAAGAAAAGGCGACTCTTAGACTAAATCAGACAATTAAGTCTCAACGGTAAGAAATTGAACTCGTACGAGAACTACCTCACATGTAACTTAAGAGTGATATCTAGCTAACTTATTTATTCCTAGTGCAAACATAGTTAGTTCACAAAGTTAAGATGTTAATAAATGTAGAGGCAATAGAAATGAACATATGTAAAAGTGTTTTATCCATCAAAATAAATTATGTGGATCGCTCATAGATTGTAATGACCCAAAGGTCATTGGTATTTAAAGTGTGGTTTTGGAACCCTGTTTTCGTAAAACAAAACTATAAGGATTTGAACACTTCAAATGATTCAGATTTAGCGGTTCAAAAGATAACTCTTTTCAAGAGTTATCAAAGATTTGTTAAGAAGGTGTCCTCATCATGGACTACCTTTGTGGCTCCAAGTTTAAACTTTTTATAATGGTTTGAATCTCTCAACTAGACAGATGATTGATGCAATAGCTGGTGGAAAGTTGAATAACAAAACACTTGAGGCAGCTCAAGAGTTTATTGAGGAGATGGCACTGAATAATTATCAGTGGCAAGTTATGATAGTAAAACCTACTAAAGCAGCCGGAGTTTTTTATATTGATGCAGTTTCTATGTTGGCAAATCAGGTTGAGGCTCTTGGTAAGAAAATTGATGGTTTAATTTTTTTTAAGTAGGTGAATACGGTGATGCAATGTGATGCGAATGGAGCGGGGGTAATTAATTTGGAATATTCACCCTTCAAGTATAATATGGAGCATGAGCAAGTCTACTTTATGGGTAATAATTCTAGACCTCAAAATAACCCATATAGGAATAGTTATAATCTAGGATGGAGGAATCGTCCATTTTTTCTTGGGGTGGTCAAGGAAATCAAAGGTCACAACCCCCTCTGGGTTTTCAGCAACCTTATTAGCAAGAAAAGAAACCAAACCTTGAGGAGATGTTAGCTAAATTTATTTCGATGTTAGAAACTTGATTTCAAAACACTGAGTCAGCTTTGAAAAATTAGCAAGCATCATTTCATGAACTCAAAAATTAGATTGGACAGCTTGCTAAACTAGTCATGGAAAGACAGCAAGGTAGCTTACCTAGTAACACTGAACCTAACCCAAAACAGCATGTGAAGGCTATTACATTAAAGAATGGGAAAGTGTTGTCTGAACCTGAAATGAAGATGAAACAAAAAACTGATGAGAAAGATGATGGGGTGGCAAAAATGAAAAAAATTTAAACATTAGTACTTAAGGAATACAAACCACCGATCGCATACCCAGCAAAGTTGAAAAAAGACCGCATGGATGAATAATTCGGTAAATTTCTTGAACTTTTGAAACAATTATATATTAACTTACCTTTTTTTGAAGCTCTTTCGCAGATGCCCAAATATGCAAAATTTTTAAAAGAGCTATTGACAAATAAAAGGAAGTTAGAATAGCTATCCACTGTGGAATTGAATGAGAAGTGTTTAGTCATTCTCCAAAATAAACTGCCCATTAAGCTGAAAGATCCATGAAGTTTTGCTATCCATTGTTTTATTGGTAGTTTAAACATTGAAAAAGCACTGACTGATTTGGGTGCTAGTATAAATTTAATGCCTTATAAAATGTTCAAGCAACTTGGTCTTGGGAAACCAAAACCCACTAGGATGAGTATTCAATTAGCTGATAGATCTGTTAAGTATCTTAGGGGCATTATTGAAGATGTACTTGTGAAAGTAGATAAATTCATATTCCCTGTTAATTTGTTATACTTGACATAAATTAGGATATTGAGGTGCCTTTAATTTTAGGTCGACCCCTTTTAGTCACTGCTAGAGCTATTACTGACTTGGGTAATGGTAAACTAGTGCTTAAGATAGGTGATGATGGGATCATTTTTCAAATATATGATGCCATGCGACTGTCTAGCGAGCAAGATGATTCTTGTTATTTATTGATTCTATTGATCATGCTATTCAAGAGTCATTATAGGAAATTGTTCATAAGGACATGTTGGAATTGTGTATTGTCAAGGAGCGGAGGTTGATGGAGATAATTCTGTGTTAAGTGAAATGAAAACTGATCAATATGCTAATGAGTCTCCACTGAGACATAAAGATTTTGATACCATTGAGGTAAGTAAGGAACTGAAGTTGGAACCCTCTATTGAAGAACCTCCCAAATTGGAACTGAAGCAATTGCCAAATCATTTGGAGTATGCCTTCTTTAGAAACAATTCTACACTGCCAGTGATTATTGCTTTGGATTTAAAGCTAAATGAGAAGGATGAGTTACTGCAAGTGCTGAAGGAACACAAAAGAGCTATAGCCTGGAAAATTTCTGATATTAGAGGGACAATCCTTCTTTTTGCACCCACAAAATTTTAATGGAAGGCGAATATAAACCATGTGTGCAAGCTCAAAGGAAGTTAAATCCCAACATGAAAGAAGTTGTCAAGGTTGAGGTGATTAAACTTCTAGATGCTAGAGTTATTTACCCTATTTCTGATAGTACTTGGGTGAGTCCTGTGTAGGTTGTTCCTAAGAAAGGAGTCATGACTGTTGTGGCTAATGAGAAGAACGAGTTAATTCCAACAAGAACAAACACATAATAGAAAGTTTGTATTGATTACAAGAAGTTGAATGATGTTACAAGGAAAGATCATTTTCTATTTCATTTGTGGATCAAATGTTGGAGAGGTTAGCTGGCAACATGTATTATTGCTTTTTGGATGGACTCTCTGTAACACCCCTAACCCGTATCCGTCATCGGAATAGGGTTACGAGGTATTACTGAACTGTCACATCATAACATATACATATCTCATAAATTTAAACATTCAAACACATACATCATTCATATACCATCATATTGTCCCTTATAAGGCTCTCTGAAATCTTAAAACATGCTTGGAAGAGGTTCGGGACTAAATGATAACATTTGAAAACTTTGGGAAACTTAGAAAATTTTCTTGAATACAGAGGTCACACGCCCGTATGAATAGGCCGTGTGCCTCACACGACCATCAGACACGCTCGTGTGTCTATGCCGTGTGAAAACAGGGCATACATACTGACTTGCCTCACACGGACGAGGACACGCCCGTGTGCCAAGTCGTGTGAAAACTAGTGGGTATGCTGACGTGGCCACACGGCCATCCACACGCCCGTGTGTCTGGCCCGTGTGCCTATTCGAAATGGCCACAGATGCCCATGTGCCAAGGCTGTGTGCCTCACATGGCCACCAGACACGCCCGTATGTCTAGGCCGTGTGCAAGGCTGACTTAAATTTCTAATTATTTCTAGGGGACACCCGACCGTGCATTAAGTCCATATGTCACACACGGTCGAGCCACACGCCCATGTGCTCAGCCGTGTGGACGTAAATAGGCCATTTGCAAGGCAAATTCGCCACCCATAATGGTCTACCCTGCAAACTCAAAATGTGGCACCAATTCATACACAAAAGGCAGCCCAAAACATCAACAAATTATGCCCAATTCATAGCCTAAAAACATCAACCAATTTAATACACATTTACTACTCCAAAACATACCAATTCCATATACCAAAACCATCCATTTCACCTAGTTCCAATACAAGCATTTTATCATCACTTTAACTACCATTTCCAATATTACAAACATACCAATTCACCATTTCCATAATAATCTTGCCAAGCACAAAACCAAATATATATATACACCATAAGCACATATATGAGCACATATTATAAGCCAAACTCACATTCAACATTACCAAAACACATGTCCACATAACTCAAGCCTATACATGCCATATAACCAAGTCACAAGTGTATAAATACCGAATCAAAACCGGATAGTGTGATGCGATCTCCACCGACTTCCAACCCGAGCAAACGTCCGAGTCACTATAAAACATAGAAAAATAACACAAAGTAAGCTATAAAGCTTAGTAAGCTCGTATGATATTAAACTTATCTTATTGAATAAACACATATTAAGCATTTACATATACTATAATATAAATTCATTTGATTTCACCTTTATACCATAATTCCAATCACATAACTAGCAAAGCTTCACAAGTTTATTTATTTCTATGCTCATACGGATCAAAAACACTCTTATCAATTCGATCACATTTACATATACAAAATCAACTATCTATATAACTTCATTCAAACCAACATTCCTCACATTTTCTTTAGCCAAGGTGAATCGTGTTAATTATCATCAAGTAACAGTATTTCGCACGTTATATACCTTATGTATATATAGTTAAAACAAACATAACTCATGCCTCATTTAACATCCAATTCATACCTCTATATAGCCAAATGAACCCATTTTGGCATAAAACATATTTATACACAAATCTTTCTCATTTCATATACATGATACAAAATGAACTCACCACTTTCATTCGATTCTCACATAAGTTTTGTACGTACCTGTATTACTTATTTTGATCGTACTTTCATTCTTGTCTTGACTATGCCCGTTGAACCATTCGAAATCGCTAAGGATACTTGGAAATCTTGTATAACTCATACAATGCCATATCCCATATATGGTCTTACATGTTATAGTATATCGATGCCAATAGCCCAGCTATGGTCTTACACGAATCTCATATTGGTGCCAATGTCCCAAACATGGTCTTACACGAATCTCATATCGATGCCAATGTCCCAGACATGGTCTTACACGAAATCACATCCCGATAATCCTAATGTCATGACATTTAGATCCTAAGCTATTCCTAAGGTTCGTACGAGACTTCCGGATGTCATAACTCTGTCGATTGTGCTCGTACTCATTTCCAATTAGCATTATAATTCAATTCAACAATAATAATAAATTGATAGCACAATTTAACAACATTTATTAACATACGAACTTACCTCGATCGTTAAAACGACGGAATGGATCGACTAGTCCGATACTTTATCTTTTCCTCGATCTATACCCGTATTTCGCTTTTCTCAATCTAGTTATAATCAAAACCAGCTTATTTAATTATCTCTCTATTCAATTTAATCCAAAATTTACTTTAAAGTACATTTACACTTTTGCCCCCATAATTTCACATTTGTGCAATTTAGTCCTTATCACATAAAATCAGAATTTCATGAAATTAAACACAAACCTAAGCTAGCCGAATTTTCTATATATTACTATCAGCCCATATTTTCAAATTATTTCACATTTTAACAACTAAATTTCACATTTTCACAAATTAACCCTTTTTTGACATTTTTGTCAAAAATCACTTTACAAAACTAGTAAATCTATCAATAAAATTTCATAAGCTATCATCAAGCATCAACTTACTCAAACATTCAACAATGGCAACATGTTAAATCTTTAATAATTTCAAAAATTAAGGTACGGGCTAGCTAGAATACGAAGCAATGATCTCAAAAACGTAGAAATCATTAAAAACAGAGCTAAAACTGTACCTAATCGAGCATTTGAAGCTTGGACTGACCAAAAGCTTCTCTCATGGCTGCCATTCTTTCTAATTTTCGGTGGAGAAATGGTGAAAAGATGATGATTTTAATTTGTTTTTATTAAACATTAACTTTATTAACTAATTACCAAAATATCCTTTAAAAACATTAGTAATTACACCAAATGCCACTCCAGGTCTATTTACCACTAAAGGACCTTTACTTTAATGTTCTATAGCTATTAGATACTTTTAGCTAATAGAACTCCACTTTTACACTTTACGCGATTTAGTCTTTTTTACCGAATTAAGCATTCAAACAGTAAAATTTCTTTACGAAACTTTCACATAATAATTATATCATGTTGTAAACTTTAATAAAATAATAAGATTAATATTTTAACTTCGGATTTGTGTTCCTGAAACTACTATTCTAATTTGACCCAAAAACGGGCTGTTACACTCTCTGGTTACTTCCACATCCCGATAGCTCCCGAGGATCAAGAAAATACGACATTTACATGTCCATATGGTACGTTTTCTTACCGAAGAATGCCTTTTGTATTATGTAATGCCTCTGCTACTTTTCAGCGTTGTATGTTAGCCATCTTTGATGAACTCATAGAAGACATTATAGAGGTATTTATGGATGACTTCTCGGTATTTGGTAATTATTTACATCTTTTCCTTAAAAATTTAAAATGAGTTTTAATGAGATATGAGGAAATTAACCTTGTGCTTAATTGGGAAAGTGTCACTTCATGGTTAAGGAAGGCATTATTTTGGGCCATAAAATTTTTAGTAAAGGGATCAAGGTCGATAGAGCGAAAATTGAAACTATAAAAAAATTACCTCTCCCTAATTCAGTTAAGGCTATCAGAAGTTTCCTAGGACATGTTGGGTTCTATAGGAGATTTATTAAAGATTTTTCCAAAATAGCGAAGCCTTTAACTAATTGGCTAGAAAAAGATGTGCCATTTAATTTCAGTCAGGAATGTTTAGAGGCATTTAAAGTTCTTAAGGAAAAATTAATTAATGCCTCGGTTACGGTTGCACCTGATTGGAATTTACCCTTTGAACTAATGCGTGATGCGAGTGATTTTGCAGTTGGTGCAGTTCTTGGATAGTGAAGAGATAAACATTTTTAGCCAATTTATTATGCTAGCAAGACTTTGATATACGCACAAGAGAATTACACCACTACAGTAAAGAATTGCTAGCTGTGGTTTTTGCATTTGATAAATTTATACCTTATTTAATATTGTCTAAAGTTATTGTGTACACTGACCACTCCACTCTTCACTACCGTATTACTCAACCAGATGCAAAACCTCGACTTATAAGGTGGATTTTATTGTTGCAGGAATTCGACTTGGAGATTAAAGATAAGAAAGGAGCTGAAAATCTTGCAGCAAACCACCTCTCAAGGCTCAAGAATCCCCATCTTGAGAAGCTTAATGAAAAAGAGATAAATGACTCATTTCCTGAAGAACGACTCTTCGTGTTAACTAATTCTGAAGGCCCTTCGTTTGCAGATATTGCAAATTACTTGGTTGCTAATGCTTTACCAAAAAGTTTAACTCATCATCAAAAGAAGCAATTATTTGCTAATGTGAAAAACTATTTTTAGGAGGATTCTTTTCTTTTTCGTATGTGTGAAGATTAGGTAATTCGAAGGTGTGTTACGGTACCAGAAAGTAATAAAATTTTGGAGCATTTTCATTCGGGACCAACGAGAGGACACTACAGTGGGATCAGAATAGCACATAAAGTCCCCGAACTAATTTTTATTGACCCACATTGTTTAAAGATGCTAACAGGTATGTTTCTCCTTATGATAGATGTCAAGGGATAGGTAGTATTTCCAAATGTGATGAAATGCCTCAAACTTACATGATTTCTTGTGAAATTTTTTACATTTGGGGTATTGATTTCATGAGAATGTTTCCTAGTTCTTATGCTAATAAATACATACTAGTAGTGGTAAATTACGTGTTGAAATGAGTTGAAGCTCAAGCTTTACCAACTAATGATACTAGGGTGGTAGTAAGATTTCTTAAGAAACTTTACTCTCTTTTCGAAACACCTAGAGCAATCATTAGTGATAGGGGTACACATTTTTGTAACACTCAATTTGATAAAATTCTTAAGAAAAATGCTGTACATCATAGAATATCTACCCTGTATCACCCTCAAACTAGTGGTCAAGTTGAAGTGTCAAACTGAAAATTGAAACACATCCTAGAAAAGATCGTAGAGACAAATAGGAAGGAGTTGGCATTAAAATTAGATGATGCTTTATGGTCTTATAGAACTGCGTATAAAACAGCAATAGGAACATCTTCCTACAGACTTGCTTTTGGGAAGGGTTGTCACTTACCATTAGAAGTCAAATATAAAGCATTTTGGGCAATAAAATTTCTAAATTATGATCCTAAACTTGCAGGTGAAAAGAGAATCCTGCAACTAAATGAGATAGATGAATGGTGAGGTAATGCTTATCAGAGCTTGAGATTATACAAAGAATCAACAAAGAGATGCCATGATGCTAGTTTAAAGTAGCCCAAGCAATTCACAGTTGGATACCGAGTACTTTTATATAATTCGAGGCTCAATTGTTTCCTGGAAAGCTAAAATCGAGATGGTCAGACCCATTTGTGGTAAAAATTGTTTTTCCATATGGTACAATAGAGGTAAGACATCCTGAATACGACACATTCAAGGTAAACGATCATTGACTCAAATTTTATCTTGGTGGTGATATTAATAATGAGAGACATGAGCTTTGGCTCCAAAATCCGCGTTAATCGTATGCGTGAAAGGGAAAGTCGAGCTTAGACTCTAAATAAATGCTTCTTGGGAGGCACCCCAAGTGTTTTTATTTATTTATTTATTTTACTTCCTTTTTATTAAAAAAATTTAAAAAAAATTACATTCATTGTTATTTTTATTACTTAAAAAGTTAATTTTTTTTAAAAAAAGAGCCACACGGGTGTGTTGTAACACCCCAAACCTGACCCATGCGTTAAGACCGGATCTGACATGTCACATGAGAAAAACATGTTAAATCCTTTTTATTCCTACTAATATAGATATTGTTTAGTTATAATTGAGAAAACGAGTTGATTTGAAATATTTGATAAAGTACTACTAACCTCGAAGGTTGTTTGATAAATCAATAATTTGAACTAAAAATCTTTATAAATCGTAACTTTTGAAAATATTGTTGATAGTTCGAGAAAAACTTTCCTAGTTAAAATATTTGCAAAAGTTTGTTATGAAATCCATTGTTAATCTATTTTGGAAAACCTTTATTTAAGTTTTAGAAAAATACCCATTTAAAATCATTCAAGCAAAATAGAAAGTACGACAAACATAAAGCAAAAATAAAATATTCCAGAGGCCTTATTACAACATAAAAACCCAAAATAGTAAGAGTAGTAAAATAAGCGGAAATAGAAATCTAAAGTTCAATAACACCATTGCTGAAGTATGGCCTCCACCGAGTCATCCATGGCCCAAGTTCACATCACTGAGCATTACCTGCAAGGGTTAAGGAAACGGGGTGAGTTACTAGAACTCAGTGTATAATCCCCTTACCAGATTGCCCCTGGGCTGAACCCATTTAGCAATATCTTGGGCCTAAGCCCTTTTACATAACAATCTTAAAATGAAGCAAATGTATGAATGTATGCAACCCAACCCATCCTAGATATCCATCCACTACACACCACCCGTACCATCCCATCACACCTATGGGGAGCAAGTCAACCCACCCCGCCAAACACACCAATCGCAGGCAAGTCACCATTTAATTCGCAGGCAAGATGTCATTTAATTCGCAAGCAAGATGCCATTTAATTCGCAGGCAAGATGCCATTTAATAATATTTGTGGCTGAGCCACTAGAGTAATAATTATGCGTGGCATAGCCACTATACAGATTGTGGTAGAGCCACCAGAATATCATATTCGGTAATATAATCAACACATAGCCTTGGTAAAAAAATGATCGCCACAGAGTCGTTAATTCATATGTTAGGCACATAGCCCCGGGTAAATACGTTTAGCACAAAGCCATAATCACGATGGCACAAAGACATATTTAGGTTGGCACATAGCCATTATCAGAATTTGTGGCAGAGCCACCAGAATCAGAATGAAACATAATAACAAACATTTTTGTGGCAATGCCACCAGGCTACACTTCTCTTCAATTTTTTTCCCATCCCATGCAAATTATGTAAATGCAACATACATAATAAAACATACATAATAAAGCATAATATCCACAAATATAAACAACAATCATTGATTTAGAGATTTATTACGGTAAATCGGCCAATTATAGAACTTGTAATTCGGCCCACTAAAGCATTCTAGCAATTCGGCCCATAGGGGCATTTTCGTAAATCGGCCTGTAGGGGCATTTTCGTAATTCGGCCCATAAGGGCATTTTTGTAATATGGTAATTTCACCCACTAAGGGTAATTCGGTAATCTCACAACCCAAGGGTATTTCGGTAATTTACTCCCAATGGTATTTTGGTAATTTCGCAACCCAGACTTAACTACTAATGTGGGGCATAAAAATTGATACTGTCCATCTGCGTCATATTGACTAAACTGACTATAACTCGAGCTAGGAAACTTGAAATTTAAATCTGCAAATTTTCCTTGAAACTAGACTCATATATCTTATTACAAAAAATTTTCCAAAATTTTTGGCTTAACCATTTAGTACAGTTTATTCATTAAAGTTTCCCTTGTTTCACTGACCAACGGTTCTGACCTCTCTTACCCTAAATTCAAATATCTCACTGTACAGTTTTCATATGTTGCTCCCACTTGTTTCTATTGAAAATAGGCTCACTAAGGAATCTATACATATAAATTATAACTAATAATTCACTTTGTACAATTCTAAACGATTTTTCCAAGACAGAACAGGGAACCACGAAGTCAATCAGAACCAGTCTCACTAAAATTAAAATATCACAGAATATAAAATTTCTCTTCCTCCTCTGTTTCTTTCATATAAAAATAGGCACCGTAAGCTTTAATTTGATATCTTTTTCACTTTCTAATTCCCTTTATCCTATTTTTCGTGATTTTTCAAATTCACGTCACTGCTGCTGACCAAACTGTTTCATTGCAAAATATGGTTACTACTACGAACATACGCACGCCCGAATGGTCACAGATGTCGGTTTCCGATTTTTCGGTATTTCGACCGAATCATAGAACATTCCATGCAACATTCAAAGAGGTGTGAGATTACCCATAATTTCAAACATGTATTCGGAATGGTACGAGATTACACACCTAATTTGGATTTCCTAAAGAACCACTCTTCGTTGCCCCCACAATCGTGATCCTTCCCTACTAGATTCGAAAATCCGGCCTTGCACCTTGGCTATTGCAACGAGTTCCTAAAGTAAATAAGTGATGTACCAAAGGGGTTAGCCTTCATCCAATATTCGGCCCTTCCAAAAGAGTAGGAAGTTGATATCTTCACCACAAAATAGAATCACATGAGCAGCGCAAAACATCGAAATAAAGAGTAACATCTTACCACCAATATTCAGCCTAATCACCCACTTACCAATCAACTTTCGAAACCAAGGCTAAGAGAATGATAAGTAGCAACAAAGGATGGCTTGATTCGGCCCTTAATAACAGGGATGAGTCGAAAGGGATAACAAGGTTTGGCACTAGCAACAAGACAATAACTCTAGGTTCGGCTATGGAGACTATACCGAAAAGAAAACCAATCAAAGAACAAGCTATTAAAGAACACAAACCGAAATGGTAGCTATAGGAGAGATTCAACAAAGGAAGAAAAGGGTTAGAAAGACATGGTGAAGTTGAGGTTTTGGTTAGGAAAAATTGAAGAAGACCCCAAAATGCCTCGAAAAGGAAAAGTGATCCCAAAAGTGTGAAAATGCAAGGGAGAGCTAGAGAAATTCGGCTCCCCTTCTTCCCCCCTAACAAAACCATGTATCATCTTTACCAAAAGATGAGTGTTGACCAAAATGCTTTCCAAAACATCCTCCACATAATAGGCCAACATGTTCCCTTCTCTTTCCTATTCTTCCATTTCTTTCCTTCCTTTTCCCTTATCTTCCTCGTTACCATGTTTCATTAGCCATCTTTCCAACATTAGAAAAGTCTCCCTTACCATATTTGATTCCATGACCGACACTTGGAAGAGAAGTACAAAAATTAAACAAAAATTTGCAAAAGATGGGATTTGAACCCCTTCCCTCCATGCTCTCCACTTGATGCCATAACCTCATTGCCATATGCTCATTTATGCTAGCAAAATACACACTTATTACCTTAAGTCTTGATGCCACTTACCTTCTCTCCTTTAAGTGCTTAAACACAAAATTTACCTATAGCCTAACTTGAACCCAGAACTTCCTAGAAACCTCGTAACTTTCCAAAATCACCTTCCTAATAAGCCCAACTTGAAATAATGCCGTTCTCTTGTTCTCAAAAATTTTAAACACTCCTACTCCCCAAGGCCCATTGGGCCCAATTCTACTAGTTCCAAATTCGGGTCGTTACAATTCTACCTCTTTAAAGAAATTTTGTCCTCGAAATTTCCAATCAACTACTAAACGCACCGCTCAAATCACACAACTATGCTTTGCTGCGCACTCTGATCTTAATAACACTAATGTACTTTCAACATAATCTTGAATCCTCTTTCACACAACCAAACATCTAACCACAGAAGCAAGCAGTTATCTACCTCTTATACCTAAAATTTTCTACATTCAATCATCACGTCCAACCAAAACATACCTGACTTGATAGTGATGAAACAATCCCGGGCCTTATGCTCCTTAGAACCGCATCTCAAGCATGCTCCTGACCTCCTCCAGCATTCTCTCGGATGACGTCTTCTGCAATAATCTCAAGTCGAAAAGTTTGGACGGGCCTTAACACGCTTTACAGAACGAGACTGTGTCCCAAAAGAACTGCGATCTCTTTTCTTCTTACAGTCCACACACTCAACTCAAAGTGCTTCACCGGTTCCTTTAACCTCCTCCAATACCTCCTTAACTATTTGAGTCAGCTCATCAACCCTAGCTCGATCATGAGATCCCGTCTCAGCCACTGGTGATGCCAGCGCCTCCCTTTCAGGCACATGCCTCGGTGCCGAAAATCCAGCCCTAGCACCTCGGCCTCTATCACGGTCGCGTCCACTACGTCCACGTCCTCTAGCGCTCATGTTCACTAATGTCGATTTAATCTAATTATGAGTTTTATGAATCATTATGCTATTCAATGTTTATTAAACAATATTTTATGAAATATAAGGAGTGAAGTTGTTTTCGCAAAACGCATCCTAAAGTCTCAATCTCTATAGTTTCAGCTCCTAAAGCTAAAAGTTCTAGAGTATTTCTACAGTCATATCACAATAATCATAATCATAAAATGATAACATATACTTACTTGACTTGGTGCCGGATACCCGTGGTGCCATACTTCCTTTAGAAAATACATGTACAATTTAAAATTTAAACGGCTTTGAAAACGTGTTTGAACCCAAACCACAGCCAAGTTTTGCAACCGGGATCTGATACCATAAAATGTAACACCCCAAACCTAGCCCATGCGTTAAGACCGGATCTGACATGTCACATGAGAAAAACATGTTAAATCCTTTTTATTCGTACTAATATAGATATTGTTTAGTTATAATTGAGAAATCGAGTTGATTTGAAATATTTGATAAAGTACTACTAACCTCGAAGGTTGTTTGATAAATCAATAATTTGAACTAAAAATCTTTATAAATCGTAACTTTTGAAAATATTGTTGATAGTTCGAGAAAAACTTTCTGAGTTAAAATATTTGTAAAAGTTTGTTATGAAATCCATTGTTAATCTATTTTGGAAAACCTTTATTTAAGTTTTAGAAAAATACCCATTTAAAATCATTCAAGCAAAATAGAAAGTACGACAAACATAAAGCAAAAATAAAATATTCTAGAGGCCTTATTAAAACATAAAAACCCAAAATAGTAAGAGTAGTAAAATAAGCGGAAATAGAAATCTAAAGTTCAATAACACCATTACTGAAGTATGGCCTCCACCGAGTCATCCATGGCCCAAGTCCACATCACTGAGCATTACCTGCAAGGGTTAAGGAAACGGGGTGAGTTACTAGAACTCAGTGTATAATCCCCTTACCGTTGCCCACTGGGCCTGAACCCATTTAGCAATATCATGGGCCTAAGCCCTTTTACATAACAATCTTAAAATGAAGCAAATGTATGAATGTATGCAACCCAACCCATCCTAGATATCCATCCACTACACACCACCCGTACCATCCCATCACACCTGTGGGGATCAAGTCAACCCACCCCGCCAAACACACCAATCGCAGGCAAGTCGCCATTTAATTTGCAGGCAAGATGCCATTTAATTCGCAGGCAAGATGCCATTTAATTCGTAGGCAAGATGCCATTTAATAATATTTGTGGCTAAGCCACCAGAGTCATAATTATGCGTGGCATAGCCACTATCTGATTATTGTGGCGAGCCACGAGAATATCATATACGGTAATATAATCGCACACTGACCTTGGTAAAAAATGATCGACACAGATTCGTTAATTCATATGTTAGGCACATAGCCCCGGGTAAATACGTTTAGCACAAAGCCATAATCACGATGGCACAAAGCCATATTTAGGTTGGCACATAGCCATTATCAGAATTTGTGGCAGAGCCACTATAATCAGAATGAAACATAATAACAAACATTTTTGTGGCAATGCCACCGGGCTACACTTCTCTTCAATTTTTTTCCCATCCCATGCAAATTATGTAAATGCAACATACATAATAAAGCATACATAATAAAGCATAATATCCACAAATATAAACAACAATCATTGATTTAGAGATTTATTACGATAAATCGGCCAATTATAGAACTTGTAATTCAGCCCACTAAAGCATTCTAGCAATTCGGCCCATAGGGGCATTTTCGTAAATCGGCCCGTAGGGGCATTTTCGTAATTCGGCCCATAAGGGAATTTTCGTAATTTGTTAATTTTACCCAATAAGGGTAATTCGGTAATCTCGCAACCCAAGTGTATTTCGGTAATTTACCCCCCAAGGGTATTTTGGTAATTTCGCAACCCAGACTTAACTACTAATGTGGGGCATAAAAATTGAAACTGTCCATCTGCGTCATATTGACTAAACTGACTATAACTCGAGCTAGGAAACTCGAAATTTAAATCCGCAAATTTTCCTTGAAACTAGACTCATATATCTTCTTACAAAAAATTTTTCAGAATTTTTGTCTTAGCCATTTAGTACATTTTATTCATTAAAGTTTCCCTTGTTTCACTAACCAACGGTTCTGACCTCTCTTACCCTAAATTAAAATATCTCACTGTACAGTTTTCATATGTTGCTCCCACTTGTTTCTATTGAAAATAGGCTCACTAAGGAATCTATACATATAAATTATAACTAATAATTCACTTTGTACAATTCTAAACGATTTTTCCAAGACAGAACAGGGAACCACGAAGTCAATCAGAACCAGTCTCACTAAAATTAAAATATCACAGAATATAAAATTTCTCTTCCTCTTCTGTTTCTTTCATATAAAAATAGGCACCGTAAGCTTTAATTCGATATCTTTTTCACTTTCTAATTCCCTTTATCCTATTTTTCGTGATTTTTCAAAATCACATCACTACTGCTGACCAAACTGTTTCATTGCAAAATATGGTTACTACTACGAACATACGCACGCCCGAGTGGTCACAGATGTCGGTTTCCGGTTTTTCGGTATTTCAACCGAATCATAGAAAATTCCATGCAACATTCAAAGAGGTGTGAGATTACCCACCATTTCAAACATGTATTCGGAAGGGTACGGAATTACACACTTGATTTAGATTTCCTAAAGAACCACTCTTTCGTTGCCCCCACAATCGTGATCCTTCCCTACTAGATTCAAAAATCCGGCCTTGCACCTTGGCTATTGCAATGAGTTCCTAAAGTAAATAAGTGATGTACCAAAGGGGTTAGCCTTCATCCAATATTCGGCCCTTCCACAAGAGTAGGAAGTTGATATCTTCACCATAAAATAGAATCACATGAGCGGCGCAAAACATCGAAATAAAGAGTAACATCTTACCACCAATATTCAGCCTAATCACCC
The DNA here is from genome assembly GCA_025698515.1 of Gossypium sturtianum. NCBI lineage: Eukaryota > Viridiplantae > Streptophyta > Magnoliopsida > Malvales > Malvaceae > Gossypium > Gossypium sturtianum. The sequence goes on from CM046948.1 coordinate 98,257,177, forward strand.
ACTTACCAATCAACTTCTGAAACCAAGGCTAAGAGAATGATAAGTAGCAACAAAGGATGGCTTGATTCGGCCCTTAATAACAGGGATGAGTCGAAAGGGATAACAAGGTTTGGCACTAGCAACAAGACAATAACTCTAGGTTCGACTATGGAGACTATACCGAAAAGAAAACCAATCAAAGAACAAGCTATTAAAGAACACAAACCGAAATGGTAGCTATAGGAGAGATTCAACTAAGGAAGAAAAGGGTTAGAAAGACATGGTGAAGTTGAGGTTTTGGTTAGGAAAAATTGAAGAAGACCCTAAAATGGCTCGAAAAGGAAAAAGTGATCCCAAAAATGTGAAAATGCAAGGGAGAGCTAGAGAAATTCGGCTCCCCTCTTCCCCCCTAACAAAACCATGTATCATCTTTTTCAAAAGATGAGTGTTGACCAAAATGCTTTCCAAAAGATCCTCCACATAATAGGCCAACATGTTCCCTTCTCTTTCCTATTCTTCCATTTCTTTCCTTCCTTTTCCCTTATCTTCCTCCTTACCATGTTTCATTAACCATCTTTCCAACATTAGAAAAGTCTCCCTTACCATATTTGATGCCATGACCGACACTTGGAAGAGAAGTACAAAAATTAATCAAAAATTTGCAAAAGATGGGATTTGAACCCCTTCCCTCCATGCTCTCCAGTTGATGCCATAACCTCCTTGCCATATGCTCATTTATGCTAGCAAAATACACACTTATTACCTTAAGCCTTGATGCCACTTACCTTCTCTCCTTTAAGTGCTTAAACACAAAATTTACCTATAGCCTAACTTGAACCCAGAACTTCCTAGAAACCTCGTAACTCTCCAAAATCACCTTCCTAATAAGTCTAACTTGAAATAATGCCGTTCTCTTGTTCTCAAAAATTTTAAACACTCCTACTCCCCATGGCCCATTGGGCCCAATTCTACTAGGCCCAAATTCGGGTCGTTATATGTGTCCTAGGCCCTGTGCATACTGGAGCTAATTTTTCCAATTTTCTTTTGACACACACGGAAACAAAGAGTTACACAGTCTAGAGACATGACCATGTGAGACACATAGCCTGGCACGCGGGTGTGTGGTAGACCGTATGCCCCACAAAACCTCGGACACAGGTGTGGGAGAAGCGAAGGATCATCACACACAATCGTGTACGACACACAGGCGTGTCGCAGGCCATGTGAATACTGGGCGTATTTTTATTTTCTTTTCGAAGTATCACACGGGGTAAGATGACCCACACAGCCTAGCGACACAACCATATGAGCCCTGAAGCTTAATTTTTTTTAGATTTCGATTTGCACACGGGCTATGAGCACCCACACGGGCCAATACATGACCTTGTATTTTATTAATTTTAGGGTTTCAAAAACTTTCCCTGTCACGCCACTTAGCCACAAACCAAATCCCCATTCACTGATTTTCCCTTCCCAATGATTTTAACCCAATTTTTCCTCTGCGTAGTTGTTCTTCATCGTTGTTCCTCCCTTTCGTCGGCTTCCGCGCATACCACCACCTTTCTGTTCCCTACCCCTCGCACAACAGCCCGTACATACCCCGGTCTATTCACCCTCCGTTCTTCGCACCATCTGAGGCCGCGTCAAACACCCTCTCGCTACCCATTCTGTTCACCACCGCTACATGTGCCGCCGACGTCCAACCTAAGAATATAGTATTTGTTTTATTTTATAATGGCTGTAGTTTATTCTGCATAGTATTTTTTTTCCCTTTCGTCTTTGGATTAGTTTTTAGGTATAGTAGTTAAGTTATTTGGTGTCTTCTTGAGATAAATTGCTTGCTAATTTGTGTTATTTAATATGCTAATTTGTCTATATGCTCGACTAGTTATTGGTGATATCGATTTTTCTGGTCTGCTGTGGTCTTTATTGTTATTTTAGGTACACCATGACAAACACAAGAGGTAAATCTAATGTTGTTGTCCCCGCTACGAAAAAGCGGAAGACATCGAGGGCGACCTCATCCTCAGTTCCTTCCCCAATCGCAAGACATTCGTGTCTCCAATCTTTTTCGGGTCCACATAAGGACCAATATCATCATCTGAAGGAGCGACCTTTGGGTTTGGGTCGTTGCATGGACTGGGAGGCACTACAGGCGATTAACTTAGCTAATCAAGTTCGGGCACTCATCGACATAGCTCTATGGGATCGTTCTTCTCCATCGTTGAGCCGACTTATTCAGAACTCACACAGATGTTTCGTTGTACATTCTTCTTTCAGCATGCGATGTCACGATAGGATGAGCCACGTACGGTATCATTTAGACTCAGGGGTGTTACACGCTATTTGAGCATCCCAGACTTTGGAGTCGCCCTTGGACTTTATTCTAATGAGTTCATGAGTATCTCAACATTCTCCACATTATCTTGCCACATCCACCACTCGCCTTCACTCTGTTGGTCGGATATCGGAACGATAGGGGCACCGTATAACCCAAGTTAGTTGAAGGCAACTTCTCAACCTCCGCCGCTATGATATATCCATGCCATTCTGGCGCACACCTTGACCAGTCGGAGAGAGAGTACCCGGGTCGTTGGTACATATGATGCCTATTTTCTTTAGAGAATAGCAATGCGACACTCCATCGATCTTGCATACTTCATCACCTTATCTTTTCGCCAGCAGTCTGACTGCAGTAGGAAGGATTCTATCTGTTTGGGCCTTATGTGACGCCTAGTGAGGTATTTTGGCCTTCTTGATACTCCAGAGCAGACGACCTCATTTACACTAGTTGGACAGATGATCCAGCAGGGATTATCTATTATGAGTCATATGAGGATGATCAAGCGACAGCATGGAGTGGGTCCCTGTTGATACACATTGCTCATTTAGATCCTCAGGATGAGCACGAGGAGTTTCTTGATGATAATCCTCCTAGCGATGGAGACCCACCTCATTCGCCTCAACCTCCTAGTCACCCTACGGCTACTTCCATTGTTACACTTAAGGATCTCTCCGCGTGGTTTGACCATTTCCAGCAGCAATGCTTTGATCCATTCGATAGCATTGACATGACTTTGCATCAGATTCACCAGCACCTCCATATCTCTCATCCTAATCATGCGCCTCACGATCCCGACACTTCTCATGATTCTGATCACTGACCTAATTTTGTTTTCTACTTTAGTTTTTTTTTAATTTCAGTTGTACTTTTATTTTAGTTGTTTTTATTTTATTTGTGAGACTTTTTTATTTTATTTTAATTTTGAACTTTACTATTATTTTTATTATTTTGATGGTTGTTTTTGTTTGAGTTTGTAATCTCTTTATCTTTTTATTTATTTTTGTCTATCTTTTTATTAGTTTGCTCGGAAACATGCACTTCATTTCGAAATGCCTATGATTCTGGTTTTCACTATTCTGGCGAAATCATCCAAATTCAGGGTAGTTTCAGTTCTCTCCCTCCCTTATGATATTGTGCTTATTCTGTGTTTATATTTGTTTGTACATTGAGGGCAATGTACATCTTAAGTGTGGGGAGGTTGTTTATATTTTTATGCGATAAAATCTTTGAATTGTTGTTTGTGTTTAAGTAATTTTCTCACATCTATCATTGAAATTAATTTTTTTATTTAGAGTTTGTGAAACACCCCAAACCCGGCCTACGAGATTTGCCCAGATTTGGTATGTTCCTCAAGTAAACCGGTTTCAAAATTCTTTCGTTACCTAGAGAAAACTTGTGCGATTTAAAAAAAAACATTGTTTGGGTTGGGCTTGTGTTGAAAATGAATTCAATTCTTTATATTAAAAATTTTACTTAAACTTTAATAGGTAAAACTCATAATCATAATAAATAGAAATAAATGGAAAACAATTCAACTATGGCCTTATGGCCTTATTACATCAAATAATTTCCAAGTAATTCAAGTACTTAAATAGAAATAGTAGTTCATAAAATAAAAACTTCATGTTGAGCATGGCCACCACAAGTTCTCGCCGTCCCGGTCCATCACTGTTCATCACTCGAAACATGGTCCCTGGCAGGGTGAGTCAAGCAGGACTCAATGTGTACACAAACACTAAATCAAAATAGAATCGGGCATACAATTGTTACACATTCATATCATAGCATACAAATTATGATGCATTCCCAAACCCAAACCTAATTAGCCATCCGCTACACTCCCCGCACCAACTCGCACACCGTGGGGACTACTAAGTCGACCCTCCTTCCGCTACACTCCATATCGCGGTCTTAGGTCACCGCATTCGTGGTCTTAGGTCGCCACGTTCAGATTACTATGGTCTTAGGTCACCACTTTCAGATCACTGTGGTCTTAGGTCACCACTTTCAGATATCACGGTCTTAGGTCACCGTGTTCGTGGTCTTAAGTCACCACATTCACTTCCCCTTTCAAACAAACCCATATGCCCCATATAATAATGATATGCATAAATATGCCGAGTTCACATTCTTATCATATTCTCATGTTACTAATGACCTTTTTCATATTCTTTGTAGAAGTAGGAAAGCGTGCTGAGTACTTAGTACCATAACATGGTACCCTAGCCACTTTCATATTCTTAATATCACATATTTTAATAAAATAGGCCATGAAACATATTAAGAAGTAGTGTAGGGGTACACACTGATTTGCTTAACCACTTCACTTTGAAATCCGAAATCGATCTATCGCCTTAGATCTCAAGTTCCTACAATTGATTAATCACTTACTATTTAGCACAAAGCCTATTCGGCTAGAAAACCAAATCCTAGTAGGATTTGTATTCTTAAAGCTTACCTTGGTGTCGATTTGATGATTTAATCAAATCCCGAAACTCGTATTTTTCCCCTTTGAAATCGGCTAGTCACTAAATCCCTTGAATTGGTTAGTTTTCGGCCTAAAACACATAATAATAGATCTACTACTAAAATAGGCCTTGGCCGAATTTACCTTTGTTCTTACCTTCCAAATCTTAAATCCCGAATTGGATCCTTGCTTCTTTATTCTTTGTCGAAATCCCTATGTACCCATGTTAGATCCAATCTAACATTAAATCATAATAATATAGCTTATGGCCGAATGGTATTCATAACTTACCTTAGATCTTAGAAGTTAGAAAGATACCTTCTTGTAGTTGACAATTTCTTAAATCCAGAAAACACCCTTCCATAACTCGGCCAAAATCCATAATAGAGATTAGTCCTTAAATTTTAGATAGGTTTAAAATATAAAAGAATTGAAACCAAACTTTGGATCTTACCCTTTTAAGAAATCGGTAGCACCCTTGTTAAAAGCCCCTTAAAGAATCGGCCTTGATGACTAGATGATAAAGTTTCACTTTTGGGATTTAATGGAGAAGTCGACTAGAGGTTCTCTTGGGGTATTTGGTTTCCAAGAAAATAAGGAAAAGAAACTTGAGAATTTTGGCAATGGTGGACTATAGATTCGGCTTGACAAAAGAAAAAGAGAAGAGAAGAGAGGAGAGCACTCGTAAATTCTACAGAGAGAGGAGGAGGAAGAAAAATTGATGAGTAGCCCTATTTCCTTCCTTTTATAGCCAAAACTACTCCTCAGAATCCCTTACTTGGCCACCACTCTTCTTTATTTGATAGCTTTATCTCTTAATTTAAAATAATTAGAGAATAATCCTTTATTATCTCTTCAAAAATAATCCAAATTAAATCCCTTATTTATCACCTTATTAATCGAATATTAAAGAGAATAAAACTCCTCCTTTCTAGAAGGCTTGTGCCGTCCACCTCGAGAGCTTCCGGAAGCAAAGATAAAACTTCTTTTATTTGCTTCCCAAGTGACTCGAACCCAGCCCAACACCTTGCATGTGGCGCCATTTCAGAGGCCCTAAGTGGCATCTTCAGGCCACTTTTCCAAGCCTGTTTGTGTGTCAAATTTCACAAACTTTTTCTTTTAAGGCCACCTTGCCTTAATTTCCTCTTTTAAACTTTAAAACTTGACATTTCTAAGTCATTTCTAAGTTTCCAAAAATTTTCGTTCCGCTCTGTAAACTTGACATTTTCTTACATTTCCAAGTTTCCAGAGATGTGCACTTTCCTATTTTGAATCATTTCCAAATCATTTCCATCCATTTCCAAGTTTTCAAAAATGTTCACTTCCCATTTTTTTAACTTAACATTTCCATACATTTTTAGGTTTCCAAAATTGTTCAAAATTTATTCTTAGTACATAAAACATGTTACTTCGTACAATTAAACCGAAAATGCATAGGCCCTTTCCAGGATGTTACAATTCTCCCCCCCTTAAAATAATTTCGTCCTCGAAATTTTCTAACTAAAATAATTGAGGGTATTGTTGTCGCATTGCCTATTCTGGTTCCCACGAAGCTTCTTCCGATCCATGATTGCGCCATAACATGTTGACTAGAGGAACTGACTTCCTCCGTAGCACTTTCACATCACGTTCCAATATCCGAATCGGCTCTTCCTCGTAGGATAAGTCTGGCCTTAGCTCTACTTCTTCGACAGGTACCACATGAGACGGATCCGATCGGTAACGACGTAGCATGGATACATGGAATACGTCGTGCATCTGTCGTAACTCTGGTGGCAACTCCAATTGGTATGCCACTGCTCCAACTAACCCGCACTCGATAGGGCCCTATAAACCTTGGGCTTAACTTCCCTTGCGATCGAACCTCATTACCTTTTTCAAGGAGAGACTTTCGAAACACTTGGTCTCCCACTTCAAACTCTATTTCCTTCCGCTTAAGGTCTGCGTACGACTTCTGCCTATCAGAGGCTTCCTTTAACCGTGCTCGAATCATCTCAACCTTCTCTTTAGTTTCGGCCACTAACTCTGGACCCAAAACTCGACGTTCTCCTAACTCAGTCCAACAAGTACGAGTTCTACACTTCCGACCATACAATGCTTCATATGGTGCCATCCGAATGCTAGCCTGATAGCTGTTGTTGTAGGCGAACTTAGCTAAAGGCAAATAGTCTTCCTAACTTCCTCGAAAATCCATCACACAGCCTCTCAACATATCCTCCAACACTTGTATAACTCGTTCAGACCGCCCGTCTGATTGTGGATGAAAAGCCGTAGTGAAGTCCAACTTAGTGCCTAAAGCTTGATGAAGTGCCTTCCAGAATCGAGACGTAAACCTTGGGTCTCTGTCGGAGATGATCGACATCTTTGGTACACCATGTAACCTCACAATTTTCGCCACATATAACTTAGCGACTCAAGAGAATAGTCAACTTCATCGGGATGAAGTGCGCGGACTTAGTCAAACCGCCCACTATCACCCATACCGAGTCCTTCTTAGTAGGCGTAAGGGGAAGCCCACTAACGAAATCCATGGTAATTCTCTCCCACTTCCATTGCGAAATCTCGATTGGTTGAAGCAATCCTGATGGAACTTGGTGTTCACCTTAACTTGCGACACGTCAAACATTTCCCCACAAATTCGGTCACTTCTTGCTTAAGATCAGACCACCAAAATTGTTCCCTTAGATCTCATGCATGACTTAATGCCTCGGGATGCATAGCATAAGGGCTACTATGCGCCTCCCAAAGAATCCTTTGTCTTAACTCCTTGTCCTTCTGGCATACAGACTTTTCCTTTGTAACACAATACTCCTTCATCATTAATGCCATAATCCTTTAATTCCTCATTCTGCACTTGCTGTAACTTAGCACTTAGATCCTTATCAACCAACTGTCCCTCTTTCACCTCCTTCACCATGTGGGCTTGACTTGCAACTCGCTAACAGCTTCCATCATCGTGACAAACTTAAGTGAGCGAACATAGCCCTTAGATCCGACACAACCTTCCGACTTAGGGCATCGGCTACCACATTTGCCTTGCCGGATGATATTCTATCGAGCGATCGTAGTCCTTCAACAACTCCACCCACCTTCGTTGCCTCAAGTTCAACTCCTTCTAAGTCAACAGATACTTAAGGCTCTTGTGGTCTGTGTAGATCACTGACCTTTCTCCATTGAGGTAGTGCCTCCAAACCTTAAGGGCGAAAACCATCGCTGCGGTTCCAAGTCATGAGTTGGGTAGTTAACCTCATGAGGCCTTAGTTGCCGAGACGCATAAGCGACTACTTTTCCTTCTTGCATTAGCACACATCCTAATCCCGTATGCGAAGCGTCACAGTACACCACAAAATCCTTCGCTGAATTAACACTGGAGCCTCCGTCAACACCTTCTTAAGGTTGTCAAAGCTCTTGTTGCTTATCGGACCATTCAAAGGGTACTTCCTTCCTTAGTAACTTTGTCAAAGCGCGGCTATTGACGAGAATCCTTCTACGAACCTTCGTAATAGCTTTGCCAAACCTAAGAAACTTGAATCTCACCACGGACCTAGGTGGTTTCCAATCCAACACCGCTTCGATCTTCCTAGGATCCACTCTTATTCCTTCTGCGGATACCACATGCCCTAAGAATGCCACCTCCTTAAGCCAAAATCCACACTTGCTGAATTTGGCATAGAGCTTCTTCTCCCTTAACACTTGTAGCACCACTCGGAGATGTTCATCATGCTCCTCTTCGGACTTAGAATACACCAAAATATCATCGATGAACACAACGACGAACCTATCCAAGTAGGGTTGAAAACTCGGTTCATCATATCCATGAACGCACTGAGCGCGTTTGTCAATCCAAACGGCATCACCACAAACTCAAAATGGCCGTATCTTGTCCTAAAAGCGGTCTTATGGATATCCGCCTCCTTCACCTTCAACTGGTGATATCCCGACCTTAAGTCTATCTTTGAGAACAATGCGGCCCCCTTCAGCTGTTCGAACAAGTCATCGATCCTTGGCAAAGGATACTTGTTCTTGATGGTCACTTATTCAATCGACGGTAATCTATGCACATACGCATAGTTCCGCTCTTTCTTCTTTACAAATGTGAATGGTGCTCCCCATGGAGACACACTGGGTCGTATGAACCCACGATCCAACAACTCTTGGATTTGAGCCTTGAGCTCAACTAACTCCTTTGGCGCCATTCGGTATGGAGCGATTGACACAGAGAGTGCTTTCGGTAGTAAGTCTATTCCAAACTCCACCTCCCTATCCGGGGTATTCACGATAATTCCTCCAGGAAATACATCTTCAAAGTCTTTCACCGTTCTAACTCCACCGACACCTTCTTCCTTTCCACCTAACGCACTTACTTACGAAGGCTAAGAACGCCTTGCACCCTTTTTAACCATTTTCTCGGCCTTCTTCCTTTGAAACTACGTTGGACAGTAGTTTCTTCTCTCCGATCATTACTACTACTTCATCCTCCGAGGTCCTTAGTTCCATTCGCTTATTTGCACAATCCAACACGGCTCGGTGCTCTACTACTTGATCCATTCCAAGTATAAGTTCAAACTCCCGAAAGGTAGTTCCATTAAGTCACCAGAAAGTTCACTCCCGAATCTCTAGGGTACATTCAAAGATCTTATCCACCACTACAGCTTAGGCCTAATGGGCTTACTACGCTCATCCGCCTATCGAAGGTTGAGTCTAGGCCTAGTGTTTCCACTACACTACATGCAACATAGGAATGGGTCGAGCCCACATCGATTAGAGAAAAATAGGGCTTGTCAAAAATAAAGAATGTACGGTTATAACGTCCGGCGCGTCTCCATCTTCCTTCCGTGAATCGCATAAACCAAAACTGGTTGCCTTGCCTCAAAGACTAGCAAAGACACCTCGCCTTGTGTTCCATGGCCTCTGCCAAAGCACCATTACCTCTGTTACTCGAACCACGACCTCGTTGAGGTGCGGTCCTCCTCTACCGGTCGACTAACATTACGAAATGTTGGTCGGCTTTCATCCGATTGCTTAGGACAATCCTTGATCACATGGTCCTTGGACCCACATCTAAAACATCCTCCTGCTTTTCTTCCAAAGACTCTCCTAAGTGCTTCTTTCCACACACATCACAAGGTCGATCACCGCCCTTCCGAACCAACTTGCGACCTCGCGGCCCATCAACTCTAGGCCTCTTATGAACCTTTCCAGACGTTCCAAAACCTCTTTTAGGCCTATTCCTATACATAGCTTTGCTTTGTAGAATCCTTGATTCCCTCGGCCACCTTGGCCTTTTCTACCAAAGCGAGAAAACTCCCGCTCCCGATGCGGTGCTATCAACGGCCTCGAGATCATCCCTTAGCCCGTCCTCAAAGCGGACACGCGGCGCTCATGCTCGATTGCCACTACTCCTCGAGCATATCGGCTCAACCTCGGGAACTCGGCCTCATACTCCGCCACGGACTTGTTCCTTGAACCGCCCCGAAATGCCTTCCTTTGCTCATCAAGATATACCGGTTCCCACATACTTCTTCCGAAATGCTTCCTTAACATATTCCTGTGTCGATCCTCACCGTGGCACCATCTCAAACAATCAACCACCACCGATACGCTTCATCACGTAGCGGTGCCACCATTCCTTTTAACTTCTCCTCGGGGTCAAGTCAAGCTCATCCATGATGCGCTCTGTTGCTTCCAACCAACCTCATTTCACCGAATCGGGTGCCACACCGATACTCCACGAAACATTTCGGCTCCATTAGCTCGGAGCTCGCCAGTATGAACTTACGGGTTCCCGAATTTCCTCCGCACCACCACCAACTCCAAAACTCGCAAAGGCCTGACTGCGACACAAAGATCATCCCCGCCCGAGCTTGTCGCTCAACACCAACAGACTAGGGGTGGTGGTGGCGGTGGTATCTCATTGTCAAACCCTTGACCCGATCTAATGTGTTCGACACCGTCATCCTTCCTCTACCTCATCCACGATGACCACGCCCTCAGAGCTCATTTCTAACGTCGTGATCGATTAAGAAGTTTTATGAATTAGTCTTTGTTTCACTTGATTAGCCGCGAAGAAATTTTATGAAAAGAGTTTTAGGAGTGGTTCTTTCAGTATGCACACACGATCTTTCCATTCATTCATCCATACATCCATCAAACAATCATGAACTCTCGTTCATTCAGAGAAAGGTTGTAGTTTTCATTGTTATTGTTTCTTTTTCTTCCACTACCCAGGGGTATTTTCGTAATTTTTCAAAAGGAAAAAGTTCCTTGGTGATTTTGTCACAAAGTATTTTGGTATTTTTTAAATTTTTGGGGTATTTTGAAAAATTTTGAAATCCAGGGGTATTTCGGTGATTTTGGACCTCGGGGTATTTTGGTGATTTTTTTTCCAAGCCGGGGTAAATTTGTAAAATCTTATAAATCCGGGATATTTCAAAGGTTACAAAACTTTGAGGGTTCTTTTTGAGAATTGTACTTTTCAAAACGGTGATGTTGCAAAAATTTTGGAAATCAGGGTCATTTGGTAATTTTATAAGTTAGGGGCAATTTTGAAATTTCCAAAATTCAAGGTATTTTTGATAATTTGCAAATTAGGGTTTTTGAACATTGATAAAATAATGAAATTTTGGCAAAAGCTGTTGGGTAGTTGGTCATTTTATAAACCAAGGGTATTTTTGGTAATTTTACCACTAGGGGCATTTTTGTATAAATCGGAAATCTTTCAGAAAATTTTGTAAAGATGGTTTTCATGAATTTAGAAGAAAGTTTTAAGAGTTCTAAAACTAGGGTTTTGTTGTTTTTATAAAAACACGGCTAATTCCCTTTCGGGTTTTAGTTATTGTGTTTAGCCTATGACCGAGTCCTCTTGGTCGAGGTGAACCAAAGCTATGCACGAGGCAGGATTCGAGTGGAGAGGAGGTGAGTCACGCGATCGCTTAAATACCAAGCTCCCACCGAAACCATTCCTAGACATGCGCATGAGAGGTTGCCACACCCATCGAGCCATCCGGGTTAGGGTGAACCGAAGCTACGCACTGGTAGGATTCTGAAGAGGAGGTGAGTCACTAGGATCGCTTAAATACTGTGCTCTTAGGATCCAATCCTAGACATGCGCATTGCGGGGTTACCACACCCTAACTTAGTGACTTAGCCATGGGTTTGTTTAACGTTCCTTAAGTCTTATGTGTTTGTGTTTGAGTAGACTAGTCCTAGGGTTCAAGTTCCTATCATGCTATTCTATGTTCCATTCCTTTTCTACCCTTCTAATATTCACTACACATAATCACACAAATAGTTAGGGGTACTTACCGTGGATCATGGTCGGAGACTTTAGGTGCCATGCCAGAAAACCTGCTTGTTTCATAAAATATTTTCAAAAAAAACTCATTTGGGCTCGCTTTGAAAACGTTTTGGGCCTTGGCCCACAGGCCGAGAGTTTTAAAACTGGGCTCTGATACCAAACTAAAACACCCCAAACCCGGCCCACGAGATTTTCCCAGATTTGGTATGTTCCTCAAGTAAACCGGTTTTAAAATTCTTTCGTTACCTAGAGAAAACTTGTGCGATTTTAAAAAAAAACATTGTTTGGGTTGGGCTTGTGTTGAAAACGAATTCAATTCTTTATATTAAAAATTTTACTTAAACTTTAATAGGTAAAACTCATAATCATAATAAATAGAAATAAATGGAAAACAATTCAACTATGGCCTTATGGCCTTATTACATCAAATAATTTCCAAGTAATTCAAGTACTTAAATAGAAATAGTAGTTCATAAAATAAAAACTTCATGTTGAGCATGGCCACCACAAGTTCCGCCGTCCCGGCCCATCACCATTCATCACCAAACATGGTCCCACAACGGGGTGAGTCAAGCAGACTCAATGTGTACACAAACACTAAATCAAAATAGAATCGGGCATACAATTGTTACACATTCATATCATAGCATACAAATTATGATGCATTCCCGAACCCAAACCTAATTAGCCATCCGCTACACTCCCCGTACCAACCTCGCACACCGTGGGGACTACTAAGTCGACCCTCCTTCCGCTACACTCCATATCGCGGTCTTAGGTCACCGCATTCGTGGTCTTAGGTCGCCACGCTCAGACATTACACGTGGTCTTAGGTCACCACTTTGACATCGTGGTCTTAGGTCACCACTTTCGGATATCACGGTCTTAGGTCACCGTGTTCGTGGTCTTAAGTCACCACATTCACTTCCCTTTCAAACAAACCCATATGCCCCATATAATAATGATATGCATAAATATGCCGAGTTCACATTCTTATCATATTCTCATGTTACTAATGACCTTTTTCATATTCTTTGTAGAAGTAGGAAACGACTGAGTACTTAGTACCATAACATGGTACCCTAGCCACTTTCATATTCTTAATATCACATATTTTAATAAAACAGGCCATGAAACATATTAAGAAGTAGTGTGGGGTACACACTGATTTGCTTAACCACTTCTTTGAAATCCCAAATCTGATCTCATCGCCTTAGATCTCAAGTTCCTACAATTGATTAATCACTTACTATTTAGCACAAAGCCTATTCGGTTAGAAAACCAAATCCTAGTAGGATTTGTATTCTTAAAGCTTACCTTGGTGTCGATTTGATGATTTAATCAAATCCCGTAAACTCGTATTTTTCCCTTTGAAATCGGCTAGTCACTAAATCCCTTGAATTGGTTAGTTTTCGCTTAAAACACATAATTATAGATCTACTACTAAAATAGGCCTTGGCCGAATTTACCTTTGTTCTTACCTTCCAAATCTTAAATCTCGAATTGGATCCTTGCTTCTTTATTCTTTGTCGAAATCCCTATGTACCCATGTTAGATCCAATCTAACATTAAATCATAATAATATAGCTTATGGCCGAATGGTATTCATAACTTACCTTAGATCTTAGAAGTTCGAAAGATACCTTCTTGTAGTTGACAATTTCTTAAATCCGAAAACACCCTTCTATAACTCGGCCAAAATCCATAATAGAGATTAGTCCTTAAATTTTAGATAGGTTTAAAATATAAAAGAATTGAAACCAAACTTTGGATCTTACCCTTTTAAGAAATCAGTAGCACCTTTGTTAAAAAGCCCTTAAAGAATCGGCCTTGATGACTAGATGATAAAGTTTGGCTTTTGGGATTTAATGGAGAAGTCGACTAGAGGTTCTCTTGGGGTATTTGGTTTCCACGAAAATAAGGAAAAGAAACTTGAGAATTTTGGCAATGGTGGACTATAGATTCGGCTTGACAAACTAAAAGAGAAGAGAAGAGAGGAGAGCACTCAAAAATTTGGCGAGAGAGAGGAGGAGGAATAAAAATTGATGAGTAGCCCTATTTCCTTCCTTTTATAGCCGAAACTACTCCTCGAGAGTCCTTACTTGGCCACCACTCTTCTTTATTTGATAGCTTTATCTCTTAATTTAAAATAATTAGAGAATAATCCTTTATTATCTCTTCAAAAATAATCCAAATTAAATCCCTTATTTATCACCTTATTAATCGAATATTAAAGAGAATAAAACTCCTCCTTTCTAGAAGGCTTGTGCCGCCCACCTGGAGAGCTTCGGAAGCAAAGATAAAACTTCTTTTATTTGCTTCCCAAGTGACTCGAACCTGTGCCCAACACCTTGCATGTGGCGCCATTTCCAGAGGCCCTAAGTGGCATCTTCAGCCACTTTTCCAAGCCTGTTTGTGTGTCAAATTTCACAAACTTTTTCTTTTAAGGCCACCTTGCCCTAATTTCCTCTTTTAAACTTTAAAACTTGACATTTCTAAGTCATTTCTAAGTTTCCAAAAATTTTCGTCCGGCTCTGTAAAGTTGACATTTTCTTACATTTCCAAGTTTCCAGAAATGTGGACTTTCCTATTTTGAATCATTTCCAAATCATTTCCATCCATTTCCAAGTTTCCAAAAATGTTCACTTTCCATTTTTTTTTTAACTTAACATTTCCATACATTTTCAGGTTTCCAAAATTGTTCAAAATTTATTCTTAGTACATAAAACATGTTACTTCGTACAATTAAACCGAAAATGCATAGGCCCTTTCCAGGATGTTACAGTTTGTATTGATTCTGTTTTGGAATAATTTGTGGATTTTTGTGAATTGTGTGATTTATACTTTATGACACGAGAGTGTTAAGCATGATAAGTTGTTTTGCAGAAATTAGTATTTTACTATCTCCTTGAATTGAAATATTATTTTGAAGTTTTAAATTTACAAGTTTAACGTCAAAACCATAATTTTTTGTGAGCTTTTTAGCCTATAGAGCATATATTTTATTTCGTGCTCATTTTATTTTTGGTTGTGAGCATGTCAACTTGATTTGTTATTCTTGAACTTGCTTCGATTATACATATCAAGACCACATTATTGATTTGTTATACTGAGAAGATAGAGACACTTAGGATTTAACTCACCTAACCTTCAATCAGCTTACCTATTGTATTAACCCTTAGTGAACCCCGTTAATCCTAACACTTTTTTTTCTTCTAACCCGTCAATGTTAACCCATAATCCATATAAATGCTATAAAATTACCCTTTTTATTGACTCCCTTTTTGTCGAGATATGATTTGGTTAGTTGCATAACTATGTTTCATTATTCAAATTGTTGAATTTTATTTTGTTCTAGAAAACAAAAAAAAGAGAAAAAAATTGAAAAAAATTAATTGAGCCTGAATCGTTAGCTTCATATTGTGTTTAAAAGCTTATTTTTATTATTTATTTCTTGTTTATGTGAATCTTTTTAATTCAACAACTAATTTTCTTTCTAGTTTGGTAACTTATCAACTCGACTCTCGATTGTAACCAATTTTTCTGACTGTTTCCATTCCCTTAACCTAAACCCCATTACAACCTTATAAAGACCTCTTGATTGGTGTGTAATCTCATTTATTGTGGTGGAGATTTTATTTTCAACCAAGCATATGGTCTTTATGTCCATGAAACTAACTAAAAATTTAACTAAGGCATGTGCACCTATCAATTAATAGTATAGTTACGGTGAGAAAAGATATCGTTCCCACAAAGACTAAAAGTACTAGTAATTATCGTCTTTCTATTATTTAACCGAGAAATTTGAGTGATTGATTGATAACTGAAATTAACTAAATTAATTAACTACGAACGTGAAAAAGAACAAATCAGGAAAATAATCGAGTAAACAACCAAGAAGCGAAACAATACCCAGGAAAGAATTCACCTAGATTTCACTTGTCATTATCAATCTAAATTATGCAATTTCTTCATTTAGTATCTTGATCCGTAGAAATCCTAAATTATGCTAATATCTTTATTCAAGAATAAGAGCAACTGACTCTAGGTTGATTAATTGAAATTTCTTTCTAATTAAAACCCCTATTATCGCATTAACTCGATATATGGATTCCCCTATTAGATTTGACTCTAATTCGGTAGATTTTTGTCGTCCTATTTCTAGGTTTGCATGCAACTCCACTAATTGCGCTAGATCTACTCTTAAATAGAGTCTATTCCTCCTCTATTTTAATCACATCAAATATGGATCAATAGTCTAGAAATATTAAACCAAGAATTAAGCACACATAATTGAGAACAAGATCTAAGTATGTATTGCGTAAAATAAAAATCAAACCACATCATTCATCACAGGTTTCATCTCTCCTAGGTATTTAGAAAATTTGTTCATGCTAGCCAATAAAAACATGCCATTGATAGTATATCCACAAGAAAAAAAGAAACAAAGAAACTCATTATAGTCTCATGAGAAATCAACTGGGAGTCTTCAATCTTGACGGAAATATGCTTTAGAATCAGCTTCAATGGTGTTTTTCGAGTTGTTTTCTTGAGTATTCTATGATGACCCTCTCCTATCTTCTTATTTTTGTCATATATAAGTCTCAGAATGTCCGAAAAACCTTAAAATTGAATTTTTCCGTTGTTTGGAGTGCAATTCGCAAAATCTACACGGCCTGCCACATATGGCTCCTGTAACTCACTCCGAATTTTCGATTTTCACCCATTTTTCGCTCCTTTTGTTCCCAAATGCTCTCTTAAGTATAGAAATATGAATTTAAAGTATTAGGAGCATAAAATTCACCATTAACATCGAATAATCATCCAAAAATACATTAAGAATGAGGTTAAAATATGTTACTTTTAGCACCTATCACCTGCATCACCATTGTCTTCTTCATTGTCATTAGCTTTGACAATAAATGCCACATCATGTCTTTTATTTTCCTCTGAATCTGACACTTCATCATTAGTCTCATCATCACTTTAAGTGGCAACCTCAACACTTTGTGTACCAATTTATCCTCAGAAAAACGATCAACAAGACAGAAAGCCTCATTAGAAATCTCACATAATCTTGCATAAAAGTAAAAAATGGTTTCATTTTAAAATTTTTGAACCTCGTAGTCAAAATTTTCAATTTTGACATTCGTACAAGAACATTCCCTTCATGCTGGTTTTGAAAAATAGTCTATGCTTCTTTTTTTGATTCACAAGTAGAAGCTATCTTAAATTGTTCCATGCCAACTCCACTAAATCTAGCATTTAGAGTTTGTGAGTTTCCATTAGCAACCTTTGTTTCTTTAATAGTGTATTTGTTTCTACATTTTGGACGTTTGGTGCCATCAACATTCTCTATAATGGGTTGAGTCCACCCTTCTTCAATAGCTTCCTAGGCAACTTCATTACTAGATATGATAAAAGCTTTCATACTTGCCTTCTAATATACATAGTTTTTTGAATCAGGTAGCAACAGGTGTCGAGCAACTTTCCCTCATGAATTCTAAACTTGAAAACCAAACACAGGATCACCTTCAAACAACTCTTGAAGCCTGCTCTGATACCAATTGAAAAAACCTTTAGTTTGCACTTGAAAAACAATTTTGTTTTAATTTTTGTTACAATAAACTCGAACAGAACCGAACTAAATAGATTAGATGCAAAGTGCATAAGGAGAAAAATAAGAAGAGACTTAACGCATGATATTTGTTAATGCAATTTAGATTCATCAATCCTACTCTACAGAGCCTCGCTCAATGAATAATCTTATTCAACAATCGTCTAGATAACCTATTAGCTTAAGCCCAATCTACATTTACACAAAGAAGTAATTGCAGCCCCAATTGTTACAAATCACTTACCCAAATATCTCACAATACAATTAATAAACCTCTCCAAATAAAACTTAAAAGATTGCTACAAGTTTACCCAATAGAATATCAAAATAAAAATGTTAAAGACATTAAAAATACCACACCCAACTGACATCGCACTATTGCCTATTCATAAGCCTCTATAAGTGATCATCTAACAGTGTTTGGATAAGCTTTAAACTCTCCTTTAAAAGTTAAAAATGTCCTCTCAATTATCTTCAGTATTTATCTCATAATAGCCTTCACAAACAAGTTCTCCAATAACTTAAAATACTCTAAAATATAAGTATAAGGATAAGTATCAAACTTCTCTCCTACTTTTTCAAGGCTGTTAATTGAATGTTAATGATAATAATTAATTTATCATGAAATTCCTTTGTCGTTTGTTGTTAATTAATGATAAAAGATAAGTCATTAAAAGTCAAATATGCCAACTCAAAATTTTTGATTGCAC
Source organism: Gossypium sturtianum (assembly GCA_025698515.1). Lineage (NCBI taxonomy): Eukaryota > Viridiplantae > Streptophyta > Magnoliopsida > Malvales > Malvaceae > Gossypium > Gossypium sturtianum. The sequence goes on from CM046948.1 coordinate 98,275,591, forward strand.
CAAAGCTGTCATTCTATCTGTTGTTCGAACAAGGTAGTTAAAGTTTCGTACAAAAACTAAAAAAACGATAAAAGCTTTAAGAAACTTAGAAAAGGTGACAGCTTTAAGAAACTTAAAAATGAAGGAAAAATGTGTTTGCAAAGCTTTAAGAAACCCAAAAATAACTCCAAATGTTGCTACATTTTTTTGGTTATGAATCACTCTTGGAGATGTCCTTTAGGAAGATGGGATGGATTCAGAACTCTTAGGTTTTTGCAAGACGAACATGAGTTTTGAGTATCAAAGCTTATGCTACAAGTCATTTTTTAATGCTTAAGTTAGTAAATGATGAATATTATGAAAAAAATAGAGTTTTAGCTTAGAAAAGAAGATGAAGGAAAGAAGAGAAAACCCATTTTAGAAGAAGTTACACATGAATATATGTTAGTCCAAAGGCTATCCATTCTGTATTCTTGGTTTGCCGAGTGACATGATATAGTGGGCTAGCTTGAATGATATTTAGTTGCGTCATTAATGCTTAATAGTACTCGGTAATAGGGGTGTAATTGAGCTAAGCCAAGCTAGAATAGTAGTAAGCTCAAGCTCAAACTCGAATTAAAATTCGAGGCCCGATACTCGACTTAAGCTTGACCAAAAATCAATTTTTAAGCTCAATTTCAGCTTAATACATAATCAAGCTACTTGTGTAATGGGTCGCGGTTCAAAGCTCATGACCAAAGCACAAAGAGCGTCCCATGGAGGTTTACATATTAAATAGGGCTCACTTGACCCACTTAAACTGGCCCGATTTGAAGAACAAGTGACGAAGCCTATCAACTTGAAGCCTTGGTGGTCCAGCGAAACACTTATGGAAAATTAGGGCTACCTTGGTAAATAGGGAAAGTAATCTTAGAAAATTTCTAATATGATAAGATTTGATTTTGTAATCTTGGGGATTATGTAAATCCATTAACTTTAGATATGCTTCGATCTCGTCCGCCGATGTAAAGCTAGTTGTACCGTTGGATTTGGGGGAGCTCAACTATAAATAGATAGTTTGATGTCCACGAAACCAACTAAAAATATGACTAAGGAAAGTACACTTATGGTGAGCAAAGATATCGTTCCCACGAAGACTAAATGTACTAGTAATTAATCTTTCTATTATTTAATTGATAAATTTGAGTGATTAATTGATAACTAAAATTAACTAAATTAATTAACTACGAACGCGAAAAAGAGCAAATCAGGAAAATAATCAAGTAAACAACCAAGAAGCGAAACAATACCCAGGAAAGAATTCACCTAGATTTCATCTGTCATTATCAATCTAAATTACGCAATTTCTTCACTTAGTATCTTGATCCATAGAAATCCCTAAATTGCGTTATATCTATCTTCAAGAATAACAACAACTGACTCTAGGTTGATTAATTAAAATTTCTTTCTAATTAAAACCCCTATTATCGCATTAACTCGATCTATGGATTCCCCTATTAGATTTGACTCTAACCCGGTAGATTTATGTCGTCCTATTTCTAGGATTGCATGCAACTCCACTCAATTATGCTAGATCTACTCTTAAACAGAGTCAATTCTTTCTCTGATTTAAGCACATCAAACATGGATCAATAGTCTAAAAACATGAAACTAAGAATTAAGCACACATAATTGAGAATAAAATTTAAGTATTAATTTCATAAAATTAAAATCAAATGACAGAATCTATCATAGGGTTCATCTCCCCCAAGTATTTAGAAAATTAGATAATGCTTGAAAATAAAAACAACCAAGAGAGAGTATAATCAAAAGAAATAAAGAAACTCATGATAATCTCTTAAGAAATCAACTAAGAGTTCAATCTTGAAGGAAATCTGCTTCAGAATCGACTTCAATGGTGTTTTCGAGTAGTTTTCTTGAGTATTCTATGACGACTCACTCCTATCTTCTTATTTTTGTCATATATAGGTCTTAGAATGCCCGGAAAACCCTAAAAATCATGTTTTCCTATTGTTCAAAGTGAAATTCACGAAATCGACAAGGCCTGCCACGTGGTTGTGTGGCAGCCCATGTGGCTGACACTCGCTCTAATTTTTCGATTTTCGCCCGTTTTTCGCTCATTTTACTCCCAAATTCTCTCCTAAGTATAAAAAAAAAATTTAAAAGATTATGAGCATAAAATTCACTATTAACATCGAATAATCACCCAAAAATGCATTAAGAATGAGGCTAAAAACATGTTACTTTTAGCACCTATCAAATATCCCCACACTTAAGTGTTTGTTTGCCTCAAGCAAAATCCTCAACCCACATTCAAGTTAACTTCCATCAATTTATTTTTCTCACCAATAGTGTCTTAGGATAATTTACAAATAGTCATGCATTGTAAATTCATACCAAAACAACACTAAACATGCACAAGAAATCCAAGCAGAGATTTTAAAGCTTTAAAAACATTAGGCATTTCCCCTATCTCAAAAAATACTTGAAATTCAAACTCAACAATAAATACATCCTCACTAAAGATTCACTTCAAGCAATCAAAGTATTTACGGTTAAAGTAATATGCACTCAATAGTCAAACGAGAAATGTTATTACCATATGCTTGCTTGAAAATCAAATCTCCACCACTATAGAATGAGATAATACACCAATCAAGAATTTTTTATAAGATTGTAGTGGGGCTTAGGTTAAGGGATGGAAAATGTCAGAAAAGTTGGTTAAAATCGAGAATCGAGTTGATAAGTTACCAAACTAGAAAAAAATCAGTTGTTGAATTAAAGGAATTTACATCAACAAGAAATAAAAAATGAAAACAAGCTTTTCAACAGAATATGAAACTAACGATTCAAGCATAATTTTTTTTAATTCTTTATTTTTTTTCTTTTTTTTTCTTTTTCTGTTTTTTTTTAAAAGAACAAAGTAAAATTCAACAATCAAATAATGAAATATAGTCAGGCAACTAACCAAATCAAATCTCGACAAAAAAGAAATTAATAAAAGGGATAATTTACAACATAGATATGGATTACGGGTTAACATTGACAGGTTAGAAGAAAAATGCATTAGGATCAATGGAGTTTACTAAGGGATAATACAACATGTAAGCTGGTTAAAGGTTAGGTAGGTTAAATCCTAAATGCATCTGTCATCTCAGTATATTAAATCAATAATGTGGTCTCAACATGCATAACCAAAGCAAGTTCTAGAATAACAAATCAAGTTGACATACTCATAACCAAAAATAAAATGAACACAAAAAAAATGCTCTAGAGGCTCAAAAGCTTACAAAAAAAAAAATTATGGTTTTGATGTTAAACTTGCAAATTTAAAATTTCAAGACAATACTTCAATTTAGGGAGACAACCTAAATTTTTTTCTGAAAAATAGCTTATCATACTTGACTCTCTCGTGACTTAAAGTATAAATAAAACAATGCATAAAATTCCACAGGTTATTCCAAAACAAAACCAATAAAAACTCAAAATTAAAAAAAATTAACTTTAATGGTAGGTGTACGAAAATTACTTAAACACAAAAAATAATTCAAGAATTTTATCGCATAAACATATAAATAACCTCTCCACACTTAAGATGTGCATTTTCCTCAATGTACAAACAAATAGAAACATAATAAGCAAAATATCATAAGGGAGGGTGAGAACTGAAATTTCCTTGAATTTGGATGAATTCGTCGGAATAGTGAAAACTGAAATCGTAGGCGATTCTAAATGAAGTACATGTTTCCAAGAAAACTAATAAGAAAATAGACAAAAATAAATAAGATAGAGAGATTACAAATTAGAAAAAAACAATTGAAAAAACATAACATAAAAATGCATAATAAAATAAAATAAAATATATAAATCTAGAAAATAAAAAAATAAAAATAGAGCTTGGGGTAGGGAGGAACAAAGGAACAATAAGACAAGAAAAAAAATATATCTTTAAAGAGAAAAAAAAATACATGGTCATGTAAGCCACATGGCTGTGTGGTCAGACCATGTAAGCCACACGGCCGTGTGGACAGGCCGTGTGAAATCACCCAAACCATGTGATTAAAAAACAAGGTAAAAATAAGCCCAATATCCATACGGCTATGTGTCACACATGGCCATGTGCAATGCTCATTCGCTTCTCCCACGCCCTTGTGCGAGGCTGTGTGAGTCACGCGGTCTACCACACGCTAGTGTGACAAGCCGCGTGTCTCACACGGCCATGTCTCCAGCCCGTGAAACTCTCTGTGCCCGTGTGAGTTAAATTAAAATTGAAAAAATTAGCTCCAGTATGCACACGGCTTGAGACACGTTTGTGTGTCCAGCCATGTCTCTAGGCCGTGTGGATCACCCCAGCCCGTGTGGTCTTTTTTTTTTCAATTTTTTTTCAAAATTTTTTAATTAATAAAAAAATAAAAATGAATGTATTTTTTTAAAAAATTCTTTTCTTTTCTTTTTTAATTTTTTTTAAAAAAACTGAATGTGTTTTTTCTTTTTTTTCAATAGTTTTCTAAAAAAAATCATTTTTTAAATAGCATGAAATTAAAAAAAATAAATAAGTAAAATAAAAACACTCGAGTTGTCTCCCAAGAAGTGCTTATTTAGAGTCTAAGCTCAACTTCCCTTTTTAGCTAACGGTTAAGGCGGATCTTGGAGTCGAAGCTCCTCTCTCTCGTTGTCAATACTACCACCAAAATAAAGTTTGAGACAAATACTATTTACCTTGCATGTGCCATAATTAGGGTGTGTTACCTTAATGGTTCCGTATGGAAATATTTTTTGTACCACAAATGGGTTTGACCTTCTTGACTTAAGCTCTGAAGGGAAAATTTGTGAATCCGATTTGTCTAGCAGCACTTTGTCCCCAACTTTGAATTGGTTCATCCTTCTTACATGCACACTATGGCGTTGCTTAGTTATTTATTTGATCATTCTTGGGTTCTCATCAATCTTTTTTCACCATTCATCTAATTCATCGAGCTGCACCATTTATTCTCCACTCGTCCTTTGATTTTTATCACCTTGAGACGGATACTGTTCAAACACATATTCATTAGTGAATTCATGCAAAGAATGTTGAGTCACATGATTACTAACATTAACAGAATAGCGAGTATCATCTCGCTCACTAGGAACTCTAATAAAATCACGTGCTTGAAGAGTAACCTTTTTACCACCTATACTCAGTACAAGCTCACCATTACCCACATCAATAATAGTTATAGCAGTGGTTAAAAATGGTCGACCTAATATCATGGGTACCTCAATATCCTCATCTATGTCCAATATAACAAAATCAATACGGAATATAAATTTATCGTGTTTAACAAGTACATCTTCAATAATACCCTAGGATACCTAATTGATCTGTCAGGTAATTGAATATTCATCCTAGTGAATTTTGGTTCCCCGAGACCAAGTTGTTTGAGCATTTTATAAGGTATAACATTTATATTAGCCCCCAAATCAGCCAAAGCATTTTCAACATTTAAACTACCAATAAGACAATGAATAGTAAAATTTCCTGGATTTTTAAGCTTGTCGGGTAGTTTGTTTTGGAGAATGACCAAACAATCCTCATTGAGCTCCACAGTTGATAAGTCATCTAACTTCCTATTATTTGTTAAAAACTCTTTTAAAAATTTTGCATATTTGGACATCTGCGTAAGAGTTTCAACAAAAGGTAAGTTAATATGTAATTTTTTTAAAAGCTCAAGAAATACCATATTGTTCTTTTATGCAGTCTTGTCTCAATGTTGTCGTATATGGAATTCATGGCTTGTATTCTCTAACCACCGACTTATGCTCTTTCTTGCTTTCCTCAACCCTATCATTTTTCTCAACAGCTTCTAGATTTACCTTCTTTTTAGGCTCAACTAACCTTTCCACGCTTCGAACAGTGATTGCGTGGACTTGCTCCTTTGGGTTAGTTTCAGTGTTACTAGGTAAGCTACCTTACTGTCTCTCCGAAACCAGTTTAGCAAGCTGTCCAATCTGATTTTCAAGCCATTGAATCGATGCTTGCTGATTTTTCAGAGTTGTCTTAGTGTTTGGAAATCGATTTTTGGACACTGAAATAAATTTAGCTAACATCTCCTTAAGGTTCAGTTTATTTTCTTGCTGATAAGGTTGCTAAAAACCCGGAAGGGTTGTGACCTTTGATTTCCTTGACCACCTCAAGAAAAATTTGGATGAGTCATCCATCCTGGATTATAGTTATTGCTATAGAGATTATTTTGATGTCTAGGATTGTTACCGACAAAGTTGATTTACTCATGCTCCATGCTAGAACCGAAGGGTAAACATTCTGAATTAATTATCCCCGCTCCATTCACATCACATTGCACTACCGAATTCACCTACTTATAAAAATTCAAACCATCAATTTTCTTACCAAAAGCTTCAACCTGATTTGCTAACATAGAAACTGCATCAATATTAGAAACTCAGGCTGCTTTGACAGGTTTTATTCTCATAACTTTTCATTGATAATTATTCAATGACATCTCCTTAATAAACTCTTGAGCTGCCTCAGGTGTTTTGCCATTCAATGTTCCACCAATTGCTACATCAATCATCTGTCTAGTTGAGGGATTCAAACCATTAAAAAAAGTTTAAACTTGGATCCACAAAGGTAGTCCATGATGAGGATACCTTCTCAACAAATCCTTAAATCTCTCCCATGTATCATAAAGTGTCTCAATATCAAACTGAACAAAAGAAGAGATGTTATTCCTCAACTTAGCTGTTTTAGCCAGCAAAAAATATTTTAACAAAAAATTCTCAGTCATTTGAGCCCAAGTCGTGATAGAACCCCGTGGTAATGAATTTAACCACTGTTTTGTCTTGCTCCTCAACGAGAATGGGAACAACCATAAACGTATGACATCATCAGTAACACCATTGATCTTGAAAGTGCCGCAAATCACTAGAAAGTTAGTTAAATGAGCATTTGGATCTTATTTTTACACACCATCAAACTAAACATATTGCTGCACCATCTGAACTGTGTTCAGCTTGATCTCAAAATTATTTGCATTAATTGTCGATCTGGCAATACTCAATTCAGCCCCAATCAAAGTAGGCTTAGCATAATCATACATAGTCCAAGGAGTAGGACATGCAGAAGGTAGCTGATTGTTTTAATTATCATCCATATCCACAGTAATATCCTTTCCCTCTTGACTGTCTATTAAAATCTGTTGATCTTGCCTTGTTTCTCTAACTTCTCTCCAATTTCTACGAGCAGCTCTTTCAATCTCACTATAAAAAATTAACGGTTTCGACAGGTTTCCTCTAGTCATAAATCCAAAGAACCTATCAGAATCAAACAAACAAAAAAATAGAATGCAAAAATTAAATTAAAAACAAAAATAAAAAATGGCTAAATTAATCGAAATAAAATTTTCCTAATATTTTAATCCCCGACAACGGCTCCAAAAACTTGATGTCCACAAAACCAACTAAAAATCTGAGTAAGGCAAGTGCACCTATTAATTAATAATATAGCTATGGTGAGAAAAGATATCGTTCCCACAAAGAATAGAAGTACTAGTAATTATCGTCTTTCTATTATTGAACTGATAAAATTGAGTGATGGATTAAAACTAAAATTAGCTAAATTAATTAACTACGAACACATCAAAGAACAAATCAGGAAAATAATCGATTAAACAACCAAGAAGCGAAACAATACCCAGGAAATAATTCACCTAGATTTCGTCTGTCATTATCAATCTAAATTACACAATTTCTTCACTTAGTATATTGATCCGAAGAAATCCCTAAATTATGCTAACATCTCTCTTCAAGAATAAGAAAAACTAACTCTGGGTTGATTAATTGAAATTTCTTTCTAATTAAAACCCCTATTATCACATTAACTCGATCTATGGATTCCCCTATTAGGTTTGACTCTAATCCGGTATATTTATGTCGTCCTATTTCTATGATTGCATGCAATTCCATTCAATTACACTAGATCTACTCTTAAATCAGGTCTATTCCTCCTCTGATTTAAGCATATTAAACATGGATCAATAGTCTAGAAATATTAAACCAAGAATTAAGCACACATAATTGAGAACAAGATCTAAGTATTTATTGCGTAAAATAAAAATCAAACGACAGAATTCATCATAGGGTTCATCTATCCTAGGTATTTATAAAATTAGCTCATACTTGAAAATAAAAACAACCAATAGATGATATAACCGAAAGAAATAAAGAAACTCATGATAATGTCCTAAGAGTCTTTGATCTTGACAAAAATCTGCTTTAGATTCGGCTTCAATGGTGTTTTTCAAGTAGTTTTCTTGAGTATTCTATGACGGCTCACTCTTATCTTCTTATTTTGTCATATATATGTCTCAGAATGCCTGAAAAACCCTAAAAATCATGTTTTTCCATTGTTCAGAATGCAATTTGCGAAATCAACAAGGGCCTTCCACATGGCCGTGTGTCTAGGTCCAACCCATGTGGCTCCTGTTACTCGCTCTGATTTTTTGATTTTCGCTCCTTTTACTCCCAAATTCTCTTATAAATATAAAAACATGAATTTAAAAGATTAGGAGCATAAAAGTCACCGTTAACATCAAATAATCACCCAAAAAATGCATTAAGAATAAGACTAAAAACATATTACTTTTAGCACCTATCAGAGTCTCCCCCTCATTTGTAATCATCCATTGTATTTCATTCTTTAGTAGTGAATACTAATTGACAGCATTTACTCAAACACATGGCGTGCTTTGCTTTTTTGTGGTTATTCTATTCTTTCGAGCTTTCTTTTGTCTTTGAATTGCTTCCGCTTTATAATTCGGTGCCTTAGAGAAATTTTGTGAGATTTCTCAGTTTGTGAGAGTTAGGCGTATTTGAATTGAAGAAATCGCCTAAGATCGCACGAATTGCGAGACGAAAGTTCTAACCATGTGACACTTGAGCTTGGTTAAGTTTGTTTATTAATTTTTGTACTTGAGCTTGATTAAACTAGTTTATATTCAAGCTCAAGCTCATTCATTTGCTTCTATATAATAAGGGTAGAAATGTTATTTATAATATAAAAATATATTAAATGAAAAGCTCGATTAGGCTTACAAGTTGTTCAAATAAAGTATTATGGTGCTTGAAATTGGCTCAATTAATAGCTCGAGTTAGTTAAGCTTAGTTGGGTAATTATCAAATCAAATTTGATTTTTTTTCGTAATTGTTCTCAAATAACTTGCAAGCACAGAGATCTCATTTACGCCCCTACTTGAAAGGTAAATAATTGACTTTATTCAAAAGATATAACAACTACTAACTCATTTATATTATTAAATAAATTGAATTTTCATTTTATGATTGGTATGCAAAACTTAAATTGATTTTTGGTTACTTATTAATAGCTTATAAGTATAAAAACACCTTAAAAAAAATCAATTAAGCTCAACTTAATTCGCACCCAATTGAACCCTTGCTATTAACAAAAAAAAATAAGAATTAAGCCACTCTATTAACAATTTCTATCTTTGACCACATTGATAATTAAAATCAACTGACAAACAAATCAGATGGTGATATATGACAATCTCCGAATTAATATTTCATTTTACCAATAATTTTTTTAAAAATCATAAAAATATAAAAATATTTTAAAATTATAAAAATATTAAATATTTATATAAACTTATAGAATTTATAAAAAAAACTTATAAAAATTCTAATAAATTTTAATAAATATAAAAATATTAAAAAATATAAAAACTTATAAAAATATAAAAAAATCATAAAAATCATAAAAATTTATAATAAATTCTAATACATTATAAAAAAATTATGAACATTTTTTAAAAATATAAATTATTAATATGTATAGTATAAAAGTCATTTACCGGTTCCTCTATAACATCCTAGAATTAGGGGTTCTGCATTTTATGTTTTTCTGTGTGCTTGGCTTGTTCTGCTTGTTATTTGGATGTGCTTGGGGGTCCTGGGGAGGCTCGGGTTCAAGCCAGAGCCTTGGCGAAATTTTGGTTTTTGGGCTTAAGGGGGGAGAGCTAGTGGAGCCTTGGCGAAATTTTGGTTTTTGGGCTTAAGGGGGGAGAGCTAGTGGAGGCAGGCCTTAAGGTTATTTGCGTGTGCTTGTTGACACAAAGGAGCTTGTGTCCAAGTGGGGGTGGCGTCATTAGCAGAGCAAGGGGGAAGGAGTTCGAATCCCATCAGCAGCATCTAGAGCTTTAATTTTTGTGCTCAAGGAGAGGAGGAGGTAGCATTCGGCTGGGACTCTACTAGGAGGAGTTTGAATGAGTCAAATGAATTTGAATGGATGGATGAGAGGTGATGGAGGAGTTGAAGTGGTCAAATTGGTTTGAATGGGTGATGGGGAGCAAATTGTGGAGTAAAATAAGGGATTTGGAGTGTGGTGGAGGTGTTGGCCGAATGTGGGGGTCTTGGAGGGGAGAATTTCAGTCTTGAAGGGGGTCTTAAGGGTGAGTGTTTCGGTTTTGGGGTCATGTGAGTGTGTGCCGAAATACTCAAGCCATTTTTTCTTCTCTTCTCTTCAACTTAGTGTTGGCCGAAACTTTTTGTACCTCTCTTCTGCTCTCTTTTCTTTACCGAAACTATAAGTGATTACCCTTATTACTTTCCAATTCTTTTCTCTTCTCCCTCAAGTTTGATAGCCGAAACTTCAACCTTTCCTTTCTTCTTATTTTTTTTCCTTTCTTCCTACTAGCCGATTTCTCTTGAAGCCCTCATTGCCGAACCTTTCTCTTTTGATTTCCTCCATAGTCGAACCTTCATACTTCTTCTTTACTTCTCTACCTTTTCCTTTAAACCGAAACCCCTACTTCTAGTGACTCTTGGTTAGTATTCCTCCATAGCCGAATAGTTCTGGGATCTTGCTGAGGGCTGAATCTCACTTTTCATCCGACACTTTCTTGTTATTTCGTAAGGGTTCTTCTTTCCCTATTTCTTTTCGTTCGTTGCTCTTCTCTCGTTGTCTTGTTAAAACCGAAGATCGTAACTCACTTCTTTTTGGGCTTTGGCCGATTGTAGGGAGGATTAACCTTACCTTCTCTTCTTCGTTTAGCCTTCATTCGGGGGGTTTCTGGTAAGTGGTGGTGATGACCGAAGAGTTGGGGGGCCTCTTTCACATTTCAGTTTGACCGAAAGGCCGTTTCTTTCTTCTTATTTTGGACATCGGTCCTAACCCCTTGTGTTATTTAGGGACTCATCCGGTTTCGTAAGCCGAATCTTCTGGCGTTCGGTCTTCCTTTGATCAAGGTAAGGATTCATCTTTTCGGTTTCTTGACTATTAAGTTCCTGCACGTTTTCATCTGCCTTAATCAAATTCCCTTGATAGACAACCTACGTTTCTCTTTGAGTACTGATCAAGGCTCTCTTTATGGATGCGAGCGCCAGCCATTCCAAGGGGGTATCGTTAAAGAAGCCTGAGTAGAGTGAACCTGTAGTCTCTGCTCCTAAGTTTAAACGACGTGCTGTGTCGGAAGTTCGAGACTTTCTGCCGGGTTGTGGTAGAATGCCGACATCTGCCTGGGATAGACAAATCGCGGTTGTTTCTTCTAGTGAGAGTTTTGACGATCTAGAGTGTTTAGTTTTACGCGTAATCAGGTGTGTAATGCTCACACTTTTCTTTATTACTTTGCGTTAATAACTGTGTTGGCTGAAAGCCGAAACAACTGTATAGACAGTTGAGACACCCTTGTAGGAAAGGTTGGAGACACCAGGTAAGTACCGTTATGATTGCCTTTCGTAAAACATGATTATGTATGATTTGATTATCTGCTGTATATTGTTAATATGTTTGCATGGGCTTTGGGATATGATTGAAAGGGGAAGTGTGATTCAGTGACTTTTGTCACAGTGGTTTGGAACCATAGTGGTTTGGAACCACATATACATTTAGCAGTGACTGTCGCAGTGGTTTGGAACCACAGTGGGTTGGCCCCACATACATTTATCAGTGACTCTATCACAGTAGTTTGGAACCACAGTGGTTTTGAACCACAGTGGCTTGGTACCACGGGTGTTTGGCTGATTCAGGTGATGTAGAGGATGGAAAACTAGGTTGGGCTGGGTTGCATTGCATCCAATTTCTGATATGCTATGTTGTGAGGGCTAAAGCCTAATGTGCATCTGTGGGCTTAAGGCCCAGATTGCGTTATAAGGGGAATTACACACTGAGTCTTGGTGACTCACCCCTCTGCTTAATTTTGCAGGTAACCCTTAGTTGCGGATTTGGAGCCGAGGTGGACTTTGAGGTGGCCGTGCATTACTACTTCCGTAAATCTTTCATTTCTTTATTTTAAACTTACTTTTATTTTGGGTTTTTGCTATGTAATAAGGCCTCCATAACTTTAATTTGGGTTTTGCTTTAATACTATTTATACATATTTTATGAAATGTCAAATATGGAGTTTTCCTAAAATAAAAATATAACCAACCATTTTTTTTTAAAGTGTTAACAAAAGATGACAAGCGAATAACTAATTAATTCAGAAAACTTTCTTAAATAACTCACCAGTGCTTTCAAAATATCACGTTTATGAAAATCCCTAATTTTGGCTTTCGTAAAGCAAACATGTTTACGACTCATAGTTCATAAGAAGTTGGTAACAAACCCTTAAAACTGATTTTAATTTTCAAGATGGAAACGCAAAACGGAAAGTTTTCTAAATTACGATGTTTCTTTAAAATTTTCAAAACTATCTTTCCCTGTGACATACCAGATTCAGTCGTAATATTTAGACCGGGTTTGGGGTGTTACAATTTTGGTATCAGCGCCAAGGTTGCAAAACTCGGCTGTGGAATGGGTTCAAAAATGTTTTCAAGTTGGTTTGGAATTTGATTTAGAAAAATACATGTTTTCTGGAAGTATGGCACCCGAGTCTCCGGCACCAATCCGTACTGTAAGTTTTTCTGATAACTACTTGATTTCTTGTGAAAAGATTATATTATGTTGTGATTGATAGTTTTAAGAGATTCAACTTTAGAGATTGAGACCTTTAGAAATATGTTTTGCGAAAAACTACTTCTAATTCTATTTTCATAAGACTATCCGGTAATAAACAGTGGAAGATATACTAATTCATAAAAATTTAATCAGATTAAGTCGATTCCATAATCATGAGCGCTAGAGGACGTGGACGTGGTAGAGGCCGGGGTATTGAGGCTGAACCCTCGGAATCAGGGCATGGGTCGGAAGGCGAAGTGCCAGCATCACCAGTAGCGGAAGCGGGGTCTCAAGACCGAATCGAGGGGGGCGATCTTTGTGTCCCAAGCTATCGCATGTTCGAGCGGGTTCTTTGGAGCAAGCACGGGATTAGTAGCTCGGAAATCTATTCCTAAACGACTCCGAGCTAATAGGGCTGAGATATTCAGGGGTATTTCTGGTGTGGCTCCTAACGTAGCTGAGTACTGGCTGGAAGCGGTTGAACGAATCATGGACGATCTTGACTGTACCGTAGAGGAAAAGATGAAAGGAGTAGTGTCCCTCTTTCGAGATGAGGCATACCAGTGGTGGCTCACTGTAAGGGATGATACATCAGCGGACCGTATTACCTGGGATTTCTTTAAGACAGCGTTCCAGGGAAGGTATGTTGGGGCGAGTTACGTGGATGCTCAGAGAAAGGCATTTTTAAACTTGGTCCAGGGGAATAAGTCAGTGGCTGAGTATGAGGCAGAGTTCCTGCGTTTAAGTCGTTATGCCTAGGGTATCGTCGCAACTGATCACGAGCGTTGTGTCCGATTTGAGGATGGTCTGAGGGACGAGTTGCGAGTACTGATAGCTCTGCAGCGGGAAAGAGAGTTTGCCACTCTGGTTGAGAAGGCAAAGATAGCTGAAGAGGTGAAGCGGTCAGAGAGACAGGATCGGGATAATGATAGGGGTAGGAATAAGAGGAACTATGGGTCGTCAGGATCTGCTGGGGGTTTCTAAAAGAAGCCTATGTTTGATGGGCCGGGTCGAGTTGCGAAGCCTGTTACTGTTGGTCGGTCTCAACCATGTGCTAGATGTGGGAATTTTTATTCGGGGGAGTGTTGGGCACGAAATAGAGAATGCTTCAGGTGTGGATCTGTAGATCATCTGGTAAGGGACTGTCCACAAGAGCCAAACAGGGCATGGCCAGTAGGTCAAGGATATGTACAGTCTGGAAGAGGTAGGCAGCAACCACCGAAAGGTCGTGGTCCGGCCAGAGGAGGAAATGGTTTTGGTCGAGGGCGTGGAGCACCGGGCAGAGGTGCTGGGAATACAGATGCGAGACAGCCTGGGTTGGTTTATGCAGCTAGACGTCGAGAGGATGGAGATGCATCGGACGTCATAACCGGTATGTTCTTTATTTTTGGTGTGCCCTTTTCAGCTTTGATAGATATTGGGTCTACACATTCATATGTTGCTAGTACTGTGTCTGAAACTTTGAATATAGAATCTGACGTTGCTTCTAGAGAAATGACTGTGATTAGTCCTTTAGGACAATCTGTAGTGGTGAACAAACTATTTAGGAGTGTGCCTTTAGAAGTGCAAGGGATTGTTTTCCCGGCTAATTTGATGGAATTGCCGTTCGGCGAGTTTGACTTGATTTTAGGGATGGACTGGTTAGTTAAGTATCGAGCAAACTTGGATTGTGCTGCTAAGCGCATTATATTGAAGACTCTTGAGGATAAGGAGGTACTGGTGATAGGTGAGAGAAGGAATTACCTGTCCAATGTGGTGTCTGCTTTAAAGGCTGAAAGGATCGTGCGAAAAGGGTGTGAGGCATTTCTAGCTTTCATCAGTGCTTTGGAGGCCAAAGAATTGTCTGTAAGAGATGTGAGAACGGTGAAGGATTTCTCAGACATTTTTTCAGAAGAGCTTCCAGGGTTACCTCCGGATCGTGAGGTGGAGTTCGGCATTGATCTACTTCCAGGAATAGCTCCGGTGTCCGTTGCCCCATATAGGATGGCGCTGAAGGAGCTGGTGGAGCTTAAAGCTCAGATTCAAGAATTGTTGGACCGTGGTTTTATTCGACCAAGTGTGTCTCCGTGAGGAGCACCGGTGTTATTTGTTAAGAAAAAGGACAAGTCGATGCGGATGTGCATTGACTACAGGCAATTGAACAAGTTGACGATTAAGAACAAGTACCCGTTGCCAAGGATTAACGACTTGTTCGATCAGCTGCGAGGCGCTTCGGTCTTCTCGAAGATAGACTTGAGGTTAGGGTACCATCAGCTTAAGGTCAAGGAGGCGGATATTCATAAGACTGCTTTTCGAACTCGTTATGGTCACTATGAGTTCTTAGTGATGCCGATCGGGTTGACGAATGCACCAGCTACATTTATGGATATGATGAACCGGGTATTTCAACCCTACCTGGATTAGTTTGTCGTAGTGTTCATAGACGATATTTTGGTTTATTCAAGAACAGAAGAGGAGCATGATTCGCATCTTCGGATTGTTCTTCAGATTTTGAGAGAGGAGCAACTGTATGCCAAATTCAGCAAGTGTAAATTTTGGCTAAGGGAAGTTACCTTTTTAGGGCATGTTGTTTCTGCCGAGGGGATTAGGGTGGATCCTCGAAAGATTGAAGCTATTTTGGATTGGAAACCTCCGAAGTCGGTAGCGAAAATTTGAAGTTTCCTTGGGTTAGCTGGATACTACAGAAGGTTCGTTGAGGGATTCTCGTTGATTGCTGCACCATTAACCAAGCTATTACGGAAGGGGATACCGTTTGTTTGGACAGATCAACAGCAGGAAAGCTTTGAGAAGTTGAAGAAGATTTTGACAGAGGGACCAGTGTTGATTCAGCCTGAGGCTAGAAAGGAGTTTGTCGTCTATTATGATGCGTCGCACACAGGGTTAGGATGTGTGTTGATGCAAGAGGGGAAGGTGATAGCGTATGCGTCTCGGCAATTAAGACCGCATGAAGTGAATTATCCCACTCATGATCTGGAATTAGTTGCGGTAGTGTTCGCTTTGAAGATTTAGAGACACTACTTGTATGGGGAGAAGTCAATTATCTTCACCGATCATAAGAGCCTGAAATATCTCCTTACCCAGAAGGAGTTGAATTTAAGGCAGCGGAGATGGATTGAATTATTGAAAGACTATGACTGCTCGATTGAGTATCACCCAGGTAAAGCTAACGTAGTGGCGGATGCATTGAGCCGTAAGGTGATATCAGATTTGAGGGCAATGTTTGCTCATTTCAGTTTGTATGAAGATGGAAGCTTGTTAGCCGAACTTCAAGTGAAGCCTTCATGGGTAAGTCAGTTAAAGAGAGACGGATGTCGATTTAATTGTTAAGTTCTCGACTTCAGCAAGTGAAAGGTGGTGAGACAGGAGATTTTGGTCTGAACAGTGATGGAGTGTTGTGCTTCCGTGGAAAAGTTTGTATGCCAAAGGATTTCGAATTGAGACAGAGGATTCTGCAGGAAGCGCATGGTAGCCTATACGCTATGCATCCCGGTGGGAGTAAAATGTATCGAGACTTGCGTGAACAATTTTGGTGGCCAGGTCTGAAGCAAGAAGTTACTGAGTTTGTGAGTAAGTGCTTGACGTGTCAACAGGTGAAGGCGAAACATCAGTTGCCTTCGGGGTTGCTACAGCTAGTGAAGATTCCACTTTGGAAGTGGGAGAGAATAACGATGGATTTTGTTAGTGGGCTACCTCTTACGCCTACTAGGAAAGATCCAGTGTGGGTAATTGTCGATCGGTTGACGAAGTCCGCTCACTTCATATCGTTTCGTGTTGATTACTCACTACGAAGTTAGCCAAGTCGTATGTAGCGAGAGATTGTGAGGTTACATGGGGTACCGGTGTCTATCATATCGCATGCAGAGACCTAGGTTTACATCGCGATTCGAAGGCGTTACATAAAGCGTTGGGTACAAGATCGGATTTCAAACGACGGCGTTTCATCCTGCATGATGGATGGTCGAAAGGGTAATTCGATTACGGAAGATATGTTGAGAGGCTGTGTTATCGACTTCAGGGGTAGTTGGGAGGATTTCTTACCATTTGCAGAATTCGCATACAACAATAGCTATCAATCCAGTATTCAGATGGCACCCTATGAAGTGTTGTATGTTCGTAAGTGTCGTACTCCTACCTGCTGGACAGAGTTGGGTGAGCGACAATTGTTGGGTCCGAAATTGGTTTCAGAGACGGAGGAAAAGGTTAAGTTGATTCGGACTCGATTGAAAGAAGCTTCCGACAGGCAGAAATCGTATACAGATCTGAAGCATAAAGAAATAGAATTTTTAGTGGGTGATCAGGTTTTTCTGAAAGTTTCACCTTGGAAGAGGGTTTTAAGGTTTGGACGAAAAGGCAAGTTGAGCCCCAGATTCATCGGGCCTTATCGAGTTTTGAAACGTGTGGGACCAGTAGCGTATCAGCTTGAGTTACCACCGGAGTTGAATCGGATACATGATGTATTTCATGTTTCAATGTTAAGGCGCTATCATTCGGATCCATCTCACATAGTGTCGGTAGAGGAAATTAAAGTAAGACCTGATTTGTCTTTTGAAGAAGAACCAGTGCAGATCTTAGATCGAGATGTTAAAGTGTTGAGAAGGAAGTCAGATCTATTGGTTAAAGTTTTATGGCAGAATCACGATGCAGAGGAAGCCACATGGGAGCCAGAGGATGTGATGCGACAGCAATACCCTCACCTCTTTTGATCAGGTAAATTTCGAGGCCAAAATTTCTTTAAGGGGGGTAGAACTGTAACATCCTAGAATTAAGGGTTCTGCATTTTATGTTTTTCTGTGTGATTGGCTTGTTCTGCTTGTTATTTGGATGTGCTTGGGGGTCCTGGGGAGGCTCGGGTTCAAGCCAGAGCCTTGGCGAAATTTTGGTTTTTGGGCTTAAGGGGGAGAGCTAGTGGAGGCAGGCCTTAAGGTTATTTGCGTGTGCTTTTTGACACAAAGGAGCTTGTGTCCAAGTGGGGGTGGCGTCATTAGCAGAGCAAGAGGGAAGGAGTTCGAATCCCATCTGCAGCATCTAGAGCTTTAATTTTTGTGCTCAAGGAGAGGAGGAGGTAGCATTCGGCTGGGACTCTACTAGGAGGAGTTTGAATGAGTCAAATGAATTTGAATGGATGGATGAGAGGTGATGGAGGAGTTGAAGTGGTCAAATTGGTTTGAATGGGTGATGGGGAGCAAATTGTAGAGTAAAATAAGGGATTTGGAGTGTGGTGGAGGTGTTGGCCGAATGTGGGGGTCTTGGAGGGGAGAATTTCGGTCTTGAAGGGGGTCTTAAGGGTGAGTGTTTCAGTTTTGGGGTCATGTGAGTGTGTGCCAAAATACTCAAGCCATTTTTTCTTCTCTTCTCTTCAAATTGGTGTTGGCCGAAACTTTTTGTACCTCTCTTCTGCTCTCTTTTCTTTACCGAAACTGTACGTGATTACCCTTATTACTTTCCAATTCTTTTCTCTTCTCCCTCAAGTTTGATAGCCGAAACTTCAACCTTCCCTTTCTTCTTGTTTTTTTTCCTTTCTTCCTACTAGCCGATTTCTCTTGAAGCCCTCATTGTCGAACCTTTCTCTTTTGATTTCCTTCATAGTCGAACCTTCATACTTCTTCTTTACTTCTCTACCTTCTTCTTTAAATCGAAACCCCTGCTTCCAGTGACTCTTGGTTAGTATTCCTCCATAGCCGAATAGTTCTGGGATCTTGCTGAGGGCCGAATCTCGCTTTTCATCCGGCACTTTCTTGTTATTTCGTAAGGGTTCTTCTTTCCCTATTTCTTTTCGTTCGTTGCTCTTCTCTAGTTGTCTTGTTAAAACCGAAGATTGTAACTCACTTCTTTTTGGGCTTTGGGCGATTATAGGGAGGATTAACCTTACCTTCTCTTCTTCGTTTAGCCTTCATTCGGGGGGTTTTTGGTAAGTGGTGGTTATGACCGAAGAGTTGGGGGGCCTCTTTCACGTTTTAGTTTGCCCGAAAGGCCGTTTCTTTATTCTTATTTTGGACATCGGTCCTAACCCCTTGTGTTATTTAGAGACTCATCTGGTTTCGTAAGCCGAATCTTCTGGCGTTCGGTCTTCCTTTGATCAAGGTAAGGAATCATCTTTTCGGTTTCTTGACTATTAAGTTCCTGCACGTTTTCATCTGCCTTAATCAAATTCCCTTGATAGACAACCTACGTTTCTCTTTGAGTACTGATCAAGGCTCTCTTCATGGATGCGAGCGCTAGCCATTCCAAGGGGGTATCGTTAAAGGAGCCTGAGGAGAGTGAACCCGTAGTCTCTGCTCCTAAGTTTAAACGACATGCTGTGTCGGCGGTTCGAGACTTTTCGTTGGGTTGTGGTAGGGAGCTGCAATCTGCCTGGGATAGACAAATCGCGGTTGTTTCTTCTAGTGAGAGTGTCGACGATCTAGAGTGTTTAGTTTTACGTGTAATCAGGTGTGTAATGCTCACACTTTTCTTTATTACTTTGCGTTAATAACTGTGTTGGCTGAAAGCCAAAACAATCATATAACAGTTGAGACACCCTTGTGGGAAAGGTTGGAGACACCAGGTAAGTACCGTTATGATTGCCTTTCGTATAACATGATTATGTATGATTTGATTATCTTTGTATATTGTTAATATGTTTGCATGGGCTTTGGGATATGATTGAAAGGGGAAGTGTGATTCCGTGACTTTTGTCACCAGTGGTTTGGAACCACAAAGTGGTTTGGAACCACATATACATTTATCGATGGATCATCACGCAGTGGTTTGGAACCACAGTGGGTTGGCCCCACATACATTTATCAGTGACTGTCGCAGTGGTTTGGAACCACAGTGGGTTGGCCCCACATACATTTATCAGTGACTCTGTCACAGTGGTTTGGAACCACAGTGGCTTGGTGCCACGGGTGTTTGGCTGATTCAGGTGATGTAGAGGATGGAAAACTAAGTTGGGCTGGGTTGCATTGCATCCAATTTCTGATATGCTATGTTGTGAGGGTTAAAGCCTAATGTGCATCTGTGGGCTTAAGGCCCAGATTGCGTTATAAGGGGAATTACACACTGAGTCTTGGTGACTCACCCCTCTGCTTAATTTTGCAGGTAACCCTTAGTTGCGGATTTGGAGCCGAGGTGGACTTTAAGGTGGCCATGCATTACTACTTCCGTAAATCTTTCATTTCTTTATTTTAAACTTACTTTTATTTTAGGTTTTTTCTATGTAATAAGGCCTCCATAACTTTAATTTGGGTTTTGCTTTAATATTGTTTATACATATTTTATGAAATGTCAAATATGGAGTTTTCCTAAAATAAAAATATAACCAACCATTTTTTTTAAAGTGTTAACAAAAGATGACAAGCGAATAACTAATTAATTCGGGAAACTTTCTTAAATAACTCAACAGTGCTTTCAAAATATCACGTTTATGAAAATCCCTAATTTTGGCTTTCGTAAAGCAAACCTGTTTACGACTCATAGTTCATAAGAAGTTGGTAACAAACCCTTAAAATTGATTTTAATTTTCAAGATGGAAACGCAAAACGGAAAGTTTTCTAAATTGCGATGTTTCTTTAAAATTTTCAAAACTATCTTTCCCTGTGACATACCAGATTCGGTCGTAACGTTTAGACCGGGTTTGGGGTGTTACATCCTCATTTTGAAAATTAAACTCCTAAAATAAAAATGAATACATAGCATCAGACAAATCGTTGGATAATGAGAATAATCACTCGAATATTTCATGTTGACATATGCTAACATTTGCAACAATTGGATAATGAAAATTTGATTTGACAGTATTTAATTGTATCAAAAATATTTGTAATAGGCCAATTTAGCCCGGGCCCATACAAAAAATAATAAACCCAAAATAATAAAACAAATTCCTAGTCCAGTCCAAAATATATCATTTGGCCCGATCGGAATGGCCCATTACTTGAAAAGATTGAAGGTCCATCTACAAGCTTGACGTATATGGAAACAGAATTGTAACAGCCTGATTTTGACCCTAATTGGAACGGTGGTTTCGGGACCCCGAATCCGAGTCGGAAAAATATTTTTATATTATTTTCTATGTTTATTATGTGTGAATTGGTGTGTGTGAAATTTTCGTATTAAAATTTGATCGTTTTGGTGCTTAATTTTGAAAAAGGGCTTAATCGCGTAAAATGAAAATTTGAGGGTTAAATGAGATAGTTTCGAATTGTTAATGTTTTTATAATTGAAGGCTTTAATTAGCAATTTAACCATAAAAGAATAGATAGTGGACGGTAGGTATGCATGTAATAGTAATATGAGTTGTTTATTATATTTTTATGATATTTGGTTAAAATTTAATATATGTTAATATGTTATAATTGAATAAAATAAACAAAATGAAAGAGAAAGTGCTCATCTTTCTCAAGTGAACGAAACTTAGCAAAAGAAAAAGAAAGAAAAGCCTAGCTACATTCGGCCTTGTCTAAGCTTGATTGAGGTATGTGTTTAGCTCGGTTTTTGATAATTTTTACGTTTTTGAGATCGTTGCTATGTGATTTAGTTAACCCATGCTTGAATTTTTGATTTGGTTGTGTATTTCATGAATTTCCATTGAATAAAGCTTGTTGTTTTTTTTGGTTTGATGATGAAATATTGATAATATGTGTTAGATTAACAAGTTTTGTTCTTGAATTTTTGATGAAATTGAGTGATTTGGATTAAATTGCAAAAATAAATTTTTGAGGGACTAAAATGATAAATAAATGAAATGTATGAGCTTGTATTAGGACTATGAATATTCGGCCCTAAAGAAGTGTGTTCAAATTTTGCATATTTTGTGTTTTATGCTATAGGGACTAAATTGTAAAAAGTGTAAAATGTCAGGGGTAAAAATGTAATTTGCCTGTTTACGTGTTTTTGGATTAAATTTAATGAAAATATGTTGAATGATATTAATTTGAAATTGATTTAGATCAAGAACAAAAAGAATCAGGAGTGGATCGGGGAAAAACGAAGTTAATTGAATAGTCGGGAAATCTAGTCCGTCGATATCCGAGGTAAGTTTTTAAGCAATTGGGTTGAATTGAAATTTTATCTACAATGATGTACATGTATTTATTAGAGGTAAATATATACAATATGATAATGCCGAATGAAATATTGGTTAGGAGATGAATTTAGTTGAATGTGAAGTATACGTATATGTTAGTGATATAGCTATGTGAGATATTGATTTAAGAGATGAATTTGGCCGAATGTGATGCATATTTGTATATATTTAGTATAGCCGAATGTGATGTTGAAATATAGATGTAATAAGCTAAATTGAATGTAAATATGTGGTTACAGAAGTGAATTAACTGATTCAAGTAAAGCACTAAGTGTGCGAATCTAAACACTGAGCACTGTGTGTGCGAAATCGGTCATTTGGCACTAAGTGTGTGGAATGT
The DNA here is from genome assembly GCA_025698515.1 of Gossypium sturtianum. Taxonomy (NCBI): domain Eukaryota; kingdom Viridiplantae; phylum Streptophyta; class Magnoliopsida; order Malvales; family Malvaceae; genus Gossypium; species Gossypium sturtianum. The sequence goes on from CM046948.1 coordinate 98,297,929, forward strand.
TAATGTAATGGCACTAAGTGTGCGATACATTACAAATATTTGGCACTATGTGTGCGATATGTTAAGGTGACGGCACTAAGTGTGCGATACGTTACATGGTTTGGCATCGAGTGTGCAGGTTTGCGGATCCTCCAAGAATATTGATTAGTGAAATGTGTTAAACAAAAATAAAATGATTAGGTATGTGATTCATGATGGTTTGAAAATTAAGTACAAATTCGATAAGTAATATTTGCATATGAAATTAATGAAATGTGATGTATTTATTTGCTTATAAATTTGTTTTGAGATAAGAAAATGGTTTATAGTTCAAGGTGAAACTTAATATGAAATGTTTGAGTATTCGGCATTATGGGTTATAAAATGTGTGAGTTGACTATTATAATGTTTAATGCATTGTTTTGTAATTGCTTATAACTTACTAAGCTATGATAGCTTACTCTATGTGGTTGTTGTGTTGTTTATTAGGTTTTGAAGCCCGATTTTGAGCTCGGGGATCATCGTCAAGTCTATCACACTATCAACTAACTTTGGTACCTTATAAGTTGTACTTCTTTTGAAAACTATGGCATGTATAGGCTATGTCACTTTTGAGTTGATTTTGAATGGTGTGTATATGCAAAATGCCATGCGAAAATGGCTAAATTATGGTATCATGGTTTTATATAGATTCGGCTATGGTATTAACTTATTTTGGTGTATATATCTTAATGTGTTATGTTTGGTATTTGGATATGAGAATTAAATGAATCGAGTTAATCATAGTTGTAATATTCGATCATGGTATTTGTAGGATAAAGTAGGTATACTTACATGATTGGTATGAATGGCAATGTAGGTTATGTCTTTGGGTTGTGTATATTCGAACATAACATGTATATGTGTATGTATGAAGATTGATTTATATGTTTAGGTTATCGTAAGATATGTATCAAACTTTAAAATTTGGCTATGTTAATTTTAAGAGATGTGATTATTGATATATATGGATGTTTTCGGCCATTGGTATAAAATTTGGTGTACCCTAGATTCGGATAAGCAAGGTTTTGACATATATGTATATTGGTTTTGGCATTAAATAATTCATTTTGGTAAAATGTTTATAAACATGTGCATATTGGGCTTTTATATTTAATGACCAAATGAATAGTAACTTTTGTTATTTGATCAAAAATGCCTTTTATGTGAATTTGGTATTATGGATTAGTGATTTGTAAGTTAATGTATAAAGCATGCTATGGAAGTACATTATTACATATTATGCATTCGGTTATGACCATACGTATAACGAATATAATGCATGAAATGTTTATATATTTCGATCTTTTTGTATATTAAAAATAAGTAGTTTAGTTGTGGTGCATGTTAGTTGGTTTCAACTTTTGATAAAATAAGTGATAGGTATTTGTTGATATGAAATTACGTGCAAGTGAGTCTGATATGATTATTAATGAAGTTTGTTCATCTATAATGCAATGTGATATGATTGAAGTACGTCTGATAATGATTTAAAATGTTCAATCTGAGTTGGGTTTAGATCGGTAATACCTCGTAACCATAATCCAGCGACGGATACGGGTTAGGAGTGTTACAACAATCTTCAAGGATATACAATCTTAGATATGATATGCAAATCTTAGATATGATATGCAATCCTAGAAGATATGATATGCAATCTTAGATATGATATGCAAATCTTAGATATGATATGCAATCCTAGAAGATATGGTATGCAATCTTAGAAGATATGATTTTGTAATCTTAGAGATTTAATTTGTAGATACCTTTTAATCTTAGCCGTTGATGTGATTGATCTGTACCGTTGGATTTGGGGAGGCTCAACTATAAATAGAGGCCTCTCCCTTCATTGTAAGACACACTTGAGTTTTGAGTAATAAAAATTCTTGAGAGCATTCACTCAAATTTCTCTCTCTTTTGCGTTCCTATTTTCTGTGGCTTGTTCTTATTTTGTTCTTCGCTCATCTTCGTTTCTTTTTGAGTTGCTTCCGTTCGAGTTAGATTTTGGTGGAGGAATTTCGTTGAATCCTCATATTGCGGGAGTTAGGTTGACTCTTGCGTTTTTTTAAACTTTTTTTTATTTATCCATTTAATTGCTTAATCATTATTTATTCATTTATTTTAATTATTTTAATTTTTTTTCTTTTTTGTTTTTCCCTATTTACGTTAAATTGCTTTATCATATATATTATTATTTTTATTTGTTATATATTATCTATGTATTATATATTATTTAACTTTAATCATATTATGTATTATTTGAAAATTTGTATGTTGTACATCATCTAAATTGTTTTATTATTAAGGCAAGATTTTCCATATATTGTTTATTTAAAATATGTATATTATCTATTTTTAAATGGAGTATTATATATTTATTATAAGTTATCCCTTATACATTTTTATTCAAAGTTTTTTATATTATTTATTTAAAATATATATTTATTTTATTATGTATATATTAACTATTTTAGATTTTGTCATATCGTTTTTTTATTTTTTTTATTATTCTATTTTTTAAAAAAATTGTTATAATATCCCTTTATTGTTTTGCATACATCATTTATCTTAAATTGTTATTTTACTTTTATATTTGATCTTATATGTAAAGTTTCGTATTCATTTCTTAGTTTTTTTTTATCTTTCGCATAGATGTTTTGAATTATTATTGCTTACTTTATATCTTTTATTTGTTATTCACGTTCTTTTATTTGTTTATTATTCTTATGTTTGCTTTAGCATGGTCATTTTATTACTTGTATCATTTGCTATTTTATGTTATTCTTTCTCTTAATTGCCTATATTAGTATTAAATGTTATTATATCATGTAATTGTAGTATATTGCTTTGGTATTTGTGTTTTGTAATGTATTAATGATACATTTTACTCAAATCATTGTTTTAAAATATATCTCATTTAATTACCACATTTTATCCAAAAGTTTTTCTTAAATAAGGCAATATTTTGTGTTTAGAAATTCGGGAAATAGTGCCCTAACGTGCTGGGTTTCGATTTTCCGTTTGACTAAATAACTAAATATCCTTTTAATGAATTTTGTAAATCATGAGATGATGTTGGTTATGAGGGTTTAAAACATCATGTCCTAACGTGCTAGATGTGATGTTTGTATTCTTTCGGAACAAAGGAATCTCAAGTTCCAACTCAAATTGTTCAAGTTTTTAAAGAAATCATGTTTTCAAATCTTTTCGAATTTTCGACATTAGGACAATAACTAATCAATCCGGTACCAATTTTGGGCGTTACGAGGGTGCTAATCCTTCCTCGTACGTAACCGACTCTCGAACCCATTTTCTTGAATTTCGTAGGCCAAAATCAATGTTTTGAAATAAAATGTTTTATAAGGTGATCCGATCACACCTAAGAAAAAAAGGGATTGGTGGCGACTCCATTTTCGTTTTTAAAGTCGACCCCATTTTTTTTCAAAACTTAAAAATGGTTTCGACAGCTTGGCGACTCTACCGGGGACCAATAAGAAAGTCAAGCTGTAAAATTGATTATTTTCTGTCCTTTTTCAGAAATTTGAAAATTCGATTTGAAAATTTGATTTGAAAATTACGATCCTTTTGTTGCATTTGTTTGTGTCATTGCATATGATTATTTTTTTTTTGCACATATTGCATTGCATGACCGTTGTGGTCGCACCCTTAAGTGGGAGTGAGAAACTATGCCTTCGTGAGGTTTTCACCTCCGCATGGGCTAGTGGATTGCTTCCGGGATACATCTGTACCTATGTCTTCGTGAAGTTTTCACTCCGCATGGCCATAGGGAAATGTATTCCCCTGAACTGAACTCGATCTGTATGAGCCTATAATGGGTGAAGATTGAGGAATCTGCTGGTTTAGGTACCTTTTCTTTAGAACTAAAACGTATATAGTGAACCATAAGAGCCCACCTTAGGTAGATTTATGCCAAACCCTAGTGGTCACCCAGATAGGTGCCCTATTTTGTTATTTATTTCTCTTGTGCTAACGTGTTCTCTTTTGTTTTGATTGTATTGCATTCACATTATAGAAAAGAGGTGTTGATTCAAATTCGATTGCTAAATAGAAGAGTTTGTCATGAGAAAATAGATTTCTTAATAAAGTGGATTATAATACGGTCGTCTGAATATGGTCCAAGTAATCACAACGAGAGAAGACTGATAGTCCGTGAAGGAATACAAGACTTTATTGCCTAAGGATTCAAGCTGACGAAGACTATTCGAGAGCCGTCACGTCTCGATTTTCTAACAAGCATTGCGAGGATAAGTGAGTAATGAGTCGCGACCAAAGCAAAAAGGAGCTAGTGGAGGCATCTATTAGAAGTTTGCAAGATTTAACCTTTGTGAAGAAGGGGACTGATGTTTTTGCTTGGAATATGAGGGCAAGGCTGCATATGTAATCCGTTTTATGTAAAGAAATTTGCTTTCTAGAAAAGTTGTTCTAATGGAATTGAATTCAGAATTAACGCATCTCTTTCTTTTGCATTCATTCAATGCATCTACATTGCATTGCATCATTTGCATTAGACTTTTACAAAAGGACCTAATTAGTTGAAGTTATTTTAGAAAAAGAGAGAAAGTTAATCTGGAAACTAAGCACCATTACGATACTCGCGCTAAGACGAAAGATATGGATCAAAGACATGAACAGTTCCAAAGAGACATGCAAGACCAGTTGCAAGAGCAGTTGGCAAAGATCCAACAAGATATGAGGGAACAAATGATGGAAGCCCAAAGGAATATGGTGGCTCAAATGACTCAGCTACTGAATGGGGCAATGGACAAGGGAAAAGGTCCCATGTCTAATACTGGAGAGGATAATGAGGATTATCCTCCGGGTTTTACCCCACCACATGCACAAACACAACCTGAAGCATATCCTCAAAGGCCATCTGTTACAATTAGGCTTCAATAAGGTCAAGCTAATACTGGGGTGCCCATGAATGTCCAAGTTGGCTCAAGACCTAACCCAGGAGATAACCCTACTAATCCTGCTATCCCTGATTTAGATATAACGGAGAGGGAAGAGACAAAAATTGAATTACCGAGGCAGTTAGAAGACCGTTGTTAGAAGAAAAGTTCAAGGCCTTGGAAAATGTTGATAATCACCATGGATTTGATGCTAAAGACTTGAGCTTGGTTCCAGATTTGGTGCTTCCTCACAAGTTCAAAATGCCAGAATTTGAGAAGTACAATGGGACTAGTTGTCCTGAAGCCCATATTACCATGTTCTGTAGACGGATGACTGGGTATGTTAATAACGATCAACTGTTGATCCATTATTTCCAAGATAGCTTGGTGGGGGTAGCGTCCAGGTGGTACAACCAATTGAGCCGTGCTAAGATTAATTCCTGGAGAGACCTAGCACAAGCATTTATGAAAGAATACAATCATGTAACAGACATGACGCCTGACAGAATCACCTTGCAAAACATGGAGAAGAAATCAAATGAAAGCTTCAGGCAGTATGCACAAAGATGGAGGGAAGTTGGCATGCAAGTTCAGCCACCGCTCCTAGAAAAGGAAACAACAATGCTTTTTATCAATACTTTAAAAGGCCCCATTCATTACTCACATGATAGGAAGTACCACAAAGAGCTTTGCAAATATAGTAATGGCGGGAGAAATGATTGAAAATACGATAAGGGGTGGCAAGATTGAAGCAGGGGAAACCACCAAAAGGTCTGCTCCAAGGAAAAAGGAGAATGAGGTGAATAATACGAGTACATACAACAAAGGGTACTCGAAGGAAATTACTGTTAGCCAGCCAAAAGTAATACTGCTGGGTAACAAGGGTCGGTAAGACAGGAATCGGGCACAAGGCAAAACTCTAAAAAGCTCCAATTTACGCCAATCCCAATGATGTATAAGGAGCTATATCAAAGTTTATTTGATGCACGCGTGGTGTCCCCATTTATCTAAAACCGCTACAGCCCCCATATCCCAAATGGTATGATTCAAACGCTCAATGTGACTACCATGCGGGAATGCCGGGACATTCAATAGAAAACTGCACTGCCTTCAAAAAGGTAGTCGAGAGGTTCATTAAAATGAAAATTGTGAAGTTCGATGTTTCATCAGAACCTGATCTTTGACAAGGAAGTAAATGCGATAATTGAAGGAGGAGACATGAAAGTTGCGACTCCTTGAAGAAGTCAAAATCGAAGAGGGAACCGGGGAACGAAGTTTCCAAGCCTTTGCATACTTGGGAGTGTTTTGAATAATGGGACTGTGGAAGAGATCCCTATATTTTTAGAGCTAATCTAGAGTAATATTCAAAACACACTTGTTGCCTTAAGCCTAGAGGCAATAAGATCCCTTTTGTGAAATAGGCTTGTGTCCGAAATTTTTATTTCAATAAAATGCATCTTTTTGAGCAAATATTCTTTTATTTTTTTCATTTCATACTGTACAAACAATTGTTATTAGTTTTTTTTCTTTTTTTTTGTTCTTTAGACTTTCTTTCAAGTATTCTTTCATTCTTCGTTCATGACCATACAAATAATCATTCTTTGAGTCATTTATTCTTTGGAATCTTCCTTCGAACCTACAATAGGTCTCCAGATATCAATGATGTGAGCAACGTCATTATCGACTCGAGTCTCCTTTCGAGTAAGATATGTGTCTAGAGGGATCTCAGGACTTTGAAGATGACAGAGATTGTAACCTATCTTCTGATTTATTAAGAATGGTAGAACAAGATGAAAAATAGACCCTACTCTACAAAGGGTTAGTGGATATTATGAGCCTAGAAAAGAGGTGAAGATTGTAGCCTAGTTCACCACAGAAATAAGGTGAGACATCATTGAGTTATTTTCAAGAATTCAAAGATGTTTTTGCACGATCATATCAGGACATACTTGGGCTACTGAGACGCGGGTACGTTGAAATCTTAAAAGAGGTCCATAAGGATGTCAGAAGGACACATGCTAATGGTTTTACAATAGCAAGCTAATCCTGAGGTTTGGGTACTGCTGATCTACATAGAAGGGGATGACATCAGTTATGCCGTATTTAAGGAGACAAGATTCATATGCCTCATTAATTTCTTCACAGACTCTCTCTATGTGGGGCAGGCCAATCTTGGCAAAATTTCTAGCATACATCGATTTATCTTGGTGGTATTACTTCATTAAGAAGGAGAAAGTAGCTTCACATGTCAATTTTACAAGGTCGACAGTAAAAAAAAAAAGATCAGGCGCCGACAAAGAATGCCAAAAAGGACAATGTCAAAAGTTTGTAGTCTGTTCAAAGATCAGACGCCATATCATAAAGCAACAAAGGCAACCAAAAAGAAAAAAAAAACAAAACAAGGATTGTACGAAAGATGACTGAGACTTGTAAAGATTGGCATAAGAAGCTACCATTTACTCTCTATGCTTATCAAACGTCGACCAGGACTTTCGCTGGGGCAATACTTTTCCCATTGGTTTATGGAATAAAAGTGGTTTTGCCCATGAAAATCGAGATTCCTTTGCTCCAAGCTTTGATTGAGTCAAGAATTGGATGAAGTAGAATGTCTCCAGTGAACTTGGCTGAAGAAAAGGGTTTGAAAGTATTTTCTCTTTTAGTTACTAATATTTTCTCTTTTTAAAGATATACAAAATTATTTTACGCCTGCTTTATTTAATTCTTCTACAAGACTAATTCTTATTCAAAATAGTTATAGTTCAAGAACAACTACATTCATAAAGTATTTGTGCCTACTTTATTTAATTTCTTTTCCAAAAAGTATTTCACAGAAATTGTTCCATTTGGTAGTACTTGACCAAAATTGAAGAAGTGAAAATAACACAGGAATATAACAAAGTTATTGTGTTAGCTTCACTCTTAAAATATTTTGGAGAGTTTAACTTTGTGAATGGATGTTTCAGTAGTTATTGGTTCTTCTAACCTTTCCCATTAATATTGAGTGCTTGTCGCATTCTTTCAGAACATAGAAAACTCTTGTCCACTATTCTTCATTAATACCTTAGAGTAGGAAATCCACTCCAATATTCCTATTCAATGTCCAATTTTGTTACTCTTGGAATGTCTATAGCTTATGAAAAGTCTTTTGACATTTTTTTTGGTAAATTCTTATTCTCTCAAAATCTCTCAAGAGGTCTCTTAATTTGGTTTTCTCCTCAAGCCTTATACTCAAATACACTTAGGCTTATTTCACCATCTCTTCACCTTACTAATCAATATCTACAGCTGCGCATAGTGTTGCAAGATCTATTCCAGTCTCTCTATGTAATCTTTTGATATATCTTGGTTCATTTATTTGCAACGATTCCTCCGTTTACAAAGGAGTGAGCAGCTAAAAACAAATCATTTCAAATGAAACAAATGATTGAGTAGTTGACAACTAATGATAAAATTATAAAAACATCTGAAAGGCACAAATCGACTGTTAGGTCGCGGTGTTAGAGTTGTGTGACCCAAATTCTAAGATATTGCTTGCAAGTCAAGTTAAACAAAATATATCTTCTTTCTAGAAGATTTAGTATTTATGAGTATAATATATTTAGCATTTATTAGCATAATATATTTTTACTTTGATTAGAATTAGGTTTTACAAGCCTATAAATAGGCATAGTCTATTCCTCTTGTAATTGGGTTTGAATTCGACATAGTGAATTTTTCTTCTCCTCTGCCCGTGGTTTTTTTCCCGAAAGGGTTTCCACGTAAAACCTGTGTGTTCATTATTTTATTTCTCTTTTCTTTGCGATATATATTGTCATTACCGACATTTATATTTTTCACAAATTGGTATCCGAGCTTCTGGGTTTTTCATCTCGATCACGGTAATGGCATCTTTGAAGTATGAAATTCTGCTATTGGATCGCAACACCAGATTCGCGTTGTGGCAGGTAAAGATGCAGGCAGTTCTTGCACAGATGGATTTAGAGGAAGCCCTGCTAGGGGTAAATAAGATACCTTCGACATTGACGGAGGAAGAGAAGAAGCGCAAGGATCGAAAGGCATTAACACAGTTACATTTGCATTTGTCTAACGAAATTTTGCAGGATGTGATGAAGGAGAAGACCGCTGGTGCATTATGGAAGAGGCTAGAACAAATATGTATGTTGAAAACTCTAACCAGCAAGTTGCATATGAAGCAACGTCTTTATGCTCATCGTTTGGAGGAAGGTGCATCTGTGCACGAACACTTAATGTTGTTTAAAGAAATTCTCTCAAACTTGGAGGCAATGGAGGTTCAAGATGATAAGGAAGATCTAGGGTTGATTCTACTTTGTTCGTTGCCCCGCCTTATTCAACCTTCAGAGACACGATTTTATATAGCCGTGAGTCTCTCACGATTGATGAGGTTTATGATTCTTTGACCTCGTATGATAAGATGAAGCATCTTGTGGTTAAACCCGACTCTCAGTGAGAAGGTCTCATTGTTCGTGGGAGACAAGATTGGAATGCTGATGATGATCGTGGAAGGACACAGGAACGGAATCCTCGTTGTAAATCTAAGGGTAGATCGAAGTCTTCAAACAGAGGTAAAACTTGCAACTTCTGCAAGAAGAAAGGGCACATTAAACTGAGTGCTATAAGCTACAGAACAAGATTAAAAGGGAGGCTACGAATCAAAAGGAAAACAACCGAGAAAATTCTAGTGAAGTCGATGTTGTAGAAGACTACAACGATGGTGAACTCTCTAGTCGCTTCACAACAATTCTAAAGTGAGCGAGGAGTGGATACTTGATTCAGGCTGCACCTTTCACATAAGTCCCAATCGGGATTGGTTTACAACTTACGAAACGATTATCGAAGGTGTTGTTTTGATGGGAAATAATGCTTTGTGTAAAATCACGGTGTTGGAACAATTAAAGTTAAGATGTTTGATGGAGTTGTCGAATACTTAGTGACGCATCGACATGTTCCGTAATTGAAGAGAAATTTAATTTGGTAAGTACTCTTGATTCAAAAGGGTACAAATACACAGTGAAAGTGGGATTTTGAAGATTTCCAAAGGTTCCTCGTTGTGATGAAAGGCGAGAGAGAAAGACCGCCAAGTTATATGTTTTTGTGGTTCTACTGTTATTGGTGATGTAGTATGCCGCTTCCTCTTCCTTGTCGGATGATGATATTACTAAACTTTGGCATATGCGCCTAGGCATATGAGTGAGAATGGCATGGCAGAATTGAGCAAAAGAGAACTTCTTGATGGGCAAGGAATTTGCAAACCGAAGTTACGTGAGCACCGCGTTTTTGGAAAGCAAAAGAGAGTTCGATTCACCAGAGGAATCCATAACACGAAGGGAACGTTGGAGTATATTCATTCGATCCGTGGGGCCATCAAGAGTGCCTTCGAGAGGTGGAGCTAATTATATGCTAACTTTTATTGATGATTTTTCCAGAAAAGTTTGGGCATTCTTCTTGAAGCAGAAAAGCGATGTGTTTTCTGCATTTAAGTCTTGGAAAACTATGATTGAAAAATAGACGGGAAAACAAATAAAATACCTCCGCACAGATAATGGCTTAGAGTTTTGTTCAAATGAGTTTAATAAACTATGCAAGTCAGAAGGGATCGTGAGACACTTGACAGTTCGTCATACTCCACAGCAAAACGGCGTTGCAGAATGAATGAACAGAACGATCATGGAGAAGGTTCGATGTATGTTGTCAAATGCCAACTTACCAAAGTCGTTTTAGGCCGAAGCAGCCTCTACTGCATGTTTTTTAATCAACCGATCTCCATCCATTGCCATTGAGAAAAAGACTCCACAAGAGGTATGGTCTGGTAATCCTGCTAATTATTCTGATTTAAAGATCTTTGGGTGTCCTGCGTATGCTCATGTTGATAATGGAAAATTGAAACCGAGATCCATTAAATGTGTTTTTCTTGGTCATAAAGCTGGTGTAAAAGGGTATAAGTTATGGTGTCCTGAAAATAGAAAAGTTGTGATTAGCAGAGATGTTATTTTTGATGAAACTGCTATGCTACCTAACTTATCTCTTAAAGACTCTTCCAATAAAGAAAATCAAAAGCGGTGGAGCATCAGTTAATACAGAGTCGACTCCTCAAGCCGATTACAAAAATTGAGAATAGAGTTGCTTCTTCACCACAATACTCTATCGCCAAAAACAGAACTAGAAGAGAAATTAAGCCTCCAAAGAAGTATGATGAGGTGATCTAGTTGCTTATGCTTTAAATGTCATTTGAAGATATAGATGCAAACCAAGAGCCGTCTAATTATTCTGAGGTGGTTAGCTGTGAAGACTCAGAAAATTGGATATTTGTTATGCAAGAGGAGATGGAATCACTCCACAAAAACAGAACATGGGATCTTGTGAAACTTCCTAAAGGTAAAAAGGTTGTTCATTGTAAATGGGTGTTTAAAAGAAAGAAGGGACTCAGGAGTTGAAGAACCGGATATAAAGCAAGGCTTGTTGCAAAGGGTTACAATCAAATTCAGGAGTGGACTTCACAGATCTATTCTCCCAGGTTGTGAAGCATAGTTTGGTTCGTGATATTATTGCTCGTGGTGATATTGTTGTGAGCAAAATTAGTACTCATGAAAATCTTGCAGATATGATGACTAAGTCACTTCCTATAACCAAGTTTGAGCATTGCTTAGATTTGGTTGGTGTTCATTGTTGAAGTTAAACCCTTAAGGGGTTTTATGGAGGAGGTGGAGAACTTGTTCGTTGAGAGTTCACGATGAAGAACTTGTTTGTTGAGAATTCGTGTCAAGGTGGAGATTGTTAGAGTTGTGTGACCCAAATTCTAAGATATTGCTTGCAAGTCAAGTTAAACAAAATATATCTTCTTTCTAGAAGATTTAGTATTTATGAGTATAATATATTTAGCATTTATTAGCATAATATATTTTTACTTCGATTAGAATTAGGTTTTACAAGCCTATAAATAGACATAGTCTATTCCTCTTGTAATTGGGTTTGAATTCGACATAGTGAATTTTTCTTCTCCTCTGCCCGTGGTTTTTTTCCCGAAAGGGTTTCCACGTAAAACCCGTGTGTTCTTTATTTTATTTCTCTTTTCTTTGCGATATATATTTTCATTACCGACATTTATATTTTTCACACGCGGGATGAAAATAAATTTATAAGAAATTAATTAAAAGGCAACTATTCAAGGTTCTATTCGCTCACACCTATATTTTAATATGTAAAAGAGTTAATGACAAATGAACTTCAAGGATACAATAAAAATGACTGTCTATATTTTGCACTGACGGAAACAATCCATTAAACAGAGCATTGCATGGCAAAAATATCAAATTCTATAAAAAAAAATTTCTGTAATAATTTTTTATAAATCAATCTTTGAATATTAGAAGATGGAGGAGAATAAAGAAAATTTTGTTTCTTAATATTTTAGTGTCATGGTATTTCGTTGTATCCATGCAAATAAATTCCTCTCTTATAGTAGTTTTCATATTTTTTTCGTAGAGACATAACTATCCAATAGATACCTATATAGATAAGGGTGAGCGTTCGATTGAATCGAGTGAAAAAATTTTGAGTTAATCGAGTTCACGAGTCCTATTTTATTATTCTAACTCAATTTGAAATTTTTTCGAATCGAGTCGAGTGAAATTAAATTCGAGTCGAATCGAATCGATTCGAGTGAAATTGTTTGAGTTAAAATAAAAAAAATTGAACATGTCAAATAAAAATATTGTTATAGTATAACTAATTCCATGTTAGAGCACATAAATTTGAAACCATATATAATTGAAAAATTATTCAAAGCAAAAAAAAAAAACTTTAGTATGATAAATTTGAATCATTAATTAGGTTTTCAAAATTATTATTTTAGAAAATTTTTAAAATTTAAAATTTTGTAATTTTTTAAAATTTTAAAATTTTAAAATTTTAATTTTTTATAAATATTTTGAATTTTAAAAATTATTTTGAATTATTTTGTAATTTTGGTTGAAAGAGACCAATTTGTTTATTTTCAAAGTTGATTTGTCTGAGACGACGAGAGAGGTTTTGGAAACTGGCGGCGGAGGAGCGGTTGAGGAAACGAGGCCGGAGTTTGGGCCTTGGATGTTGGTTGAGAGAAGGTCTAGGCGTGGACAACGGTTTGGCCAAGGTAACGCCGGAGGGAATAATGGAGTGATTGACGGTGCGAAATCTTGCAAGGAGGTTGGAAACTCTCGATTTATGGCGTTAAAAGAGGTGGGTGAGACTACCGAAATTCTCGCTGGTTCTGTTGAAGATTTTGTGTTGGTGAAGGGGGCTGGAACAACTACTGGTGAAGTTGAGGATTTTAATATTAGGGTTGGGAGTAATTCTTTGAGGGGTGTAGGCTCTCTTTCAAATTCTGATCCAGGCTTTAAGCCTAGTTCGGGTAATGGGCTGTCTAAGGAAGTTGTTGCGGTTGCCAAAGAATTGGCTGACTTGGGTCGTTCGTCTAATGGGCTTGCGGAGGAGGCTGTTATTCTTAATCATTCGGGCCAGGCTGCTATGGAAAAAAGGCCTTTGAGGGCCAGTCTATTCGAACAGAATTTGCGTGAGGAATTAAAAAGTAGCAATGTTATTTCTAATTCTATTTCTAATTTTGGTGCTGCAGGTTCGTCACACCATGCATTTTCAAATAAGAACGTGGTTTTGGATAATGTTATTCGTGGGGGTTCATCCAATGAGATTCGAGGGGATTCAAATGACGGGAATTTTGATAATATTATATCGTATTTCAATCCGGCTTTTGAAGGCTCTGGAGGCACCCCTGTCACCATTTCTGATGATGTTTTGGATCCTGGGAAACATTCTGCAATAACTTTCAAGGATTTCTCTAGCAAAAAAGGAAAAAAAGTAGCTCGGTTAACTCCTCCCGTGGAAATTTTGGTGAAGGAGATTCCGTTTCTAAAGAGAGGCTTGGAGGTAATGATTCTATTGGGCGAAGTGGTCGAAAAGCCTCCAATGCTTTGCGTGGTAGGGGGAGTCGGTTCAAAGCTTCTAGTAATTCTAGAGTACCCTTAGCCAAATATGTGGAGGAAATGGCTAAATTTATCTCTAACCCGAATCTTAGTAATGACCTCATTTCTGGATCAGAAGGTGGAGCCTTGATTACGAATGGGGATACTGTCTCTCGACAGTAATTGGTATGTTTTTTCTAATTTTTGTTGTGTTTTTTTTATGAATTTTACAATATTTTCTTGGAATTGTCAGGGTTGGGCTAGTGATAAGTTTCCTCTTATCTTTTGGGAATATAATCGGGAACATAGTCCTGATATTATTAGTTTGCTTAAGACAAGAGTTAGTGGGTCTAAAGCAGATAACATTATTGCAAAATTGGGCTTCCCTAATTCTTATCGTGTCAAAGCGATTGGTTTCTCGAGGGGTATTTGGATTGGCTGGAAGAATTCTGTCTGTCTTGAGATAATTTTTAATCATTCTCAGTTCATTATGGCTCGGGTTGGATCTAAGTTTTTCTCAAATTCAGTCTTTATGTCATTCATTTATGGGAGTCCGAATAAGTAGAAGCGTAAGGATCTGTGGGATATTTTGAAAAGCTCGATTCCTATGGGAAATTACCCGTGGGTTGCAATTGGTGATTTCAACACTATACTTTCATCAACTAAGAAATCAAGTGGTTTGACTAAAGGTAGGCGTTGCCCTCTCTTTGGTGACTTTGTCAATAAGGCAGAGCTTCATGATTTAGGGTTCAGAGGTCCCCTTTACTTGGCATGTGGGGTTTGCTTTTTGAGAGACTCGATAGGGCTTTGGGAAATGAAGCTTGGGTTCAACTCTTCCCTAATAGTTTGGTCACTCACCTCCCTAAAATTAAGTCTGACCATAGACCCCTTCTCCTTTCTTTAAACCCAGAGGTTTCTCTCCCCAAGGGCAGGCCTTTTCGTTTTTTGGCTGGATGGGTTGAACACCTCGATTTTGGAAAATTTTTGGAAGATAACTGGGATTTCTCTAGTGACATGTCTAATTCCTTAAGTATGTTCACTCATGATTTCAAGAATTGGAATAAGACGGTTTATGGTCATATCACCTCACGTAAAAGGTTTCTTATTAAGGACCTCACTAAAATTCAGAAAATTATAGATCTCTCAAGTTCTAATCGGTTAGCTCAGGCGAAGTTAAAGATTTGATAGGAGTTGGAGAATGTTCTTCGCCATGAAGAACTTCTTTGGAAATAGAAAGCCCGCTATGATTGGCTTCATCTTGGAAATCGCAATACTAAGTTCTTTCATGCTCGTACGATGCGGCAGACAAAGAATAGACGTATTACTGCAATTCGCAATGATTGTGGGGAGTGGATCTATGATTCGGAAGCTATTGAAGCTGAGGCTAACAAAATTTTCCAGAATTTGTATAGGAAGCCCCCTGGTCCAATGGGATGTTTACCTTCTAGTAAATTTCCTTGCCTTGGCCAGGATGATATCTCTTTTTTGGAAAAGCAGGTCACTAATGAAGAAATCAAGGTGGCTATATTTGATATGGCCCCTCTCAAAGCTCCCGGTAGTGATGGTTTCCATGCACTTTTCTTCCAGGAGCAGTGGAATACGGTGGGAGACGCGCTTTGTAATTGGGTTAGAAGTATCTTTAATGGGGGTACCATTGATGCTGAGTTGAATAATACTTTAATTATCCTTATTCCCAAGGTTGATAATCCTGAGGACTTTGCTCAATATCGTCCAATTAGTATGTGCTCTGTTTTATATAAACTTGTGATGAAGATTATCGCGAATCGTTTTAAGATCATTTTCCTGAAGATTATTGGGCCAGAGCAGGCTAGGTTTATAGCAGGTAGGAATATCACTGACAATGTCATTATCACCCAAGAGGTTATTCACTCGATGAGGAGCTCTTTTAAAAGAAAGTGGATGACTATTAGGATTGATTTGGAGAAGGCCTACGACAGAGTGCGATGGGACTTTATCAACATTTCCCTTCAAGCTACTGGTATCCCTACTTTCCTCATAAATGTCATTATGTTTTCTATTTCTAACTCTTCGATGCAAGTTCTCTGGAATGGAGTTCCTTTGTCTAAGTTTAGGCCAGCTAGAGGTATTAGACAAGGATGCCCACTTTCCCCTTATCTTTTTGTCTTATGTATGGATTGGCTTAGCCAAGAGATCCAATCGACTATTTCGGAGGGTCAATGGAATCCCATTCGCCTTTCTCGTTCTAGCCCTCCTATTTCGCATTTGTTCTTTGCTGATGACTTAGTTATTTTCAGCAAAGCAGATACGAATCATAGTCGACTCATCAAGAATATTCTGGGAAGGTTTTGTGATTTCTCTGGGCTTAAAATCAATGCTAGGAAAACAAATATTTTTTTCGCTAAAGGTGTGGATGCGACAGTGGAAGACTCGATTAGTTCTTTATTTGGTTTTCAGAAAGTCTAGAATCTTGGACATTATCTTGGTGTTCCACTCTTTCATCAGAGGGTGACTAATGGTACTATGCATTTTGTTGTCGAAAAAGTTAGAAGAAAGCTCCAAAGCTGGGACGCTAAAAGATTTTCCATTGCTGGCCACATTACTTTGGCCCAGTCAGTTCTCATGTCTATTCCCAGCTACTTTATGCAGTCTGTGATGAATCCTAGGAGAATTTGCGATGAAATTGAGAGCTTGGTGAAACAGTTCATTTGGGGTTCATCTGAACATAAAAAGAAGATGTCTCTGGTTGGGTGGGATTCCATTTGTCAACCCAAATGTTGTGGAGGGCTTGGTTTACGGAAATTACGAGACCAAAATATCTCGTTTTTGCTTAAGCTGGGGCTTAATATCATGACTAACAAAGAGGCTCTTTGGGTTCGGGTTATTAAGGCTAAATACTGGATGACTGATACTCTTCCTATCTCCATTAGGTGTGACAAAGGCTCGTTTCTTTGGAATTCTCTCACTAGAGTTTGGCCTCTGCTTCGAGAAAATTTATGTTGGTCCATTGGGGATAGGTGTCAAATTCGCTGTTGGGAATATGTTTGGATTCCTAGTGTGGGGCCACTGATTAAGTTTACTCTGACAGGTGTTAATATTAGCTCTGCCTTCTGTCTTAATGATATGGTCAATGAGGATGGCTCATGGAATCTTGATTTGTTCAGACTTTGGCTTCCGGAGGAGGTGATTGAGTTGATTATGGGCATTCCCCCTCCTTGTCCCTCTAAGGGGCCGGACAAAATTTCCTGGTGCCATACTTTGACTGGAAACTTTACGATTAAGAGTGCTTATAAGATTTGTAAGGGCAATGATTGGAGTTCGAAGGATGATAAATGGAAGAGCGTTTGGAAGATTCCAGGACCACAATGAGTTTGTTTTTTATTTTGTTGGTTCTCAAGCAGCGCCTCCTCAGTAATGTTGAAAGGGTTAAAAGAGGTTTAGTGGATGATCCTTCATGCCCTATATGTGGTTTTCATTCTGAAGACATCCTTCACATTCTCAGAGATTGTCCTATGGCTAAGGATGTGTGGAGCCAGATCATAACAGGTAATCGTTTATCAAACTTTTTTTCTCTTAACTTACAAGATTGGATCCTTGTTAATGTGCAGGATACTTCGATGACCATGACGAGTGGAGCTAGTTGGGCTTGTCTTTTTGGAATTCTGGCTTGGCGGATTTGGAAGAACTGCATTCTTTTTATTTTTAGGGCCACCCGTGGAACTCAAGAGAGATTGTTAACAATTCCTACTATTGGGCTTCTCAATGCTTTTCTCTAAAGTTGTTTCGAGTGGATATTTTGGTCCTCCTTTGGAAGAGCAAGTTTATGGTTCTACGATTTTCCTTAATACTGATGGGGAAGTACGTTCGGATATGGGAAGTGCATCTGCTGGGGGGTTGCAAGAGATATGAATGGACAATGGCTCTTTAGTTTCAACAGATACCTTAGAAAGTGCTCGATTTTCGATGCTGAACTTTGGGGCACTTTGGAAGGGCTTAAGCTCGTTCAAAGAAGAGGTCATGATCATGTAATAATCCTCTCGGACAGTCTGGACGTCATTTGGGTTATTCAAGGAAGTAACCTTGTCACATCGAACTCTGATTTAATCAAGTGAATCCAGAGTATGCTATCTCAGGAGAACTCATGGGTTTTGCACTATATTCCCAGAGAACAGAATGAAGTTGCTAATTGCATGGCAAAAGAAGCGTTATCTTCTAGAATTGATCTGCAATTTTTTGATATTCCCTCTCTTAGGGTTCGAAATCTATTAGATTTGGACCAGTCCAGGGGTTTTTTCTCAAACTTTTTGTGTAACAACCCAAACCCGCCCCATGCGTTAAGACCGGATCTGACATGTCACATGAGAAAAACATGTTAAATCCTTTTGAGAAAACAAGTTGATTTGAAATATTTGATAAAGTACTACTAACATCGAAGGTTGTTTGATAAATCAATAATTTGAACTAGAAATCTTTATAAATCGTGACTTTTGAAAATATCGTTGATAGTTCGAGAAAAACTTTCCGAGTTAAAATATTTGTAAAAATTTGTTATGAAATCCATTGTTAATCTATTTTGGAAAACCTTTATTTAAGTTTTAGAAAAATACCCATTTAAAATAATGCAAGAAAAATAATAAGTACGGCTAAACATAAAACCAAATAAAAATATCCCAGAGGCCTTATTACAACTTTAAAACTCGAAATAATAAAAGCAACGAGGTAATACGGAAAAGAAGTTTACTAAAGTCTGAAAATAACATTCCAAAAGTATGGCCTCCACCGAGTCATCCATGGCCCCAAGTCCTCGTCACTGAGCATTACCTACAAGGATTAAGAAAAGGGGGAGTGAGTTACAAGAACTCAGTGTGAAATCCCCTTACCGTCATACACTGGGCCTGAACCCATATTTCAATATCTTGGGCCTAAGCCCAATTACATATCATAATTTATAAACATTTATATAAGCAAAGTATGCAACCCAACCCATCCATCCAACACACCCCCGTACCAACCATCACACCTGTGGGGATCAAGTCAACCCACCCCGCCATCACACCAAAACGCAGGCAATTTGCCATTTAATAAAATTTATTGTGGCCAAGCCACCGATATCATATGTAAACATTATGGTAAACAGTTTATTGTGGCAATGCCACTAGGCTACACTTATCTTCCACATTTTTCCCAACCCATGCAATATATGAAAGTGCAATAACATAATAAAATGTTCGCATATAAATAGCAACCATTTATCAAGTAATTTATTACAGTGACTAGGCCCATTTAAGCAAAAATTATCGGCCCATTAAGGCATTCCAACATAACGGCCCATTAAGGGCAATTCCGTAATTCAACCCATGATGGTATTTTCGTAATTCGGGCCATGAGGGCATTTTCGTAATTCGGTCCATGAGGGCATTTTCATAATTTTAACAATCTAAATGCTGATTTTTTCGAATCTTTCAAAATAGTATACTTTAAACATATTCCTCATTTTATGCCAATTTTACAATTATAGCCTTATAATGATAGCAATCTACTTATTCATCATGTTAACGAATCATAAACCTACGGAATTGCGGTGTGGGATTACACACCTGATTACGGTAAGTACTAGGCCTTCTTGATCGTCGACACCTAAAATGTCATAACACTCGATTAATCGACATACGTGATTTTATTAATATAACTCTAAAATAAACGATCTAAAGTGTTTACCCTTAGAATCGCGTGAGCGACCACGATTTGTCTATTTTCACGGATGATGGTCCACAACCGGTGGAAAATCCCGAACCGCCGATACCGCCTTCGTTTGAATTTAGGAGTAGGAATCGCTAATCTGCTCCTTTTGTGATCTCTAAGCGCTTTCCCTTTCGATTTGGTACCGCTTGCCTCCATTGAATAAAATCTTCGTCAAAACGATATTACGTTGATATGGAATGATTGACTAAGGAAAAAGGGTCGGCTTACCACTATTTTCGTATGATCAACGAGTGGATAGATCGAGCGATTTAATCCCTAAAAATATAATCGATTAGTCAACCACTATTCCGATAACAACTTAAACGAATAAAGAACGATTTCATATAACCCATGAAAAACTCCTTACCTTATCGATATTGGATCCGATTTCCACCGTATGACTTAGGGCTAGAATGATACACGTCCACCCACTTAGAATTCTACGAAAAAGAGGGTGATTAAAAAAATATGAAGGAGTGGAAGGTAACACCATTTCGGTTAAAATCAAGATTTACAACGAAATAGTGATAAATACCTATTCGGCTAGAAGGAAAAGAATATGAAAATAGAGAAGAAATCACTTACCGATTAAATCAAAGAAAAGAGTGTCAACCCAAATGAGAAAGATAATGCAAATGAGAGATTATGGATTGAAATGTTCGGCTATAGAGGAAAAATGAACAATAATAATTTTCGGCTATGAGAGTATAGATTAGAGAAGAAGAAAGAAGGCTTGAAGAGTTTTGTGAAAAAGAAAAGAAAAGTGGAGAAGGAATGCTTAACTAGTTTTGGTTTTCAAGAGAAGATGAGTGAAAATAATTGGTCACAATGGCTAGATGTTTTCGGCAGGACAAGAAAGAAAAGAGAAAATGCTCACTATTGTCTTGAAGTTGCGGCAATGAGAGGAGAAGTTGGAGGAATGAACACAAAGGATGCCAAAAGGAATTAGGCCTAAAAAGCACCAAAACTATCAAAATGCTCCTAGCAAAAATTCGGCTACCCTCTCCCTTTACCAAAACTGTGTATACCTTGACAATAAGGTCAAAAATTGGCCAACAAAACTTCCCAAAACACTCTCCCCAAAACCGGCCAACATATCCTCCTTCTTGCTCCTTTTCTTTCATTTCTTTCCTTACCCTCATTCTTACCTTATTTCCTTAGCCACCTTTCCAAAATTAAAAAGTCCACCTTGCGTTAAATACCACCTTGGTAGACACTTAAGGAAAGAACACAAAAAAAATAGTCAAAATTTTGCACCAAGTGGGATTCGAACCTCTTCCCTAAAGTCCTTTCATGTGACGCCTCAACCTCCTTGCCATATGCTCACTTACGTTAGCAATTTACTCACTTATTTCCATAAGCTTTGATGCCACTTACTATCTCTATTTAAAGTGCTAAAGCACAAAATTTTACCTATAGCCTAACTTGAACCCGGAACTTCCTAGAAGCCTCGTAACTTTCCAAAATCACCTTCTTAATAAGTCCAACTTGAAATAATGTCGTTCTTTTGTTCTCAAAAAATTTAAACACTCCTACGCCCAAGGCCCATTGGGCCCAATTCTACTAGGCCCAAATTCGGGTCGTTACAATTCTACCCTCCTTAAAGAAATTTTGTCCTCGAAATTTCCAACCAACTACTAAACGCACTGCTCAAATCACACCACTATGCTTTCACTGTGCACTCTGATCTTAATAACACTAATGTACTTTTAACATAATCTTGAATCCTCTTTTGCACAACCAAACATCTAACCACAGAAGCAAACAGTTATCTACCACTTATACATAAAATTTTCTACATTTAATCATCACGCCCAACCAAAACATACCTGACTTAATGGTGATGGAACAATCCCGAGCCTTATGCTCCTTAGACCCACATCTCAAGCATGCTCCAGACTTTCTCCAACATTCACCCGGATGACGCTTTTTGCAATATTCGCAAGCCGGAAAGTTTGGGCGTGCCTTAACATGCTTCACAGAACGAGACTGCGTCACTAGAGAATCGCGATCTAATTTCTTCTTACAGTCCACGCGCCCAACTCGAAGTGTTCGACCAATTTCGCTAACCTCCTTCACAACCTCCCTAACTAGCTGAGTTAGCTCATCAATTCTGGCTCAGTCATAAGACTCCGTCTCGGTCACTGGTGATATCAGAGTCTCCCTTTCGGGCATAAGCCCCAATGTTGAGGATCTAACCCAAACATTTCGACCTCTACCACGGTCGCATCCACGTCCTCTAGCGCTCATGTTTGCTAATTCGATTTAATCTGATTAAAAGTCTTATGAATCAGTATGCTATTTCAGTGTTTATTAAACAATGTTTTATGGAGTATAGGAAGTAAAGTTGTTTTCGCACAACGTATCCTAAAGTCTCAATCTCTATAGTTTCAGCTCCTAAGGCTAAAAGTTCTATAGTATTTCTACCGTCATACCACAATAATCATAATCATAAAACATATACTTACTTGACTTGGTGCCGGATACCCGTGGTGCCATACTTCCTTTAAAACATGCATTTTTAACTTAAAATTCAAACAGTTTTGGAAAACGTTTTTGAACCCAAACCACAACCGAGTTTTGAAATCGAGCTCTGATACCATAAAATGTAACACCCTAAACCCGGCCCATGCGTTAAGACCGGATCTAACATGTCACATGAGAAAAACGTGTTAACTCCTTTTGAGAAAACGAGTTGATTTGAAATATTTGATAAAGTACTACTAACATCGAAGGTTTATTGATAAATCAATAATTTGAACTAGAAATCTATATAAATCGTGACTTTTGAAAATATCGTTGATAGTTCGAGAAAAACTTTCCGAGTTAAAATATTTGTAAAAATTTGTTATGAAATCCATTGTTAATCTATTTTGGAAAACCTTTATTTAAGTTTTAGAAAAATACCCATTTAAAATAATGCAAGAAAAATAATAAGTACGGCTAAACATAAAACGAAATAAAAATATCCTAGAGGCCTTATTACAACTTTAAAACCAAAAATCATAAAAGCAACGAGATAATACGGAAAAGAAGTTTACTAAAGTCTGAAAATAACATTCCAAAAGTATGGCCTCCACCGAGTCATCCAGGGCCCCAAGTCCTCGTCACTGAGCATTACCTACAAGGGTTAAGAAAAGGGGGAGTGAGTTACAAGAACTCAGTGTGAAATCCCCTTACCGTCATCCACTGGGCCTGAACCCATATTTCAATATCTTGGGCCTAAGCCCAATTACATATCAGAATTTATAAACCTTTATATAAGAAAAGCATGCAACCCAACCCATCCATCCAACACACCCCCGTACTAACCATCACACCTGTAGGGATCAAGTCAACCCACCCCGCCATCACACCAAAACGCAGGCAATTTGCCATTTAATAAAATTTATTGTGGCCAAGCCACCGATATCATATGTAAACATTATGGTAAACAGTTTATTGTGGCAATGCCACCAGGCTACACTTCTCTTCCACATTTTTCCCAACCCATGCAATATATGAAAGTGCAATAACATAATAAAATGTTCGCATATAAATAGCAACCATTTATCAAGTAATTTATTACAGTGACTAGGCCCATTTAAGCAAAAATTATCGGCCCATTAAGGCATTCCAACATAACGGCCCATTAAGGGCAATTCCGTAATTCGACCCATGATGGTATTTTCGTAATTCGGGCCATGAGGGCATTTTCGTAATTTAGTCCATGAGGGCATTTTCATAATTTTAACAATCTAAATGCTGATTTTGTCGAATCTTTCAAAATAGTATACTTTAAACATATTCCTCGTTTTATGCCAATTTTACGATTATAGCCTTATAATGATAGCAATCTACTTATTTGTCATGTTACCGAATCATAAACCTACGGAATTACGGTGTGGGATTACACACCTGATTACAGTAAGTACTAGGCCTTCTTGATCATCGACACCTAAAATATCATAACACTCGATTAATCGACATACGTGATTTTATTAATATAACTCTAAAATAAACGATCTAAAGTGTTTACCCTTAGAATCGTGAACGACCACGATTTGTCTATTTTCACCGGATGATGGTCCACAACCCGGTGGAAAATCCCAAACCGTCGATACCGCCCTTCGTTTGAATTTAGGAGTAGGAATCGCTAATCCGCTCCTTTTGTGATCTCTAAACGCTTTCCCTTTCGATTTGGTACCGCTTGCCTCCATTGAATAAAATCTTAGTCAAAACGATATTACGTTGATATGGAATGATTGACTAAGGAAAAAGGGTCGGCTTACCACTATTTTCGTATTATCAACGAGTGGATAGATCGAGCGATTTAATCCCTAAAAATATAATCAATTAGTCAACCACTATTCCGATAACAACTTAAACGAATAAAGAACAATTTCATATAATCCATGAAGAACTCCTTACCTTATCGATATTGGATCCGATTTCCACCGTATGACTTAGGGCTAGAATGATACACGGCCACCCACTTAGAATTCTACGAAAAAGAGGGTGATTAAAAAAATATGAAGGAGTGGAAGGTAACACCATTTCGGTTAAAATCAAGATTTACAATGAAATAGTGATAAATAAATATTCGGCTAGAAGGAAAAGAATATGAAAATAGAAAAGAAATCACTTACCGATTAAATCAAAGAAAAGAGTGTCAACCCGAATGAGAAAGAAATTGTAAATGAGAGATTATGGATTGAAAAGTTCGGCTATAGAGGAAAAATGAACAATAATAATTTTCGGCTATGAGAGTATAGATTAG
Organism: Gossypium sturtianum; assembly: GCA_025698515.1. Lineage (NCBI taxonomy): Eukaryota > Viridiplantae > Streptophyta > Magnoliopsida > Malvales > Malvaceae > Gossypium > Gossypium sturtianum. The sequence continues at coordinate 98,322,315 of CM046948.1, forward strand.
AGAAGAAGAAAGAAGGCTTGAAGAGTTTTGTGAAAAAGAAAAGTAAAGTGGAGAAGGAATGCTTAACTAGTTTCGGTTTTCAAGAGAAGATGATTGAAAATAATTGGTCACAATGGCTAGATGTTTTCGGCAAGACAAGAAAGAAAAGAGAAAATGCTCACTATTGTCTTGAAGTTGCGGCAATGAGAGGAGAAGTTGGAGGAATGAACACAAAGGATGCCAAAAGGAATTAGGCCTAACAAGCACCAAAACTATCAAAATGCTCCTAGCAAAAATTCGGCTACCCTCTCCCTTTACCAAAACCGTGTATACCTTGACAATAAGGTCAAAAATTGGCCAATAAAACTTCCCAAAACACTCTCCCCAAAACCGGCCAACATATCCCCCTTCTTCTCTTTTTCTTTCATTTCTTTGCTTACCCTCATTCTTACCTTATTTCCTTAGCCACCTTTCCAAAATTAAAAATTCCACCTTACCTTAAATACCACCTTGGCCGACACTTAGGGAAAGAACACAAAAAAAATAGTCAAAATTTTGCACCAAGTGGGATTCGAACCTCTTCCCCAAAGTCCTTTTATGTGACGCCTCAACCTCCTTGCCATATGCTCACTTATGTTAGCAATTTACTCACTTATTTCCATAAGCTTTGATGCCACTTACTATCTCTCCTTAAAGTGCTAAAACACAAAATTTTACCTATAGCCTAACTTGAACCCGGAACTTCCTAGAAGCCTCGTAACTTTCCAAAATCACCTTCTTAATAAGTCCAACTTGAAATAATGACGTTCTTTTGTTCTCAAAAATTTTAAACACTCCTACGCCCAAGGCCCATTGGGCCCAATTCTACTAGGCTCAAATTCGGGTCGTTACAATTCTACCCTCCTTAAAGAAATTTTGTCCTCAAAATTTCCAACAAACTACTAAACACACTGCTCAAATCACACCACTATGCTTTCGATGTGCACTCTGATCTTAATAACACTAATGTACTTTTAACATAATCTTGAATCCTCTTTCACACAACTAAACATCTAACCACAGAAGCAAATAGTTATCTACCACTTATACCTAAAATTTTCTACATTCAATCATCACGCCCAACCAAAACATACCTGACTTAATGGTGATGGAACAATCCCGAGCCTTATGCTCCTTAGACCCACATCTCAAGCATGCTCTAGACTTTTCCCAACATTCACCCGGATGACGCTTTTTGCAATATTCGCAAGCCAGAAAGTTTGGGCGTGCCTTAACATGCTTCACAGAACGAGACTGCGTCCCTAGAGAATCGCAATCTAATTTTTTCTTACAGTCCACGCGCCCAACTCGAAGTGTTCGACAAATTTCTCTAACCTCCTCCACAACCACCCTAACAGCTGAGTTAGCTCATCAATTTCGGCTCAGTCATAAGACTCTGTCTCGGTCACTGGTGATACCGGCATCTCCCTTTCGGGCATAAGCCCCGATGTTGAGGATCTAACCTAAACATTTCGACCTCTACCACGGCCGCATCCACGTCCTCTAGCGCTCATGTTTGCTAATTCGATTTAATCTGATTAAAAGTCTTATGAATCAGTATGCTATCTCAGTGTTTATTAAACAATATTTTATGGAGTATAGGAAGTAAAGTTGTTTTCACACAACGTATCCTAAAGTCTCAATCTCTATAGTTTCATCTCCTAAGGCTAAAAGTTCTATAGTATTTCTACCGTCATACCACAATAATCATATTCATAAAACATATACTTACTTGACTTGGTGCCGGATACCCGTGGTGCCATACTTCCTTTAAAACATGCATTTTTAACTTAAAATTCAAACAGCTTTGGAAAACGTTTTTGAACCCAAACCACAACCGAGTTTTGAAATCGAGCTCTGATACCATAAAATGTAACACCCCAAACCCGGCCCATGCGTTAAGACCGGATCTAACATGTCACATGAGAAAAACATGTTAAATCCTTTTGAGAAAACGAGTTGATTTGAAATATTTGATAAAGTACTACTAACATCGAAGGTTTTTTCATAAATTAATAATTTGAACTAGAAATCTTTATAAATCATGACTTTTGAAAATATCGTTGATAGTTCAAGAAAAAATTTTCCGAGTTAAAATATTTGTAAAAATTTGTTATGAAATCCATTGTTAATCTATTTTGGCAAACCTTTATTTAAGTTTTAGAAAAATACCCTTTTAAAATAATGCAAGAAAAATAATAAGTACGGCTAAACATAAAACGAAATAAAAATATCCCAGAGGCCTTATTACAACTTTAAAACCCAAAATAATAAAAGCAACGAGATAATACGGAAAAGAAGTTTACTAAAGTCTGAAAATAACATTCCAAAAGTATGGCCTCCACCGAGTCATCCATGGCCCCAAGTCCTCAAATCCTTTGAGCATTACCTACAAGGGTTAAGAAAAGGGGGAGTGAGTTACAAGAACTCAGTGTGAAATCCCCTTACCGTCATCCACTGGGCCTGAACCCATATTTCAATATCTTGGGCCTAAGCCCAATTACATATCAGAATTTATAAACCTTTATATAAGAAAAGTATACAACCCAACCAATCCATCCAACACACCCCCGTACCAACCATCAGACCTGTGGGGATCAAGTCAACCCACCCCGCCATCACACCAAAACGCAGGCAATTTGCCATTTAATAAAATTTATTGGGGCCAAGCCACCGATATCATATGTAAACATTATGGTAAACAGTTTATTGTGGCAATGCCACCAGGCTACACTTCTCTTCCACATTTTTCCCAACCCATGCAATATATGAAAGTGCAATAACATAATAAAATGTTCGCATATAAATAGCAACCATTTATCAAGTAATTTATTACAGTGGCTAGGCCTATTTAAGCAGAAATAATTGGCCCATTAAGGCATTCCAACATAACGGCCCATTAAGGGTAATTCCATAATTCGGCCCATGATGGCATTTTCGTAATTCGGCCCATGAGGGCATTTTCGTAATTCGGCCCATGAGGGCATTTTCGTAATTTTAACAATCTAAATGCTGATTTTGTCGAATCTTTCAAAATAGTATACTTTAAACATATTCCTCGTTTTATGCCAATTTTACGATTATAGCCTTATAATGATAGCAATCTACTTATTCGTCATGTTACCGAATCATAAACCTACGGAATTACGGTGTGGGATTACACACCTGATTACGGTAAGTACTAGGCCTTCTTGATCGTCGACACCTAAAATTTCATAACACTCGATTAATCGACATACGTGATTTTATTAATATAACTCTAAAATAAACGATCTAAAGTGTTTACCCTTAGAATCGTGAACGACCACAATTTGTCTATTTTCACCGGATGATGGTCCACAACCCGGTGGAAAATCCCGAACCGCCGATACCGCCCTTCGTTTGAATTTAGGAGTAGGAATCGCTAATCTGCTCCTTTTGTGATCTCTAAACGCTTTCCCTTTCGATTTGGTACCGCTTGCCTCCATTGAATAAAATCTTAGTCAAAACGATATTACGTTGATATGGAATGATTGACTAAGGAAAAAGGGTCGCCTTACCACTATTTTCGTATGATCAACGAGTGGATAGATCGAGCGATTTAATCCCTAAAAATATAATCGATTAGTCAACCACTATTCTGATAACAACTTAAACGAATAAAGAACGATTTCATATAATCCATGAAAAACTCCTTACCTTATCGATATTGGATCCGATTTCCACCGTATGACTTAGGGCTAGAATGATACACGTCCACCCACTTAGAATTCTACGAAAAAGAGGGTGATTAAAAAAATATGAAGGAGTGGAAGGTAACACCATTTCGGTTAAAATCAAGATTTACAATGAAATAGTGATAAATACCTCTTCGGCTAGAAGGAAAAGAATATGAAAATAGAAAAGAAATCACTTACCGATTAAATCAAAGAAAAGAGTGTCAACCCAAATGAGAAAGATAATGCAAATGAGAGATTATGGATTGAAATGTTCGGCTATAGAGGAAAAATGAACAATAATAATTTTCGGCTATGAGAGTATAGATTAGAGAAGAAGAAAGAAGGCTTGAAGAGTTTTGTGAAAAAGAAAAGAAAAGTGGAGAAGGAATGCTTAACTAGTTTTGGTTTTCAAGAGAAGATGAGTGAAGATAATTGGTCACAATGGCTAGATGTTTTCGGCAAGACAAGAAAGAAAAGAGAAAATGCTCACTATTGTCTTGAAGTTGCGGCAATGAGAGGAGAAGTTGGAGGAATGAACACAAAGGATGCCAAAAGGAATTAGACCTAACAAGCACCAAAACTATCAAAATGCTCCTAGCAAAAATTCGGCTATCCTCTCCCTTTACCAAAACTGTGTATACCTTGACAATAAGGTCAAAAATTGGCCAACAAAACTTCCCAAAACACTCTCCCCAAAACCGGCCAACATATCCTCCTTCTTGCTCCTTTTCTTTCATTTCTTTCCTTACCCTCATTCTTACCTTATTTCCTTAGCCACCTTTCCAAAATTAAAAAGTCCACCTTGCGTTAAATACCACCTTGGCCGACACTTAGGGAAAGAACACAAAAAAAATAGTCAAAATTTTGCACCAAGTGGGATTCGAACCTCTTCCCTAAAGTCCTTTCATGTGATGCCTCAACCTCCTTGCCATATGCTCACTTACGTTAGCAATTTACTCACTTATTTCCATAAGCTTTGATGCCACTTACTATCTCTATTTAAAGTGCTAAAGCACAAAATTTTACCTATAGCCTAACTTGAACCTGGAACTTCCTAGAAGCCTCGTAACTTTCCAAAATCACCTTCTTAATAAGTCCAACTTGAAATAATGTCGTTCTTTTGTTCTCAAAAATTTTAAACACTCCTACGCCCAAGGCCCATTGGGCCCAATTCTACTAGGCCCAAATTTGGGTCGTTACACTTCTACCCTCCTGAAAGAAATTTTGTCCTCGAAATTTCCAACCAACTACTAAACGCACTACTCAAATCACACCACTATGCTTTCACTGTGCACTCTGATCTTAATAACACTAATGTACTTTTAACATAATCTTGAATCCTCTTTCGCACAACCAAACATCTAACCACAGAAGCAAACAGTTATCTACCACTTATACCTAAAATTTTCTACATTTAATCATCACGCCCAACCAAAACATACCTGACTTAATGGTGATGGAACAATCCCGAGCCTTATGCTCCTTAGAACCACATCTCAAGCATGCTCCAGACTTTCTCCAACATTCACCCGGATGACGCTTTTTGCAATATTCGCAAGCCGGAAAGTTTTGGCATGCCTTAACATGCTTCACAGAAAGAGACTGCGTCCCTAGAGAATCCCGATCTAATTTCTTCTTACAGTCCACGCGCCCAACTCGAAGTGTTCGACCAATTTCTCTAACCTCCTCCACAACCTCCCTAACTAGCTTAGTTAGCTCATCAATTCTGGCTCAGTCATAAGACTCCGTCTCGGTCACTGGTGATATCGAAGTCTCCCTTTCGGGCATAAGCCCCAATGTTGAGGATCTAACCCAAACATTTCGACCTCTACCACGGCCGCATCCACGTCCTCTAGCGCTCATGTTTGCTAATTCGATTTAATCTGATTAAAAGTCTTATGAATCAGTATGCTATTTTAGTGTTTATTAAACAATGTTTTATGGAGTATAGGAAGTAAAGTTGTTTTCGCACAACGTATCCTAAAGTCTCAATCTCTATAGTTTCATCTCCTAAGGCTAAAAGTTCTATAGAATTTCTACCGTCATACCACAATAATCATAATCATAAAACATATACTTACTTGACTTGGTGCCGGATACCCGTGGTGCCATACTTCCTTTAAAACATGCATTTTTAACTTAAAATTCAAAGCGACTTTGAAAACGTTTTGAACCCAAACCACAACCGAGTTTTGAAATCGAGCTCTGATACCATAAAATGTAACACCCTAAACCCGGCCCATGCGTTAAGACCGGATCTAACATGTCACATGAGAAAAACATGTTAAATCCTTTTGAGAAAACGAGCTGATTTGAAATATTTGATAAAGTACTACTAACATCGAAGGTTTTTTGATAAATCAATAATTTGAACTAGAAATCTTTATAAATCGTGACTTTTGAAAATATCGTTGATAGTTCGAGAAAAAACTTTCTGAGTTAAAATATTTGTAAAAATTTGTTATGAAATCCATTGTTAATCTATTTTGGAAAACCTTTATTTAAGTTTTAGAAAAATACCCATTAAAAATAATGCAAGAAAAATAATAAGTACGGCTAAACATAAAACCAAATAAAAATATCCCAGAGGCCTTATTACAACTTTAAAACCCAAAATAATAAAAGCAACGAGATAATACGGAAAAGAAGTTTACTAAAGTCTGAAAATAACATTCCAAAAGTATGGCCTCCACCGAGTCATCCATGGCCCCAAGTCCTCGTCACTGAGCATTACCTACAAGGGTTAAGAAAAGGGGGAGTGAGTTACAAGAACTCAGTGTGAAATCCCCTTACCGTCATCCACTGGGCCTGAACCCATATTTCAATATCTTGGGCCTAAGCCCAATTACATATCAGAATTTATAAACCTTTATATATGAAAAGTATGCAACCAAACCCATCCATCCAACACACCCCCGTACCAACCATCACACCTGTGGGGATCAAGTCAACCCACTCCGCCATCACACCAAAACGCAGGCAATTTGCCATTTAATAAAATTTATTGTGGCTAAGCCACCGATATCATATGTAAACATTATGGTAAACAGTTTCTTGTGGCAATGCCACCAGGCTACACTTCTCTTCCACATTTTTCCCAACCCATGCAATATATGAAAGTGCAATAACATAATAAAATGTTCGTATATAAATAGCAACCATTTATCAAGTAATTTATTACAGTGACTAGGCCCATTTAAGCAAAAATAATCGGCCCATTAAGGCATTCCAACATAACGGCCCATTAAGGGCAATTTCGTAATTCGACCGATGATGGCATTTTCGTAATTCGAGCCATGAGGGTATTTTAATAATTCGGCCCATGAGGGCATTTTCGTAATTTAAACAATCTAAATGCTGATTTAGTCGAATCTTTCAAAATAGTATACTTTAAACATATTCCTCGTTTTATGCCAATTTTACGATTATAGCCTTATAATGATAGCAATCTACTTATTCGTCATGTTACCGAATCATAAACCTCATTTTAATTACGGTGTGGGATTACACACCTGATTACGGTAAGTACTAGGCCTTCTTGATCGTCGACACCTAAAATATCATAACACTCGATTAATCGACATACGTGATTTTATTAATATAACTCTAAAATAAATGATCTAAAGTGTTTACCCTTAGAATCGTGAACGACCACGATTTGTCTATTTTCACCGGATGATGGTCCACAACTCGGTGGAAAATCCCGAACCGCCGATACCGCCCTTCGTTTGAATTTAGGAGTAGGAATCGCTAATCCGCTCCTTTTGTGATCTCTAAACACTTTCCCTTTCGATTTGGTACCGCTTGCCTCCATTGAATAAAATCTTAGTCAAAACGATATTACGTTGATATGGAATGATTGACAAAGGAAAAAGGGTCGACTTACCACTATTTCCGTATGATCAACGTGTGGATAGATCGAGCGATTTAATCCCTAAAAATATAATCGATTAGTCAACCACTATTCTGATAACAACTTAAACGAATAAAGAACGATTTTATATAATCCAAGAAGAACTCCTTACCTTATTGATATTGGATCCGATTTCCACCGTATGACTTAGGGCTAGAATGATACACGACCACCCACTTAGAATTCTACGAAAAAGAGGGTGATTAAAAAAATATGAAGCAGTGGAAGGTAACACCATTTCGGTTAAAATCAAGATTTACAATGAAATAATGATAAATACCTATTCGGCTAGAAGGAAAAGAATATGAAAATAGAAAAGAAATCACTTACCGATTAAATCAAAGAAAAGAGTGTCAACCCGAATGAGAAAGAAATTGCAAAGGAGAGATTATGGATTGAAAAGTTCGGCTATAGAGGAAAAATGAACAATAATAATTTTCGGCTATGAGAGTATAGATTAGAGAAGAAGAAAGAAGGCTTGAAGAGTTTTGTGAAAAAGAAAAGAAAAGTGGAGAAGGAATGCTTAACTAGTTTCGGTTTTCAAGAGAAGATGAGTGAAAATTATTGGTCACAATGGCTAGATGTTATCGGCAAGACAAGAAAGAAAAGAGAAAATGCTCACTATTGTCTTGAAGTTGCGGCAATGAGAGGAGAAGTTGGAGGAATGAACACAAAGGATGCCAAAAGGAATTAGGCCTAACAAGCACCAAAACTATCAAAATGCTCCTAGCAAAAATTCGGCTACCCTCTCCCTTTACCAAAACCGTGTATACCTTGACAATAAGGTCAAAAATTGTCCAACAAAACTTCCCAAAACACTCTCCCCAAAACTGGCCAACATATCCCCCTTCTTGCTCCTTTTCTTTCATTTCTTTCCTTACCCTCATTCTTACCTTATTTCCTTAGCCACCTTTCCAAAATTAAAAAGACCACCTTGCCTTAAATACCACCTTGGCCGACACTTAGGGAAAGAACACAAAAAAAATAGTCAAAATTTTGCATCAAGTGGGATTCGAACCTCTTCCCTAAAGTCCTTTCATGTGACGCCTCAACCTCCTTGCCATATGCTCACTTATGTTAGTAATTTACTCACTTATTTCCATAAGCTTTGATGCCACTTACTATCTCTCCTTAAAGTGCTAAAACACAAAATTTTACCTATAGCCTAACTTGAACCCGGAACTTCCTAGAAGCCTCGTAACTTTCCAAAATCACATTCTTAATAAGTCCAACTTAAAATAATGTCGTTATTAATACCTAAAATATCATAACACTCGATTAATCGACATACGTGATTTTATTAATATAACTCTAAAATAAACGATCTAAAGTGTTTACCCTTAGAATCGTGAACGACCACGATTTGTCTATTTTCACCGGATTATGGTCCACAACCCGGTGGAAAATCCTGAACCGCCGATACCGCCCTTTGTTTGAATATAGGAGTAGGAATCGCTAATCCACTCCTTTTGTGATCTCTAAACGCTTTCCCTTTCGATTTGGTACCGCTTGCCTCCATTGAATAAAATCTTAGTCAAAACGATATTACGTTGATATGGAATGATTGACTAAGGAAAAAGGGTCGGCTTACCACTATTTCCGTATGATCAACGAGTGGATAGATCGAGCGATTTAATCCCTAAAAATATAATCGATTAGTCAACCACTATTCTGATAACAACTTAAACGAATAAAGAACGATTTCATATAATCCATGAAGAACTCCTTACCTTATCGATATTGGATTCGATTTCCACCGTATGACTTAGGGCTAGAATGATACACAGCCACCCACTTAGAATTATACAAAAAAGAGGGTGATTAAAAAAATATGAAGGAGTGGAAGGTAACACCAATTCGGTTAAAATCAAGATTTACAATGAAATAGTGATAAATACCTATTCGGCTAGAAGGAAAAGAATATGAAAATAGAAAAGAAATCACTTACCGATTAAATCAAAGAAAAGAGTGTCAACCTGAATGAGAAAGAAATTGCAAAGGAGAGATTATGGATTGAAAAGTTCGGCTATAGAGGAAAAATGAACAATAATAATTTTTGGCTATGAGAGTATAGATTAGAGAAGAAGAAAAAAGGCTTGAAGAGTTTTGTGAAAAAGAAAAGAAAAGTGGAGAAGGAATGCTTAACTAGTTTCTGTTTTCAAGAGAAGATGAGTGAAAATAATTGGTCACAATGGCTAGATGTTTTCGGCAAGACAAGAAAGAAAAGAGAAAATGCTCACTATTGTCTTGAAGTTGCGGCAATGAGAGGAGAAGTTGGAGGAATGAACACAAAGGATGCCAAAAGGAATTAGGCCTAACAAGCACCAAAACTATCAAAATGCTCCTAGCAAAAATTCGGCTACCCTCTCCCTTTACCAAAACCGTGTATACCTTGACAATAAGGTCAAAAATTGGCCAACAAAACTTCCCAAAACACTCTCCCCAAAACCGGCCAACATATCCCGTTCTTGCTCCTTTTCTTTCATTTCTTTCCTTACCCTCATTCTTACCTTATTTCCTTAGCCACCTTTCCAAAATTTAAAATTCCACCTTGCCTTAAATACCACCTTGGCCGACACTTAGGGTAAGGACACAAAAAAAATAGTCAAAATTTTGCACCAAGTGGGATTCAAACCTCTTCCGTAAAGTCCTTTCATGTGACGCCTCAACCTCCTTTCCATATGCTCACTTATGTTAGCAATTTACTCACTTATTTCCATAAGCTTTGATGCCACTTACTATCTCTCCTTAAAGTGCTAAAACACAAAATTTTACCTATAGCCTAACTTGAACCCGGAACTTCCTAGAAGCCTCGTAACTTTCCAAAATCACCTTCTTAATAAGTCCAACTTGAAATAATGCCGTTCTTTTGTTCTCAAAAATTTTAAACACTCCTACGCCCAAGGCCCATTGGGACCAATTCTACTAGTCCCAAATTCGGGTCGTTACATTTTGGATGTAACTAATTAGCTATTCCTTTTTTTGTTTTTTCACCAAAAAAAAATAAAAGTTGATTGGACCAAAAGAGTATTTACACCAATTTGTTATTCGAATTATTCGAGTTATTCAAATTATGAAATTCAACTCGGCTCGAACTCAAAACTCGAATCGAGTTATTCAAATTGACTCAAATAATTCGAATAACTCGAAATTTAAAATTTATTTTCGATTTTTTCTAATCGAATCGAGTTTTGCTCACCCCTTATATATAGATAGTCAAATCTATTAAAAATAAACATGATTATTCAGTATAGTATTACTTTAATAAACATAATATTTTTTGGTTAATAATCAAATAACATAACTTTTAGTAACAAAAGATATAATTCATTACTATAAATAGCGACAATTCTCAGTTAATAATAAATGTATAGACCAATTTTACATTAAATACCAAAAAAATAAAATATTGACGGGACTAGGCTGATTGAAAGATAAATGACGGGAATGAACTAATTTTTGAAAAACGCTTCTAGCTGGAAACTTTTTTTCGTGATACGCAAAAAAGTCCTTCAAGCTGGAAGCTCTTTTTGCCATTTTTCAACAAAAAACGCTTCCAGTAGGAAGCACTATCCGCCAAGTCAGCATTCCCCTAACGATCACCTACTTTCAACAGTTATTTAATTAGTCATTGCTTCCCCAACGGTAAAAAAATTATCCTATAACCCCCCATTTCATTTTTTTCCAATTCAATCTCAAACTCTCCCATATTATCAATTCTCTCTCAAATTCCTTTCAAAACCCACTTAAATTCTCTAAATTTTTTTCCTCTCTCACTTTTATTTATTTAAATTATCTTAACATTTTCCTAAAATATTTTTTCTAATACAAAGTATTCATTTTTTCGAAATTATCAATGGCAAGTTCTGTAATCCATCATGATAAGAACCACATTTCCGTCAATCAAGTGCAAATGGTAAGAATATTTCTTATTATATTTTAATGATGTCTAATTTTTATATTCTTTTTTATATTTAAATTTAATATTTTGTAAATTTCTTTCTTTCATTAGGTGGAAGATCGAATTTTGCAAACCAACATTCGTAATCTACCCGCTCTTCCATCACTCTTGATCGAGCCGTACTTGAGAGAAGTTGATTTTTCGCACGTGGCCCTTATAGGTAGGGGGTGTAAGTTGGACCCAACACTTGTAAGTTCATTGGTGGAAAGGTGGAGACCCAAGACTCACACTTTTCATGTTCCATGCAACGAGTGTACTATCACTCTAGAGGACGTGCAATTATAGCTTAGGTTACCAATGAATGGGTCCGTAGTGACTGGGATTGTTCACGCCGATTGGAAAGCTATATACAAGGAACTTTTGGTCTGGTTCCAAAGACAATTTTTGGAGGCTGGATAAAAATGGCTTGGTTAAGAAGAAATTTTGGTGAGATCGATGAAGATTCGACGAAAGTCGAAGAGAACAACATGTCCATGCTTACATCCTTATGGTAATCGGGGGCACCCTAATGCCAGATAAGTCACAAAATCTCATCCTTTTAAGGTGGCTGTTGAAAACTGTCAACTTTAGAGAAGCGGGCAAACTCAATTGGGGGTCTGTCGTGTTGGCGACATTGTATCGGGAGATGTGCCGGGCGACGCAACCAGGGAAAATTAAAATTGGTGGTTTCATGCTACTACTGCAGTCATTGGCACAGTATTGACTACCATTCTTACATCCTGAAGCAAACTACCGTTACACGTTCCCACTCGTAACAAGGTAAAATTCATTAAATAAACTATTAACCGTGATAAAATAATTTAAAGTTTAAATTATTTTGTTAATAAATTATTCCAATAGGTGGAATCATAGGCCGAGTTATGCGAGAGTACCAAAGGAGATGCGATATATACGGCTTTTGTTAAACCAACAATCTGAAGCAGAGGTTAGTATATATATAACTAATTGATTTAAGATTAAGATTTAACGTACTTGATTTAAAATTTAATAGTATATATATAACTATCTTTTATTATTTTAATATAGTTTGTATGGACGCCATACAAGGATCCGACAATTCGGGAATGCATCTCATTGGAATTCTTGGTGAATCCCAACATCTGGCACGTGAATGTGTTATTGGTAGTGTACATTATCGTGGAGATGCATGAGTCGAATAGGGTGATGCAACAATTAAGGTTCAGGCAATCAATTCCAGTGGCACCTCAGGATCTCGATGATCTCCATCCTATCAACTTGCGGGGGAGGTCGGATGAGAATTGGATTAGATTCCACGATGAATATATCAACATGTGGAACAATCGATACGAGTTTTTACCTCCTCACGAGGCAATTGTCGCTCCGGAGTAAGCTTGCTATCCGGAGTATATGTCTTGGTTTAGGCTTGTTGGCAAGCCATACTTGCTAAGTGAAGAAAATAGAAGGGGGCAACTGTATACGAGGAGGCCACAATGACCGCCGATGCATCTGAGGTGTGACGAGGTGGGTGCATTATGTCTCGCACTCACGCAAGAGTCGAGACCGATGCACATACCACCCCCTAGTTAGTATGTGTCGTCTTATTTTAGTGCGTATTCGAACCCTGTCATTTTCAAACAAGCACTATATATTCCACCATATTTTGCTGCTTCTACTTCAATGCCAAGCTTTGCTTTCGGACCTCCGTCCCCAGTATATTACACGCCTATGCCGTCGACATTTTCGACGATGATGTATAGGCCGTCCATGTTTCTGCTACCAACCGAGAGTCCATTCGACCAGCCACCGGTGTATGGAACATAATATAGTTTTACCCTTACGCTGATGGTGACACAGACACCTATTGGGTCTTTGTTCTATCAAGGTGGCTTATCTTCCCAACCTCCTATTCCTAGACTGGAAGATGCTCGATGGCAACCGAAAAGCACCCGATCACAATCAACTACGGACGGAGGCGAAAAAAAGGAGAGGCTTGTACCACAACCTCTGCCAGAGGCTCAACCAAGAAGGAATTCGGCTCGCAACTATGGACAACCCCGGTGTGGCACACATTCTGACATGGGTTTGGATTGATTTACTTTATTATTTTACTTATCATGTTAACATTAAACATGTTTATTGCATCGATGTCAAACATCCTTATTTATTAAAGTTAATAAAAGTCATTTTTCATTAAAGTTGGTTTTTGTTATCAAATTATTGATTTGTATCATATGGAAAAATAGTTAAAGTTAATAAAAATCTTTTTTTCATTGAAGTAAAACAAGTTGATTGCAGTGAACAATTTAATAGATCTACTAATAAGGTGTTGTACTTATATCATCCTTTCAGTGTGGACATGACAGCATTGTATGCCCCGAGTTCCTACACCACCCACATAACCTTGGTTGGTTTGACTTCTCTCAAATATCCATGTTGTCGCGTATCTGAGTGGACATCGGTTAACCTTTTGGTTTGCGACGTAATGATCTATTGGGTAACAACTTGAATGGAGCGTTCGATACAGGTAGGCATCTACGTTTATTTGGGACCGGTGGGAATACGTTTTTCCTCACGATGTACATGTTTGAAAGTTTGTACACTTCGTCCACAAAGTTCATGGGATCTAAACGTGCACTGCTACATGCTGCAATTGCATGAGCACATGGAAATCAAAGTGTGTTAAATCTCCCACAGTCATAGCTTTAGTTTTTGATGTGTACATGGCATGGTCCCCCGGCAATCCCTTGATCGGGTCAGTCGAACTCCGTTACTCAAAACCACAGGTCTTCACGCGAGTGATACACTGGATGCATACAGTTTTCTCGTGTTGTTCCCTTCCTAATTTCTTTCAGTGCGTCATCGTTCCAAACATGACCACCTTACATCTGCCCAACAAAAATCGCCGCTCGCTTTGGAAAAAGTTCAACTAAACAGAAATATGTCTCTTTGACAACCAATGTTACCAAAAAATGGCTTTTTCCCTTCAAAATAGAATTGATGCATTCCGCCAGGTTTGTCGTCATGTGCCCATAACATAGACCCCCGTCGTAGGATTGTGTCCTGTAACCCCCTAGACCCCGCCCAAACGATATGGCCAAATCTTGAAGATTACATTGGCCATGATGATGGCCCAATAAAACATTTTAGAAATTATGTCTTGATAATCTCTTTGCGAAAACCCAAGGTTGTGTTATTTAAGTGTTTGTTTTAGAAATTCGATCTTATGCTCAAATAAAAAATGTCAAGATTAAAAAAAAAAAAACATCGCAGCGGAAAATGTCATTTTGAAAAATCATAAGATTGATATTGATACTTTGGAAATCATCGATTTTGCAAACATGTTGTGATGGGTTTTAAAAATCAAGTATTGAGTTTAAAACCGTTACTGGAGTCTAATAAATTTTGTTATAAAAATAGCCCGTCGTTTTAATTTTATTTCTTCAAATTATTTAAATTATAATTTAACATAACAAATCATGCAAAAAAAGAAAAACCCCAAAACATTATCCAAAGTTCAAAAATCCAAAACAAAGTCCCAAAATTAAAGTCCATAAAGCATGAACACAAACCAAAATGTCCAATACCACTACTTGCAAGGTTTTTCAAAAATATAACCAAGCCCATCCTAGCCTCAATTATCTGGAATCAAAGTTTGAAGGGGGTGAGCTTAAAAAAAAACTTAGTGTAAGTCTTAAATAACAATTATTTCACAAAATAATTCATCACAACATCATATTAATCAGTCCATAACATATATAAATTACTCAATTATAAATCAGATATGACAGATTGTGTAATGACATAATCAATGCAACATTTTCAGAATACAATACATATATTAGAACTTAAATCCTACCTAACTCTGCTACACACCATACAGAGTTCCTCATAACTTATCCAACCAATAACACACCAAAATGTGGTCGAACCACCAGAAATTGTAGCTTTACTGCCAGATACATAATATTGTGGACAAGGCACTAGAAATACAGATCTACTGCCAGATACTTCCTTAGTACATTTTTCCCACCCCATCATGTGTTATGGCAACAGAACAAATTTTTCAGTAGCATGCTTTACATGCGAATCGAATTATCAGAATATGGCATGCTTAACATGCTAGTCAGATCTCATATTTTTACACATAATTTCACAATAGCATGCTTTATCAAGCAAATCAGAGCATCATAGTAGGGCATAATTAACATACAAATCCTTAGATCAAAATTTAGTAACATATATTATTTCCATATAAATAAGTATACCATATTTTTATAAGCCATAAATCACATGACATGAGTGATGGAAATCATATATTATCATAAATCTTAGAATCATCCAATAAACCAATCACACCACAAAATCACAGAATTTTGGGATTTACTTGTTATCCTCGCTTATCGGTTTTACCGATTTCTATGAATATACTTGTATTCACATAATCACAATATTAAATATCAATATCCATAAGCAATACACTTACTATATATATATAAATATTCTTCATCATTATTTATTTAATCGTAATATCAAATAATATCACTTAAATCCCCAAACCTTAGATTTGATGGATTAGATCACAATTCCACTTCGAAAGAGATGAATCCGATTTTTCTTAAGTCACTATGTTAAATAAAAATAATTGTTAGTACCGATCTAACGAAATAATAATATTCCCCTAAATAAATAATAATTATTCGACACTACTTACGCAAAAAGATCGTCAACTATCACCCCTTTCTACAGTTGGTGCGCGTATTCCAAGATTAACGAGTATTCTTCAATGATGCACGAAATCGAATAGTTAGATCCTTGTTAAACAAAAAATAATAATTTGAAAGTATAATTCTTATGATATTTCTTCATACTTACAATTAAACGGAGAGAAAAGGGCTTGGCAACGAAATCCTAAAAAATCGATCAAAGATGGGGATTAGGCCCTATAATCGGAAAATAAAAGAGTTTAAATAAAATAATAATTTGAAAGTTAATTTTTAATAATGAAAAATTAGATTCAGGAGTTTACAAGAGGATTTTTGGAAAGAGGAGAAGAAAAAAAGAAAAATGAAAAAAAACGGCGATGGCCGACGGCGGCGGTGCAACGACGATGGCGATAGGGAAGGAAAGTGGTGCGGCAGCTGAGTATGGTGGAGGAGGTGAAGAGATTTGAAGAAAAATGACTTTAAAAGTGTTGAAAAATAATCAAAAAAGCAGAAAATGGTGGAGGAGAATGTGGTGGATGGAAAAGGAGGAGATGAGAGAAAAAAAAGAGTAACAAAATGAAAAATGAGGTTTTGGGAGAGCTAGGGTTGGCCAAGGGTAGTCAACAATTCATTTTGGGTAAATTTGGGGACAAAGGGAGTGAAAAAGGGGATTTTGCACAAAAGGAAAGTAGAAAGAGGCCGTGGAAGGAAAGTTTGACTCAATAAAATGAAGGAGACTCTCCCCCTTTTATGGAAAGACTTGGACGACAAGGGGGAGTGTTGACCTTCTAGAATGGTCAACAATTGCGGCTAGGATGAGAAAATAAATAAAATAAGTGTAGGGAAATTTGAACATGAGACCTCCAACAATTAATTAACATACTAAACCACTAGGCCTTTTTCTTCCTTGTGATGCAGATTTGCACAATTTAATAAATAAATTCTAGGGCGTGACATGTCCACTGTTCGAAGGGTATGTTGCAAAGGTAGTCCACCCCGTCATCGTTAATGGCCCGTAAGTTTCCCAACATCTCACGGAAGCAGTCTTTGATGAGCTTGTAACCTGCCGAGAGAAATGAGTAATAGTACCGTCCATAATGCCCAACATTTTCTCACCAGTTAAAAATCAAAGAATAATTAATAGTGGCGATTACATACCCATGTTGACCACTTGTGCTCACTGAGTAGTAGAGTTGTATTGTCCGTAGTATTTCGCTGAAGCATGTCTTATACAATACATATGGCATGTGCGGTCCTAAAGGCTCCTCTGTCATTCAATTGCAGATAGTATTCCAGGTTCCCGATTGGAGATGACGCAAATATTAGGTTAGGGTCAAACATGCCTCCTCAACCTAGATAGGAAGAAATCTCAATCGTCTGCTAACTCTCCAAGTGTGAAAACAAAGGCAATCGACAGGATTTTCCAATTGCCATCATATTCTACGACCGACAACAATCGATAGGTATATCTCCCTTACATAAATGTACCGCCGATTTGTACAATTGTCTTGCAATACTGGAATGCCTCTCGACATTGATTGAAAGTCCAAAAAAAAATGTCTGGACACTCAACATTGATGAAGCAACCGATTGTTGTAGTATGCAGGCCCTATTTCCAAATTGGTTACGCAACCTAGGACGTACATCTCCAAGATCCGACATCACTGCCATATCTCGTTGTACGACTCTGCCCACCCACTATACATCTTCTCCAATGCCTTTTGTTTTACGATCCACGCCTTGCGATACAAAGGTGTGTAATTGAACTGGCTACGAATGTTTGTAATTAGAACCGGCACATCAATCCTATGACTCATTTTGACCATAGGTAGTATAATATCCGCGATCATCTCTGAATCCAATTTTAGATGATCTCGTGTAATACCTACAACAACATGACTACGTTAAAATTAGCAATTCAACTGTGTCGTACACTAAATCGGTGTTAGTGCAGTACCCGTGACAACACACATATGTGGAGCAATATATTTATTTATGGTCAACAACCCCATCCTTTTCTTAATAGACGCCATGATTTTCCATGCACATTTGTTGTCTCACATTGCGCACTTCACCTCAAACTTGTCAGATCAAGATTTGTAACACCCTTAACCCATATCCGTCGCCAAAATAGGGTTACAGAGTATTACCAGAGTTTACAGTACAAACAAATAGAATTTCAACCATTTCATAATATATCAATTTTCATATAACAAATGAATCAAAATCACTTATATTGCCATATATACGAGCCCTCGAGGCCCAAAATAAGCATTAGAAACAAGTTGGGACTAAATCGAAAACTCAGAGAATTTTTTAGAAAACATTGAAAAATTTCAAAGCTGTAGGGGTCACACGGCCGTGTGACTCACACGACCAAGAGACAAGCCCGTGTCTTAGGCCGTGTGGGCATTCGAAATAGGGACACACGACTGTGTCCCATCCCATGTCTGTGCCTGTGTAACTTACTGACTTAGGCCACACGGCCAAGCTACACGCCTGTGTGCTTGGCAGTGTACCCTTCGAAGTAACCTCAGACGCTCGTGTGCCAGGATGTGTGCTAGGCCATGTAATAGCCTGACTTGCAACCCTTTGATATGTCACACACAGTTGAGACACACGCCCATGTCTCTACCTGTGTGGACAAAAATAGGCCATTTTACAAGCCATATTTCTCACCCAATTTGGCATAAACCTACACCCAACATTATGTATATAAGCAAGCCATAATAAGGTACCAAAACCATGCACTTTCTAGCCTTATACAAATGGTATGATCACATACAACCAATATGCCCTTAGGCACCTCAAATAAAAATTTATAGACATGACTAACCATGTGTTCAATATAACCAATTGATCAACTAACATATATGCATATTTACACCAAAACTTACCATGTAGATCATTTAACAAAACATACCATTTGGTACCAAAACTCCATTCTAAAACTAGTATCAAATGACCATATAAATCATTTCACCAAAACACCAATTTACCACAATTACATCCTATCATAAAGAACATATTCAATTTGCATATTCATACCACAATTTTCATCTTCCATAATTCAACCATACCAAGTTATTCATCAACCATTAGAGAGAAAATATTTACATACCATATACTGGACTTATACTATCATCAAAGTGTTAAAACACTAGCCAAACAAATGGCCAAATTATCAACAAAGCATAAAGGCCAATATTAGCAAAAATAACCTATACATGCCATTATAACCAAATTTAAACCAACTAAAAGTACCGAGTGAGCCAATGGATAGTGTGATATAGCTCCGACAAGCTTCCAACCCGAACGAGCTTCCGATTCACTAAAAACACAGAAAAATACACCGAGTAAGCATTTAAGCTTAGTAAGTTTGTATACCATAGAATTTACCTTACCATTTTGTAACACCCCAAACCCGGTCAACACACCACGACCGAATCTGGCGTATTACGGAGTGAAAACGTTTTGAGTAAAACAAGTTTGCCGATTCATTTCTATTGAAAACTCCTTTACCATTTAAAAGGTTAGAAAACCCCGTGTAGAGTATAGTTGAAATCGTTTTTGGTTGCTTTAAAACCCGTAAAAACCCTCTTTTGTTGGAAATCCATTTGTTGTTTATAGTTTGGGAAAACCTTTCAATACTTATTAAAACCAAGTGAGTTAAGCATAGTCAAGTTAAGAACCATTTGTGGTTGGAGTTGTTTAAGAAATTAAATTTGAAAATGTTGCTTTTTACCGGTTATTTAAGCAAATCAAATTATTAAGCACATGCATAATCTAATCAAATAAAAGCAAGTATATATAAAAAAAACCCAAAATAATACTCAGCGGCCTTATTACAAAACCAAAACCAAACTTAAAGTAAATAAATAAAAACCGGAATTTTAATTTAAAGGCAAAACCCGAAAATAAGTTGCATGGCCACCTCGAGTCCTCCCCGGCTCCAAATCCGCGATCTAAGCCTCATCTCGCAAAATATAGGGGAAGGGGTGAGTCACCAGAGACTCAAAGTGTATAAATCCCCAACCCGATAGAATAGCACTTACACAAGTCATTACTAAAACATGCAAATCATGCAACCCCATAACCTAACCATCCGATCTCCTTTATCTACCCCAGTGTGGTCCAAACCCTTTGGTTGTCAAAACCATCGTGACCGAAGTCACAAATATATATAAGTGTGGTCAAAACCATCGTGACCGTAAAGTCACAAATCAAGTGATGGGGCCAACCCATCGTGTGGTCAAAACCATCGATGACAATCCCGTAATCAACATGTGGGCCAACCCACCGTGGTACCAAACCACGGGACGAGTCACAATATCCATATGTGGTCAAAACCATGGTGAACGTAGTCACAAATATCATCAATGTGGTCAAAACCACGGTGGTCAAAACCACTGGGACTTAGTCACAAATAATAATATCAAAGACGGGGCCAACCCATCGTGTGGTCAAAACCACCTGGTGATACCCAAATAATTCTTCCCCCTCCTCTCAACAATCCCACCATCATGTCCATATCAATCGTGGCATAATAACGTATGCTGATGCAAATAACACATGGCATAGCATTAAACAATGACATGATAGCATATATCGAGATCCATAATCAGGGGAGTTACCCGAGTCCACGCCATGCCCACAAGGCATAACTACACGGTTTCAATGGCTATAATGCAGTAACATAATAAACATATCATACTAACGAAGTGTGCAAGCGTTACACACCTGACTATTTGTAGATCTAAGCGAAATCCCGAAACTACGCGAAACTAGCGAGATCCCGAAACGTTGCCTTCACCTTTCCTACAATCGGCCAACACATACTTTTAATATTATAGCTATTCAGCTTAATCACAAAATCCCGAAGATATGTCGCATGAAGGTAGCACCTTACCTTAATGCCGATTTGGTTTCCAACCAAATCCCAAAACTATGTGATGAACCTCCCTTGCAATCGGCCAAGCACTAGCATACAAACATGATTAGCCTTCGGCTTTTGAAAGAATAAGAAACAGATCCAAACGCTAGAGCCCTTACCTAGATCGGCACCCAAATCCCGAAGATCTACCGCAACAGGTTGTACTCCTCCCTACAATCGACTTAAACGCATCATTAGTAATCCAAGTACTATTCAGCCTTAGCATGAATCCCGAAACCAAAAGGGATTGTCGCCCCCTTACCTTAATGACTGATTCGGCCACCAACCACTAAAGATCGGCACACCCTATTGATGTTAGGGGTTTCGACTACCAATAAAGAACAGGAATAGAGTTTAATATATATAGATCTATAACAAAAGGGAAGATAGAAGAGAAGTGGGGTTTCGGTATTACCCAAATCGATCAAGAAGAGAAGAAGAAGTCACTTACCAGAAGATTCGGCTATAACTCAAAGAAAGAGCTAGAGATAGATTCGGCGCTTAATATGATGAAGAGAAAACACAAGAAGAGAAGGGCTTATGAGCAAAGTATTCGGCCAAAGTACTTGATGGAAACGAAAGAGAACAACAAGACTTTCGGCTTTTTGAAGATAAAAGAGATAAAGAATAAAAATGGAATGGTATTGAAGGGATTCGGCAAAGGAGAATGGAAGAAGTTTCGGCACAAGGAGATTTGAAAGAGGGAAGAAAGATATCGACTGAAGAATGGGTGTTGGTTTCGGCTTTGAAAAAAATAGGAAGAAGAGAAGTGAACAAAGGTGGATTCGGCAAAGAGGAAGTTTTGGTCAACAATGAATGCACATGAAAAGAAGAGGAGAGAATGGCTATCAAGTTTCGGCTCTTCAAAAGGAACAAGGTTTGGTTCGGCCAAGTACCAAAGTTGCCGAAAGAAAGAAAAAGCAATTGAGGTTTCGACTTTGACACTAAACGAAAAAAGAGAAAGACTTCCAAAGCTAGTCGAACATGCACCCTTACTTGGCTATTGAGATTCGGCACCCCCTAGCTTCCCAAAACTGATTACACCTCCTCCCCCAAAGTCTATAATTCGGCCAACACCTCAAGACTCTTCCATCCACTCATTCAAATCGGTTTGAATGAGTCAAACTCCACATTTTTCTCCTCTCCATCCATTTCAAACCTGTTGACTCAATCCTCATCCATTCAAGAGAGTCCCACCTGAGCACACCTCTTCCCTGCTTCTGGCGTGAAAAAAAAATAAGCAGAAAAGGGATTTCTGCAGCTCGAACCCAAGCACTCCTTCCCTGCATGTGGCGTCACTCTCCTGGCACCTTAGTGGCACCTCCTTTGCCACTTTGCCACTAGGTTCTTTGTGTCTAAACCCTCCGACAATTCTTTTAACCCCTAACTTCCTTAGCTTCCTCTCTCTAAGCACTAAAACAAAAATTTTTTGCCATGTCTTAGGCCTAACCCGAGGTCATGCCTAGACCCCAAAACATGCTAAACTAGCACAGTAGGCACAATAACACATGTGAACACACACAAAATACAGAGACCCCGATTTAAGGATATTACACATTTAGTCACAATTTAGGTAAGTAAACATAGCATATCCCAACTCAATTTGGCCAAATGCTTAAGTACATATTCACCAACATGTTAGCCATGTAACACATATAATAGCCAATAAATATGGATGAACATAACCACTAAGTAAGTTTCATATACAAGTATCATCCATTTCATGTTTCAATATATCATGTAATATCATTTCCATGTATTTCATGTATATACTTGTTATAGTTCGTATCGAACTCATATCATCTCGTAACAGAACATTACCCGTTGAACCATTTAGAATATCGTTGGATACTCAGGATAGCCCACACATAGTGTGCTCAACTGTAATCCGTCAATTCCTGTACATGTATGCTCATACGAGCTATGAATCGGTCTGTTCTCATGAGCTGTAAATCGGTAAGCACACACGAGCTGAGAATCGGTAAGCTCTCACGAGCTATAATTGGTAAGCTCATATGAGCTGAAATAGGTAAGCTCTCACGAGTTACAATCTGTAAGCTCATACGAGCTGAGAATAGGTAAGATCTCACGAGTTGCAATCGGTAATCCCTAATGGCATGTCATTTGTATACTACAAATTCCTAAGGTTTAAACGGGACTCGGTATTTGTCATACGTCGTCGGATATGTGACCGATATTTATACATGGAAATTATACAAATCACATGCATATAATTCAATTAAAACATGTAAATAGACAATTTAATTACACGAACTTACCTCGACGAGTATACGTAGATACAGAGGCGATTAATCCGAGATTTTCTTTTTGCCTCGATCTAACTCCGTACGAGGTTTGACTGGATATATACGGATAAATTTAACTCAATTTAATATATATTTCATTCAATTTAGTCCAAAACATATTTTTGGAAAAAATTACCACTTTGCCCCTATACTTTTAAATTCTTTGCAATTTAGTCCTAGCTCATAAAATGAAAATTCATGCAATTCATGCTTAACCCACTATAGCCTAATTTCACATAGGTCCTTAGCAAACCCTATATTTCATTTATTTCACAAATTTACCATGTATAAATTCTATTTTTCAATTTAATCCCTATTTGACAATTTTATCAAAAATTACTTAACAAAAGTTGTTTATCTAATAACAACCATTCATTTTCTAACATCAAACTTCAAAACTCATATACATGCGTCAATGGTAAAACCCTAATAGTTTAACAATTTCAAAAATTAGTCCCCGGGCTAGCTAGATTAAGCTACAACGATCCCGAAAACATAGAAATAATCAAAAACGGGACAAAAAATGCATACTTAATTGAGCATTCAGAGTAACCGAACCTTAGCTCAACAATTGCTTCTTCTTATCCTTAAAAATCGGTTGAAGATAGAAATGGAAGATGGAAGCTTTATTTTGTTTTATTATTATATCATTGAATTACCTATTTACTTATTCAGCCTTTAAAATAAATCCAAATTTCCAATTTGCCAAGCCATCATATTCCACTATCTCATTAATGGTCTAATTACCATATAAGGACCTCCACTTTAAAGTTCTATAGCTATTTAATACCTTTAGCTATTAGAACTCAACTTTTACACTTTACACGATTTAGTCATTTTTTATCAAATTAAAGAAGTAAACGGTAAAATTTCTTAACGAAAGTTTTATACGGCAATACTATCATGCTGTAGGCAATAAAATAGTAATAAAATAAATTTTTTGACTTCGGATTTGTGGTACCAAAACCACTGTTCTGATTTCATTGAAAACGGGCTGTTACAGGATTTAACCACGTGAAAGTTCACCCAGTTCTTGATTTTATATAGCTTCACTACGGCAACAAAACCATCTTTAGTTGAGAACTCTTTCCCACTTCTAAATCACTCAAATCCAATGAAGAAATCGCGTGGCCTAACCTTCTGTGTGGTAGTTCTACAAACTCCAACTCATCCTCTGCCGACAAGTCTACATTATGCATATGCACGGGAGGTGAGTACGACGTGAACCGTGGATCTTCTTTGTCATCATCGCCAGGACCTTCATGTTCTGGTTCAATCAGAATCTGCTCTAGTTTATAAAATAATGTAACTTCTGAACCATCGACACTGGGCTCCCGGATTGGATCAACATGGGATTCAGTCTCTCTTTATTCTCGGCTCCACCAACATTTTTTGTGTTGGATGCCCCCTCGTAGGTGGATGTCGTAGGGAGTACATCATCCCTTATTGTATTGTTGTCAAAACATCCAAAATCACCTATTGAATTCTAACCGTGAAAGTTGATTCCATTCCCCTGTAACCGAAGTTTAAATCAAAACCACTAACTGAGTGTCGTGTAGTGGTCTTACCACCATACCCCGATTGTTTGGAATTTTGGTTGTCACGGTTGAAATCTAGGGCAGAAGTATATGAGTGTCTTCCCATTGATGATTCTGGAATATCATAATGGGAACTTTATAACATAGCAGAAAACCCACTGATACGATCATGGTCCAAGACCCTTCCAAAGCTGCCGAAGAACCCATAGAGCTATCAACGGGGCCGATTACCCGAGCTCGAGCTAAGAGGTTCAAGGAAGCTATTGCAGTCCTTATTAACTGAATTTGGGGTGAAGCCGTTGTGAGGTTTATTGATCAATCATGGACAAGCAAACCATGCGTGCCATGCAACCTGCTTCAAGCTCAATTTTAACTCTTTAGTTTGTGAATTTATTTGCTGGAATAAAGAAATTAATTTGGTTTTAGTTATTTAGTTAATTTAGCTTGAGTCTTTAATTATGTCATAATTTGAACATCATTAGTATGAGTTTTAATTATGTCATAATCTGAACATCATTAATAAGAGTTTTTATTTATGTCATAGTCTGGACATCGTTAATACATGTTTTAAAGTGTGTTTAAATTCTGACATCTTTAATGTTTAATTTCCTACAAATTAAAAGTGTGTCAAACTTTGTTTAATGTGGAATTTAACCTTTTCTTTAATGTGTAACAGGTTGTTCACATTGGCTGCTGCTAGGAAGCTTCCTTCAGGCTGTTCGTATGGCATAATTAAGGAGCTGAACACAACCTCCCAAGAGCCATTTCGTGCTCAGCAAAGCATCAAGTGTTTTCACACTTGTCCAATCACCTGGAAATTATGTTCACACCAAGTGACCATCCAATTTTGAGTTTTCACACCTTGAAGGTTGTTCGAGTGCCCTATGCACATTCAAAAGGGAGATTACTTATTCGGCTTCCCAAGAAGGCACCAGCCATGTTCACACCAACCAAAAACTGATCATTTACTTGAACCATCAGCTCACATTAAAGGCTACACGTTTTTAGCTATTTGGACAGTGCAAATGTCATGGCTGTTGGCGTCACCAATGCATGGGAGTCTTTAAGAGTTTTGTGGGATAGCTCAAGCTGAATTAATCAAGTCCATTCGGCTGGACCTTTGTAGAGCTATAATTACTAAGCTCAAACTTTGTATTTCATACTTTTTGAACCTTTTATGAATTATATATCAATTTGTGAGTTATTCAACTCTCTTTGTTCTTCTGGAGACTCAAATTGACTTATCTAGCTAAATCTAGTGGCGTCAATCTGATTTCCTTGGCGAACTTATGACTTAACAAGTGTGGCGTTCCAATTATACCGTTTGGTTCCTATCTTCAATAGATAGTGGGTCGCGGTGCAATCTAACGGCTATTTCCCCCTTAGGAGCATCATAAGAATCGGGTCAATATTCCTTTTTAATATTGGTTCATTCTTCAGTTTTTAAGCCTATCTTTCATCGGTCCAATTCCTAAACAACCAAATAAGCCCTTGTTAAACCTATCTTGTCCAAATTCAGCCCTTTGATGAAATTAGACCGGATACTACCTCAATTTACGATCGGGAACACAAGCGACTCGAATTCCCCAACGAGTACAAAATCGCATCATTTGGTATCAGAGATGGTTAAAATTGGGAAGTATCGACGTTCCACCATCCTGGGGTTGAGATTTTGAAGGAAAAAAATGAAAAAAAATTCGTGAAAAAAAAAGAATATATAAAAAAAGGGAATTCAAAATTATAAAAAAAAAGAAGAGAAAAGCTAGTTTTGAAAGTGAATTGTTTCCCGAGCTCTAAAATTTCCTTTTACAAACATTTTCTCCACACTTCAAGTCCCCTATTTCCTTTTCTTTCAGCCTACCTTACAACCGTTATCAACTCACACTGTTACAACCTTTTTTGAAGCCGACCCACGAAGATTTGCTGATAAGTCTAAGGCAGTCACTTACGAACTTAGAGAGGCGGATACGAGTGGAAAAAGGAAAGAGAGTGGTGAGAGCAATAGAGAGTTAAAAAAACAAAAAAATTGAGTGAAAACATGAGTGGAGAGTTCCTCTATTTTTTTTTTCTTTTCGAGTGAATAGGTGAGGTTCGTGGTGAGGATTGAAAACACCATGTCGCAAAGTCCTGAAAGAAATGCTTCTGACGATGGTGGTTTGCAGCCCGTATGCAATGTAGCCGGTGGTGGTGATGTACCCGATCTAACCTATCAAGCCCTTATCCGCGAGATGGATTGGATGCTCCAAAGATGACTAGAACCCGTGCAAGAACAACTAGAACAATTAGAAGAACGGGTCCAGCGAGAAAGAACTCCACAAAATCTGAAGAGGGAGCAAGGCCGACCGAGACTCCATCAAGATGATCTCTACGATCTTAGCGATATGGAGAGTGACCAAGCATCTAATCGAAGCGAAAGACGACGAAGCCATAGAAACCGAGGGCCTAGGGAGCATGAACGAGTAGATGATGACCTCAAGAATATCAAAATGGCTATTCCACCATTCCAAGGAAAGACTGATCCGGAGGTGTATATGGAATGGGAGAAAAAGATTGAGCTTGCCTTCGAGTTCCATAACTACTCGGAGAGTAAGAAAGTCAAACTCACTGCCATCGAGTTCTCCGACTATGCAATCATATGGTAGGATCAATTAACCATGAGCCGGAGGAGAAACGGAGAACGACCCGTGTCCACATGGGCCGAGATGAAAGCCATAATAAGAAAGAGGTTTATTCCTGCTTATTACCACCACGAACTATATAAAAAGTTACAAAACCTTACTCAAGGCAATCGGAGTGTAGAAGACTATTACAAGGAAATGGAAATTACCATGATCCGAGCCGACGTCGAGGAAGACCGGGAAGCTACCATGGTGAGGTTCTTAGCCAGATTAAATCATGAATTGCCAACATGGTGGAGCTACAACACTATGTCAAATTTGTAGATATGGTGCACATGGCAATAAAAGTGGAGAAACAACTTAAATGAAAAGGTGCCGTTCGAGCCTACCCTAACTCCACTTCCACATTAAAATAGGGTCAAGGAACTAGCAAGAAAGACACCTCCTTTTGAGCTAAGGAACCCGTCGTATCCACAAAGCCCAACAAGCCGAGTAGAGAGACTAGCAAAGGAAAAAGTGAAGCCGTGCCTAATTGCACTCGTGACATCAAATGCTTCAAGTGCCTTGGGTGGGGTCACATCGTGAGTCAATGCCCCAATAGAAGTGTAATGGTCATAAGACCCAACGGTGAGATCGTCTGAAGAAGAGAAAGAAGATGAAACCGAAGCACTTACCAAAGAGGAGGAAGATCTCGAGTATGTTGTTGAAGGTGAAATACTCGTCATCAAGCGGAGTTTGAGCCTTCAAAGTACGAAGAATGAATAGAAACGCAGGAATATTTTTCACACACGATGCCATGTTCAAGGCAAAGTGTGTAGTGTAATCATCGACGGAGGAAGCTGCACAAATGTTGCTAGCAGTATGTTGGTGGAGAAGCTTGGCCTACCAATGACCAACATCCACACCCGTACAAATTGCGATGGCTTAATGATGGAGGAGAACTCAAAGTCACCAAGCAAGCCGTTGTTGCCTTTTTAATCAGCAAATATAGTGATGAAGTCATGTGCGACGTTGTGTCAATGCATGCTGTCCATTTTCTTTTAGGAAGACCATGGCATTTTGATCGAAGAGTGATCCATGATGGTTACACCAATCGATATACATTCAAGCACCTTGGAAAGAATGTAACCCTGATGCCATTGACTCCTAAGCAAGTGTACGAAGATCAATTGAAATTGAAAGATTCTGTTGAAAAATTGAGAGCAAAAGAACAAAAAGAAAAAGAAAAAGAAAACGAAAAGAAAACTGAAAAAAAGAAAGGAAAGCAAGATGTAAAAACGAAAGAAAAGAATAAAGAGAGTGAAATAAAAATGAGAGAAGAAAAAGAAAGAAAAGACGAAAAAGAGATTGAAAAATTAAGTGTTTATGCAAAAGAGAGGGAGATTCGGAAGTCCTTATTGTTGAAACAGCCAATGCTTGTACTTATGTACAAGGAAAATTTATTCAATACTAATGATTTGGATGACAACCTTCCTTCTTCGATTGTGACTTTGTTGCAAGATTTCGAAGATGTATTTCTGGAGGACGTCACTAGTGGGTTACCACTTATTCAAGGGATCGAGCATCAAATTGATTTCATACCTGGAGCTACAATTCAAAACCATCCAACCTACCGAAGTAACCCCGAAGAAACCAAAGAACTTCAAAGGCAAGTCGCCGAATTGATGGAGAAGGGGTACATTCGAGAGAGCTTAAGTCCTTGTGCCATGCCTGTGCTTTTGGTGCCCAAAAAGGATGAAACTTGGCGCATGTGCGTGAACTGTCGAGGCATCAACAAGATCACAATCAAGTATAGACATCCAATCCCGTGCCTTGATGACATGTTGGACGAACTAAGTGGTGCACAACTCTTCTCCAAAATTGATATTAAAAGCAGATATCATCAAATCCGAATGCGAGAAGGAGATGAGTGGAAAATAACGTTTAAAACAAAGCACGGATTCGTGGTTAGCTCTGAAGGACTTGAAGTTGATCAAGATAAAATAAAGGTGATTCGAGAATGGCCACGACCTACGAGTATAAGCCAAGTAAGAAGTTTCCATGGCTTGGCAAGCTTCTATAGACGGTTTGTTCCTAACTTCAGCACTTTGGCTGCTCCATTAACGGGTATCATTAAGAAAAATTCTAATTTTCATTGGAGTGAGGAGCAAGAAAAGTCTTTTAATTTAATTAAAGATTGTTTGAAAAATGCTCCTTTACTTTCTTTGCCTGTTTTTAATAAAACGTTCGAGATTGAGTGTGATGCCTCAGGTATAGGTATTGGAGCCGTGCTAACTCAAGATGGGCGTCCCATAGCTTATTTCAGCGAGAAGCTGAATGGTGCCACCCTCAATTACCCAACCTATGACAAGGAAATGTATGCGCTGATCCTGGCATTGGAAACGTGGCATTATTACTTGTGGCCTAAAGAATTTGTTATCCATACTGATAATGAGGCGCTAAAACACCTCAAGGGTCAAAACAAGTTAAACAAGAGACACGCCAAGTGGGTGGAATTCCTTGAGTCATTTCTGTATGTAATCAAATATAAAAAAGGTAAAGAAAATGTCGTAGCGGATGCATTGTCGAGGAGGTATGCCCTTCATAACCATTTAGATTCGAAATTACTTGGTTTCGCCCATTTGAAAGAACTTTATGAAAATGACTCTGATTTTGCTGAATTATATAAGGCTTGTGAACACAGAGCTTTTGAAAGATTTTATAGGCATGATGGTTACCTTTTCCAAGAAGGTAAGCTTTACGTTCCTCAAGGGTCTATTTGGGAGATTCTCGTAAATGAGGCACATAGCGGAGGCCTCATGGGACATTTTGGAGTTACAAAGACATTGGCCATGCTCCACGAGCATTTCTTTTGGCCAAAGATGAAACGTGACGTGGAAAGAGTGTGCAATCAATGCATAGCTTGTAAAAAGGCTAAGTCGCGAATTAAACCACATGGATTATACACGCCCTTGCCTATCCCTGAGGAGCCTTGGGTTGATATCTTGATGGATTTCATCTCAGGTCTTCCTAGAACTAAAAGTGGAAGAGACTCGATATTTGTAGTGGTTGACCGATTTTCCAAAATGGCACATTTTATTGCTTGTAATAAAACTAAAAATGCTTTACATGTTGCAAATTTGTTTTTCAGAGAAGTCGTGCGATTGCATGGAGTTCGGAGGACTATAGTGTCCGATCGAGATGTGAAGTTCCTCAGCCACTTTTAGAGAACATTGTGGGGGAAGCTTGGCACAAAACTATTATTTTCTACGACGTGTCACCCACAAATGGACAGTCAAACCGAAGTGGTGAATCGAGTATTTTCAACATTGCTGAGGGCAATTATTAGGAAGAACCTAAAGACTTGGGAAGAGTGCTTGCTGCACATTGAGTTTGCCTACAACCGATCTGTTCATTCGGCAACTAAGCTTTCTCCATTTGAAGTCATTTATGGTTTTAATCCTTTGACACCTCTTGATTTGATTCCTTTACCTAATGATCAACTTGTGAATGCAGATGCCAAACGGAAGGCTGAGTACGTGAAGCAACTACATCAAAAGGTGAGAAAGAATATAGAAGCGAGAATCGAACAATATGCACACAAAGCCAATAAGAGAAGAAAACGTGTAATTTTTGAACCCCTGAGATTGGGTTTGGGTGCATATGAGAAAAGAAAGGTTTCCAACCCAATGAAGGTCCAAATTGCTACCAAGAGGCGATAGTCCTTTTCAAGTTTTGGAAAGGATCAATGATAATTCACACAAACTCGACCTTCTAGGTGAGTACAATGTAAGTGCAAGTTTTAATGTATCTAACCTATCTTTTTATGATATAGGCGACGATTTGATGACATATTGCTTTGAAGAGGGAGGGGATGATACGATCATGGTCCAAGACCCTTCCAAAGCTGCCGAAGAACCCATGGAGCTATCAACGGTGCCGATTACCCGAGCTCGAGCTAAGAGGTTCAAGGAAGTTGTTGCGGGCCTTATTAACCGAATTTGGGGTGAAACCGTTGCAGGGTTTATTGATCAATCATGGACAAGCAAACCATGCGTGCCATGCAACCTGCTTCAAGCTCAATTTTAGCTCTTTTAGTTTGTGAATTTATTTGCTAGAATAAAGAAATTAATTCGGTTTTAGTTATTTAGTTAATTTAGTTTGAGTCTTTAATTATGTCATAATTTGAACATCATTAATAAGAGTTTTTAATTATGTCATAATCTGAACATTATTAATAAGAGTTTTTAACTATGTCATAGTTTGGACATCGTTAATACATGTTTTTAAGTGTGTTTAAATTATGACATCTTTAATGTTTAATTTCCTACAAATTAAAAGTGTGTCAAACTTTGCTTAATGTGGCATTTAATCGTTTCTTTAATGTGTAACAGGTTGTTCACATTGGCTGCTGCTAGGAAGCTTCCTTCAGGCTATTCGTATGGTACAATTAAGGAGCTGAACACAACCTCCCAAAAGCCATTTCGTGCTCAGCAAAGCATCAAGTGTTTTCACACTTGTCCAATCAGCTGGAAGCTATGTTCACACCAAGTGACCATCCAATTTTGAGTTTTCACACCTTGAAGGCTGTTCATGTGCCCTATGCACATTCAAAAGGGAGATTACTTATTCGGCTTCCCAAGAAGGCACTAGCCATGTTCACACCAACCAAAAACTAATCATTTACTTGAACCATCATCTCACATTAAAGGCTACACGTTTTTGGCTATTTGGAGAGTGCAAATGTCATGGCTGTTGGCATCACCAATGCATGGGAGTCTTTAAGAGTCTTCTGTTATAGCTCAATGGTTATTCAGCTCAATTAAGCTGAATTAATTAAGTCCATTCAGCTGGACCTTTGTAGAACTATAAATACTAAGCTCAAACTTTGTATTTCAGACGTTTTGAACCTTTTATGAATTATATATCAATTTGTGAGTTATTCAACTCTATTTTTTCTTTTGGAGACTCAAATTGACTTATCTAGCTAAATCTAGTGGCGTCAATCTGATTTCCTTGGCGAACTTATGACTTAAGAAGTGTGGCGCTTCAATTATACCGTTTGGTTCCTATCTCCAATAGATAGTGGGTCGTGGTGCAATCTAACAGCTATTCCCCCCTTAGAAGCATTATAAGAACCGGGTCAATATGCCTTTTTAATATTTGTTCATTCTTCAGCTTTTAAGCCTATCTTTCATCGGTCCAATTCCTAAACAACCAAATAAGCCCTTGTTAAACCTATCTTGTCCAAATTCAGCCCTTTGATGAAATTAGACCTGATACTACTTCAATTTACGATCAGGAACACAAGCGACTCGAATTCCCCAACGAGTACGATATTGCATCACCCACCACACAACTATGTGGTTGGACTCTCAACTTGTTCTTTCGTTCTGCCCTCTCGAACATGAACATATGTAACAGCCCGATTTAGGGGCTAGTCGGAACAGTGACCTCGAGATCACTAATCCGAGGTTAGAGAAAAATATTTTCATGTTATTTTATGTGTTATAACATGTTTATAAGGGTGCATGAAAATTTTGGTGCTTCAATTTTAACGATTTCTTGCTTAATCGCGAAAAAGGACTAAATCGCATTAAGTGCGAAATTTCTATTTTATTTTATAGAGGTGCCAAATAGCTATAGAATATCAATTGGAGGTCCCAAATGTGAAATTTGGCCTTGTTTTAAGTGAGTTGGCTGACCATGTGACATAGGGGACAAGAGCATTTAATTTTGGTCAAAATTGGTGGAAATTAGGTGGAAAATGAATAAAATAAGATGAAATAAGCAAAAAGCTATCATCTTTTTATTTTCTTCTCTTCTTCCATCGAAAATGCAAGCAAGAATGGGGGTTCTTGAATCTGAAAATTTCAGCAAGCTTTTCTTCACTCAAGTAAGTGATTTTGATGATTTTAATTGATAAATTTTGTACTTTTGGAGTCCCCAAAGCTTAAGCTAGCTAATGAGGGGACTAATTTGCAATATGGTTGAAATTATAAGTACTTACCATGAGAGAGTTTATGTAGGTTGCTGAATTTTTATGGGAGAAAATGAATTTTAGAAAGATAAGAAACAACTTTTGTGAAAGGTGTTGTTATGAAAACACCTATTTAGGACTAATTTGTAAATGTTGCAAATTGGTAATAAGTACATGAAATAGTTGAAATTTTGAGTTGCTATAGAAGAGAATATGATTCGGCTAGGCTTGATTAGTAAAGAAGATGGATGAGAATTTATTTACGAGCCTAGGGGCAAAATCATAATTTTGCCAAAGTATAGGGGCAAAATGGTACTTTTTGCCTAAGTAGAGATTAAGTTGTAATATGATCATTAAGTGATTAAATGAGTAAATTTTATTATTCTAGATCGAAGAAAATGAGATTGGAACCTAGAACGGGAAAAAAGAGAAATGTGGGCAAAAAGATCCCTTTCTACCCTTTTCTGTATCGAGGTAAGTTCATGTGTTAAATTTTACAACCTTGGGTGAAGTATTTGCAATATTTCGATGTTGTATAAATTGGTTATTTCCTCTATGTGTACGTTAAATATGTTTTGATATGATGTCAAGACATGAAAGTCTTGATTTAATCCATGAATAGTGGAAATGTAATTAGTGTGATACGATGGTAATTAAGGTCCCGTGTAAGACCATATTTAGAATATGGCCTCGGTATGGGATTTTGTATAAGACCATGTCGGGGACATGGCATCGATATGTTAATTCATGTATGACTCGCTTGGGGTATGATGATGTCGGTGTGACTCTATATGTATAAGACTCAAGGGAGTTACTTAACAATTTTAATGACTCAACAAGTATTTTGAAATTGAGAATGAATGTGTTGTACCATGAGAGGTACATGTATGTGTTAGAACTGAATTGAGATGAATTCGGTATATGATGAACCCATAGGGGGTTATGTGTACATGATGCACTTTGGTTGCATAAGTTATAATTATTAATGCATTGTTGGAATGCAAATGATTATAGTAGAAAGCTAAGTAAGAATGGTAGTGTGTGAGGATGTTCCGGGTAAACATTTGAAGTAGATAAACTCATGTGGATAACTATCCATGAATGTACAATGATGAAAGGGTGTGTGCGTTACCACCTTATTAATTATTAAGCGATGGGCTGTGTGCAATACCATCGCTTATTTATTTCAGTTGGTGGGCTAAGTGCGATACCACCGGAATTATAAATGATTGGTGGGCTAAGTGCGATACCACCCTAAATGCTTAACTACGATGGGCTGTGTGCGATGTTACCATTAAGCATATTATCTAGTGGGCTATGTGCGATACCACTATAATTACCCTTTTTGGTAGGCTAGGTGCGATACTACCCTACTATCTGATTATGGTGGGCTAAGTGTGAAACCATCGAGTACTTTAGCATTGTGGGTGGATTAGTGAGAATTCATATGTGTGGTATCATGAGTAATGGGCGGTATGAGTGATTTATTAAAAATGTTTTACGTGATTATGTGGTGACAAGTGCAGGGATGCATGCTAATTAATATGGGCATCTGGCTCGTGGCATGGTTAGAAAGTGGTAAGAGACAGAATGAGTAAGCTTCAAGGGTGATTGTGTAGGTAACTATGAGTTTAAGATGTAAAAATCATTATAATACCTTACGGTTGGGTATAACTAATGGTTATCAATATCTGATTATTATATGCATATGAACTTACTAAGCATTATTGCTTACTCCTCTTCCTTTCTCATCTCTTATAGGTTAATTTAGCTAGCTCGGGTTGGAGATCGTGGGGATGTTTTCACACTATTGAGCAGACACTTGGTATGAGGTTTGAGTCCTTATGAGTCATGGCATGTATAGGGCTAGTATTTAAGGTTGATTAAGTCATAGTTGAGATCGTCAAATGTGATAATCCAAGATTTGTAATTGATGATATGTGGAGTTTTGTAATGGAATTTGTATGTGTGCAATGTAGAGTGGCAAGGGCTTGGTAGATAGCTCGATAATTGTCCACATGGGTAGACACACAGGCGTGTGTCAAGACCATGGGAGGCACGGCTAGCACATGGGCGTGTGCCCAAGCCGTGTGAAGTCTGCACTTTACATTTGGAATTTAATTTGCCCACTAGTGAAGCACTGGGCGTGTGTATATACCGTGTGGATAAGTCAGAATGCTAAGTTTTAGCACACGGGCCATGGCCACGGGCGTGTCAAGGCCTTACGAAATTAGTCAGTGTCGCCCACGGGCTAGTCATACGGGTGTGTGCCTAGGCCGTGTGACACAAACAGAATACTCATGATTTTATACACGGGGTAGGGACATGGGCGTGTGTGACCACACGGCCTGACCACACGGGCGTGTCCCACTTCCCATGGGCGTGTGGCCCCTGTTTTATTGAGAAGTTTCTCGAATTTGTAAAAGTTTCCGGGATAGTTCTGGTACCTCTCGGAAGTATGTGTAGGGCCTCCTAGGCCGAGTATGTACAAGTGATGAGTTTAAACGAAATTTTATAACCCCGATCAAGATGTTTAAGAAAGATAAGTTAGGTAATGCCTCAAACCCTATTCTGGCTTGAATACGGGCAACGGGTATTACATTTAATGGTATCAGAGCTATGGTTTAGTCGGTTCTCGGGCTAACCTAGCGTGAGTAAGAGTCTAGCTATACATGCCATATGTTGACCGTGATAGTGTGATATGTAACACCCCAAACCCGGCCCAAACATTACGACCGAATTTGGTATGTCACAGAGAAAACCATTTTGAAAATCCCTTTAGCCGATTTGAGTTTTGATGAAAACATCTTATTTTCAATTATCTCGTTAAATAAAACATTTGTGTGTATGAAGAAACAAAACTTAACTTAGTTGTTTAAAAATTATATTAAATCAGGTTGTTACCGATTTCAGACATACCCGATGGCATAGAAAAAAACCATTTACGTTTGAATTTAAGAAAACATGTATAACCATTTTAAAGTCACTAAGTAATTTAAACAAATTATCCAAAACATGCAAAGTAATAAAAATAATCTTAGGAGGCCTTATTACAACTTGAGCAAATGAACCAGGAATAAGTAAAAATAATTCAAGTCCATTCAAACCAATATTTCCCTTTGCATGGCCACCTCGAGTCCATCCGGCTCCTCATCCGCGATCTACGAGTCACCTGAAAAATGTTAAAGGAGAAGGTGAGTCACCAAGACTCAATGTGTAACCCTTCCCCGATTTAGTGCAACAACATACACAATTTATAACAAATTAACATGCACTAAACCATGCACCTAACCTAGCCATCCAAACACCTTTCTCTACCCCGTGTGGTACCAAACCACTGGTGGTGCCAAACCACTGGTGACTTATAGTCACGAAATCCGTCATATTGTGGTGCCAAACTAGTGGTGACCCGAAGTCACAAATCAAATGATGGGGCCAACCCATCGTGTGATACCAAATCACTGGCGTCAATCCCATAATTTAAACTGTGGGGCCAACCCACTGTGGTGCTAAGCCACTGGGACGAGACGCTATGAGGTGCCAAACCTCTAGAGGTGCCAAACCTCTGGTGACCGTAGTCACAATGTGGTACCAAACCACTGGTGTCCGTAGACACGGATATCACTTCCCCCTCCACTCGTTTAACCCACATTAATCAATGATATGCATTTAACAGAAATCATGCCAACATGTTTATTTAACAACATATACTGGATTTATCATCAGCCACATATTTATTTGCCACATATACCAAATATGTCATGCTTCCCAAAAGCATCATAAAGAAAACTCATAACAACAAGGACTTACATGAATCCTTGCCTATACCATGATGGTATTAAATCCAAATCTACACCAATTCACTTTAGCATACACAATGCGTTTAGCACAGTTATTAGTTATAAAGTGTGTATGTACACACCTGTTACTAACGATAGCCCAAATCCCAGAAGAGTCAATCGGCCACACTAGGTTCCTTGCCCCTACACGTCCTTTGAATATTAGCCACCACACACTATGTGTTTCTACTTCCCTACAATCGGCCAACACCATACTTTTAAGACTAAAGCCATTCTGCTTAATCACAAAATCCCGAAGGATATGTCGCACAAAGGTAGCACCTGCAATGGCCTTTCCAAAGGCCTAATGTCGCCTCGAGCGACTCAACTACCATTTCTGGTAAATGTCTCAGGACTATTGGGCCTAAAACCCGATTTCGGCCCATTCGGGCCCACACGCTCGTGTGGCCCACCTAACACAAATCTAGCCACGTATAGGAGATTCACCTAGTCTAGTTCACTATATACTACACCATCATACAATTTTATTCAATTGGGCCCACGGGCCCATTGGGCCCACCGACCCATCGTGGCCCAAGCGACCTCAACCCACAAGAATACTCACGATGGCCTCAACTATCGCGCGTCGAAGCCCCACACGTGCGTTCGCACACTCGTGTGGCTACTATTGCCGTGACCGCACTTCCGGCATTTGCCGCTCTACAACTAGAGTAGAGAGAGTTACACACCGATAGAGTGCGGTGTGAAACGCCTTGCGACCACTCCCGCCCAAACGCCCACCAAGGTATGTTAACTCTCCTCTGGAATGCTCTTTATATAGCTAGCTCTCCACCTTCCTTCTTTGTATCTTTCCGATGTGGGATCCTTCACAAGAGAGTTTAAATTCAATGAAACTCTTGCCGTCCAATCATAAAATAAATACCCCTTGCTTCTCATGAGATTCGAACCCAGGCTCCCTTGCAACATAATCCACACCGCTAACCACTTGGCCACAAGCTCCTCTTGTGTCTAAAGCCATGCGCAACTAAATATAAATCTAATGCCAAGTTCTAAAGTCCATTTAAAAAGAAAACCAAAATGCAAGAGCCAAGACTTGAACCTTGGACCTCCTTCCTTCCCTGTGGCGTCATCCCCTTGTCTCTTATGTGGCGTCACTTTGCCACTACACCACACACTCCACTTGTGTCATTTTTCTCCACATTTTATTCTTAAGGCCTACCTGCCAACTTCCAGGGTTTTTTTCACCTAAAACCAAAATTTCCCTAAAGCCAAAGTTCGATCCCGGGACTTCATAGAAGCCTTCTAACCTTCCAAAATCACTTATCCAATAGGTCCAACTTGCATTTAAGCCAATCTCTTGTTCTCTAAAAATTTTAAATCAAGGCCCATTGGGCCCAATCCTACTAGGCCCAATTTCGGGATGTTACATGATATCTCCCGGCTCTAATGAAATTGTTTCAATTAAGACAGAGATGATTCCCAACCGAGCTAAATCCAATAATGTTATAAAGTGATAAGCTTATCTGTATTGACTTGATATGCATATGGTGTTATATACTCGACCTTTGAGTTAGGTGTATATAGTGAGTAATACATATATCCAGAGAACGGGATATGTGTGTATGTACGACTGATTGAATGATGTATGAACAATATGTCCACATAGTTGAATCTCATGTGTGACCGTTAAAGTAGAGAATGTATAATGTTTTATTTTATGACTCTGTTATGAAGCCACACATATTATAGTGTGGGAGTTAAATTGAGAAGTTTGACTATGTAGAATGCTGGAGATGAGTACGGTCGTTCAATGATAAATTGATGAATATGACCATGGTTGGACCATGGCAATACATGTGATCCCATATAAGACCATGTCTGGGGCATGGCATTGGCAACGATACGTGATCCCGTGTAAAACCATATCTGGGATATGGCGTCGGCATCGAATAATGACTCCGTGTAAGACCACGTCCGGGACCTGGCTTCGGCATGAAATCGTGTAAGACCATATCTGGGATATGGCGTCGATATTGATATAAGGTCTCGTGCAAGACCATATCCAGGATATGGCATCGGCATCAACATGAGTTTCCCATGTAAGACCATATATGTGATATGGCATTGGTATTGGTATGAGATTTCGTGTAAGACCATAGCGAGGCTATGGCATCGTGACGACTTGTAAGGTAATCACTGGACTATGATGTTATGATACGAGTAAGACCATAGTTGGACTATGGAAATTAAGTAAACGACGTACTCAAACCCGTAAGACATTCTTTAATTTGATAAGTGATGGTAAGAGAAATCAGAGTTTAATGTTGAGTACTCGAGTCGACATTAATGTGGAACTTGAGTAAGTGAAGTCACAGTTCGAGATGATAGGTGATAGAAACACTTGTAGCATGAGTAAGTGTGAAAATCGCGCCGAGCGAAGTTATGTGACTACGATGATATTTCATTAATGATGAATGTTAAATCATATGTATGTAGTCATGAGAGTCAAGTTAGAGGCTTTATGACCTCACCCCCTTATTACTATTGATTTATAATGAGATCCTTACGAGGGTTAAGTTGAATAAGCTGATGAGTACGAAATGAAAGAGTTTAGTGGCAAAATAAGTAGTAACGTATATCGAAATAAGGGTAGTTAGAAAGTGAGAACAACTTTGAGAATAATATCTGAATGTTTTAAAGATTGCACTGATTATGCAATGTTAAGAGTAAAGAGAAAGTTAGCCTAGGCTATTTGACTCAAGAGTAGGAAGCCTGAGGTCTACGCTTATCGAGACCTTCCTGATTTGATGTTCACTAATGAAAAGGAATAGTCAAGGAGTTTTGATGACGGAAATGGTTAGAGAAACAATATTTGAACTGCGAAAGTGTTCGATCATGAAAACCATAGTTGTATGGATTTTAATGATCTCTTTGAGTATTACGTATTAATATCTGTTGCCTTTCAGGGGTGATGTAGTTGTCCTTTTCATGAATCATGATCGTGTGAGAATGTTAGCTGACTGTAAGATCAGACAAAACGGTTGTCGATTTAGTCAATTGAAATTGACATTCCTTTATCTATTCGTAACCTTATTTTGTTACTTTGAGGAGGAAGTTGGTGATAAAAGTTTATGTGAGATTTCTCTTATAATTCTGTTGATCATGATTATCTTTAAAGTGTGTGTTCTTTGAGTTGTGATAGTTATATCTACTATGATTGCACTTTTGTTTTAATCATAGAAAGGTGATAATTCTAGTATAAGAAGTGAAATCACAAGTTTCATGTTGTATGATGGGTTTTCGGGTAAGCCGAATAGAGTTAATGCACTCGATTGAGATGTCCCTGCTATCTTGGGATATGACGTTAGTAAAGGTTTTAAACTAACACATCAAGAGAAACTCAAACGAGAGTGTGTTTGAAATATATTCTCAGTGGGGAGAAAAGAGTAGATTGATGAATTGAGATACGATTCTAGTTATGTGTATATTTACGCATGAATCAATAAGGAGAATGAAATTCTAGGTGTACATGAGTAAGGAGCATGATACAGAGGTATGCTCATTGAAACATTTTAACCGTGATGGTTAAGTTGAAAGTCATTAAAGGTACTATTAACTGAAAGTTTTAGTATTGAGTTTAGTGTGAATCGAGAAAAAGAGTTTGTAAGTTTCTATGTGATTATGCAACATTTATACTAGCATGTTGAGAATGCTTGGCATTACATTGATGTATAATGCTTTACTAAATTGGTTAGTTAATGTTGAATGAGATGTTGAAGTCCTAGCAGACCATATTGAATATGAAAATGCCATCATTGAGATATGGAATAGATAAGGTCCCGTATAAGACCATGTTCGGGACATGGCCTCGGCACCGAGTTAAGATCCCGTATAAGACCATATCCGGGATATGGCTTCGGTAATGGAAATGAGAATCGTATAAGACCATATTCGGGATATGGCATCGATACTTGATGTGGAAGTCCATATAAGACCTTATTCAGGATATGGCATTGGCATTTAGAGGTGACTCCATGTAAGACCACCTCGGAGATGTGGCATTGGCTTCGTACCTATAGTAATGACGACGAATATGCGTCTTTGACTATCCCTAGTGATTAATGGGATAAGTAGATGAGTTTAGAAATAGAAATGAGAATTGTACTAAAGTCATGTGAATGAGTGAATACAGGTACTCAATGAGTCACGAAAAAACGAGTATGATGTGTGGCACGGTATGTGCTAAATAAAGGCAATTGTAAGTAAGTACGGCATGAAGCCTATGACTTGTGTATGGTTAGTTAATGCCATGGATGGTATTTTAAATAAGCTCTGAGTGAGTTTGACTAAGACGTTAAAATTCAGGTCGAATAAGATTTCCATTGTTGATGTTACCTTAAGGTAGAATGTGTATATTGATGAATTCAGAACTTATACAGAAGGTTTTGGTATGAGACTTAGTAATAGCAGGTCTACTCATGCAAGACTAAGAAAAGATGCAATTACATGCATAAATGTTTTGAAAACTGAGTACGTTTTACCATATGATTGAGTTTATGGTCAGAAGTAGTCGACCACTAAAAGCTGAATTTTCTAAGCATGCAAGTCAGGACTATTACAGTCGGTGAATATCCTAGTGATAAATTGTGATAAAATACAATAAATTTCAAAATTTAAGTGACTTGATTTCCAAGGAGGGGGTTGTCATCTGAACTTCAGTTAAGTATGTGATAAGGATCTGAATGATCATTTTGGCATGTGTCGAATCCACAGTTGTAAGATTACTGAGTATTTATGCCCTGGAGAAAGAGTAATCCAAGTTCCAAAGTTGTGCTTTGACCCTTACGTACTCTGACTTAAAGGTTGTTGGCGAGAGAAACTTGAGGATAAGTCGATTTGTGATTTTAAAGAGTTGGTGGAAACGTTTCAGAATGTTAAAAGCAATTTCTCGGTAAGATTTTGGGGGACGAAAATCCCTAAGGGGGGAGAATTATAATGACCGATTTAGGGGCTAGTCGAACAAATGACCTCGGGATCACTAATCCGAGGTTAGAGAAAAATATTTTCATGTTATTTTATGTGTTATAACATGTTTATAAGGGTGCATGAAAATTTTGGTGCTTTAATTTTAGCGATTTCTTACTTAATCGCGAAAAAGGACTAAATCGCATTAAGTGCGAAAGTTCTATTTTATTTGCTAGAGGTGCCAAATAGCTATAGAATGTCAATTGGAGGTCCCAAATGTGCAATTTGGCCTTGTTTTAAGTGAGTTGGCCGGCCATGTGACATAGGGGACAAGAGCATTTAATTTTGGTCAAAATTGGTGAAAATTAGGTGGAAAATGAATAAAATAAGATGAAATAAGCAAAAAGCTATCATGTTTTTATTTTATTCTCTTCTTCCACCAAAAATACAAGCAAGAATGGGGGTTCTTGAAGCTGAAAATTTCAGCAAGCTTTTCTTCACTCAAGTAAGTGATTTTGATGATTTTAATTGATAAATTTTGTACTTTTGGAGTCCCCAAAGCTTAAGCTAGCTAATGAGGGGACTAATTTGCAATATGGTTGAAAGTCTAGGGAATTTCCATGAGAGAGTTTATGTAGGTTGCTGAATTTTTATGGGAGAAAATGAATGTTAGAAAGATAAGAAACAACTTTTGTGAAAGGTGTTGTTATGAAAACACCTAATTAGGACTAATTTGTAAATGTTGCAAATTGTTAATAAGTACATGAAATAGTTGAAATTTTGAGTTGCTATTGAAGAGAATATGATTCTTCTAGGCTTGATTAGTAAAGAAGATGGATGAAAATTTATTTACGAGCCTAGGGGCAAAATCGTAATTTTGCCAAAGTATAGGGGCAAAATGGTCATTTTTGCCTAAGTAGAGATTAAGTTGTAATATGATCATTAAGTGATTAAATGAGTAAATTTTATTTTTCTAGATCGAAGAAAACGAGATTCGAACCTAGAACGGGAGAAAAGAGAAATGTGGGCAAAAAGGTCCCTTTCTACCCTTTTCAGTTTTAAGTTCAAATTAGTCCTTTTTGTTATTTTTGCTATTTTTAAATTAATTAATTATCACTATTATTATCATTATTATTATATTTATCATCATTATTATTATTATTATTATTATTATTATTACTACTATTATATTTATTATTATTATTTTATTCCACTACCATTATTATTATTACTATTAATATTACTATTATTATTACTAGTATTATTATTTTAATTTTTATTATCATTATTATTA
Source organism: Gossypium sturtianum (assembly GCA_025698515.1). Classification (NCBI taxonomy): domain Eukaryota; kingdom Viridiplantae; phylum Streptophyta; class Magnoliopsida; order Malvales; family Malvaceae; genus Gossypium; species Gossypium sturtianum. The sequence continues at coordinate 98,365,982 of CM046948.1, forward strand.
TTATTATTACTACTACTAAGTACATTTTCTTTCTTTGTGTGTGTTGATTTTATTTGTTATTATTATCCTATTATTATTCTTATCAATGTATTATTATTACTATCTCTATTGTTATTATTATTATTAACATATTATTATGATTATTTACGTATCATTATTAATTAACTATTGTTTTTATTACTATTATTTCTTTAATATTTATATAGTATTTGTAAATACATTTATCATATTATTATTTATTATATTTATATCCTCTTAAATAATTTCTAACTTTAGATCCTTTATTATTTGTATTATTATTTTTAACATTATTTTCATCATTGTTAGTATTTTTAAACTACCCAATATTTTTATATTTTTAATTAATTAGTACTTATTATTAAATTTTAAATTAAATTTTAGTTTTTATTTGTTCAATTACTTTTCTTATTATTTTATTTTATATACCTCTGGTTTGTTTTATTATTTTATTACTATTTACCTTTTTATTTATTTTTGCTCTTATTATTGTTATTTATTGCGTTTATTATTATTCTTTTTAAATCAAAGCATATAAGTTAAATAAAAGCTTATTCTCGGGAATTCAAAAATGTTGTGTCCTAACTCACTGGATGTGACATTTTGTTATCTCGAGGTAAGGATTTCTAAAAATAAAGGCAATATTTTGTATTTGGAATTTTGAGAAATTGTGTCCTAACTTACTGGGTTCTAATTTTTCATTTGACCCAAGTAACCGAATATCCTTCTTAAACTTAAATGCATGAGTTTTAAAAGTCAAAAGACAAGCTTAGTTTCGAGAATTTGAAATGTCGTATCCTAACTCACTGGGCGTGACATTTTACTCCTTTGAAATAAGAGGGTCTTAGCATCCGATTTAATTTATTCAAGTTTTCTTTTAAGAGGATCGTATTTTAAAATCTTTTCAAATTTTCAACATTAAGTCGTTAATTAATCAATTAGGTACCAATTTTGGGCGTTACGAGGGTGCTAATCCTTCCTCGTGCGTAACCGACTCCCGAACCCGTTTTCTCGAATTTTGTAGGCAAAAATCATTATTTTAATAAATTAAAATGTTTTAATGATCAATCTCAAGGTGATTCGATCACACCTCGAAAAAAGGATTGGTGGCGACTCCATTTTCGTTTTTAAAGTCGACCCTTTTTTAAAAAAAAAATAGTTTCGACAGCTTGGCGACTCCACTGGGGATCGAACAAGAGAGTCAAGCCGTAAAATTGATTATTTTCTGTCTTGTTGTCGAAAATTGAAAATCTGATTTGAAAAATTACGATCCTTTTATTGCATTTGTTTGTGTTATTTCATATGATTTTGTTGTAGTTTGAGTCTCGTAGGATATTTTCGCATCATATTGCATAAGGACCGTTTGGTCTTACCTCTTTTAAGTGGGAGTGAGAAGCTACTCCTTCGTGAGGTTTTCACCTCCGTGCAGGATAGTGGATCGCTTTTGGGATACATTCGTACCTATGTCTTCGTGAGATTTTCATCTCCGTGCAGCCATAGGGAAATGTATTCCATTGAACTGAACTCGGTCCGTATGAGTCTATAATTGGTGAGGATCGAGGAATCTGCTGGTTCGGGTACCTCAACTTTAGAACCAAACCGCATGTAGAAGACCCTAGGAGCCCACCCTAGATAGCACTGCGCCAAACCCTGGCAGTCACCCAGATAGGTGCTTGATTCTCTTTCATTTGCTTTGAGTTTTGTTTTTTGTATATTGTACTGACTCATTGTGTTTTTGCTATGTTTGCATGTCATTTCATATTTAAAAGAGTGTCTATTCATGTTCGATTACTAAATTAGAGAGCTTGTCATGGAGAACGAATTTCTTGATAAAGTGGAAGATAACGCGACTGTCCGTATGTGGTCAGAGAAAACGCAATTAGAGAAAGGGGATAGTCTAGCCGAGGGGTACACGTCAGAATTATGGGACTACACTCGTATTAGCGTGACGCAAAATAAACTTCAGGAATTAAAGGAGATATGGGATCAGTGGAATGATGAGACCAAGCAGTTGTTCTACTATAATTATGGGGATTTTCCATATCTACTCGACATCAAGGTAGACGAGCATTTATTTTGGGCCCTCGCTCAGTTTTGGAACCCTGCATACAGTTTCTTTACCTTTGGGAGGGTAGATTTAGTGCCCACTGTGGAAGAATATACAGCCCTACTATGTTGTCCAAAGGTTTAAGTCGATAAAGCTTATTCTAGAGCCGCTTATGTCCCGACCTTTTGAAAGAAATTGATGAACATTACAGGAATGAGCGAACAGTGGATTACAGACAGGATCAAGCAAAAAGGTGAGTGTAAGTGAATCCCATGGAAGAATTTGAGAGATTTGATTCTAGCGCATCCTGATACGAAAAAGAGAGTCGATGTGTTTGCTTTGAGCATCTACGGACTAATGATCTTCCCTAGGGCATTAGGGTATGTAGATGAGGCGGTCTCGGATCTCTTTGATCGACTTGATAAAGGGGTCACACCTGTTCCTGTTATCTTGGCCGAGACATTTAGATCTTTGAATGCATGAAGGAGGGCCGGTGAGGGCAGATTTATAGGGTGCGCGCAGTTGTTGTTAGCTTGGTTCCACAGTCATTTCTGGAAGGTGGATAAGGTTTCTTATCGGGTTTTCTCTGAGAATTACTCCCCATTAAAGGAGATAGTGGCCACGCCAAGAAGGGATGACATATCAGAGGAAAATTGGATAGCGCTCCTCCAGAATCTCCAGGAAGAAGACATCGAGTGGAGAGCTCCTTGGTTGATTCCCGACGAAATTCTTTACCGATGTGGGAGTTTTGACTGGGTCCCTTTGCTTGGGATTTGGGGAGCCGTTGGGTATGATCCTTTGCTCGTATTGAGGCAATACAGATCAAGAGAGTTCATACCGGCAACGCATTGGCTAGCTCAATGTGATTTTTTGTACAGGGGAGATAACTACAAGAAAAGGGTAAATGAGATTTCTAACGCTTGGAATCAGACTCGTCGAATGAAAAGGTTGGCCGTAGGTTCAATGACGACTCCCAAATACAGTGGATGGTGGAGTAAAAGAATTAATGATAATATCCCCGGGCCAAATTTAAAAGGCGCTCAACCGATGAAAGAGTACTTACAAGTGGTCCCGTCAGAACTAGAAATCATAAAGCAATACTTCGAGAGGAGGAATTTGGAACTTGAAAAGAAGATAGAACAATTGGAGGAAGAAAGGATGAATTTAAAGTTAGATGCTGATGTTTAAAAGCTAGAGCCCGAGAAATTAAGGAAAGGAAAGAATAAAGTCGAGGAAGACTTGGATAGTTTGAAGACAGATTACAAGAAATTGCGTCTATCGATGAGAACTGTCGAATTGGGAAAAACATCGAAGCAATGGTGGCAAGAGATCCAAGAAGAAAGAACCAAAGCCGATCGGTGGGAGAGAAAATTCCAGGAGGCTCAGGCACATAAAGAGGCCCTAAAAAGGAGTTTGTTAGAAACCCAAAATGACAAAAAATAATTAAAGGCTAGAGTGGCAGAACTTGAAAAATTACTTCATCAGTATAGAAATCATAATTCTGCGGTTGAGTTGAGGGCAAGTTTGAACAAGATTGAAGAAATGAAAGGAAAGATAGAAGAACTAGAGGTTGCATTACAAAACTGTGAGCTCCGGGTAGAGCTTCTTGAGGTAAGTGAGGAACGTTGGAAGGAACAGCTTCACCATTCTCAGAATCAAGTTAGGAACAGAGATTACATTATGGGTAAGGCCGTGGCTCAGATTCGGGAGGTAGCCGATCATTTACAGACCTTGGCAATTCAGGCTAACATGCTAAGTGTGAAGTATGAGATAGAATCAGATCGGGGTCAAGAGTTAGGTTCGTTGCTTAGGAAAGTTAAAACTTTGAGCATTAGGGAAAAGCCATATTTGTAATCCGTTTTATGTAAAGAATTTTATTTTCTAGTAAAGTTTTCTAAATGAAATTGAATCAGAATCGACGCCTTTTTGCATTCATTTCATGCATTAGCATTACATTGCATCATATACAATAAAACTCACGAAACACCCTAAAATCTTAGGAGTTACCCTAGAATATCGATACACGAGGAAAAACTAAAGAAATGGACCAAATGTTAGAGAGATTAGAGCGAATGCAAATACAGATGCAAGAGTAATTGGCCAAAATTCAACAAGATATGAGATATCAGATGCTAGAATTCCAAAGAAACATGATGAGCCAGTTAGCCCAGATGCTAGCTAGAGGGTTAGAAAAAGGAAAAAGCCCTATGGTTAATTCCGGGGACGATAAAGAGGACCCCGCTTATCATTCAGGCTTTACCCCAACAAACACTCAAGCACAACCAGACGCGTATCCACAAAGGGTGTCTCGTTAACATCAAACCCCAATACCAGACCGGTACCTCGACACCGGTGAACTTTCCGATAGGTTCAGGTTCTAGTCCAGGGGATAATCCAATCAATCCTGTTGTCCTTGATCTGGATGATCTAGCGAGAAACAAAAAAGGTGAGAGTGGAGCTCCCAAATCAATACTTTAAAGGCCCTGAGGAAAAGGGAAAATGAGGTGAATAATACGAGTATGTATAACAAGGGCTATTCAAAGCCGATTACCGTAAGCCAGCCAAGGACAGAAACTACCAGCCACCAGGTCCCCCCAAGGCAAGATTCTAATCCAAGACTAAACTCAGAAAAACTCCGGTTCACACCTATCCCGATCACGTACGGGGAGTTGTATAAAGTTTGTTTGATGCACATATAGTATCCCCTTTCTACCTAAAACATAAATAGCCTCCGTTCCCCAAATGGTACGATGTGAACGCCCAATGTGAGTACCACGCGGGAATCATAGAACACTCGATCGAGAACTGCACTGCTTTCAAAAAGATTATCGAAAGACTCATCAAAATGGGTATTGTGAAATTCGATGATCCATTTGGTGCAGAAAATCTGTTACCCAACCATTCTGACAAAGGGGTAAACGCGATAATCGGGAATACAGGGAAGAGAATCAAGATGAATATAGCAGAAGTGAAAACCCCACTGAGAGAGGTTTGGAAGAAAGTGGTAGAAAGTGGATTAATCACACAGGACTCAGGGGAGGAACCTAGAGAAGCAATGAACTACTATGAGTTCCACGATGAAGAAGGTCATGAGATTCAAAAGTGCAGTGAATTCAGGGCCTTGGTGCAAGGCCTGATAGATAATAAGGAACTAGAATTCCTTGAAGAAGTCAAAAGTTCGGAAGGAATATCGGGGAATCTGAACATTAACACCGTATCTGAAGAGGGAACCGGGGAATAAAATTTTCCAAGCGTTTGCCCTTACATACTTGGGAGTGTTTTGAACAATGGGACTATAGAAGAGATCCCTGTATTGTTTATAGCTAATTTAGAGTAATATTCAAAACACGCTTGTTGCTTTAAGCCTAGAAGCAATAAGAATCCTTTCGTGAAATAGGCTCATGTCCAACACCTTTATTTTCAATGAAAAATGCATTTTTGTGTCTCACTTTGAGCAAATATTCTTTTATTCCTTAATTTCATTCATGTTCATACCACATAAATAATTATTCTTTGAATATTCCTTCGTACCTGCAACAGGTCTCCAGATATCAATGACATGAGCGACACTGCTACTGACTCAGAATCTACTTTTGAGCAAGATATGTGTCTAGAGGGATCTCGGAACTTCGAAGATGATCGAGACTGTAGCTTATCTCCTAATTTGTTAAGGATGGTAGAACAAGACGAGAAACATATCTTACCTTACAAAGAATCAGTGGAAATTGTGAGCTTAGGAGAAGAGGAAGATGTGAAGATCGGAGCCTATATCACCGCAGAGACAAAACGTGACGTCATTGAGTTATTCCAACAATTCAAAGATGTTTTCACATGATCGTATCAAGATATGTATGAGCTACTAAGACATGTGGATGCTGTTAAGGCTAAGAAAATCTTAAAAAGGGTCCATTAGGGTGTCTGAAGAACACATGCTAATAGTTTACAATGGCCAAGCAAATCATGAGGTTCGGGTACTGCTAGACTACCATGGAAGGGGATTGCATCAGTTATACCAAAGAAATGCCAAATTTATGGAGATAAGATTCATGTACCTCCTTCGTCCCTTCATGTTATGATTTCTTCATAGATTTTCTCTATGTGGGGCATGGATGTTATTGGACCGATCTCGTCAAAAGCTTCTAGCGTGCATCGATTCTTTTTTGTGGTCGTCGGTTACTTCACTAAGTGAGTGGAAGCTGCTTCATATGCCAATGTCACAAAGTCGACAGTCAACAAATTATTTGAAAAAAAAAATCATATGTCGATATGGAATGCCAAAAAGGATCATATCTGACAATGCACTAAACTTGAACAACAGCACGATATCAGAAGTTTGCAGTCTGTTCAAGATTAACATCACATCGCTCCAAAATGAACGGTGCAGTGGAAGTTTCTAAAAAAAAGATCGTAAGGAAAATGATTGAGATTAATAAAGATTAGCATGAGAATTTACCATCTATGTTTATTGAACGTCTGTTAGGACCTCCATCGGGATAACGCTTTTCTCATTGATTTATAGAATGGAGGCAGTTTTGCCAATTGAATTCGAGATTTCTTCTCTCCAGATTTTGTCAGAGATGAAGTTGGATGAAGCAGAATGAATCCAATCTCGGTATGATCAGCTAAATCTGATCAAAGAGAAGAGGTTGAAAGTTATCCGTCATGGTCAAATATGCCAAAAAATGAATGATGCGAGCTTACAACAAAAAGGTTTGTCCTAGAGAATTCCATGAGGAGGACTTAGTTTTGAAAAGGATCATTCATATACAAAAGGACTTCATAGGAAAGTGGATGTCGAATTAGGAAGGACCTTATGTGGTAAAGAAGGCCTTCTCTGAAAAAAACGTTGATTTTAACCGAGATGGATGGCAAGAACCTGCCTAATCCCATAAATTTGGATTCAGTCAAGAAGTACTTCACTTAAAAATACCAAAAAAAAAGGAGAAGAAGAATATAAAAAGGAGAGGCCAAGGCGAAAACCCGCAAAGGGCGCTTTGAGACTAAAGGGGTTTTGAATTGAAAACCCGTGAAAGGGCAATTCAAATTTTGATCGAATGTGGGGCATGTGGTAGTCTTGCTACGCCTGAATTAACAAAGAGGAGGTATGCTACATCTTGGGGCATCGACAAAGTACTCTAGATCTCCTAAACACATGTTGAGCTCAAAATGGTCCTCAAGAAGTTCGTACAGAGAAGCTCAGGCTGCAATATCTGGGGCACCTATTTTTTCCCCTCACCTATTTTGTATTATAGCAATGTTTACTTTCTTTAATTAACCCATTCTTTTCAGATTTTGTTCCTGATAAATTTCAGTTTTGTGCATCATTATGATCATTTTCAAGCATTTTTGCATTGAAATAACGATTAATGGACTAATAATACTTTCACAAAAGGAGTTCTGCATATTACTCTGGGAGCTTCTAAATGGTAGAAGAACCTGAAATATGACTACTATTTAGAACTCACCAAACCTAAGGGTTGGAAATATTTGAGAAAGAAGAGTCTAAATTGTCACTATTTCTTCAGATTTTCTGTCAAGGATATCAGTTAAACAAGAAGACAGGATATTGCATCAGTGATACAACCTTGATGAACAGCGAGTAATGACAACCTAAGCATTAGAAAGGGATCCTTCTCGCAAAATGATGTTCTGCATTCATGCAAATATCATTCATACATATCCAATTAGGAGTATTTGATTCATCCTGATCATGACGTCCTAATAATTTGGCATAAGCATAGGCCCATGAAATCAATTCTACACGTCATGTCCCCCAGAGGACAGCATAGAAAGATCGGTGAATCCACAAATCTCATCTCCCTGAAGTAGTAGTAGAGCAGATTGAAGTTGTAGATCTTATCTCCTTGAAGTCGCAGTGGAGTAGATCGAAGATGGTAGATCTTATCTTCCTGAAGTTGCAGTGGAGCAGATTGAAGCCACCAGCCTTATCTCTCTGAAGTTGCAGCGAAGTAGACTGAAGATAGTGAATCTTATTTCCCTGAAGATGCAGTGAAACAGATTGAAGCTATATATTATGGCGGATCTTATCTCCTTGAAGTTGCAGTGGAGTAGATCGAAGATGGCGGATCTTATATTCCTGAAGTTGCAGTGGAGCAGATTGAAGCCACCACTCTTATCTTCTTGAAGTTGCAGCGGAGCAGACTGAAGACAGCGAGTCGTATTTCCCTGACGTCGCAGTGTAACTGATTAAAGCTACAAGCTATGGCGGATCTTATCTTCCGAAGTTGCAAGTGGAAGCGATTGAAGCCACCACCTTATCTCCCCGAAGTTGTAGCGGAAGCGATCAAGACAACGAGTCGATTTCCACAGCGTCGTAGTGGAACATATTAAAGCTACAAGCTATGGCGGATCTTATCTTCCTAAAGTTGCAGTGGAGCAGATTGAAGCCACCAGCCTTATCTTCCTGAAGTTGCAGCGGAGCAGAATGAAGACAGCGAATCGTATTTCCCTGACGTTACAATAGAACAGATTAAAGTTACAAGCTATGGTGGATCTTATCTTCCTGAATTTACAGTGGAGCAGATTGAAGCCACCGGCCTTATCTCCCCGGTTGCAATGAGCGAACTAAAGACAAGTGAATCGTATTTCCGAGCGTTACGATGGAACAATTAAAGCTACAAGCTATGGCGGATCTTATCTTCCTGAAGTTGCAGTGGAGCAGGTTGAAGCCACCAGCCTTATCTCCCTGAAGTTGCAGCAGAGCAGACTGAAGATAACGAATCTCATTTCCCTGAAGTTGCAGCGGAACAGATTGAAGCATCAAATCTTATTTCCCTGAAGTTGCAGCAGAATAGATTGAAGCTACAAGTTACGAGCCTTATCTCCCTGAAGTTGCAGTGGAGAAGGAAAATACACAAACCTTATCTCCCTGAAGTTGCGGTGGAGCAGGTTGAAATTACCAATTCTTATCTCCTTGAAGTTCCAGCGGAGTAGATCGAAGCTAAAAATCTCTTCTCCTTGAAATTACATTGGAGCAGATCGAAGCACCAATTCCTACACCCCTAAAGATGTGGTGGAATGGAAGGAGGCTACTCGAAGAAGATACGTGCCAAGAGAAGTCAAGATTCGGCAAGACCAGGCAAAATTGGCCCTTTTGAGGTATTTGCTTCATTCTCGTTACAAATGAGCAAAGAGGGGCAGCTGTAAGGCACAATTTTTGCCCGGGCCCAATTAACCCAATTAACCCAAAATAAAATCCAAAATTAAAAAAAAAAGTCCAGTTTAATAGTCCATTACAAAAACAGCCCACTACCCAATTACAAGCCCAAAATTAACCCTAGCCCACAACAAATAAAAAAACAAACAAGAAAAAACCCTAGCTAAGGTGCGCCACAATAGCCTCCAGCTCGCTCCACGTCGCCACCACCGTACGGCCTCCGTACCTCCGCCCACCTCACGCCACGTCGCTCCGTACCTGCAAAAAAAAAGGACAAACAGACAACAAACAAAGAACAACAGAGAAAAACGTTGTATTTTTATTTCATTTACGATTTCGGCTATAAAAAGCCATGAAAGAACATTGTATTTTTTTTCCCTACACAATCAATAAAAGGAACCAAAAAAACAACAAAAAGTTCAAATCGAAAAAAAAGGAGGTAATTTCATTCTTTTTATTTTTCGAATATGTTTCTTTTCTTCTATTCATATATATATATATATATATATAATAGTAATAATAATAATTATAATAATAAAAAGGGGGAAGAAAGGTACCTGTTCTTTGATTCGCCGAAAAAGGGGTTTCGGAGGCTCTCGACCGCTGTGGCACGATGGTCGCACTTTGCGGCAGTTTGTGGTAGTCCGGTGACCGGAAATCGCAAAAGGGGGGAGAGCTCTTAAGGGTTTTCAGTTTTTTTTAAGGGGAAGGGTCAAATGATTTTTTTTTCTGAAAATATTGGCTTATATAGCCTATCTATATGACGCCGTTTTGGCTTAGTACCCCAGGCATAAAACGACACCGTTTTTCCTCCGGACCATGTAGCGACCGACCCGCGCAGGATCCGCGTGTTTTTTGTGTTGATGGTCTATTTGCGCGAATATACCTTCCGCATTTTTTATCTTTATTAATTCAGTTTTTTTATTTTTTTAATTCACCCCCGTAATTTTCTTTCCGTTTCACTTTAGTCCCACAGTAAACGGCGCCGTTTTGGGAAAGGGAATAATTTCCCCGATGACCCCTCATTCTTTAAGCGTATCGATTTTTAGTCCCTTTCTTTTTATTTATTTCGGATTTGCACCCGAATTTCTGTTTTAAGTTCAAATTAGTCCTTTTTGTTTTTTTTTTCGCTATTTTTAAATTAATTAATTATCACTATTATTATCATTATTATTATATTTATCATTATTATTATTATTATTATTATTATTATTATTATTTTATTCCACAACTATTATTATTATTTCTATTATTATTATTACTATTACTATTACTATTATTATTACTAGTATTATTATTTTCATTATTATTTTCATTATTATTATTATTATTACTACTACTAATTACGTTTTCTTTCTTTGTGTGTGTTGATTTTATTTGTTATTATTATCATATTATTATTCTTATCAATGTATTATTATTATCTATATTGTTATTATTATTATTAACATATTATTATGATTATTTATTATCATTATTAATTAACTATTGTTTTTATTACTATTATTTCTTTAATATTTATCTAGTATTTGTAAATATATTTATCATATTATTATTTATTATATTTATATCCTCTTAAATAATTTCCAACTTTAGATCCTTTATTATTTGTATTATTATTTTTAACATTATTTTCATTAGGGGTGAGCGCTCGATCGAATCGAATCGAATAAAAAAAATTCGAGTTAATCGAGTTGACGAATCATATTTTATCATCCTAATTTGATTTGAAATTTTCTCGAATCGAGTCGAGTGAGATGGAATTCGAATCGAATCGAATCGAATATATTTGTTCGAGTTAAATTTTAAAAAATAATTTTGGGTCCTTGTAACCATTGTCACCCATCGTAATAAAATTTGTCCACCTTAACCAAATTTTTTATTAACTTTCATCACCAAATAATTTATTTATTAATCTTTTATATACGGGTTAGCTTCTTTGTTTGCTTAGTTGTTTCAATTATCTTTAGATTCTTGTCACTATGTATTTTGGAATTAAAAAATATATTAAATGTAAAAATGTGATTTTTTAATGAAAGTTATTTTAAAGATAAAATGTGAAATTTATACCAATATAAAATTTTAACACTAATATTTTATGGCATAATTAATAATTCAATTTTAATATAAATATTCAATATGACTAAATAATTCAATAATATAAATAATATAAAATGTGAAATTTAATTTAATAATATAAATAGTATATATAAATAAAATTATTACTATTTATGTTTAGTGATTTTTTTTGGATAATTTTGATTTTTTATTTGAGAGTAAATGGTGAGAAGTAAAAGTTTAGGGGAAAAATAAAAAGTTTTGGAGAATAAAAGTTTGAGGGAAAGTAAATAGGGGGGAGTAAAATTTTGAAGGGAAAATATTAAAAAAAAATTGGAGGGGAGATGGGTTTGGGGTAAATGGGAGGTGAGATGGGAAATGAGTAAAAGTTTTAGGGGAAAAGTGGGAGGGAGTAAAAATTTGGGGGGAAAATAAAAAGTTTTGAGGGTTTTTGGGAGTAAAATTTTGAGAAAAAGTAAATGGGAGAGTAAAATTTTGGTGGGAAATAGATTTTGGGTAGATTGGGGGGTTGGGATGGGAGGGGAGTAAAAGTTTTTGGGGGAAAGTGGGAAGGAGTAAAAGTTTTGAGGGAAAAGTAAAAAGGTTTGGGAGTTTGGGGTAAAAATGTAAAATATTATAGTTTGATATTCGAATTATTCGAATTATTCGAGTTATTCGAATTCGAAAACTCAACTCGATTCGAACTCGAAATTCGAAAAAAAATCGAGTTTACTCGAATAACTCGATTAACTCGAATAACTCGATTTGTTTAACTTGAAATTCAAATTTTTTTTTCGATTTTTTCGAGTCGAATCGAGTTTTGCTCACCCCTAATTTTCATCATTGTTAGTATTTTTAAACTACCCAATATTTCTATATTTTTAATTAATTAGTAGTTATTATTAAATTTTAAATTAAATTTTAGTTTTTATTTGTTCATTTACTTTTCTTATTATTTTATTTTATATACCTCTGGTTTGTTTTATTATTTTATTACTATTTACCTTTTTATTTATTTTTGCTCTTATTATTGTTATTTATTGTGTTCATTATTATTCTTTTTAAATCAAAGCATATAAGTTAAATAAAAGATTATTCTCTGGGAATTCAAAAATGTTGTGTCTCAACTCACTAGATGTGACATTTTGTTATCTCGAGGTAAGGATTTCTAAAAATAAAGGCAATATTCTGTATTTGGAATTTTGAGAAATTGTGCCCTAACTTCTTTGGGTTCCGATTTTTCATTTGACCCAAGTAACCAAATATCCTTCTTAAACTTAAATGCATGAGTTTTAAAAGTCAAAAGACAAGCTTAGTTTCGAGGATTTGAAATGTCGTATCCTAACTCCTTTGGGCGTGACATTTTACTTCTTGAAATAAGAGGGTCTTAGCATCCGATTTAATTTATTCAAGTTTTCTTTTAAAGAGGATCGTATTTTAAAATCTTTTCAAATTTTCAACATTAAGTCGTTTATTAATCAATTAGGTACCAATTTTGGGCGTTACGAGGGTGCTAATCCTTCCTAAATGCGTAATCGACTCGAACCCATTTTCTCGAATTTTGTAGGCCAAAATCATTGTTTTAATAAATCAAAATGTTTTAATGATCAATCTCAAGGTGATCCGATCACACTCGAAAAAAAAAGGATTGGTGGCGACTCCATTTTCGTTTTTAAAGTCGACCACTTTTTTTCAAAAAATGGTTTCGACAAGTATCTCAACGCCCTATTAGCAATCGATATATGAATTCAACAACACTAAACCGAGCAACGCTTAAAATTACCACCACAAAAACGACTACACGCAGAAATTAATCCGTAGAAGCGAAAATCACGGCTTCACCACCTTCTCCTACACAACACCGCAGAAATCGATTCCCTATAACCATCATTACGCCACTAAAACAAGAATGAATGAAAAACTTACCAAGACCGCGCAAAGGGACGGAAGAAGTGTGAACCGATTTGAAAGAAAGCGAAAAAAGAAAAAAAAAAAAGTAGAGGAGGGACAAAAAGGCGAAACGACAAAGCCAAAGAGGAAAGGCAGGCGGCGTTAGAAAATTTGGAGGAGAGAGAACAATTCAAAATAAAAAGATAAAATCGAATAAAATCTCTCAATCCCCAATTTTAGGCACAACCTTCTACTAGCCACTAAATCCAACTAACTCACTAACTCTCAACTTCTTGAGAATTTGGTTCCTCCAAACCTCCATTAGACACCGAAGCAAAAACTATCACCTATGGTCACGCATGGATTTGAACACAAGACCTCCAACACACTAATTTCTTACCACTCGAACTAATGAGCTCATTTTAATATGAATTTACCAACAATATTCCATAAACTCACCTAACTTGAGGATAAGGCTAAAAACAAAAAGAAAAAAAAAACAGAATTTACAAATGTGAGACTTGAACCCAAGACCTCATAGACGCACTCACATCAATTAACTATTGAAGCAAATACACTTTTATGCTAAGATTTACAGAAACAGAAATAAATTATTCAAGGCGTTACAAAATGCATCCATGTGTAGGTCAATAGCTGATCACAATAAGAAAATCAAATCAGATCCGAACTTCCATTTGATCGAGCCGTAACAAGAAACAACTATAGAAGTTGAGGATAATTGCAGCAATAAGAAATAGATCTCGAGCCAATAACTAAAACCAGAGAACCCAAAATGGTGAAAACAGAGTTAACGAACGGGATTCAGAGATCAGCTGAACCAGAAAACACCGATCAACTTGCCGTAAGGCTCAAGGTGGCTTTTATTCCATGTAACAATTCATCAATAACGATGAATTCTTGTAGAGAAAGTGGCAGAACGCAATGTAAAAAATTTTACTGAGTTAAAAACTAAAATAAATTAGTCTGACCTGTTCATCATTCAAGCTTCGGTTTACATTTGCAGTTAAAGTCAACTGCTCACAACAGCTTTTTGACTACTACATAACAGCTACAACGGTAATGAACTGACTCAACAGAAGCCAACCAACTCTGAAATGTTCCTGATCTCAAATGCCATAAGAACATCAAGGCATTGAAACATGGAATGGAACCTAGAGGTATCTTGGCATCTTTAACAATCTACAGCTTAATCAAAATAAAAACCTTAATGAATATCTAATTTGTTTTCCCCTTTAGTTACTACATATATATATATATATATCTGATTATGTGGGTAATGCAAAGAAATTTCACGTTGATTTTGTATAGGTTTATCAAAGGGTTTAAATATAGTCTTACTCTTTATCCTTATTGAGTAATTGAGCTAAAGGCTTAATGCATACGTGTTATTGTTGTTTGGCTCAATCCGTGTTTTTATCTATGACACGTATCGCGTATATTTATTTTTGGATAAAACTTTTGTATTATTTTTTAGAAAATAAATTTTTATAAACAAAAATATTTTTTGAACTATTTTTAGAAAAGTTGTATCTATCAATTTTACCTTTTTGCCCTTGCATTTTTACTATTTTGCTATTCAGTTAATAGTATAAATAGGAGACTATCTTCCTCATATTTCACACAACAAAAAAACATAGCTTCTATCATTCTTCTCATCTCCCTCATTCTTCTTTCTCTAAAAGTTTTGTTATTTTACTAAAAATTACATTAGAGAAAGTTCTATCTAAAAGTTTGGGTTTTAAGTAGGACCGTCTATGACTCCTCTCAACTTTCTTGAGAATTGATCATAGTGTAGTTTTTCGACCAAATTTCCCGACCACCTTTAAACTTATGTTGATCTTATTTCCTGTAAATTTAAAAAAGAGAAATACCAATTGAGTTCTATTTTTCTCATTCGGATGTATGAATTTAGAAGCACTGCGTTAACTTTGAGAAATGACATCCATTTTCAATTACACTGATCAGGGCGAAATAGCTTTTAAGATAATGATTCTCCATAACATAGTATTTATTTATTATTTGTACTTGTCAATGCTAAGATCTTTATTTTGCAATAGTAATTTTCCAACGGATTATTGTCTTTCGTCCTAGCATTTGTTTGCGATAAGTAATGAAACTATATGATAAGTTGCTAGCTAATATATATACACGCACATACATACATGCATATATATGCAGGATTGCGTTTTGTGCGCAGGGTGATGAATGATGCGTGCCTTGCCTCCAATGAATGCTTCCACTGGTTATATATATTGGTCTGAATATATATATAAGCTTATGGATAGAATTTGCAGTCATGCATGCATAATTAGTAATTAAATGTAGCAAATACTAAGGGCTGCAGGTGAGCAGAGAGCATGAATATTACTGCATGATAAAGTAGGAGTATGCTAAAAAAAAAGGTGACATGAAAATGGTAAATTAAGTGGGGGGGATGAGACAAATGAAAATCGTGTCATCCCGCATATATCTAGGCTTGGATATTGCGTCTATATATTAAACATATATAATAGTCATCATGTTATAACAATAATTGAAGAGAAAAAGAGAAGAAAACTTCTTTTTATATATATCCTCAAAGTTGAAAAAAGTAGTAACGGCAGTAGGTGGTTTGTTTAGTGATATTGAATAGCGCATTCTAACACGTCCAAATACATCAAAAGCTACTATACACATATGTTGGTGAACCTCAACTTCCCTAGAAATGTTATAAATAGCAGGGTATGGGCAAGGTTTTTATAATGAGAAATAAGAGAGAGATGGAGTGGAGGTCATGTTATTTGGACATGATTTTGGTGCCACTTGGTTTTTTGACCATCATATTTTATCATTGTTGGTTATGGCATAAGGTTAAAACTCAGCCCCTCTCTACCATCTTTGGAACTAATGCTAGCGGACGTCGCTTCTGGGTCTCTGACATGATTAAGGTATCTCCATCTCTATCCATTGCTATTTCTATACCTTAATTTCCACCGGTGATTAAATTATGAATACAATTTTATTTTAATTATTTAATTAAAAAAAGTTATAATTTGATCATTGAATTATTCGAAATTTTTTATTTAAGTTATTAACCTATTCAAAAAGGTTTTTATAAGTTACTAGGCTGTTAAGTTATTTCTTTTTCAAAGTTCCGCCAATTAGTTTTAAGTGACGATTCGATGATTAGTATGGTTAGTACTCATGGACAAGTAGAAGAATATACCTTAAATCCAAATCAATTTGATAGTTAGTGTTAGATATTGGAGAAAAACGTCGTTTGAATTTTAGTTCGCAGATTTATGACGTCTAAAGTTGTTTCATAAAAATAAAAATTTAAATATAAAAGAGAAGGAGAAAAGGGCTTTCAAGTGGTGCATGCAATACGAATAGAAAAAAAGACATATACCCACTGACTTAAATAAAAACTTTTAAATAGTTTAGTGATCAAACGATGTGATTCACCCTTAGGGAAAGGAAAATAAAAAATGAACTTAATTGTTAATCGATGTGGTAGTCTACGGTGATATATTTTTCCATTTTTCTGGACTGATGTGGATGCTCTGTTCTATTATGAGTACACTGATAGACTAGTACTTTAGTTGATCAACGGTGTCTGTAAACTTTTGCCGATGAAAAAAGGAATCTGTTAAGGTGGTGAGAGTTGAGAGGATATGAATAGGATAATTGGAGAAGAATAGATTTATGATCCAAATACCAATCCATATCCATGCTTTCCGGAGTGCTTAATTAAGGGCTTGTGTTTCATGCTTTTCTGCACATGCACAGAATATAGAAGATGCTAGTGTTAATGTCCCTATACGTCCTTTTAGGTGGATATTAGTTCTTAATTAGTTGTTTTATCTTCTTGAGCTTATCTATCACTTTATTTTGGATGATTTATTTTAGTTTTTTTCCTTGGGAAATATAACACGGCAAGTTGAGCTGATGAATATTTGGACCAAGCATGTATAATTTGGTTAGATATGCATATAAATATTATAACTCATCCACTCGGTTATATAATTATTAAAAGCATAAAACAACATTTCATTTTAATTAGAATCATATTTAATTTTCTATCAATATTTTTATAATTTTATTATATAAATTTTCCCATTTATATTTTCTTTTATAGTTTTATAATATAAATTCTTTTACTCACTTTATATATGAATGGACAAGAATTAGCGGTGGTGTCGTGGTTGGGAGACAGCTGATAGGACTATAAAGGTTAAGTGCACACCCAATTAATTAAAAAGTGGCGACTATTGCCACAATATTTGCTTCTTACTTGTTTCACTAAATATACCATTTCACGTGGGGCCGAAGTAGAAAGTTATTATTAAAGGGATAAAGAAGAAATTCTTAAAGAGATTTTCCAATGATGCTATACATTGCATTGCAATGGGTGCAGGACAACGAAAAAAAGAACATCGTGGCGGTCCAAACCCTTCGAAACACAATTATGGGATCGACCCTGATGGCCACAACCTCCATCCTTTTGAGTGCTGGTCTAGCGGCGGTTATCAGCAGCACATACAGCGTGAAAAAGCCGCTCAACGATTCCATATTCGGGGCTCACGGGGAACTCATGGTGTCACTCAAATATGTCACCATCTTATGCATTTTCCTGTTCTCATTCTTCTGCCACTCTTCATCCATCAGGTTCCTAAACCAAGTGGGCATCCTTATCACCTCTCCCCCACACCCCTCCTCCTCTGTCACTCCTCACTACGTCTGGGAGCTGCTGGAAAAAGGATTCCTCTTGAACACCGTCGGCAACAGGCTTTTCTACTCTGCGCTTCCTCTCATGCTTTGGATCTTTGGCCCACTGCTTGTTTTCTTGTGCTTCCTCACTATGGTTCCTGTGCTTTACAACCTTGACTTTGTATTTGGGTTTAACAAGCAGCTGGATCTGGGGAAGGATTATCAACACAATGGATGCAGGGACTGTGAGTCTGTGTAATCATCATATCATCTATATATATAGTGGCCCCAGGTGTGGCGTGTGCAGTTGTTGTATTAACACAGTCCAATGAATAATATGATTTATATATGGTCTCTTATTAATCATTTACTAAATCCAATTTCTTGTTTGTTTCTGGGTCCAAGAGTGCCGAGAATTTGAGTGATTAGCTTCAAAACGGAAAAACATTAATGTACTAACATGTAACACCTCCCATCCAAATTCCTTTTCACGAGAAAGAGTCCCATGCCCAATTCCCATGCAAGCTTTCTTTTGTTTTATTTAACACCCAAAATCAACTATTTATCTTTCACCCAATTATTATAGATTAACCAAGAAGATAAAGATAATGGACATTTCTGTTTATGAAATGTTAAATTCTTAGTTTAACAAAATTAAATTTTGATAACTTGGGAAAGATTGATGTCAAATTCAATAAAATAAAATGTTAATATTTCTACTTTTGCCTATTGAGTTTTAACTCGATTGACATGGGTATTGTTGTCAATTTAAAAAGACCTAAGTTCAATTGTACTGATTGACATGGGCATTGTTGTCAATGTAAAAAGACCTGAGTTCAAGTGTCTTTGAACAAGCGCATTATTCTCCTATTTATAGTTGGGGAGGGACTAGGGATAATTTTAGGCATTATGTCAAAAAGAGCATATATAATGAGAAACTAAAATAAGATTGTTCAAATATATATATATACACTAATAAATCAGTAAATTTGGATTATGGAAAATATAAAGTTTATAAAAGTAATAAAAACTAATGTATAATATTATTCTTGATAAAACAATGTATAATATGATTAGATGTAAGACTATTACATAATTTTTATACTAGGAAGTTGGAAATTTTCAATCCACTCTCGCAATTGTTTCAGGAAAGTTATGATTGTGTGATTGACAAGATACTTTTTGCAAATATGCATGTGGTATATTATTTCTATCATTTGGATGATAATTTGTAATTTTAGCTCTCAATATTGGACCGGCTGAAAAGCTTTAAAGGCTAAATTTGACTCTTTTGGCCTTTTTTCATATTGGTCTTTTACTACTTCCCTCGTAGACTTTCTTTTAAAATATTTTTCCATTCATGTCAAACATTTAGAATAAATAAACCTAAGCATTAAACACAAAACTTTTCACGAAGCCAACATACAATTAGTAATTTTTTAACAACAATAAAAGTTTCTTGGTGTCATGACTAATATGTCAGTTTTCAAACACAAGATTTACAATAACCACACTAGCAATACAAATTTCTAAAAAAATACTAAATCCCTAATCAATATTAAAGAAATTTAATATTATAAATACAATCAATCCTAATTTCTTCAAGAATTTATATTAATTAACCTTAAAAAATTATTACTCAATCAATATGTACGCATCTATATCAAAATCTATATCCCAAAAACATTCAATAACAATAAAAACTGAATCTTGCATAAAAATTTTAATCTATCGTAAGAAAAACAACAATCCTAACTTTCTAAAAACTAATCAATAAAGCTTGGAAAGAAAAGAAGACTTGTTATTAATTAGGAAGATTCATTTGAAAGTATTAAAAGATCAACCACATTTCTTGTAAAAATACTAGAGAGTATGTGAGAGAGAATAAAAGAAATTTAAGAGTAAAATAATGAGTGTTAAAGAAAATAAAAGGATTATGGATTTTTAGATTTTAGGAGGGAAAGATTCATTTATTTTCATATTAAATAATTTTTTTATAAAATAATTCTTTTTCAAAAATTTTGATGAATAAGTTTAAATTTTTATGAGCTTAATTCATTCGCAGGAATTTTATCGCACACGTATGCAAGTGGAAACTATGCATTTAATAGATAAAAACTAAAATTTGCTTTACTTCAAATGGTAAAGAAAAAGGTTTATATGCATGGTGCCCTTGGGTCAAATCTCATTATGTATAATATTTTATTGATTTATAAAATATAAAAAAGTAAAAAAAATAAAAAAAACACTCACATAATCATATAACTTACTTTGCGATTAAAATAATTTTTTGATAATCTCCTAATTGAGTTAGGACCCAATTAATGGGTGACACCGCTTTATAAATAGTATAGTTTATACAAGTTTTTAAAAAAAAAATTATAAATAAAATATTCTTTTAATTTTTCTTTGCAAAGTTAATTAA
Source organism: Gossypium sturtianum (assembly GCA_025698515.1). Classification (NCBI taxonomy): domain Eukaryota; kingdom Viridiplantae; phylum Streptophyta; class Magnoliopsida; order Malvales; family Malvaceae; genus Gossypium; species Gossypium sturtianum. The sequence goes on from CM046948.1 coordinate 98,386,307, forward strand.
CTCCACAATCACCCATGTGGTTGACAATATCAGTGGTTCACTACATTTTTTTGCCTTGCTTACCTACACTAATTGTGAGTAACCAAAGGGTTTTTCCTCTCTCCTCATCTCTTCCGTTGTTATTGTTAGTATGGAATTTTAGTGAGAAAAATCTCAAACACATGAAAGGAACACGAACAAAAACTCGAATAGAAAAACAAAAAATAGGATAAGGCTTCAGGGCGTGTATCAAGCCAGTATATTTAAGGTTCTATTTGCCCTTACCTATACTCGGTGTGCAAATGAGTTTCAAGAAAATTAACCTCGAGGATACAATGAAATCCAGTGACTATTGGCGTTTTGTACTAATGAAAATAATTCATTGAGCACTGAGCAAAGTATAAAAAAAATTCTATTTCTTTACAAAATTTTCGTAATAATTATTTGTTGAACAATCTAAGAATAGTCGAATATGGAGGAAGAAAAGAAAGAACTTTTGAGAACTTTTTTGGTATATTTTCCAAATGAAATCTTACTTCTATTAATAGGATTTCTCATGTCTCTTCATAGGGACATAACTTTCAATAGGTGTGGAGACATAACATTCAATAGGTATCTTTTCCGAATAATCACATTGATAAGTGCTAAAAGTAACATGTTTTAACCTCATTCTTAACGCGTTTTGGGTGATTATCCGATGTTAATTGTGAATTTTATTCTCCTAATCCATTAAAATTCAAGTTTTAATTATTCATAGAGCACTTTGGAGAAAAATGAGTGAAAACCAAGTGAAAACCAGAGCATCGGAGCAAGCTAAAAGAGCCACATGGTCTACACCTTTTCACATGACCATGTGAACCACACGATCGTGTTGTGGGCCCTATTGATTTGCACACTGAATAGCGGAAAATCATGATTTTTAGGTTTTTCTAGCATTCTAAGATGTATATATTAAAAAAAATAAGAAGATAGGAGTGAGTCGTCAAAGAACACTCAAGAAAATGACTCAAAACACACCATCAAAGCCGACTCTGAAGTAGAGTTCCTGTAACAACCCATTTTTAGTCTAATCAGAACAATGGTTTTGAGACCACAAATCCGAAGTTGAAATAATTATTTTGTTATTATTTTAATGTTTATAGCATGATAGTATGATTGTGTGAATGTTTCGTTAAGAAATTTTATTGTTTGAGTGCTTAATTTGATAAAAAGGACTAAATCGTGTAAAGTGTAAAACTTATGTTCTATTAGTTAAAGGTGTCAAATAGCTATGGATCCTTAAAGTTAAGGTCTTTAAGTGGTAATTAGACCATTATAAATGTTAGTGGACATTTATGAACTTATTTTAAGTAATTTTAATGAATTATATATAAGGTTAAAATAGTAATTTATAAAATAACTTGGTAAAAATAAAACAAACATAAAATCATATTTATTTGTTATCATCTTCCACCGAAAGTTTAAGTCTCTAGAATTGACTTAGTAATTTCTTGAGGCGAAATCCTAGGAAGCATGGAATGTTGAAAATGATTTAGGAAACTTTTGTTTGGACCGTTTGAGCCTTTCAAGCAAACCTTGATGAAATTTTATCCCTTGAAACCCAACTTTGAGACTATATGGCCTAATTTTTTTTGAACCCTTACAATATTTAGCCATCACTTTTCTCTTAATTAGCTTTAAATTGTCTCAAACACTAGACTCAGTACTATTCAGAACATTCTTTGAAAATAAGTTTGGGGGAGTTGAAAAGAAGTATCAAATGCTCAAAAAATTTTAGTACATATAGCAAAATTCTCGTGAAAAAAAAGAAAAGAAAAAAAAAGAGAAGAGCATACGTACTTGAAAGAAAATAGATGTACAAAGGAGCATGTGAGAGCAAAATAAGTTGGTGTATTGAAGGTAAATATTCTGAAGGTCTGATTAAAGCTGAGTCTCGGGTTTTAAGCCTAAATTTATCTATCTTTTACCTACCCCTAGCCTAGCCACGTTACAACCTATTTAGAAGACCTATTGATTCAAGTTTCTATGCTACCTACATTAGTGGAGAGAAATTGCTATGCTCAACATATGAAGGCATAAATTAAACTTGATGATTGCAACTTAATCTTAAATAAGGGAATAATATTGGTAGGGATTTAACATGTCTTTATTGAGTAAGCGTTTAGTCTATTTTTGCTATCATAATAATAATTGAGATTAATTTGAATGATTTGTATACTTAAGTAGCGTAAATCTCAAAATTCTTGTTCTTGAGCAAAAGTATACTAAATTCATAATTTTGGGAAGAATGTTGTTCTAAAGGAATATGTCAAAGGTGTTTTCGAGAAATTCTTTTCAATTTGTGCATTAGTCGAGATGATCAATGAATTAAGTTTGAGGGTGCGGAAATACGAAAATATACACACTTTTCCATGCCCTTTTTAACCCAAATTCATGTAGTTTCGGTAAAATTCTTTTCAAAAAATAAATAATCATTATAAAATAATTAAATTGCACTCAAATTATGAAAATATTGAATTTTAATTAATTTTATATCAAATTTTGATTATTTTTGATTATTTTTTAAAGATTTGTACAAAGGGCAAAAAACGGCGCGGCAAACACTACTATAAGCACAAAACCAAGAAGCAATTTTGAAGCATCAAGGAGAAATAAATTTTTAGCCTAAGACGGTCCAAATTATATGTATTAATTAATAATATAATTATTTTTAATTTTAAACCAATTTAATTTGGGTTAAATAAATTATTATTAATTAATTATGAAAAGGGGCCTAGTTGAGCTGAACCGAGAAAACCGATCCAACCGAGCACTGGGTAGCCCAAAACCGTCTCACATGCTGACCTAATCAGCTTATTTGGTTGATTATATGGCTTGCAAAATGGCCCTTGAAGACTCCTTCAATTTGCATTCAAACCCCTCTACTATTCATGCCTTTGAAGATTTGCCCCTACCTAAAAATAGCATGTTTGAAATCTTCAAACATGCCACATGTGTGGCCAGCCATGGGGGGAGTCTTTTGCTGCTGATTCTGGCTATTTTTAGCAGCCTTCTCAACCTATAAATTCCCCCTTGGCTTCTTACTTCAAACACATCTCAAAACCATTCATTCTTCACTTCTCTCTCACTTTTTTCTCTTCATTGTTCTTCATTTGCTTCCTCATTCCTTTGCCTATTTCACCTCTTGAAAAAGAGTTCCTTAAACCACCATTTGGAGCAGCATTCAAGTGTTCGTGGAAATCTCGGTTCAACAAGAACAAGCGGAGAAGGAGGAGCGGAGCAAACTAGTCAAGCCTCGGAGAAACACCGGATTTGCTTCTTGTTCCTTATCCTTTTAATTTTATTGTTGTTATTATGAACATGTCTATGAATATTTGTGATGTTGATATATTTAATTTAATTAATATGACTTAAATTTAATTCGTGTTAAGTTGATTGCATTTCGTCTACTTGAGTTATTAAAATTGTTTTTGTATTGTTATAGGCCTCGGTAAGATGTTTGATTAAGTAAAACCATGATTAAGTTATTCTTGCATTACAGTTGTAAGGTAACTAATGGATTAATTATTTAAACAGATTAAAATTGTAATTAATTGACACAATGCTTAATCAGTGCATGTTTAATCATCTAAGGTAGCTGAGGGTTAAATTAGTAACGGTATCTAACGATACATTAGCCTTGCATAACTTGCAAGATTATTGTGATTAAACTATTTCAAGGTAGAAATACATTGTTACCTCACGTAATCTTTTACTTACTTATGAAAATTGAATTAATTGTTTGAATTGGCATAGTGATATGTACAAGAGATTATTTTGATTTCATAAGTATGTATGTGAATTAACACATTTGCTTATTAAAATTTGTTTAATCGGTTGAATTGACATAGAGATATAGTCAAGAGATAAATGGATTTTGGTAGATAAGTATGTTCATAAGTTAGCAAATTACTGAGTTGTCGTGAATCTATTCGTAACAACATAAACATGAGTTTAATAATTCTAAGTTAAAAAATGTAATTAATCTAGCACAATTATGTCATCTTGATTAAATTCATCTTTTGAAATCATGTATTGGAACTTTTATTTTATTTTTATTTGATTTACTTAGTTAAAATCCTAGTTTTTAATCACCTCCTCAAATCAAAATATTTTTCTTCACCAAAGTGTTTTCTAAAATTACGTTCATAAATAATTCTTTTCATAGTCCCTGTGGGTACGATAACTCGACATTTACTTGTCACTTTATTACTTATTGCGATTGTGTACACTTGCACATTTCTGTCGTTCCAGTGACCCCGTTTCCAAATTTTTGTATTTTTTTTTCTAGACTTTCCAAATGATTTCAATTTAGTCCCGAATTGTTTCTAAGGTATTTCTTAGGCCTCGAGGGCTCAATTTAGGGACGGAATGTGCATGTATGATTGATTTGTGATATGATTTTATTAGTGAATGAAATATTTTTTAAATGTTTTTGATATTTTGGTAACCAGTACGGATATGGGTTAGGGGTGTTACACACTATGTAGGGCTCACTCATTCATTATGAGAGATTGCATAAACAATATCGGCATCTAACCACTTGAGCAATTCCTTTTTCACTACTTCCTTCACAGCTGGATTTAAACAGAGTTGTGCATCCACTACTAGTTTCTTCCCTTCTTCTAATCTAATTTTGTGTTGACACAATGCGGGATTGATTCCCGTAATATCTTTAATAGTTCATCCAATTGCTTTTTTGTGTGCCCTCAATACGCTCAATAACACCCCTTCTTTTTCAGAAGTTTGTCCTGCAGCTATAATTACTGGCAAGGTGTTTTGTTCTCCCAAATATCCATACTTCAGGTGTTCAGGTAGTGGTTTCAATTCCAATTCAGGTGGTTTAATAATAGAAGGAACCATTTTAGTTATGGTTGGAATTACCTGTTTTGGATGTTCTCTACTTTTACACCACTAGTCAAGTTGAAGGGCTAGCTCGTTATTCTCTTGTTCTGCGTTGTTCATACTTTCTGTAACACCCCCAACCCGTATCCGTCGCCGGAACAGGGTTACGAGGCATTACCAAGGAGTACAGAACACTTACAGATAATTTGAAATCATTATCATTCAAATACCGAGACTAATTATAAACGTTCCTTTAACGGACCTTCGACGTCCAAATCATGCATTAAGATCGGGTCGAGACTAAACTGGATCCTCAGGAAAATTTTTCACGACTTTTAAAATTTTTCTCGCATATAAGGGTCACACGCCTGCGTGATCGAGAGACACACAAAACCGGACCATACGCCCATGGGGTAGACCGCTTGTCACACACGGCCTAGACACACGCCCGTGTCTACCCGTGTGGACGAAAATTAGGCTATTTTCCAAGCCATATTTCTCACTCACTTGATCCTTTATCTTTACCAACATTTTAATACAGTCAAGAACCAATTTAAGATATTCAACCAAGCCTTATACTTATTACCATTTGTTAGTCCTACACTTCATATAAATAACAAGAAACGTATATAGGCTCAATTCTTATTAAATTCCTTTTATACCTATACTTTTTCACATTATGTATTCATATCACATATAATAATCATACCTCTGTATTTCATATAAATTTTCATAACAATTTGTCTTGGTTTCTAACTACTTCATATTTGAGTTCTATTCATCAAATCATTTGAACATCATCTTTACACAAATAGTACACTTGAGGTGTACAGTTCTGTAATTATGAATAAACACATTTATCAAACATATTCCATGCTTTTATATATCAGTCTCATATTTCCATGTATCAAGTACCATCATTTCCTCGTATTTCAGACAAATACGCGTAATAATTCATAAACATGCAACTCACTAACTCTTCCTGCCAATCACAATTTAAATTGACAAATCACTTATTGAGTCCAATTTCAATGTTCACTAAAATTTATCATATAAATTTGGATGTACGTATCCACCAATAGATTCCATGTACAGATATCATCATCTCAAATTTCCACATACATCTACCTTCCACATTATGAACTCAAATAACATATACAAGATATACCAATGTATTTCAAGTACGTTTTCATAATATTTCATTTCGAATTCAGATTATTTCATATTAGAACTTTTCTCATTAACTCATTTGGAATACCAATTCATACGGATAATACACTCAAGGTGTACAAATATATAATCACAAATGAACTCATTCATCAACCAAGATTTATGTTCATGTCTCATCAACTCGTATTTCCTTATATCACATAATTCCACGTAATACTTACTCTGTATCAATCTTACCAAAGTTTGATCACATATCGAGCACATTGTTCATAAATTTTCACACTTATACTTGCACTTATTCATCACATAGTCATATTCAATTACACTTAATCGTTACATGATCACATGTATTTTCACTTAGTCAATTTCCCGTTGAACTCATCAGAATAATAACAGATACACGGTGGCCTGCACATAGTACCACCCTTGTAGCCGAAGCTATCTGGTGCACATAGTAGACTGCACTTAGTACTACACATGCGACCAAAACCATCACTTACACATAGTGGTCTGCACTTAGTACCTCACATGTGATCGAAGTTATCGGGTACGCATAATAGCCTGCCCTTAGTACTACACATGCGACCTATCCGTCTGGTACACGTAGTAGCCTGCACTTAGTGCTACACATGCGACCTATCTGTCTGGTACACGTAGTAGCCTGCACTTAGTACTACACACGTGACCTAAAAACCATTTCGTAGCTCTCTTGTACACATAGTGGCCTACACTTAGTACCACACATGTGACCTAGCTACCTCATTCGTATCTTTTCTATTCCGAAGGTTCAACCGAGAATTCTCACTTTTCAACATTTTACCAATTCATCCATAATCAATCATAATTCATAATTTACATCAAATAATTACTCCATATTCAACCATATCTCATATAATATAACAAAATATTAAAACATAAATAAAAACGATGTATTATTTACATACAAACTTACAAATTCAATTTTTATATCATAACGATAATCACAATTTCATAGTAAATATTCGAAATAAAACATTATATCATTTCTAATCTAACATTTATCGATTATAATCGGGCAAGTGATCAATTTATACACAAGTAATTCTTATATTTTTCCTCCTCCTCCTCTCCATCCGCATCCTTAGTATAAATAACACACTTGTAAGTAACATTATCTATAATTTTCACTATTTACTTATATGGATATTCAAGCTGTCCATCTGTGTCACAGTCGCTAAATTATTTTTATTCTGAGCTACAAAAATCCAAATTAAGATCCTCTAATTTTCCCTAAAACTAGACTCACATATCTTCTTACCATAAAATTTTCAGAATTTTTGGTTTAGCCAATAAGTACAGTTTATTCTTTAAAGTCACCCTTGTTCTGCTGTCTGACAGTTCCGACCCTTTTTCACTAAAAATTAATTATCTCCTTGTACAGGATTCGGATGATGTTCTCATTTGTTTCTCTTGAAAATAGACTCATTCATGATATTAAAAATATAAATTTAAGCCCCTAATTATTTTCCTCCAATTTTTTATGATTTTCCAAAGTCAGAATAGGGGAACCCAAAATCATTCTGACCTTGTCTCACAAAATTTATTATATCTCATGATTCACAATTAGAGCTGAGCATGGGCTGGGCCACCCGGCCCGGCCCGAAGGCCCGCCCGAAAAATGGGAGGGTTCGGGTAAAAATATAGGCCTGAAAAATGGGCTTGGATAGAAAATGAGGCCCGTTTAAAAAACGGGCCGGGCCTCGGGTAAGAATTTCTTAGCCCGGGCCCGGCCCGAAATATATATTAAATAATTTATTTATAATCCTTTTTTTAATTTTTACCTTTATCCTTCATTTGCCTGACTTGGAATAAATTCATAGCTTGGTGGCTGATAACTTGAAGCAAACAGGGAATTTTGTTCAAGCAAGGAATCCCAATTCCAAGGCTAAAATTCTGCTGTGACCTCCCCCTGAATTTCGGTCTTGGAAAAAACACTGCTTTTAAATAATATAACATCCATGGTTTCTAACACTCTCTGAGTAGTGGGACAAAAGCATGTATACCCTTTTTTTGTTTGTGTAATAACCAATGAAGACACACTTCGTGGATCATGGACCAAGTTTGCTTCTATTGTGTGAATAGACATGGACAAAGGCTGAGCATCCAAATACCTTTGGAGGCAAATTGGATGATAGGAACCGAGTATAAGGAAAAAGATTAGTAAGGACTTGACGAGGTGTTAGAAACTAAAGGACTTGAGAAGGTAACCTATTGATGAGATATGCCGAAGTAAGGATAGCTTCCCCCCATAGGTATTTTGGTACGTTAGTGGAGAACATAATAGAGTATTTTTTATATTTGATTTATTATATTTTTATTTTTTAATAAAATAAGTTTAAAAATTAATATTAGCTGGGCCGGGCTCGGGCCTACCAATTTTATATCGGGCCGGGCATGGACAATTTTTCAGGCCCATATTTGGCGGCGGCCCGCCTAAAAAAGCGGGCTGAAATTTTTTGATCCGGCCTGCCCATACCATGCACCTCTATTCACAATTCCATTTTCTTCTATAAGAAACTAGATTCAATAAGCTTTAATTTAATATTTTATTCATTCTATAAATCGATTTCTACAATTTTTGGTGATTTTTCAAATTTAGACTACTGCTACTGTCCAAAACTATTTTAGTGCAAAATGTTGATTTTCATTTTGCCCCAAATTTCACAGTTCATACAATTTAGTCCTTTCTCAATTAACCCCTCAATTGAGCTAATTTTTCTCAATTAATACTTTATTCTATCATTTTGAACTACTTCATAACCCTTGGAAATCAAAACTTTAGCACTAGACCTTAATTCCAAACTCTTTCACTATTAGGTCTTAAAGTCAATTTCCATCAATTTTACTTGATAAAATCATCATATATAAAAATTAAAGTTTCAATTCTATGTTTATTCATCATATGCTTCCAGCACTCATCCATAGCAACTTTAAAAATTAGCCATGGAATAAAAAACTAATGACATAGTAAGTTGGACCCAATTGTAAAAGTCCAAAAACTTAGAAATTTCAAGGAGAAAGCAAGAATTAAACTTACATGAAGCTAGAGTATGAAAACCAGCTTCAACCCTCCTCCATGGCTGTTTTTCAGCTGATTAGTATGAAGAAAAATGATGAGAATTCTAGATATTCCAATTTGGTCCTATTTTTATTTAACTAATTTTGGCAATTTTCTAATTTTACCCTTATTTCACCCATTTCCTGATTTTTTTCTCAGCTATTGCCGCCCAAAATATCTCCTTTGGGCTTATTTTCACTTTAGGTCCTTCCTCATTTGACAATTGAGCTATTTAATCCTTCTAGCAACTTTTACACCTTTTTCAATTTAGTCCTTTTTATTTAATTAAACACCCGAATGTCAAAATTTTCTAATGAAATTTTAATACTACCTTATTGACACTCCGTAAATATTCATAAAAATATTTATGGCTCGGTTTATAACACTGAGATCTCGATACCTGTTTTTCTCAATTTCTTGACCAAATAAATCTTTATAAAACACAATTTACTATTTCAAAAATATTTTAAAAGCTACATTTGGCTCGTAAATATTAAATAATATAATCTACGAATTTATTTGTCAGATTTGGTGGTCTCGAACCACTATTTACGACATCGCTGAAATGTGGGCTATTACACTTTCCTCCTCTGGTTCATCCTCATTAGGCTCAACGGAATCTAATGTTGCTAATTCTAGGTTATAAGATGTTTACTTTTGGCGTGTACATTATGATAGTTTAGCGTTTTATATCTCTCAAGCTATTCCCCATGTAAGCTCGTTCCTGCTAACATTTTCCAACATGTCGATTATTTATCTTCTTATTTTTGACCAAATACTCCCTCCAGTTATAAAATCAAATTGTCGCTTGTTTTGTCCATCCAACCCATCATAGAAATGTTGTAGTTGTATTGCAAAGTTAACACCTCCTCCCAATATCAACTGAATAAAACCTTTCACATGCCTGCCCCAATGTTTCAGCAATATCTTTCTTGAATTTAAATAACTTTTCATATGTGTTGATTACATTGGTCATAGGCACAACTCGGCGTAGGAATACTTACACAAATTAAGTCCAGGTTGTAATCATATCTGAAGGAAGTGCATCTAACCAAGCTTTTGCTTGACTTTCTAAGGCGAATGGGATTAATAACAATTTGATAACCTTTGTTGAAACACTCGCATACACAATAGTGTTGCATATGTGTTCGAACTGCCAAAAAAAAAGCTATAGGGTCCTCATTTTTGTAACTGCCAAGCCTGATATTTGAAGAGATTCATGTTAGCAATGCAAGGTTCAATTTAAAATAAGGATTTTGAATAACAGGTCGAGTAATACTAGGTGATAACCAGTTCGTATCAAAAGGAACTGCCCCTATTACTTCCATTATTGTGTTAGATGTTAGATAGGATATATTATAAGTCAAATATTAAGATTTGTTTTTTGAACTTCTCTCATAAATGTCTTGCACTATGTGTTCATGTCTTGCGACAATCCCCTGTTACCAAAAGAAATAAATTGTTGGTAACAATTATAATAATAGCAAGTATACGGGTCAGGTTGTAATATAGTTTTACAACGGAGTTGGTAAGTACTCTGAGGATTTTACCCAAGGGAGGCGAGTACTAAATTAATATTAACATAAACGTAAATAGATCTAATTAGTAACTTAGATAAATTATAGTACAATGAACATAAAATGAAAAGAAATGTGTTTTATAAGAAAATAAATAAACGTGCAGAAAATACTAAAATGGGAAAACTAATATGTAGATTCAATCAATCTAAGCATGGGAGACTAACTTGCTTTAGTGCTCATAACTAATTCCTATATTGGGTTCTATTCAATCAACTAGTCATTACCCTAGTAGGATCTCTCGATCTTCCACTAAACTAATGAGTCAGCAAGAACTACTTATATCTCGACCTTACAGTCTAGATCAATTTGGAGTAAAGGGGTTCATGGATAGGAAATACCAATTTTGGGTTAATTCCCACCTAGACGACTTCTTAGGGTTGTCAGGCCTAAGGTTTAAGTTCTTCCTATCCCAAACAGTCGTTCCACTAAGAAACCATACATAGAAATTAAGTACTCACACGTCCACTCGCTAATCACCCAATAAGAGGATTAGTTCCTCATGGATCTCGTAAATAGTATAAACTTGATAAATATAGCAAACATGATGAACAAATCAAGAGTAAAAGTTTAAGAAAAATCTCGATTGTATTAAAGGGTTGAGGCGCAGAAATCCACAAAGTGTTGGCTAAATCCACAAATCAAATTTCTTGAATAACACGAACGAAAACAAACTTAAAAGAAATTAAAAGTCTAGAAAGAAATAAAAACTAAAAAATAAACTGAAGAGAAAAGTCTAATATAAAAAAATGATGATCACTTAATGAGCCTATTTATAATGTTAGGGTTGGTCATCATCCTTACCCTAGTTCGACTGATGTTTTTACGTTAAAATACATTGTGCGAACCAAAATGCCCTCAGCTCATTAATGCTTTCACGTACACGATCAATGTCGCGACATCCACTAGCTATGTCGCAACACTAAAGGCAGTTTTCTTGGCTCAGGCTCAGGCTCAGCTTCAGGGGTGCATCGCGACATCATCTATCTATGTCGTGACATCAAAGACAGACTTGGTATTTTGGCCTTCTGTTCATTATGTTGCGACATTGAACTCTCGTGTTGCAACATGGCGACCAGCCTCAAGTTCTTATGCCTCTGAATGGTGTCCTACACACTAACCAAATACGTTAGTCTTTCCTTAAGCCTCCTTCAGCGCCTAAGATCTTAAAATCATCTCAAATCACACTTTTTATTAAATTGAAACTAAAGTAGAAAAACTAAATAAAACATAATAAGATTTCTCATATTCAAGCTCCTTAAGTATGAAAACTAGTTTAACCTACTACAACGAATTGTGGTAGATCAAAAAGTTAGTTTTGTGTTTTGAGTAAATCTATCAACATTTATAAGGCTTCCACTGAAAGTTCATTTTCAATTATGTTTTATATTCCATGGCGTATCACTGATTTGATTATTTTGTCATTCAAAATTTTGGGTTAACGCCCCATTTCAGAGAGTATACGCCAAAAACTCAATAAAAAATAATAAATAAATAATGAATCAAGTTTAAGCCTGCTTTCAGTTTAACGCCTTAGTCCACCAGTTGAGGTTGAAGTGTTACGAGTTTGGTATTAGATTCAAGGTTGAGTTGATTCTTGGAAAAACGAAGGCTAAGTGATGCCCTGATATGCATGTTACATGTTTATGGTTAGTCCCTTGTAGTTTGCTAAACTATTTTTGTGTGTGTAGTTTAAGAATGTCTTCCAATTCGCATGATGTTGTTGGTGAAGGAATGGAGAGCAATGTTTCTCAGACTTGTGGTTCGAAACCTTTGACTAATCAAGGGGAAATTGGAAATGTTGTGAGAAATGCTTTTTTTAAAATGATGGAATGATAGTTTGACATATTTATGGGAACTACTCATCTGCCTCCGCCCCAACCTCAGTCTCAGCCTAAAGCTGCTCCAGAAAGGGTACCTATTGCAGTTGTGCCAGGTATGAGCCAATTTTGAAGAGATCCCGTGAGGGAGATTTGTAAACGAGGTGCAAAAGAATTTCTGTAGGATAAGAGTGATGACCCCGCGGTAGCAAAATAATGAGTTAAAGTGCATGCTGATGGATAGCCTCTTGTGTGCAGTCTCCTTGCTAGAAGAGGATGCGTATCAATGGTAGGAAACGCTGATAAGTGTGACCCCTTTATGAGCGGATAAACTAGGAATTCTTTCTAGTAAAATTTAGAGAAAAGTATGTGAACCAAATATATGTTGAACAAATGAAGGAGTTTTTATATCTTAAGCAAGGACAAATGTCAATGCTGGAATATGAACGAGAGTTCATCAGACTTAGCCCACTATGCAAGAGATATGTTTCAAACTAAGAAAGCTTATGTGTGAAGTCTGAATGGCCTTTAAGGGATGAAATTTGCGCCCTGATGGCGGTATCAGAATGTTAGAGTTTAGCGGCTAGAGCCCAGAAAACGGAGATGATTTTTCAAGAAAATAATAGAGAGCATGACAAAGAAAGAATGAAACATGAAATTTTTGGTCCATCACCCTCGACAAATTTCAAGATACCCAAAGATGTGAAGGGTTTTTCCTACAAGCTAGCAAGATATTCTCAGATGATGGGAGTTAGCCAAAATAGTGATGAGTGTCAGACTACATCTATGGCCAGTTCTGGTAAATAAAAAAGGATGAAGGCTCATGCCTGTAATACTTGTGGAAGAAAGCATGTGGGATTTTTTTTAATGCGTTGAAGGTCTGTTACGAGTGCGAGTTGCCTGACCATTTGGTGCAAGATTGCCTAGTAAGGGTTGAAAGTCAACCTAAACGATCAACCCAAGAAATTAGCAAAGATAAACATGATACGAAAACTAGGGCCGCTGTGCAGTCGGAATCTATTCCGAGAACTCCAAGTAGAAGTTCTACTAAGACAAACTCAAAAGCTTGTGATACGAGAACCCTACAAGATGATGTACCTAATAGTATGAATTTCAAGGGCAAAATTCCTTTTTAGGGTGGAAGAGTTTTAACACCCCGCCCGGTGTAGTACTAGTTGGTTGTTTCTGTGGAAGGATAGTTAGCTAAGTAAATGTCGGAGAAGGTTGATTTGTGCCTTATTCGTCAGGTTATATAGTGTTGATTGTAGTGCTATGATTGGCTCATTTTTTGGCTATCTCGATAAGTCTGTAAATATGTGGTATAAGGTTCATCTCTTGGCGAAGTGTACACTATTGGATTATACATCTCAGCGTGGTCGGTGTGGAGAACCCGCCAATCAGTGGATTCTCTTGGCAAACCTTGTGTTGATGGGCCCTTTTGTTAGTATCCACTAGTGGCGAATTGTTAGGTCATGGACCCGATAGTTTTCTTTATGAGCATGTGGGTATGTTGTTAAGTTTTAGTTGGTTTCTTGTTAAGATCAAATTGGAAATTAACTAGAGTAAAAGGATGTGTAAGGTAGGATTTATCCAAAAATTATTATGTCGGTCACCAAAGGGTGCTGAGTCAGCTCTGCATGGTTGGCCACGTGTAGGGTTATTGTGAGAGCCGTGTGGGCTATAAAGAATAGTGTGGCTGATGTAGTGGGGATTCTTCTTTTTTTCTTTCTTTTGCCTTGTCTTATTCATGTACCCCAAGAAGAGGGAATAACCTCATCTGAAAAGAACAGCGAGTCCCCGAATAACAAGTAGAGGTTTTTGAGTGTAGTGAAACACTTTTGGTGTAACTGATAACTCTTGAAAAGAGTTATATTTCATGCCTTTAGACCTATCTAATTGTGTAACACCCCTAACCCGTATCTGTCGTTGGAACAGGGTTACAGAGCATTACCGGAGTTTACAAAACAATTTACAGATAATTCATATAATTTACTGTTTATATCCGAAATTATATTGTCCCTTGAATGGACCCTCAAGGTCCAATTTAAGGATTAGAAACAAGTCAGGACTAAATTGGGATCTCAGAAAATTTTTCGCAAAATTTCAAAATTTTTCTTATATACAGGGGTCACACGCCCGTGTGAGTAGGCCGTGTTGCTCACACGGCCAAGTGACATGCCCATGTCTCAGGCCGTGTGGGCATTCGATGTGAGGCACACGGCCTTGTCCCAGACCGTGTCCTTACCCGTGTAACTCTCCGACTTGGGTCACACGACCAGCCACACGCCCATGTGCTAGGCCGTGTGGTCAATTTAATTTTCAAAAATTAGGTGCAGGATTCACACAGCCAAGACACACGCCTGTGTTCTAGGCCATGTGTCACACACGGTTGAGACGCACGCCCGTGTCTCTGCCTGTGTGCCTAATTCTGAGCATTCTGTTTCTTAATTTTAAGATGTAGGGGAAACACGGCCAAACCACATGCCCATGTGCCAGGCCATGTGTCATACACGGTCTAGACACACGCCCGTGTGTCTACCCGTGTAGACAAAAAAAGGTCATTTCTTAGCCTTATTTCTCACCCAAATTTAACCTTCAACTTACAACAACATTTGCATTCATTTGCCAACCAATTCAAGTCATATAAATCAAGCAAACTCCAATATCATGTATAATATAACATCCTTATATATATTCAAGTGTTTAAACTTTCCTTTTTGTAAAATATTTAAGCTTACCATAATTCAATTAATCATACCAAACACATATATGTTAATTATGATGTAACCTTATAAAAATGTACCAAAACATACCATCACTAGCCATTCCAATGGCTAGATTTCAAACATCCACTTACATGCCAACATTGGTAAAGTTAGCCTACACATGCCATTATACCAAAATAATTTTACTATTTATACCAAAGCAAGTTTTAGGATAGTGTGAAGATGCTCCGACCGATCTCCAACCTTTACGAGCTTCCGAGCACTATAAAACAGAGGAAATAAAACCTAGTAAGCATTTAATGCTTAGTAAGTTCGTATAACAGGAATTAAACTTACCAATAACATTCATTAAAATAAGCATTCAATAACATGCTTCCCAGCAAATTGGCAATTTGCCTAATCACATACACTCAATTAAGCAAGTTAGTCACATAATTCACATGTACATCAAATAAACATGGATGAGCTCATCATACTACAAACTTTCGAGTATTTCAGAAGTATTCGAGGCATAATTCTTTTAATCTCATAATTTCTCATGTCAGGAGTTTTATCCATTGAATTATTGAAATATCGATGGATACTCAAATAGTATACACAAGGTATACAAATCAGTGATCCGTCAATTCATGTTCAGGGGTACCCGTTAGGGCACATAATCAGGGAGCACATTCTCGAGCCACATATCAGGATGCTCGGATGAGCCATGTAACAGGACACTTATCCGGGATAAACAGGAAACTCATAAGATTTTTAATCAGGGAGCTCATAGAGCTTAACAGGTAACTCTGAAGAGTTATTAACAGGGAGCTCCCGATAGCATAACAGGGAGTTCAAGCGAGCCATGTCAGGAAGCTCATAAGAGCCTATATCAGGACGCTCACGAAGAGCTACATTTGTGTCCGCATTAAATGCTGGATCACAACCGATCGAATCATGTAATAGGATGCTCACAAAGAGCTGCAGTAGTGTACAACACATGCAGAATCACTACCGATCAGGATGCTCGCAGGAACTATATAACAAGATGCTCGAGAAGGCTTTTAACAGGATGCTCGTCCGAGCTATAATGTCTGCAACATATGCAGGACTATAACCAGTACAGGAAAATACTATATCCATCGAATTCCATTATTCAAACGGAACTTAACATATTAAAGACATTTTCAGAAATATGATTATTTCATAATTTATAACATTCATATAATTCATAAAATCACATACCAAACTCAATTCAAGTATAAAATAAACACAATTTAGTTACACGAACTTACCTCGATACTTGTTCGTATACAGAAATCTACTAATCCAACACTTTTTCTTTTCCTCGATCTAACTTCAAATTTGAGTTATCTGGATCTGTAACACACCTAACCCGTATTCGTCGCTAGAATAGGGTTACGAGGCATTACCGATCAAATCACAAAATACAACATACATTCATAAACATCGTAACGTCCCGAATTTGAGCCTAGAAGTATTGGGCCTTGAGTATGGGTCTGTAATGAGGCTGTAAATAGGTATTTAATTATGCAAGGAAATGACACAATTAAATGTATTCTCAAGTGGTTAAGGGTCCTGAGAGGAGTTGGAAAAGTCCTGGGTTCAAACCTGGGCTTTAGCAAAAATTTTGGTTTTAATTGAATAAAACCCTGGATGCTTGGATGTAAGCCTTTTAAATTATTGTGTTAAAAAAATGACACAAGGAATCATGTGGTCTAGTGGTTGTGGCGTCATTAAGGTTGTAAGGGAGACTGGGTTCAAGTCTTGGCTCTTGCAATTTGTTTTGGTTTTTCTTTTAAAGGAACCTGGACTTTGGCCTATATACCTTTTTATTAATTGAGGATATTTTGTGACACAAAAGAGCTTGTGGCAAGGAGGCAAGTGGCGTGTTGAGCTATTGAGAGGGGGCTTGGGTTCGAATCCCCTTGCAAGAAAAATACAATTATTTTGCTACATGGGGATGGTAAGTGGTTGAATTGGATTGAAACTCTGGAATGTTGTTGTGGACTTGGTAAAAGGGTGAAGTTTGAATTGGTCATGGAGAAAATGTAGGAGGAAAAAGGGGAATTTGAATTGGATGGTGGAGAGGTTGGAGGAGGGATTTGAGGAGCGGTTTAAGGGTGGTGGATGGTTTGAGTGATTTGGGGAGGAAAATTCAGGATTTTGAAAGGAAAGAGGGGTGTGTGCCGAATGAGAATTTTGGCTTATCAGAAATAGGCTTTGAGTAGTCTTATACTCTCTAATTCGGTGGCTTGAAACATTTTGGTTATTTTTCTTTCTTGGAGGCCGATTTGTGCTAAGAGTATGGGCAGTATCTTTTCATTTTTGGTCATATCGAATACCTTTCGGGTTCTTCAGTTCTCTACTTTGCATTCCTTTGGAAACCTCCTGTCAAACCGATTCTTTTTCTCTCCTCTACCTCTTCACACTTTTGCCGAATATTTCTTTTTTCTCTCAATTGGTTGATGTGTTTTTCGCCAAACACATTGTTATCTCCTCTCTTCTTTCTTTCGGCTTTTCTCATTTCCCTCCTCTTTTGCTAGAGCCGAATAACCTCAACGAACTTGTGCTAGTCGAATACTTGGTCTCGTGGAGTGCGATTGTTTCTTCTCGTGCCTCGGTTTATGGGTGTGTTGTGGTGGTGGCCGAATACTTTTGTCTCTCAGTCTTAATTCCACAGTTTGGGGTAAGTTGCGATACTCCTGGTTCAATTATTTGTGTATATGATATTAGTTATTGAGTCGCGAATGGGATGCAGGTAGTTTTTTTAAGGACTTGAAGTGAAGTGATCTCCTGCGACGACCTGAGTGAGATTGATTAAGGCGGGTGATAGGTAAGCCTCCGAACAGGAGTTTTGGGTTAAGGTTCTCTTCAATTGATTGATAAGAGACTAACCAAAGTTTCTGATTGTGTTAGGTTGGTGTTCTTGTGGGTTAGTCGCGCACGTTCGCAATCAGGTGTGTATTTTTACCCTGTACCTAATAGTCGACTGATAAGTCGGAGGTGTTTAGCAATACCCTGTGACCGATAATCGGCAAAAGAGCCGAAAAGCGTGTGTACACACACACCACTCCAAGTAGATCGACAAAATGCCAAAAAGCCAAAGTACCGGTGAATGATGCCACACGAGCGTGCGATCGCACGTGTGGTGGACCGAGCCCACGAATATGGGCATAAGATGGTTGAGGCCACCATGAGCGTTCTCATGGGCTTAGGTCGTTTTGGGCCGCGAAATGGGTCGTGTGGGCCCAATGGGCCTCTGGGCCCCTCACGGATTAAATTTGCATATTGTGGTGAATGTTAGACCGAGCCGTGTAGTCCACATGGCTAGGGTCATTTTTGGGCAATGGGCCGTGTGGGCCCACTAGACTTGTGGGCCCTACACGGATAAAATACATGTTATATGGTTTCTAATTGTTTGAACTGTGGCTATTTCTGGGCTAAATGGGCCACACGAGTGTGTGGGCCCACTTGGGCCGAGTAGTGGGCCTTAGGCCATTTGCACCGTTGTGTCTGCTTGGGTTACTTAAGTCACTCGGGGCGACGGTGGACCTTCTGTTGGGTCGCTGAGACCCCGATTTGCAAAATTATTGAAATACCCCTGATTTACAAAATTACTGAAATACCCCCGATTTGTAAAATTACTGAAATACCCCCTATTTGCAAAATTACTGAAATAACCCCGATGTGCAAAATTACTAAAATACCCCCGATTTACAAAATTACTAAAATACCCCCGATGTGAAAAATTATTGAAATACCCCCAATGTGCAAAATTACTGAAATACCCCCGATGTGTAAAATTACTGAAATACCCTCGATTTGTGAAATTACTGAAATACCATTAATTTGTGAAATTACCTGAAATACCCTCAATTTGTGAATTTACCAAAATACCCTCGATTTGTGAAATTACTGAAATACCCCCGGTTTGCAAAATTACCAAAATATCCTCGGTTTGCAAAATTATCGAAATACCCCTGTAGGGTAGAATGACCGGAATACCCCTGAAGGGTAGGATCACTGAAATACCCTTAAAGGGTAAAATGATTATTTTGCCCTTGTGGGTAAATGACTGGCTTAGACTATGGATTTGACTGATTTGACTGTGATCGTGTGACTGTGTTTTAATTGACTTGACTGTGGTCGTGTGACTGATATGCTTTTAATATATGTCTAATTGACTGTTACTGAGCATGGCCATTTTGCATACACGTGTAATGATTGAGCATGGCATACAGGACATATTGCATGGGGTTGGGACATTGATACGTAGGAAGTTCTGATAGGGTCGCACGGGTCGCATGAGACGACTGTGGATCCAGTATTGATCTGTTAAGGTCGCACGGGTCACATGAGACGACTGTGGACCTACGGACGGCTTAAAGCTGCGTAATCTGATTATGGCTCTGTGCCAACCTAAATATGGCTCTGTGCCATCTTGATTATGGCTTTGTGCCAATCGTATTTACCCGTTGCTATGTGCCTAACATATATATTGATGACTCTGTGTCGATCATAATTACCCGTGGCTGTGAGCTAGTTATATTACTGTCGCTGATGGCTATGTGCCAAACTTATTACAGTTACCGATAGCTTTGTGCCATCCTGATTATGGCTCTGTGCCATCTTGATTATGGTTTATAACCATTCTGTTTATGGCTTTTAGTCGTTCTATCCACGGCGCCGAGCCGTTCTGTTGACTTAGTGCCGCACCCGGTGCTAAGCTTGGTGTGTTTGCTGGATCAGGGTGGGATGCATCCTCATACTGTTGCATATCTTTTTATGAGATCTGTCACTGTACTGGGCTTAGGCCACTTGTTCTATTATTGGTTTGGGCTAGGCCCAATTGACTCTGTTATGGGCTGTGACCCAAATGATATTGTAGTGGGCTTTGGCCTACGTATGCTCTGAATGGACCGCATCTTTATTCTTTGTTAAAGGGCTTTGCCCTAGATCGCTTTCGTTCAGATCAGATATCGATCGTTACTCTAGTAAGGGGATTACACACTGAGTTTTTGTAAACTCACCCCATTTTTAATTATGCAGGTAATCCCCAGTGTTAGGAGGATCGGTGCTGCGAGGGACTCGGAGGTGACCACACGACTGCAGCTGTTATGCTTTGGACTTCACATATGTTTTAAATTCCGTTTTGGGTTTTAATTTCTGTAATAAAGCCTCTCTGGATTTAATTCTGAATTTGGTATTTTGTTACGTTTTATCTCTGTTAGACGTAGACGAGTTTTCAACCCAATTACTGTTTTAAAAAAAAACATACTATTTAAACTTCTTTACCTTAAATTAGCTTCCGCATCTAAAAGAGATTTTTAACGAAGTTAATAACGTTTTTAAAAGGGATTAACTTTTCAATGAACCACGTTTTGAAATTGAACGAACACAAACTGAGACTTTAGTTTTTAAATATTACGGAGGGTTTTCAATGAAAACATGGTTTTCGAAAAACACTTTAATGTGACACGCCAGATTTGGGCATAACTTCTGGGCCGAGTTTGGGGTGTTACAAACATAATCACATTGTCTCTTATAAGGCTCTACGAGACCTTAAATCATGCTTGAAAGATGTTCAGGACTAAACTGATAACATTTGAAAACTTTGGGAAACTTATAAAATTTTCATACATACAGGGATCACACGCCCATGTGAACAGGCCGTGTGCCTCACACGGTCACCAGACACGCCCGTGTCACAAGCCGTATGTAAACAGGGAATACATACTGACTTGTATCACACGACCGGAGACACGCCCTTGTGTCATGGCCGTGTGAAATATAGAGGGTATACTTACTTGGGTCACACGGCCGGCCACACGCCCATGTGCCAGCTCGTGTGCCACACACGGCCAGTAGACACGCTCGTGTGTGTAAGCCGTGTAACTCTCTGACTTGTTTAATTAAGTTACAACAGACACACGATCGAATCACATGCCCATGTGCTTAACCGTGTGGGGTGAAATTAGGCTTGCTTTAAGCCACATTTCTCACCCTCCTCAAGCATACCTAAACCGCATCATTTCATACCATTTCAATACATTCAAAGGCAGCCAAAGCATGCTATTTCATTCACATATCATGCCATTTATAAACCATCCTTTCATCAACCAATACATATCCAAAAACATACCACATTAATATGTCATAACTAACATTTTTCACCTAACTTCCTTATGCATATTCTCACCATATTCTCATCTATTTTGTGCCTCAAAACATACCATTTCATCATCTTAAAACCAATTCATAACATGCCATGACAAACATACCAAAACACAAAGCAATATATACATCATATATCACTTATCAAACTTATGATTTAAACCAACTTAAATGGCTAAATACACACCAAAATGTACATCATTTATAAGCCAACTCTCATGGCTAAAGTCACAACTCAAAACATATAATCATGACACTAGCCTGTACATGCCATATACCATATATACATAGCATCAAAAGTACCAACAAGTTGATCGATAGTGTGACGATGTTCCTGATGATCCCCGAGTCTGAGCTAGCTTCGATTATCTATAAAACAGGGAAAGAACACACAAAGTAAGCTTTAAAAGCTTAGTAAGCCATATACAAATAAAATTAGCACATGAATAAATATCATTTTCATCAATAGGCAACTATGAATAAGAACATAAAAGCTCACAAACCTTTCCCAATATATACATATTCAATATCACAAGTGAATTCATCAAATAATTCCTTTTTCAATACTTGTATGAATCTCGTACGTACCTGAGTCACTTAACTCATTTACACATTCTTTCTAGACTTGAATTTTCCCGTTGAACCTTTCGGAATCGTTAAGGATACTCGAAAATCACATATAGCTTGTACAATGCCATATCCCAGATATGGCCTTACATGTTATTACATATCGATGTCGATAGCCCAGCTATGGTCTTACACGAAATCAAATAACGATGCCAATGTCCCAGACATGGTCTTACACGTAACCACATAATGATGCCAATGTCCCAGACATGGTCTTACACATAATCACATCTCGTTGATCCTAATGTCATGACATTCATATCCTATACTATTCCTAAGGTTCGTACGGGACTTTCGGATATTGTAACCCTGTCGATTCTCGCCCGTATTTGATCATTCAACATTCATAGTAGTTCAATGACAATTAAACATATATAATTAAATTTAAAGACATTTATTTGCATATGAACTTACCTTGTATTCGGGATAAACAGACTGGATCGATTATTCGATAACCTTTGATTTTCCCCGATCTAAATCCGATTTCTTTTGTTCTTGATCTATATACATTCAAAATTAACTCATTTATTCATCAAATCATTCAATTCAGTCGACAAACACATATTTGGGCATTTTTACACTTTAGCCCCTAAAGTTCCACATTTTTATAATTTAGTCCCTATTTCACAGTTACACAAAATTCACACAATTCAATTTAACCCATGCTTAGCCGATTTATACTTGAGTCCCTAGCAAACCAAAACTTTCATTTATTTCACATTTCAACCCCTCAATTTACATATTTCACAATTTAATCCCTATTTGACATTTTTGTCTAAAATCACTTTACAAAACTCGTGTAACTATCAACAAATATTCATTTTTCATCATCAAACATTCAAAAGCTCAAGTATTCATCAATGGAACTTCAAAAAATCATTAACAACTTCAAAAATTAAGGCATGGGCTAGCTAGAATACAAAGCAACGATTTCAAAAACGTAAAAATCATCAAAAATTGAGCTTAAAACACTTTCCAATCAAGCTTCAAAGGTGCCGAAAGTTAAAGCTCCCCAATTCTAGGTTTTCTTTTCTATTTTCGGTTGAAATAAACAAAGATGAACATGTTTTCATCTTTTGTTTTATTTAATATACATTGTTTTATTTAATTACCAAACTAACCTTAATTGAATAACATTTAAAACATCAAATACATGCCCATTTATGTCAAATTCCACTATCAATGGTCTAATATCATCATAAGGACTTTTCATTTAATAAATCATAGTAATTATGCACTTAAACAAATAGAATGCAACTTTTGCATTTTCCGTGATTTAGTCCTTTTTCTCAAATTAAGCATTCAAACACTAAAATTATTCACGAAACTTTCACACATATATAATCACATGCTATAAACACCAAAAATAATATTAAAATAATTTTTTGACCTTGGATTTGTGGTTTTGAAACCACTGTTCCGACTTAGCTAAAACCGAGCTGTTACAGGATCTATATAAATGAATTTAATCATCAATTCAATACAATTCATATTCAATTGGATTCAATTTACACCTTAGGAAAAATTACTATTTTGCCCCTATACTTTTCATAAATTCCAATTTCGTCCCTAGGCTCGGAAAATGAAATTCATGTAATTTAATCCTTATTCCAAGCCTAACCAAATTTTACATGTTACAATAACAGCCCATGAATTTCACAAAAATCAAAAAGTTTTCCATGGGTTTTACCACTTTTCAATTTAGTCCCTAAATCACAATTTCATCAAAATTCTCTTTGTAAAAGTTGTTTATCTATTAACAACCTTTCATTTTCTACCATAAATTTCAAAATTTCAGCATATTCATCCATGGTAAAACTTTGATACTTTGATAACTTTACAAATTAATCCCCAAAATAGATAGATTAAGCTATTCTGATCTAAAAAATATAAAAATTACTAAAAACGGGACAAGGATACTTACCCAATTAAGCCAAGAAAGCTTGCTTTCTCTTTCCTAGGGTTTCCATAGAATTTTGGGGATGAATATGATAATAATAAAATGATATTTCTTTTTAATTATATATCATCTTTTAATTATTTTCATTTCCAATTTAGTCCTTAACCTTTTCTAATTTTTCCATAGATGATTCATCAAAAATATCTACTAACTTTTATTTAATGGTCTAATTACCATATAAGGACCTGTTATTTTGAATTCCATAGCCATTTGATCCTTCTAGCTACTAGAATTTAACTTTTGCATTTTATGCAATTTGGTCCTTTACATAATTAAACACATAATCGGTAAAATTTTCTTATCAAAATTTTCATACATCCTTCCTATCATAATGCAGACCATGCAATGACATTAAAATAAATTTTCTTTTTAACTCAGATTTGTGGTCCCGAAACCACTATTTTGATTTTACTGAAAATGGGCTGTTACAAATTGCTTGTAATTAGGTACATTTAGTGGCATTTTAGGATATTTCATTAGTATTTTTATCATTGCATTAGGAGCTTGGACTGTGTTTAAATACTAGGTACTTTTAATTGCATGTGGAAGGGTTGTGTTTGGTGGTTTGGCAGGTACAGGATATAGAGAAAGAAATAAAGGAATGAAGGTTTGCAGGGGTAAAAGGTTGGACAGTTTGCCACCTTGTATGCCGTCGCAATTCCAAGAAGATGATTGATTCAACACTCAACGCATACCAATCTCTACCAAACTCTACTTGTTTCAAAAAAATCTGCCTAAAAAATAGGAGAAGATATTGTGGGTTTTTGGATTTACCCTATGAAGAACAGCTTATAAAAATCCAAAGGAGGAAACCCTAAGAGGGGGTGATCTATAGGCAAAAATAGAGAGTAGCAGTTGAGTAGAGACTGAAAGAGGAAAACAAAGGCAGTCCCTCTCAGCCACCACAGGACACTATGCTACTGGATTGTGGATTGGTTTGGCGAAAGCCATTTTTCCAAAGTTCTTCCATTATTTCTTAATTTGTTCTCCTGTGAATTGATTTGATTGAAACGATGTTAGATGATATTTTGGTTTTGAATTTTACTTGCCAACCCATGAACTAAATCTCATAGGGTTGGGATTACATGATGAAACATTTTTTTTCTTTAATGGTTGAAGCATAGCTCTAAATTAATTTACTGTTTCATTCAATTATTTTTTTTCTAAATTGTATGCGTGCAATCCCTAGACATAGACAATTGTGCAGTATGCCCATAAACTAATCTAATTCTGAAAAGGTTGGATTAGTTGGACTGAAATTAAATGAGATGAGCAAGTACTCGACCATTACTTGTAGTAGACTCTAGAAAAAGAACAACGTTCATATGGAAAGAAGACAAAAACAGTGCAGGATACCATGAAAAAGGCTTATAGACACATATCGCTTGAGGCAAGGTAACTTGAGCTTTTACAGCATGATAGCATGTATGTGTGAAAATTTCGTGAGCTAATTTTATCGATTGGTTGCTCAATTTGAGAAAAAGGATTTAATCACGAAAAATGAAAAAGTTGCATACTATTGTTTAAAGTGCTTAATACTATGGTTGATTAAATTAAAAGTCCTTATGATGATATTAGACCATTGGTAATGTAAGTGAACAATTATGGCCATCCATTATATGTTTTTATATGTTATAATTTAAGGTTAAATTTGGTATTTGATAAATAAAGTTAATATTAATAAAACAAAAGGAAAAATTTACTCATATTATCATCTTTTCAATCGATTATAAGGAAGAAGAAAGCCATTTTAGGGTTTGAGATATTCGGCCAACTCCTAGCTTGATTAAGATCAAGAAAAGAGGAATCCGAAATTAGATCGATGGAAAGGCAAGATTATCGAGTAATTGACTCATTTCGCCGTTTTCGTACTCGAGGTAAGTTTGTATGTGATGATTTCTTAATAAATGTATGTTAAATGCTTTGATATCGCCTAAACTGTGATTATGAGATTTTTATTAATGTATGAATTGTAAATACGATTCTACGGATATATTCGAAGATGGAATCGACAAGCTAAATTCTCGGTTGAACCTTAAGAATAGATTTTGGATACTGATGATATGTTATAAGATGATATACCGATTTGGCTTCGGGCCATGCATATCGGATGTGTTGGCTTCGGGCCATGATATCGGCACTACGAGTGCGAGTGATACCTTGATTTGGCTACGAGTCATGGTATAGGTATTTCAAAAAGGAGTTACCTTGATTTGGCTACAGGCCATGGTATAGGTACTCCAATATAAGTTACCTTGATTTGGATTCGGGCCATGGTATAGGTACTTATCGATTGAGATTCTTGAGTATCCAACTTCTATTCTGAATGGTTCAATGGGTAAATGAAAGATGTGGTTGAGAAAGAGGTTAGAACGAGGCGATACAGGTACGTACAGAACCTATTCGAGTATTAAATAGAGAAAGTTGATGAAATGGTATTCGATCATGTTTTGAGACATGAGAAAGGTTTGTAGTTAATGTGTATAGGGTGATGTTATGTAAATTTGGTTGATTTGAATTTATTAGAAGAATTCAGTTATTAACATACGAGCTTACTAAGCTACGAAGCTTACTTTGTGTTATTTTTCTATGTTTTATAGTGAATCAAGGCTACCTCGGATCCGGGAGTCGTCAGGAGCATCATCACACTATCGGACATCCATTTGGTACTTTTGAGTTGTGTATATATGGTATATGGCATGTATAGGCTACTTGTGGTATTTTGGTTGTGAATATAGCCATGAGAGTTGGCTTGTAAATGATGTTAATATGGTTGTGTGTTTAGCTATTAGAAATGGCTTGTAAATGCATATGTTTTGGTTGTATATATAGCCATGAGTGATGGCTTATTTTGGTATGTTTAGTATGAAAATGGTTATGGTTTTATAGTTGCAAATGGTTAAATTGATTTATGAGGTTTAATGCTTGAGAAATGCTTTGGTGAAGTGTGATTTTAGAAGTTGAGTTGATAAGTATTTGAATAGGTATTTGGCATTGAATTGAGCATTGATTTTGGTTGAAATGGATATGGTATGATTTGTGCATTTGAATGATGATTTTGGTTGCTTAGTTGTGTGATGAAATGGTACTATTTTGGTTGTTTAGGTGATCATGAGTAAGGGTGGCTAATTGGCCTTGCAAATGGCCTATTTTTGTCCACGGGTAGAGACACGGGCGTGTGTCTTAGCCGTGTGTGACACACGGTCATGTTACACGGCTGTGTGTCCCTGGTGTTGATTTTAAATGAAGTCAGTATGCTCCATACGGTCTCACACACAGGCGTGTGACCATCCGTGTGGCACAAGTCAGTATACCCCTATAAATGGCACACGGCCTAGCACACGGGCGTGTGACTTGGCCGTGTTGCATAAGTCAGTATACCCTACAAGTTTGGCACGGCCTAGTACACGACCTAGCACACGTGCGTGTGTGGCCACTTTGAAGGGTACACGGGCTAGACACATAGGCGTGTGGTCAGCCGTGTGACCCAAGTCAGTATGTATGCCCTGTTTCCACACGGCTTGTGACACGGGCATGTCTGAAGCCATGTGAGGCACACGGCCTGTTCACACGGGCGTGTAACCCCTGAGTGATTGAAAAATTTCTAAGTTTTCCAATAATTTCGTATGTTATCGGTTCAATCCCGAACCACTTCTAAATCTTGTTTAAGGCCTCGTAGGCTCTTATTGTAACACCCTTACCCGTGTTCAACGCCGGAACCGGATACAAGGCATTACCGAACTTATCTTGCTTAAAGTACAACTTTGGGCTATAAAATTTCATTTCAACTTAAAACCTTTCATTCATACTCATAACATCCTTATCATGGGCCTAAGAGGCCTTAAACATACTTATGGAAAGTTTCAGAATTAAACCGGAAACTTTTATGCACTTAGAAAATTTTTGCCTAAACAGGGGCCACACGTGTAACATTCCGGTTTAGACCCTAGTCAGAATAGTGGTTTCGAGACTACAAATCCGAGTCAAAAAATATTTTAATATTATTTTTTGTGTCTGCAATATATGATTAAGCATGTGTGAAATTTCTGTGAATTAATTTTGCCGTTTGTGTGCTTAATTTGATAAAAGGGCTTAATCGCGTAAAATAAAAATTTCATGGTTAAGTGTGAAAGTTCCCAATTGTTGTTGTCTTTTTAATATGGAGGATTTATGTTGCAATTTAACCATTTAATAAGTGATGGACGACATTATGTCTATGTTATATAGTTTATTATATTAATTATAATGGTTAAATAATAAATAACATATTATATGATATTATAATAAAACAAAACAAAAAAAAAAGTGGCCATATCATCTTGTTGTGCCGAAAATTAAAGAGAAAGAAAAGAAGAAAACCTAAGCTAGGTTCGGCCATTGTTAAGCTTGATTCAAGGTATGTTTTGCTTCGATTTTTGATGATTTCTACGTTTTTGTAATCGTTGCTTCGTGTTCTTCAAAACCCATGCTTCAATTTTGTGAATTGATGAAGATTTTGAAAAGTTCCATTGATGAATCTATGAGCTTTGAAATGTTTGATGATGAAATATGAAATATATGTGTTAGATTAACATGTTTTGTCTTTAGAGTTTTGGTGATTTTGAGTAATTTGGACTAAATTGAGAAAATAATATTTTGAGGGACTAAATTGTGAAATAAATGAAATATATGGACTTAGATGAGTATGAGTAAATTTAGCTAAGCATGGGTATAAGCAAATTATGTGTGTTTTGTGATTTTGTGAAATAAGGACTAAAATGTCAAAATATTAAAATATGGGGGCTAATTTTTAAATTTCCCTAAATATATGTTTTTGGATTGAATTAAATGAGTTAGTGAATAAATGAGTTAAATATGAATATGTATAGATCAAGAATCGAAGAAAACAGACTTAGATCGTGGGAAATCGAAAGTAATTGAGTAGCCGAGTTCGTTTCCGTTTATCCGAATCCGAGGTAAGTCTATATACAAATAAATGTATTTACATTGATATATGTATGTTCATATGAAAATTTATAATGATGAATGTACATGATTTGATGAGTACATGAAATCCGAGATAGTATCAACATAATGTCAACATCCGAAAAAGTCCCGTATGAACCTAGGAATAGATAGGATTACATATGTCATGACATAGGTGTCCGATATGTGATATCGTGTAAGACCATGTCTGGGACATTGGCATCGATATGAGACATCGTGTAAGACCACGTCTGGGATGTTGGCATCGATTTGAGATTTACGAGTAAGACCATGTCTGGGACATTGGCATCGTGTTGATTCGTGTAAGACCTTGTCTGGGACAGTGGCATCGATATCTGGTTACATGTAAGACCACGTCTGGGACGTTGGCATTGTACGACTATTCCGAGCATTCTGAGTATCCTATTTGATTTCGAATGGTTCAACGGGCAAATCTGAGAAATGGAAGTCTACATGAAATGTATAAATGAATTAGGTACGTTTGAATTGTACACTAAGCAAGTGTATGAAAGGTAAGTGTTTATATGAACTTACCTAGATGAGATATGTGAATAGTTTTGATAAGGTAAAATGTGTTATATGTGTGAATGAGCTATGATCTAAAGAAGTACATGGTGATAAATATGTTGGTAAGCAAATGGCTAGATAAATGAGCCATGAAGAATCATGAATGTACAAATGAGCTAGTAGTAAACTCATATTTGTTATGAATAATGAATGCCTATATGTTAAGTTTATTTGTATATAGCTTACTAAGCTTTTGGAAAGCTTACTTTGTGTGTTTACTCTGTTTTATAGGTCGTCAAAGCTACGATAGGCTCGGGGATCGTCGAGGATCACCATCATACTACTCAATTCTATTTTTGGTACCTTTTGAAAGTGTATATATTAAGTATGGCATGTATAGGCTAGTCACTTTGAATTATGTTTGTGATATGTACATAGCCATGTGATATGGATAGTAAATGATATGTTATGAATAAGTTGATAAGCTATGTTTTTTTTTTTTTCATAATGGTTGAGCATGTGGTAATATTGATCTATGCTTTGGTGATGAAAAGTTGGTATAATATTGATGGAGTGATGCCATAATGAATTGGTAAGTTTATGGGTGAATATTACTTAGATATACTTGTTATTTGGTTGAATTAAATGGCATATAATATATGTTGTGATGAAATGTACTTGAATGAGTTGAAAAGGATGACCATTTGGTATGTTTTTGGTTGCCAATTGTGTTTGGTATGATGCTTGTAGGTGCTTGTATGGATGACCCAAAGTGTGGATGGCATTTTGGCCTTGCAAATGGCCTATATTTGCCCACACGGTTGAGCACATGGGCGTGTGGCTCGACCGTGTCCTTCGTGGTTGAATTTCAAAATAAGTCAGACTCGACCACGGGCTAGACACACGGGCGTGTGACTGGCCGTGTGGTGCAAGTCAGGCTCGACCACGGGTGAGGCACACAGGCGTGTCCACAGCCGTGTGGTTCGAAACTAACTATTATTTCGACAAAGGCAACCGCACCTATCGAACAATAGTATAGCTGTGGTGAGTCCGGAATATCGTATCCTCAAGGACCAAGAGTACTAGTATTAACTATCTTTGTATTATCTAGCCTAATAATTACGGGGATTTATTTTTAATCTAAAAATTTACTTACTAATTTAACTAACTATGAACGCGACAGAGAGTAAATTGGGAAAATACTTTTAAACAACTTTTATGAGATAGGCAATACCTAAGGAAGAATCCACCTAGACTTCACTTATTACTTTTGATTCATGCGATTTATTCACTTGGCTTAATCCGTAGAAATCCCTAAATTATATTAATACCTCTCTCGAGGCTACTAACAACTGACTCTAGGTTGATTAATTAAAATCTCTTTCTAATTAAAACCCCTATTGTCGCATTAACTCGATCTATGGATTCCCTTATTAGGTTTGACCCTAACCCGGTAGATTTTCGTCACCCTATCTCTAGGGTTGCAATCAACTCCGCTTAATTGTGTTGATCTACTCTTAGACAGGGACTTTTGCTCCACTGAATAAGCACATTCGACTTGAATCAATAACCTGAATTATCAAAACAAGAATAAGAACTCACAATTAAGAGTAAGCACAAGTATTTATCTCATAAATCAAATAATAATAAGATCTGTTCTAGGTTTCATCCCCTAAGGTATCTAAGGGATTTAGTTCATACTAAAAGAGGGAAACATCATAAAAGAGGAAAAATAACAAAACATAAGAAAACCCAAAAACTTCTAAAGAACTTGATGGGAGATCCTCAGTCTTGATGGAGATCCTTCTCCTAAGCTGTTCCTGACGGCTGTCTTGTAGTATTTTCTCCTTCTACTCGGCGTCTATTCGACGTCCTGTCGAGCTCTCCTTTTAGGTTGCCCCCTAGGGTGTTTATATAGGCTTTGAGATGCCTTACTTGGCCCACAAGTATCCTAATCCGAATAGAATTCATCTTGATTTCGGTAGGGACATGCCCGTGGTGGACTCCCTCGGCCGTGGTCGATTCCACTCGCCACACACGGCCGTGTGATCTGCCCGTGGTCGATAGTCCAGGCCGTGGTTAATCCTTGCTCGAAACACACGGCCGTGTCCAATGGTCCAGGCCGTGTTGATTTCCTAAGTAGGCCCGTTTTGCCCCTTTTTGGCCCGTTTCTCGTCCTTTTCGACTTCCTAAGCTCTCCTTAGTATAAAACATGAAATTAAGAGATTGGGAGCATCGAATTCATCAAATTCAATGGAAAATCATCCAAAAGTCAACCAAGCATGGGGTTAAAATATGTGTAGATTATGGTTTATCAGTATGCCCTGTTTTGACACGGCTTAGACACACGGGCGTGTCTGAGGCCATGGGAGGCACACGGCCTGCCCACACAAGCGTGTGACCTCTGTAACTTTGAAAATTTTTTAAATTTATGAGAATTTCCGTATGTGTTCGGTTTAGTCCCGTCTCTATTCTTAAGCATGATTAGGGTCTCGTTGACCTATTTAAGGGACACTTTGATATGATTTGTCTAATTATGTTATGAAATGTCTGTAAAAGTTTTTGATTGTCCGATAATGCCTCTTAACCCTAAACTGGTGATGGTTACGGGTTAGGGGTGTTACATTTGATTGGTATCAGAGCTACGGTTTAATCGATTCTCAGACTAACGTAGCGTGTGAGAGTCTGGCTATACATGCCATATATATGAAATGTGATAGTGTGATGAATCCTGACGTACAAAATGTGTATTTCGTATAGTAATGGATTCCGAAAGAGCCGTAGCTGACAACGTTGAAAGCAATGCGCCTGCTCCCGCTCAAGGGACAGCGCCATCTGATTCGAGATCGGCTCCTAATGGTCAAGAGGGAGAGGCTAAACAAGCCTTCTTCCAAATGATGAACGAGTGGTTCACTCAGTTTGTAAGGAATAATCCGGCTGTTTCACAACCTCCGCCCCCGCCTAATTCTCCTCAGACTTCAGTTGTGCCTCCGGTTATGAATCTGAATCTATTGAATAAACCTCTGGTTGACAAAATTTTTAAGTATGGGGCTGAAGAGTTCAGGGCCACCAGTGATGATGATGCCAAGAAAGCCGAGTTTTGGCTAGAGAACACTATTTGAGTATTTGATGAAATGTCATTGAACCCTGAAGAATGTATAAAGTATGTTGTTTCTTTGCTACGAGACGCAGCTTATCAATGGTGGAAGACCTTGATTTCCGTTGTTCCGAAAGAACGGGTCACATGGGATTTCTTTCAGTCTGAGTTCAGAAAGAAATATATCAGTCAGAGGTTTATTGATCAGAAATGAAAAATAATTTCTTAAGTTGAAACAGGGTCGGATGACCGTGACCGAGTATGAACGGGAGTTCGTGAGATTAAGTCAGTATGCTCGAGAATGTGTATCAATCGAGGCAATAATGTGAAAAAGATTTGAAGATGGTTTAAATGAAGATATTCGTTTGCTTGTTGGGATTTTGGAAATAAAAGAGTTCGTTGTGCTTGTTGATTGAGCGTGCAAAGCTGAGGCACTCGGGAAAGACAAAAGAAAAGCTGAGTCTGAAGTCAGATATGCGAGAAAGAGATTTTCGAGCAAATCATTTCAGTCTACTTCAAAGAAATTCAGAGATGAGCATAGCCGTTCCAAAACTAATGTGGGACATTCGAATCCGAGAGATCGAGTTAGATCACAGTTTAATTCTAAAGCTCCAGCTACATCGATAGCTAGTGTAGGAAATGTCCGATTCGAATGACCTGGATGTAAGCATTGTGGTAAAAGACATCCAGGTAGTTGTAGATTGAATGATCGACTTGCTTCAAATGTGGATCATTAGACCATTTTATTCGAGATTGCCCTGAGTCTTTTGAACAAGAGAATGTTCAGAATCCGAGATCTAAAAATGTTTTAGCTAGAGGTAGACCTTCTAGAAATGCAAGAAATGTTGGTGGTATTCAGAGAACTGCGAAAGACTCAGTAGCGAGATCTGAAGCTAGGGCACCTGCTAGAGCATATGCTATCCGAGCTCGTGAGGAAGCTTCATCTCCGAATGTTATAACGAGTACATTTACTCTTTATGATACCTCTGTGATTGCATTGATAGACCCAGGTTCTACACATTCGTATATATGCATGAACTTAGTATCCAATAAGACTTTGCCTGTAGAGTCTACTGAATTTTTTATTAGAGTACCGAACCCCTTAGGTAAAAGTGTCCTGGTTGACCAAGTATGCAAGAACTGTCCGTTGATGTTCCGAGATGTTTGCTTTCCGGCTGATCTGATGCTATTACCATTTGATGAGTTTGATATAATTTTGGGTATGGACTGGTTAACATTGCATGATGTTGTTGTGAACTGCAAAAGAAAGACTATTGATTTGAGATGTTAGAATTATGAAATAGTTCGGGTTAAGTCTAATGATTTGAGTGGATTACCTGCTGTGATATCTATGTTAAAATCTCAGAATTATTTGAGAAAAGGTTATGAAGCTTATTTTGCTTATGTGATTGACTCGAAAGTAACTGAAAAGAAAGTTGAATCAGTGCCGGTTGTTTGTGAATTCCTTGATGTGTTCCCTGAAGAGTTACTGAGATTACCTCCGATACGTGAAGTTGAATTAAGTATTGAATTGTTATCAGGAACGACCCCTATTTCAATAGCTCCGTATAGAATGACACCAACAGAGTTGAAGGAGTTAAAGTCACAGTTGCAAGAGTTGACTGACAGAGGGTTTGCAAGACCGAGTTTCTCACCTTAGGGTGCTCCTGTTCTGTTTGTGAAAAAGAAAGATGGCACGATAAGTATGTGTATTGATTATCGTCAGTTGAACAAGGTGACTATAAAGAATAAATATCCTTTGCCCAGAATTGATGATTTGTTTGATCAGTTGAAAGAAGCCACTGTGTTTTCAAAGATAGATCTGAGGTCGAGATATTATCAGTTGCGTGTAAAAGATTCAGACATTTCGAAAATTGCTTTCAGAACGAGGTACGGGCATTATGAGTTTTTAGTTATGCATTTTGGACTAACAAATGCTCCTGCTGTACCGTACTTAGATCAATTTGTTTTCGTATTCATTGACGACATCTTGATTTAATCACGTGATGAGATTGAGCATTCTGAGCATCTGAGAATTGTTTTGCAAACTTTGCGAGATAAGCAGTTATATGCGAAGTTTAGTAAATTTGAATTCTGGTTGCGAGAAGTTGGTTTTCTGGGACATATTGTATCAGCCTCTGGAATACGAGTTGATCCGAGTAAGATTTCTGCTATTCTGGAATGGAAACCTCCGAAGAATGTGTCTGAAGTTCGTATTTTTTTGGGATTAGCTGGTTATTATCGTCGGTTTGTAAAAGGATTCTCGATGATAGCTACTTCGTTGACTAGATTGCTTCAGAAAGATGTGAGATTTGAATGGTCTGATAAATGTCAGAAAAGCTTTGATCAGTTGAAAACTCTTTTGACTGAAGCTCCAGTTCTGGTACAACCAGAATCGGGTAAAGAATTCATGATTTACAGTGATGCTTCATTGAATGGTCTGGGATGTGTTTTGATGCAGGAAGGCAAAGTTATAGCTTATGCCTCGAGGCAATTGAAGCCGCATGAAAACAACTACCTGACACACGATCTTGAACTAGCTGCGATTATGTTTGCATTAAAGATCTAGCGCCATTATCTTTTTGGTGAGAAATGCCACGTGTTTTTAGATCATAAAAGTTTAAAGTACCTGATGACTCAAAAAGACTTATGATAGATTATCATCCGGGTAAAGCAAATGTAGTTGCCGATGCTTTGAGCCGGAAATCATTGTTTGCATTACGTACTATGAATGCTCATTTGGACCTGTCTGATGATGGTTCAGTTTTGGCAGAATTGAAAGCTAAACCGTTGTCCTTACAACAAATATGTGATGCTCAGAAAGTTGATAATGAAATGTTAGTGAAACGAGCTCAGTATGATTCGAACTCTAATTCTGAATTTCGAGTTGATGATAATGATTGTTTGAGATTTCGAGATCGAATTTGCATTTTGAGAAACCCGGAGTTGATTCATTTGATTTTGAATGAAGCACATAACAGTCGCCTATCTATTCATCCGGGTAGTACAAAGATGTATCATGATTTAAAGCAACATTATTGGTGGTCTGGTATGAAAAAGGATATTTCTGCTTTTGTATCGAAATGTTTAGTCTGTCAGCAAGTTAAAGCTGAACATTAAGTTCCATCTGGTTTGCTACAACCGATTCTGATTCCCGAGTGGAAATGGGATAGAATGACGATGGACTTTGTTTCCGGATTGCCATTGACTCCGAGAAAGAAAGATGCAATTTGGGTCGTCGTTGATCGATTGACGAAATCTGCCCATTTTATTTCGGTACGATCTGATTACTCACTTGATAAGTTAGTTGAGCTTTATATTTCTGATATTGTGAGATTGCACGGAGTGCCATTGTCTATTGTATTTCATAGAGATCCGAGATTTACGTCACGATTCTGGAAGAAATTGCAAGAAGCTTTAGGTACAAAATTGCATTTCGAAGATGACTTTTTATCCGCTTTTACGGATGGTCAGTCCGAACGGATTATTCAGATTCTCGAGGATATGTTGAGATGTTGCATCCTTGAGTTTAATGGTATGTGGGAACAATATTTTCCATTGATTGAATTTGCATATAATAATAGTTTTTAGTCGAGCATCAAAATGGCACCTTATGAAGCTTTGTACTAACGTAAATGTCGAACACCTTTGTACTGGTCAGAACTCAGTGAAAATAAGATACACGGGGTTGATTTGATAAAAGACACTGAACAGAAAGTGAAAGTAATCCGTGATAGTCTGAAAGTAGCATCTGGTCGTCAAAAGTCCTATGTAGACTTGGAAAGAAAAGACATTGAATTCGAAATCGGTGATATTGTATTTTTAAAAGTATCTCCGTGGAAGAAAGTACTCAGATTCGGACGTAAAGGCAAATTGAGTCTGAGGTTCATCGGATCGTATGAAACCATTGAACGAATTGGACCTGTTGCATATCGATTGTTGTTGCCACCAGAATTAGAAAAGATTCATAATGTATTTCATGTGTCTATGCTTCGTCGATACAGATCTGATCCATCAAATGTGATTACTCCGTCTGAGATTGAAATCCGATCTGATATGACTTATGAAGAATAACCAATCTGCATCCTAGCTCGTGAGGTGAAAGAATTGAGAAATAAGAAAATTCTGTTAGTAAAAGTACTGTGGCATCGACACGGAGTGGAAGAGGCTACGTGGGAGCCCGAAGACGAAATAAGACAAAAATATCCGAATCTATTCAACGGTAAGATTTTCGGGGACGAAAGTCCCTAGGGGGAGAATTGTAACAGTCCGGTTTAGACCCTAGTTAGAATAGTGGTTTCGGGACCACAGATTCGAGAAAAAAAATATTTTAATATTATTTTCTGTGTCTGCAGTATATGATTAAGCATGTGTGAAATTTCTGTGAATTAATTTTTCTGTTTGTATGCTTAATTTGATAAAAGGGCTTAATCGCGTAAAATGAAAATTTGATGGTTAAGTGTGAAAGTGCCCAATTGTTGTTGTCTTTTTAATATGGATGATTTATGTTGCAATTTAACCATTTAATAAGTGATGGACGACATGATGTGTATGTTATATAGTTTATTATATTAATTATAATGGTTAAATAATAAATAACATATTATATGATATTATAATAAAACAAAACAAAAAAGAAAGTGGCCATATCATCTTGTTGTGCCAAAAATTAAAGAGAAAGAAAAGAAGAAAACCTAAGCTAGGTTCAGCCATTGTTGAGCTTGATTCAAGGTATGTTTTGCTTCGATTTTTGATGATTTCTACGTTTTTGTAATCGTTGCTTCGTGTTCTTCAAAACCCATGCTTCAATTTTGTGAATTGATGAAGATTTTGAAAAGTGCCATTGATGAATCTATGAGCTTTGAAATGTTTGATGATGAAATATGAAATATATGTGTTAGATTAACATGTTTTGTCTTTGGAGTTTTGGTGATTTTGAGTAATTTGGACTAAATTGAGAAAATAATATTTTAAGGGACTAAATTGTGAAATAAATGAAATATATGGACTTAGATGAGTATGAGTAAAATTCGGCTAAGCATGGGTATAAGCAAATTATGTGTATTTTGTGAATATGTATAGATCAAAAACCGAAAAAATGGACTTAGATCGTAGGAAATCGAAAGTAATTGAGTAGCCGAGTTCGTTTCCGTTTATCCGAATCCGAGGTAAGTCTATATACAAATAAATGTATTTACATTGATATATGTATGTTCATATGAAAAATTATAATGATGAATGTACATGATTTGATGAGTACATGAAATTCGAGATAGTATCGACATAATGTCAACATCCGAAAAACTCCCGTATGAACCTAGAAATAGATAGGATTACATATGTCATGACATAGGTGTTCGATATGTGATATCGTGTAAGACCACGTCTGGGACATTGGCATCGATATGAGACATCGTGTAAGACCATGTCTGGGACGTTGGCATCGATTTGAGATTTACGAGTAAGACCATGTCTGGGACATTGGCATCGTGTTGATTCGTGTAAGACCCTGTCTGGGACAATGGCATGGATATTTGGTTACATGTAAGACCACGTCTGGGACGTTGGCATTGTACGACTATTCCGAGCATTTTGAGTATCCTATTTGATTCTGAACGGTTCAACGGGAAAATCCGAGAAATGGAAGTCTATGTGGAATGTATAAACGAATCAGGTACGTTTGAATTGTACACTAAGTAAGTGTATGAAAGGTAAGTGTTTATATGAACTTACCTAGATGAGATATGTGAATAGATTTGATAAGGTAAAAAATGTGTTATATGTGTGAATGAGCTATGATCTAAAGAAGTACATGGTGATAAATATGTTGGTAAGCAAGTGGCTAGATAAATAAGCCAAGAAGAATCATGAATGAGCAAATGAGCTAGTTGTAAGCTCATATTTGTTATGAATAATGAATGCCTATATGTTAAGTTTATTTGTATATGGCTTACTAAGCTTTGGGAAAGCTTACTTTGTGTGTGTTTACTCTATTTTATAGGTCGTCAAAGCTACGAAAGGCTCGGAGATCGTTGAGGATCATCATCACACTACTCAATTCTATTTTTGGTACCTTTTGAAAGTGTATATATTAAGTATGGCATGTATAGGCTAGTCACTTTGAATTATGTTTGTGATATGTACATAGCCATGTGATATGGCTACTAAATGATATGTTATTAATAAGTAGATAAGCTATGTTATGTGTTTTGTTAATGGGTAAGCATGTGGTAATATTGATCTATGCTTTGGTGATGAAAAGTTGGTATAATATTGATGGAGTGATGCCATAATGAATTGGTAAGTTTATGGGTGAATATTACTTAAATATACTTGTGATTTGGTTGAATTAAATGGCATATAATATATGTTGTGATGAAATGTACTTGAATGAGTTGAAAAGGATGACCATTTGGTATGTTTTTGGTTGCCAATTGTGTTTGGTATGATACTTGTAGGTGCTTGTATGGATGACCCAAAGTGTGGGTGGCATTTTGGCCTTGCAAATGGCCTATATTTGCCCACACGGTTGAGCACACAGGCGTGTGGCTTGACCGTGTCCTTCGTGGTTGAATTTCAAAATAAGTCAAACTCGACCACGGGCTAGACACACGGGCGTGTGACTGGCCGTGTGGTGCAAGTCAGGCTCGACCACGGGTGAGGCACACGGGCGTGTCCACGGCCGTGTGGACAAGTCAGTATGTGTGCCCTGTTTTGACACGGCTTACACACGCGGGCGTGTCTGAGGCCGTGGGAGGCACACGGCCTGCCCACACGGGCGTGTGACCTCTGTAACTTTGAAAAAATTTTAAATTTCTTAGAATTTTCGTATGTGTTCGGTTTAGTCCCATCCCTATTCTTAAGCATGATTAGGGTCTCGTTGACCTATTTAAGGGACACTTTGATATGATTTGTCTAATTATGTTATGAAATGCCTGTAAAAGTTTTCGATTGTCTGGTAATGCCTCTTAACCCTAAACCGACGATGGTTACGGATTAGGGGTGTTACAACACGCCCGTGTGGGCTGGCCGTATGGTCACACATGCCCATGTTCCTAGCCCGTGTGAAATTTATTTTCATTTCGAACCTACAGGGGTTTTCACACGACCGGACACACGCCCGTGTCCCTACCCGTGTCCCTCACAAGGCCTCGACACGCCCGTGTCTTAGCCTGTGTGCCAAAACCATGGCATTCTATTTATGACGTCATCACCTCACTAAGGTCACACGGCCAAGGCACACGCCCGTGTCCTTAGACCGTGTGTCGAATTAAATTCCTAATTTTAGGTGCAGACTTCACACGGCCTGGGCAGACGCCCATGTTTATAGCCGTGCCTCCCACACAGATGAGACACACGGCCGTTCTTTGCCCGTGTGTTTACTACTGAGCATACTGACTTATAAGCCTAGCATGCATGGGGTACACGACCAATCAACACGCCCATGGGGCTGACCGTGTGTCACACACAGCCTAGACACACGCCCGTGTGTCTACCTGTGTGGACATTAAAAAGGCTATCTACCAAGCCAAATGCCACCCTATACAACAACCATACTCACACCAATTCAATCCAACACATATTAGGACTATAAAGCACTACTAAAGGCTCAAAATAAAGACATCCACACAAGCATACACATAATGAATTCCATCACGTTGTATATATAAACTTGTCAAGTATTGGCCCAATTCTAATGACCACTTACAAAATAAATTGATTAACATTTATATCCAACACTTTGGCTAACAAATATGACATAACAAAATAACAAAGTCCTATACATGCCATACTCAAAATAATCTAACTTAGCTATACCAAAGAGAAGTCGATAGTGTGATTCTGAACTCCGACGTCCCACGATCCCGGAATTATCTTAGCAATACTACAAGGAAAAGGAAAATGAGAGGGGTAAGCATAAAGCTTAGTAAGTTTGCATGAAAATAATAGCAACAATAAGCTCATAATGTTACCCATTCATGGTATTGAATAAAAAGACACAAAGTCTTAAGCACTTTGCCATAACTTACTCGTACTTGCTCTTAATGAATACATACCATATCACATAACATAA
Organism: Gossypium sturtianum; assembly: GCA_025698515.1. NCBI lineage: Eukaryota > Viridiplantae > Streptophyta > Magnoliopsida > Malvales > Malvaceae > Gossypium > Gossypium sturtianum. The sequence continues at coordinate 98,426,988 of CM046948.1, forward strand.
ACATTTCTCGTGAATTACTCACGGGTACCTATATTCACTCAATCACATAGCTTTAGCACCAATCTCATTTCTATCTCAACTTAACTATTTATCCCTCTAAATCACTAGGGATAATCAAAGATACATGTTCAACGTCATCCATATAAATACAAAGCCAATGCCACATCCCAGATGTGGTCTTACATGGGATCATCTCTAAGTGTTGATGCCATATCCCAGATACGGTCTTATACAGAATCTCACGTCAAGTATCAATGCCATATCCCAGATATGGTCTTATACGATTTTCATATTCAATACCGAAGCCATATCCTAGATATGGTCTTATACGGGATCTCAATTCAGTGTCGAGGCCATGTTCCGGACATGGTCTTACAAATGACCTTATCCATCTCAAGTCTTAATAATAGTATTCTCACATTATTATAGTCCAACCGGGACTTCAAAATCACAATTTCCATCATTTTTCTCATTCAACACTTTTACTCAATTTCATAAAGATATATGCATCATTATAATATCAACGTTCTCAAATATACTAGCATGATATTGAATTAATCTCATACAAACTTACCTCGGATTCAAAATAGGCCACTTGCCGATTTAATCCGATACCTTGCCTTTTCCTCGGTCAAGGTTAATCCCTCGTTCTTCTTGATCTATATAATAGAAAATTAGCTCATTTAATTATCACATTAACAGATGCATTTCAATAATCATGCTTTGGCAAAATTACTATTTTGCCCTTAGACTTTCACAAATTGACCATTTTACCCCTAGGCTCGGAAATCAATTCTAATCAAATTTCTTTCTTTAACGAGCCTAGGTGAACATTTATTTCTCTTATGGCAACCATCAAAACTCAGTATTTCACACATTTTACAACCTTTATAAAAAGGTCCTTTTAGGTGTTTTCATGGTAACACCTTTCACAAAAGTTGTTCATCTAACAACTAAGACTCATTTTCTTCCATAATAGTGCAGCAAACAACTTAAAAGCTCACATGAAAAGACTCTAAACTTTCCACCATTTTACAAAATAGTCCCCTCTTTAGAAAGCTTAAGCTTTAGGGGTTCCAAAAGTACAAATATTTTCAAGAAATGATCACTAAAACACTTACTTGTAAGGAGAAGAGTGTGCTGAAATTTTTGAGCTTTCAAACGACTATTTTCTGCAATTTTTCGGTGGAGGAAAGAAGGAGAAAAGATGATATCTTTTCTTTCTTTATTTTAATATAAAATCCCAATTTAGTCCACCTAATCCACCTATTTGACCAAATTTTGACCTCTATTGTCCCCTATGGCCGGCCAACCATTATTTAAGGGCTAATTGCCCTTTAAAGACCTCCAAATAATATTCCATAGCTATTTGGCACCCTTAGCTTGTAAAATTGAACTTTCGCACTTTATGCGATTTAGTCCTTTTTCGCGATTAGGCATGAAATCGCTAAAATTAAAGCTCCAAAATTTTCATACACTTATATAATCTTGCTCTAACTCATAAAATAACATAAAAATAATTTTCTTCGGCCTCAGATTAGTGGTTTCAAAACCACTATTCCGACTAGCCCCTAAATCGGGCTGTTACACTTATAAGGGATAATGTGTTTGTGTTTAATGGTATTTGAGTATGAATGCATAAATGTTTGAGTATTGGATGTTAAATGATGTGTATTGATTGGTAATACCTCGTAACCCTATTCTGACGGTGAATACGGGTAAGGTGTGTTACATTTATTAGTATCAGAGCTACGATTTAGTCGATTCTAGGACTAACGTAGCATGTATGAGAGTGTAGCTATACATGCCATATATACTCTGCGATAGTGTGATGATTCTTGATAGCTTAAATTGTGTTTTCGTATAGTAATGGATCCCGAACGAGCTGTAGCCGATGATGTAGAGAGTAATGCGCCCGCTCCTGCTCAAGGGGCAGCGCCATCAGATTCTAGGCCTGTAACGAGTAGCCACGAGGGAGAGCCTAAACAAGCCTTTTTCCAGATGATGAACGAGTGGTTCATGGAATTCATTCGAACGAATCCGACTGCTCAACAACCTCCACCCTAACCTATTCCTCAACAAATCCCTGTTGTTCCTCAAGTTGTAGACCCGATATGGTTGAATAAGCCGCCAGTAGATAAGATACGTAAACATGGGGCTGAAGAGTTCTGGGCTACTGTTGATGATGATGCTGAGAGAGATGAGTTTTGGCTCAAAAATACGATTTGGGTATTCGATGAATTGTCTTGTACTCCAGATGAATGTATTAAATGTGTTGTATCTTTGTTGAGAGACACTGCTTATCAATGGTGGAACACGTTGATATCTGTGGTTTCTAAAGAACGGGTTACCTGGGAATTTTTTCAGACGGAGTTCCGAAAGAAATATATAAGTCAACAATTCCTTGATCAAAAGCATAAAGAGTTTCTGGAATTTAAATAGGGCTGCATGACAGTCACTGAGTATGAAAGAGAGTTCGTACGATTAAGCAAGTATGCTCGAGAGTATGTGTCTACTGAGGAGATTATGTGTAAATGGTTCGTTGACGGGTTGAACGAAGATATAAAACTACTAGTCAGAACTCTAGAGTTGAAAGAATTTGTTGGTTTGGTTGAAATGGCTTGTAAAGCCTAGGATCTTAGCAAAGAAAAGAGAAAAGCAAATTCAGAAGCTAGAGACTCGAGAAAAAGATCAATGAGTAAGCCGTATCAATCTTCGTCAAAGAAATCCAGAGATTCGTACGCTCGTCCGAATGCTTCAAATGAATATTCGAGTAGAGATCGTAGAAAACAATACTCCGGTTCTAAAACTCAAGCTACATTAGTGTCGAGTGTTGGAAATGTGCGAGACAACAAACCCGAATGTCAGTAGTGTGGGAGACGACATTACAGAGAATGCTAGAATAAAAATAATAAAGCTTGTTACAAATGTGGTTCATTAGGTCACTTCATACGAGATTGCCCTGAGCTGGATGAGAAAAGTAAAGTTTAGAATATGAGACCAAGCAACATGTCGACTGGAGAAAGACCAGCAAGAAATACTTGGAATGTGAGTGGTAGTCACGAGAGACTCTAACGTGAGATCTGAGGCCAGAGCACCTGCTAGAGCCTACGTTATTCGTGCTCGCGAAGAAGCATTATCTCCAGATGTTATCACCGGTACTTTCACTCTTTATGATACTAATGTGATTGCATTGATAGATCCAGGATCAACTCATTCTTATATATGCATGAATTTAGTATCTAGTAAGACTTTGCCTGTAGAGTCTACTGAATTTGTGATTAGAGTATCAAACCCCTTAGGCAAATGTGTTTTGGTTGATAAAGTCTGCAAGAATTGTGGTTTAATGTATCAGGATTTCTGTTTTCCGGCTAATCTGATGTTGTTTCCATTTGATGAATTTGATATGATTCTGGGTATGGATTGGCTAACGATGCATGAGGCTATAGTGAATTGTAGACGAAAGACAATTGAATTGAAATGTCAAAATAATGAGACTATTAGAATTGAATCTAATGATCTGAATAGTTTGCCAATTGTGATCTCGTCTATGTTAGCTCAGAAATTTGTGAGAAAGGGGTGTGAAGCTTATCTTGCATATGTACTTGATACGAAAGTGACAGAAACAAAGATTGAATTAGTATGAGTTGTGTGTGAATATCCAGATGTATTTCCTGAAGAGTTACCGGGTTTACCACCTGTCAGAGAAGTTGAGTTTGGTATTGAATTAGTACCAGGAACAACGTCGATATCGATAGCTCCGTACAGAATGGATCCGACAGAGTTAAAAGCATTGAAAGCTCAGTTGCAAGAATTGACGGATAGAGGTTTTGCTAGATCGAGTTTCTCTCCCTGGGCTGCACCGGTGTTATTTGTGAAAAAGAAAGATGTAACACCCCAAACTCGGCCCATGTGTTATGACCGGATCTGACATGTCACATGAGAAAAACGTGTTAAATCCCTTTTGATTTGTATTAAAACAGATGTTATTTTGTTATAAACAAGAAAACAAATATTATTAGAAACATTTGATAAAATACTACTAATCCTTGAAAGTTAATTGAGAAATCAAAAATTTGGACTAATGATCTTATAAAACCGTGTCTTTTAAAAATATCGTTTGAAAGTTCGAGTGAAAACTTTCGTGTTAAAATATTTATAAAAGTTTATTTTGAAATCCATTCCTTAATCGATTTTGGAAAACCTTAATTTAAGTTTTTAAAAAAATTCTCATTTTAAACAATTCAAGCAAAATAATAAGTATAACAACCATAAAACAAATAATAAAATACTCCAGAGGCCTTATTACAACATAAAAAAAAACCCAAAATAGTAAAGTGAACGGAAATAGAAATTTACTAAAGTCCGAAAATAACACTCAAAAAGTATGGCCTCCACCGAGTCATCCATGGCCCCAATTCCTCGTTACTGAGCATTACCTACAAGGGTTAAGAAAAGGGGGAGTGAGTTACAAGAACTAAGTGTGAAACCCCTTATCGTTGTCCACTGAGCCTGAAACCCATTTAGCAATATTTTGGGCCTAAGCCCCTTTTTACATAATAATGTATCAAATATATCATATGAATGTAATGCAAATCCCAAACCATCCTAATAATCCATCCGCTACACACCACCCGTACCAGCCCATCACACCTGTGGGGATCAAGTCAACCCACCCCGCCAAACACACCAATCGCAGGCATTATGCCATTTATAACAAATTTTGATTGTGGCCGAACCACCAAAATAACAATATCGTATTAACAAACATTTTTGTGGTAGTGCCACCAGAATCAGTTCTCTTCAACATTTTCCCATCCTATGCAAATCATGTAAATGCATCATACATAGCAAATCATGATATTTACAAATACAAACAACAATAATTAATTCAGGGATTCATTACAAAAATTTGGCCCATTGTAGCACTTGCAAATCAGCCCATTAAGACCATATATCAAAATGGCCCATTATGGCAAAATATCAAATTCGCCCATTTAAGCAATACATCAAATCAGCCCATTTGAGCAATATAACAAATCGGCCCATTACGGCAATATAACAAATCGGCCCATAACGGAAATGTATCAAATCGGCCCATTACGGCAATGTATCAAATCGGTCCGTTAAGGCATATAACAAATCGGCCCATTAGGGGCAATTTCGTAATTCGGCCCTTTAGGTCGTTTTCGTAATTCTCACAGTGTTAATACCGATTTTGTCAATTTTATCAAAAATAGTGTAATTTAGGCCACATTTCCCGGTTTACTCCAATAAACGATTTTAATCGTAGCGATATATTTCCAATATGATATCAATCTTAAACCCACGGAAAGCGGTGTGAGATTACACACCTGATTACGGTAAGTACTAAGCTTTCTTGATCTTCGACACCTAAGATATTACAACGCTCGATTAGTCGACATACGCAATTTAATAATCAAACTCTTAAAATAAACGATCTAAAGTGTTTACCCTTGGAATCGTGAACGACCACAATTTGTCGATTCTCCCCGGATGACGGTCCACAACCCGGTGGAAAATCCCGAACCACCGATACTGCCCTTCGTTTGAATTTAGGAGTAGGGATCGCTGATCTGCTCCTTTTGAGTTCTCCACTCTCCTTTCCTTTCAAATCGGCACCACAAGCCTCCATTCGATTAGATCTTAGTTAGATCGATATTACGTTGATATGAGATGGTTGACTAAGAAAATGATTCGGCTTACCTATAGAATCGTATGGTCACAAATCGATAGATCGAGCGATTTAATCCTTAAAATATAATCGGTTAATCATCACTATTCCGATAACATCTTAAACAAATAAAGAATGATTTCGTAAAATCCTTGAAGAACTCCTTACCTTAAAGATTTATAGGACCGATTCCCAACGATTGTACGATGACTACGGAAGAATCAAAGTTTCGGCCTTCCACTATAATTCTACATTAGAAGGTGATCATATTGTAAAGAGTTATGAAAGGAAGATATTTTGGTTGAAACAAAATGAATATTCGAATGTTGATAAACACACATTCGGCTAGGAGAAAGAAAAATAAGAATATAGAATAGAACTACTTACCGATTGGTCAAAGGAGTGGGTGTTAATACGGATGAGAAGAAAAGAGAAAGAAGAGATGAAGGGTTCGGCTATAGAGGAAAATGGGCAATGATATTCGGATATGGAGGAAATGGATTAGAGAAGAAGATGAACAAGGGGTTTGAAGGGTTTCGGCCAACACCAAAAGAGATGTAAACCAAAGGAAAATGTGAGTATTTTGGCAATAAGAAAATTGGTAAAAGATGGATTAAGATTTTGGCACAACATGAAAAGAAAAGACCAAAACAAAAGAAAAGATACTCTCTTTTTGGCTTTTGGGAGCTACGGTTAATAGGAAGGATTTGGGAAAGAAAGATGACACAAAAACTAAAGAGAAACAACTTCTCAAGCACTAAAGTTGTCAAAAACTCCTAGCAAAATTCGGCTATACTCCCCCTTCACCAAAACCGTACATACCTTGGCAAAAAGGTCAAACATTTGCCAACCAAAACTTTCCAAAACACTTTCCTCTCTTTGAGCCAACATGTTCCCTATACTTTCCTTTTCTTTTGATTTCTTTCCCTACCCTCATCCTTTTCTTATTTCTTAGCCACCTTGCCAAAATTAAAAAGTCCACCTTGCCTTATATATCATTTTGGCCGACACTTAGGGAAAGAATACAAAAAAAATAGTCAAAATTTGCACATTATGGGATTTGAACCTCCTCCCTCAAGGTACTTTATGTGGCGCCATATCCCCTTTACCATAAGCTTCTTTATGCTAGCACATTACTCATTTAATTCCATAAACATTGAGGTCACTTACTATATCTCCTTAAAGTGCTAAAACATAAAATTTTTACTAAGGCCCAATTAAACCCCGAGCCTTCTTAAGACCATAAAACATAGACTATTAGTAATTTAACTAGCTTAACACAAGGAATAATGCAACACATAAAATTTCAAATTTTAGGATGTTACAATTCTACCCCCTTCAAGAAAATTTCGTCCTCGAAATTTACCTGATTAAAAGAGGTGAGGATATTGCTGCCGAATCGCGTCCTCAGGCTCCCATGTAGCTTCCTCTGATCCGTTATTACGCCATAATACTTTGACTAACGGCACTGACTTCCTTCTCAGCACCTTAACGTCCCGATCTAAAATCTGTATTGGCTCCTCTTCAAAAGATAAGTCGGGTCTTATCTCAACTTCCTCCACCGGTACTATATGAGACGGATCCGATCGATAACGCCTTAACATTGAGACATGAAAAACACTATGTATCTGACTCAACTCCGGAGGTAACTCAAGTTGATAAGCCACTGGCCCAACACGCTTCAATACACGGTATGGCCCGATGAACCTAGGGCTCAACTTGCCCTTCTTTCCAAATCTAAAGATCTTCTTTCAAGGTGAGACCTTTAGAAAGACCTGATCTCCCACCGCAAACTCAATATCCTTACACTTTAGATCCGCATACGATTTTTGTCTATCCGAAGCTTCCTTTAACCGTGCCTGAGTTACCTTTACTTTTTCCTCCGTCTCTGATATCAGCTCAGGACCCAATAACTATCGCTCCCCAAGCTCAGTCCAACAAGTAGGAGTACAACACCTACGACCATACAACGCCTCGTAGGGTGCCATCTGGATGCTGGATTGATAACTGTTGTTGTATGCAAACTCTGCCAATGGTAGGAAATCCTCCCAACTACCCCTGAAGTCGATCACACAACCCCTTACCATGTCTTCCAGTATTTGGATTACTCTCTCCGACTGACCATCTGTCTGAGGATGAAATGCCCTGCTGAAATTTAAACTTGTTCCCAAAGCTTCATGTAAAGCTTTCCAAAACCTTGATGTAAACCTAGGGTCCCTGTCCGATATAATAGACACTGATACCCCATGTAACCTCACGATCTCTGCTCCATACAACTTGGCCAACTTCTGCAATGAGTAATCTGTACGAACAGGTAGGAAATGAGCAGTCTTTGTCAACCGATCCACTATTACCCAAACGGAATCCTTCTTAGCAAGCGTTAAAGGTAAACCACTAACAAAGTCCATCGTTATCCTTTCCCATTTCCATAATGGAATTTTCACCGGTTGTAGCAATCTCGACGGCAATTGATGTTCCGCCTCCACCTGCTGACATGTTAAGCACTTACTCACGAAATCTGTAACTTCCCGTTTCAACCCTGGCCACCAATACTGCTCACGGAGGTCTCGATACATTTTATTTCCCCCGGGGTGCATAGCATATGGGCTACTATGCGCCTCACGCAGAATCATTTGTCTCAATTCTGAATCTTTAGGCATACAAATTCTTCTGCGGAAACACAATACTCCATCACTATTCAATCCAAAATCCCCTATCACACCACCTTCCACTTGCTGAAGTAAGGAACCCAACCTTTCATCTAATAATCTGTTTTTCCTTAATCAAGCTTACCCACGCAGCTTCACTGAAGTTCACTAGCGACTACCATCTTCATACAGGCTGAGATGAGCGAACATCGCTCTCAAATCCGATATCACCTTTCGACTTAACGCATCAGCCACCATATTACCCTTTCCGGAATGATACTCGATTGAGAAGTCATAATATTTCAACAGTTCTATCCACCTCCGCTGTTTTAAGTTCAGCTCCTTCTGGGTAAGGAGGTACTTTACACTCTTATGATCCGTGTAGATAATCGACTTCTCACCGTACAGATAGTGTCTCCAAATCTTTAAAGCAAACACCACTGCAACTAACTCCAAATCATGAGTGGGATAGTTCACCTCGTGCGACCTTAATTGACGAGATGCATAAGCCACCACTTTTCCTCCTTGCATCAACACACATCCCAAGCCTGTGTGTGACACATCACAGTAAACAATAAACTCTTTTCCAGCCTCAGGTTGAATCAATACTGGCGCTTCTGTCAAAATTTTCTTCAATTTCTCAAAGCTCTCTTGTTTCTGATCTGACCATGCAAATGGTACTCCCTTGCGCAACAGCTTAGTTAGGGGTGCAGCAATCAATGAAAACCCCTCAACGAAACGCCTATAATAACCAGCCAACCCTAGGAAACTCCGAATTTCGGCCACTGACTTCGGTGGTTTCCAGTCCAACACAGCCTCGACCTTCTGGGGATCAACTCTAATTCCTTCGGCAGACACAACGTGCCCCAAAAAGGTTACTTCCTTCATCCAAAATTCACACTTACTGAATTTGGCATAAAGTTGCGTCTCCCTTAATATCTGCAATACAACCCGCAGATGCGAATCATGCTCTTCTTCATTCTTCGAGTACACCAAGATGTCATCTATGAACACCACCACAAACTGATCTAGATAGGGTTGGAAGACCCGGTTCATCATGTCCATAAATGCAGTTGGTGCATTAGTCAACCCAAATGGCATCACCAAGAACTCATAATGCCCAAAACGAGTTCGAAACGCAGTCTTATGAGTATCCGCCTCCTTAACCTTAAGTTCGTGATAACCCGATCTCAAATCTATCTTCGAGAAAACCGAAGCTCCTCGCAGTTGATCAAACAGATCGTCGATTCTCGGCAATGGATACCTGTTCTTGACCGTCAACTTATTCAACTATCTATAATGGATGCACATACGCATCGACCCATCCTTCTTCTTGACGAACAAAATCGGCGCTCCCCACGGTGACACACTCGGTTGAATGAATCCTCGATCCAACAACTCCTGAATTTGAGCTTTAAGCTCCACTAACTCCTTCGGTGTCATTCTATAGGGAGCAATGGACACCGGAGCAGTTCCTGGCAATAACTCAATGCCAAACTCTACCTCCCGATCTGGAGGCAGTCTTGGAAGCTCCTCGGGAAAGACATCCAAAAAATCTTTCACCGTTGCAACACTTTCCACCGACAATTCCTTAGCATCCAAGGCACTAATGAAAGCTAGGAATGCTTCATACCCCTTTCTCACAACTTTTCTGCCTTTAAAGCAGATACCACATTTGATAGATAGTTCATTCTTTCACCTATCATCATCACTTCCTTATCCTCCGAAGTTCTTAGTATCATCTATTTTGCAGCACAATCCAAGTTCGTACGGTGTTTCACCAACCAATCCATGCCCAAAATAAGGTCGAACTCGCCGAATGGCAGTTCCATCAAATCCGCCAAAAATATTTCCCCCTGAATTTCTAAAGGCACATCCCTAAACAGCTTATTTACTACCACCGACTGTCCTAGAGGGGTAATTACAGTTGTTTCTCTAGCAGTATTCTTAGATCTAATGTTCAGATTTCCAGATACAGCACAAGCAACATACGAATAGGTTGATCCGATATCTATCAAAACAGTAACAGATACATTAGTTATGAAGAACGTACCGGTTATGACATCTGGTGCATCGCCATCCTCCCGACGTCTGACCGCATAGACCAACCCTGGCTGTCTTGCCTCCGCGTTACCCCTATTACTGGTACCTCGACCTGGTGCACCCTGACCTCGTCCTACGCCATTACCACCTCAACCTGGCCCACGGCCTCTCGGTGGCTGCTGAGCGCCTCTAGCTGGCTCTGCATCAAAGTTACGAACATCCTGAGTCTGAGCAGTCTGTCGAGGGCAATCTCTAAGCCGATGGTCCTTAGATCCATATTTTAAACAACCACCGGTTCTCTTCCAGCATTCACTCCGGTGTCGTCTTCCGTAATCTGCACATGGCTACAACTGATTGGTAGCAGCTGGTAATCTAGCTCGAGCTGGCTCCTCATTTCTGGGCCTCTTCTGAAATCCTCTAGCAGGACCTGGGTACCTAAAGTCTCTCTTGCTCCTGCCCCTATCCTTGTCTCGGTTTTGCCGCTCCGAGTGCTTAGCCTCTTCAGCTATCTCGGCTTTCTCCACTAGTGTAGAAAAATTCCTCTCTTTTTGTGGGGCTATCAGTACCCGCAACTCATCACGCAACCCGTCCCCAAAATGCACATAGCATTCGTAGTCAGTTGGCATTATTCCCCGGGCATACCAACTCAGACGCAGAAATTCTACCTCGTAAGCTGCCACAGTCTTACCTCCTAGGACCAGATTTAGGAATTCTTTCCTTCGAGCATCCACATAACTAACCCCGACATGCTTTCCCTGATATGCCGTCTTAAAGAAATCCCAGGTAATACGATCGGCCTGAGTGCCTTCTCGAACAGTGAGCCACCATTGATACGCTTCGTCTCTCAACAATGACACAGCTCCTTTCAATTTCTGTTCGGCAGTGCAATCCAAATTGTCCATGATCCGCTCCACTGCCTCAAGCCAATACTCCGATACATTTGGGGCCACACTCGAGATACCCCTAAAAACCTCAGCACCATTCGATCTGAGTCTTTCCGAAATTGACCCACGAGCTGTCGGCCCAGTTCTTGCCCCAGCAACCCTTTCCAAGACTCGCAACATTGCTTGGGACAGAGCGTCGTCCTCCCTCATACGATCATGTGACCCAGCTTCAGTCACAGGTGAAGCAGGTGCGTCCATTTTTGGCATATGTCCCGATGCCTCAGATACAACTCTAGCGCCACGGCCTCTACCACGGCCACGTCTACCACGACCACGTCCTCTAGCGCTCATATTGGCTAATTCGATTTAATCTGATTACGAGTCTTATGAATCAGTATACTATTTCAGTGTTTATTAAACAATATTTTATGAAGTATAAGTAGTAAAGTCGTTTTCGCAAAACGCATCCTATAGTCTCAATCTCGATAGTTTCAGCTTCCTAAAACTAAAGGTTCTAGAGTGTTTCTATAGTCATAACACATCAATCATAATCATAAAATGATAACATTTACTTACTTGACTTGGTGCCGGATACCCGTGGTGCCATACTTCCTTTAAAACATACATTTATAATTTTAAATTCAAACAGCTTTGAAAAATGCTTTTGAACCCAAACCACAGCCGAGTTTTGCAACCGGGCTCTGATACCATAAAATGTAACACCCCAAACCCGGCCCATGCGTTATAACTAGATCTGACATGTCACATGAGAAAAACGTGTTAAATCCCTTTTGATTTGTATTAAAACAGATGTTATTTTGTTATAAACAAGAAAACAAATATTATTAGAAACATTTGATAAAATACTACTAATCCTTGAAAGTTAATTTAGAAATCAAAAATTTGGACTAATGATCTTATAAAACCGTGTCTTTTAAAAATATTGTTTGAAAGTTCGAGTGAAAACTTCCGTGTTAAAATATTTATAAAAGTTTATTTTGAAATCCATTCGTTAATCGATTTTGGAAAACCTTAATTTAAGTTTTTAGAAAAATTCTCATTTTAAACAATTCAAGCAAAATAATAAGTATAACAACCATAAAGCAAATAATAAAATACTCCAGAGGCCTTATTTCAACATAAAAAAAACCCAAAATAGTAAAGTGAACGAAAATAGAAATTTACTAAAGTCCAAAAATAACACTCCAAAAGTATGGCCTCCACCGAGTCATCCATGGCCCCAAGTCCTCGTCACTGAGCATTACCTACAAGGGTTAAGAAAAGGGGGAGTGAGTTACAAGAACTCAGTGTGAAACCCCTTACCGTTGTCCACTGGGCCTGAAACCCATTTAGACATATTTTGGGCCTAAGCCCCTTTTTACATAATAATGTATCAAATATATCATATGAATGTAATGCAAATCCCAAACCATCCTAATAATCCATCCGCTACACACCACCCGTACCAGCCCATCTCACCTGTGGGGATCAAGTCAACCCACCCCGCCAAAGACACCAATCACAGGCATTATGCCATTTATAACAAAATTTGATTATGGCCGAACCACCAAAATCACAATATCGTATTAACAAACATTTTTGTGGCAGTGCCACCGGAATCACTTCTCTTCAACATTTTCCCATCCTATGCAAATCATGTAAATGCATCATACATAGCAAATCATGATATTTACAAATACAAACAACAATAATTAATTCAGGGATTCATTACAATAATTCGGCCCATTGTAGCACTTGCAAATCAGCCCATTAAGACCATATATCAAAACGGCCCATTATGGCAAAATATCAAATTGGCCCATTTAAGCAATACATCAAATCGGCCTATTTAAGCAATATAACAAATCGGCCCATTACGGTAATATAAGAAATAGGCCCATATCGGCAATGTATCAAATCGGCCCATTACGGTAATGTATCCAATCGGTCCGTTAAGGCATATAACAAATCGGCCCATTAGGGGCAATTTCGTAATTCGGCCATTTAGGGCGTTTTCGTAATTCTCACAGTGTTAATACCGATTTTGTCAATTTTCTCAAAAATAGTGTAATTTAGGCCACTTTTCCTGGTTTACTCCAATAAACAATATTAATCGTAGCGATATATTTCCAATATGATATCAATCTTAAACCCACGGAAAACGGTGTGAGATTACACACCTGATTACGGTAAGTACTAAGCTTTCTTTATCTTCGACACCTAAGATATCATAACACTCGATTAGTCGACATACGCGATTTAATAATCAAACTCTTAAAATAAACGATCTAAAGTGTTTACCCTTGGAATCGTGAATGACCACGATTTGTCGATTCTCCCCGGATAACGGTCCACAACTCGGTAGAAAATCCCAAACTGCCGATACTGCCCTTCGTTTGAATTTAGGAGTAGGGATCGCTGATCCGCTCCTTTTGAGTTCTCCACTAGCCTTTCCTTTCAAATCGGCACCACAAGCCTCCATTCGATTAGATCTTAGTTAGATCGATATTACGTTGATATGAGATGGTTGACTAAGAAAAAGATTCGGCTTACCTATAGAATCGTATGGTCACAAATCGATAGATCGAGCAATTTAATCCCTAAAATATAATCGGTTAATCATCACTATTCCGATAACATCTTAAACAAATAAAGAATGATTTCATAAAATCCTTGAAGAACTCCTTACCTTAAAGATTTATAGGACTGATTTCCAACGATTGTACAGTGACTACGGAAGAATCAAAGTTTCGGCCTTCCACTATAATTCTACATTAGAAGGTGATCATATTGTAAAGAGTTATGAAAGGAAGATATTTTGGTTGAAACAAAATGAATATTCGAATGTTGATAAACACACATTCGGCTAGGAGAAAGAAAAATAAGAATATAGAATATAACTACTTACCGATTAATCAATGGAGTGGGTGTTAATACGGATGAGAAGAAAAGAGAAAGAAGAGATGAAGGGTTCGGCTATAGAGGAAAATGGGCAATGATATTCGGATATGGAGGAAATGGATTAGAGAAGAAGATGAACAAGGGGTTTGAAGGGTTTCGGCCAACACCAAAAGAGATGTAAACCAAAGGAAAATGTGAGTATTTTGGCAACAAGAAAATTGGTAAAAGATGGATTAAGATTTCGGCACAACAATGAAAAGAAAAGACCAAAACAAAGAAAAGATACTCTCTTTTTGGCTTTTGGGAGCTACTGATTAATAGGAAGGATTTGAGAAAGAAAGATGACACAAAAACTAAAGAGAAACAACTTCTCAAGCACTAAAGTTGTCAAAAACTCCTAGCAAAATTCGGCTATACTCCCCTTCACTAAAATCAGTACATACATTGGCAAAAAGGTCAAACATTTGCAAACCAAAACTTTCCAAAACACTTTCTCTCTTTGTGCCAACATGTTCCCTATACTTTCCTTTTCTTTTGATTTCTTTCCCTACCCTCATCCTTTCCTTATTTCTTAGCCACCTTGCCAAAATTAAAAAGTCCACCTTGCCTTATATATCATCTTGGCCGACACTTAGGGAAAGAATACAAAAAAAATAGTCAAAATTTGCACATTATGGGATTTGAACCTCCTCCCTCAAGGTACTTCATGTGGCGCCATATCCCCTTTACCATAAGCTCCTTTATGCTAGCACATTACTCATTTAATTCCATAAACATTGAGGTCACTTACTATATCTCCTTAAAGTGCTAAAACATAAAATTTTTACTAAGGCCCAATTAAACCCCGAGCCTTCTTAAGACCTTAAAACATAGACTATTAGTAATTTAACTAGCTTAACACAAGGAATAATGCAACACATAAAATTTCAAATTTTAGGATGTTACAATTCTACCCCCTTAAAGAAAATTTCGTCCTCGAAATTTACCTGATTAAAAGAGGTGAGGATATTGCTGCCGAATCGCATCCTCAGGCTCCCATGTAGCTTCCTCCGATCCGTGATTACACCATAATACTTTGACTAACGGCACTGACTTCCTTCTCAGCACCTTAACGTCCCGATCTAAAATCTGTACTGGCTCCTCTTCAAAAGATAAGTCAGGTCTTATCTCAACTTCCTCCACTGGTACTATATGAGACGGATTCGATCGATAACGCCTTAACATTGAGACATGAAAAACACTATGTATCTGACTCAACTCTGGAGGTAACTCAAGTTGATAAGCCATTGGCCCAACACGCTTCAATACACGGTATGGCCCGATAAACCTAGGGCCCAACTTGCCCTTCTTTCCAAATCTAAAGATCTTCTTCCAAGGTGAGACCTTTAGAAAGACCTGATCTCCCACCGCAAACTCAATATCCTTACACTTCAGATCCGCATACGATTTTTGTCTATCCGAAGCTTCTTTTAACCGTGCCCGAATTACCTTTACTTTTTCCTCTGTCTCTGATATCAGCTCAGGACCCAATAACTATCGCTCCCCCAGCTCAGTTCAACAAGTAGGAGTACAACGCCTACGACCATACAACGCCTCGTAGGGTGTCATCTGGATGCTGGATTGATAACTATTGTTGTATGCAAACTCTGCCAACCCCTGAAGTCGATCACACAGCCCCTTAGCATGTCTTCCAGTATTTTGATTACTCTCTCCGACTGACCATCTGTCTGAGGATGAAATGCCTTGCTGAAATTTAAACTTGTTCCCAAAGCCTCATGTAAAGCTTTCCAAAATCTTGATGTAAACCTAGGGTCCCTGTCTGATATAATAGACACTGGTACCCCATGTAACCTCACGATCTCTGCTACATACAACTTGGCCAACTTCTGCAATGAGTAATCCGTACGAACAGGTAGGAAATGAGCAGTCTTCGTCAACCGATCCACTATTACCCAAACGGAATCCTTCTTAGCAAGCGTTAAAGGTAACCCACTAACAAAGTCCATCGTTATCCTTTCCCATTTCCATAATTGAATTTTCACCAGTTGTACCAATCTCGACGGCAATTGATGTTTCGCCTTCACCTGCTGACATGTTAAGCACTTACTCACGAAATTTGTAACTTCTCGTTTCAACCCTGGCCACCAATACTGCTCACGGAGGTCTCGATACATTTTATTTCCCCCGGGGTGCATAGCATATGGGCTACTATGCGCCTCACGCAGAATCATTTGTCTCAATTCTGAATCTTTGGGCATACAAATTCTTTCGCGGAAACATAGTACTCCATCACTATTCAATCCAAAATCCCCTATCACACCACCTTCCACTTGCTGAAGTAAAGAACCCAACCTTTCATCTAATAACTGTTTTCCTTAATCTAGCTTACCCACGCAGGCTTCACCTGAAGTTCGGCTAGCAGACTACCATCTTCATACAGGCTGAGATGAGCGAACATCGCTCTCAAATCCGATATCACCTTTCAACTTAACGCATCAGCCACCACGTTAGCCTTTCCGGAACGATACTCGATTGAGAAGTCATAATCTTTCAACAGTTCTATCCACCTCCGCTGTCTTATGTTCAGCTCCTTCTGGGTAAGGAGGTACTTTAGACTCTTATGATCCGTGTAAATAATCGACTTCTCATCGTACAGATAGTGTCTCCAAATCTTCAAAGCAAACACCACTGCAGCTAACTCCAAATCATGAGTGGGATAGTTCACCTCGTGCGGCCTTAATTGACGAGATGCATAAGCCACCACTTTTTCTCTTTGCATCAACACACATCCCAAGCCTGTGTGTGACGCATCACAGTAAACAATAAACTCTTTTCCAGCCTCAGGTTGAATCAATACTGGCGCTTCTGTCAAAATTTTCTTCAATTTCTCAAAGCTCTCTTATTTCTGATCTGACCACGCAAATGGTACTCCCTTGCGCAACAGCTTAGTTAGGGGTGCAGCAATCAACGAAACCCCTCAACTCCTGAATTTGAGCTTTAAGCTCCGTTAACTCCTTCGGCGTCATTCTATAGGGAGCATTGGACACCGGAGCAGTTCCTGGCAATAACTCAATGCCAAACTCTACCTCCCGATCTGGAGGCAGTCCTGGAAGCTCTTCGGGAAAGACATCCGAAAACTCTTTCACCATTCTAACACTTTCCACCGATAATTCCTTAGCATCCAAGGCACTAATGAAAGTTAGGAATGCTTCATACCCCTTTCTCACCAACTTTTCTGTCTTTAAAGCAGATACCACATTTGATAGATAGTTCCTTCTTTCATCTATCATCATCACTTCCTTATCCTCCGAAGTTCTTAGTATCATCTGTTTTGCAGCACAATCCAAGTTCGCACGGTGTTTCACCAACCAGTCCATGCCCAAAATAAGGTCGAACTCGCCGAATGGCAGTTCCATCAAATCTGCCAAAAATATTTCCCCCTGAATTTCTAAAGGCACATCCTTAAACAGCTTATTTACTACCATCGACTGTCCTAGAGGGCTAATTACAGTTGTTTCTCTAGCAGTATTCTCAGATCTAATGTTCAGATTTCCAGATACAGCACAAGCAACATACGAATAGGTGGATCCGATATCTATCAAAATAGTAACAGATACATTAGTTATGAAGAATGTACCGGTTATGACATCCGGTGCATCGCCATCCTTCCGACGTCTGACCGCATAGACTAACCCTGGCTGTATTGCCTCCGCATTACCCCTATTACTGGTACCTCTACCCAGTGCACCCTGACCTCGTCCTATGCCATTACCACCTCGACCTGGCCCACGGCCTCTCGGTGGCTGCTGAGTGCCTCTAGCTGGCTCTGCATCATAGTTACGAACATCCTGAGTCTGAGTAGTCCGTCGAGGGCAATCTCTAAGCCGCTGGTCCTTAGATCCACATTTGAAACAACCACCGTTCTCTTCCAACATTCACTCCAGTGTCCTCTTCCGCAATCCGCACATGGCTGCAACTGATTGGTAGCAGCTGGTAATCTAGCTCGAGCTGGCTCCTCATTTTTGGGCCTCCTCTGAAATCCTCTAGCAGGACCTGAGTACCTAAAGTCTCTCTTGCTCCTGCCCCTATCCTTGTCTCGATTTTGCCGCTCCGAGTGCTTAGCCTCTTCAGCTATCTTGGCTTTCTCCACTAGTGTGGCAAAATTCCTCTCTTTTTGTGCGGCTATCAGTACCCGCAACTCATCATGCAACCCATCCTCAAAACGCACACAGCGTTCGTAGTCAGTTGGCATTATTCTCCGGGCATACCGACTCAGACGTAGAAATTCCGCCTCATAAGCTGCCACAGTCTTACCTCCTAGGACCAGATTTAGGAATTCTTTCCTTCGGGCATCCACATAACTAGCCCCGACATGCTTTCCCTGATATGCCGTCTTGAAGAAATCCCAGGTAATACGATCGGCCTGAGTGCCTTCCCGAACAGTGAGCCACCATTGATACGCTTCGTCTCTCAGCAATGACATAGCTCCTTTCAGTTTCTATTCGGCAGTGCAATCCAAATCGTCCATGATCCGCTCCACTGCCTCAAGCCAATACTCCGCTACATTTGGGGCCACACCCGAGATACCCCTAAAAACCTCAGCACCATTCGATCTGAGTCTTTCCGAAATTGACCCACGAGCTGCCGGCCCAGTTCTTGCCCCAGCAACCTTTTCCAAGACTCGCAACATTGCTTGGGACAGAGCATCGTCCTCCCTCATACGATCATGTGACCCAGCTTCAGTTACGGGTGAAGCAGGTGCGTCTATTTTCGGCATATGTCCCGATGCCTCAGGTACAACTCTATCGCCACGGCCTCTACCACGGCCACGTCTACCATGACCACGTCCTCTAGCGCTCATATTGGCTAATTCGATTTAATCTGATTACGAGTCTTATGAATCATTATACTATTTCAGTGTTTATTAAACAATATTTTATGAAGTATAAGTAGTAAAGTCGTTTTCGCAAAACGCATCCTATAGTCTCAATCTCTATAGTTTCAGCTTCCTAAAACTAAAGGTTCTAGAGTGTTTCTATAGTCATAACACATCAATCATAATCATAAAATGATAACATTTACTTACTTGACTTGGTGCCGGATACCCGGGGTGCCATACTTCCTTTAAAACATACATTTATATTTTTAAATTCAAACAGCTTTGAAAAACGCTTTTGAACCCAAACCACAGCCGAGTTTTGCAACCGGGCTCTGATACCATAAAATGTAACACCCCAAACCCGACCCATGTGTTATAACCGGATCTGACATGTCACATGAGAAAAACGTGTTAAATCCCTTTTGATTTGTATTAAAACAGATGTTATTTTGTTATAAACAAGAAAACAAATATTATTAGAAACATTTGATAAAATACTACTAATCCTTGAAAGTTAATTTAGAAATAAAAAATTTGGACTAATGATCTTATAAAACCGTGTCTTTTAAAAATATCGTTTGAAAGTTCGAGTGGAAACTTCCGTGTTAAAATATTTATAAAAGTTTATTTTGAAATCCATTCGTTAATCGATTTTGGAAAACTTTAATTTAAGTTTTTAGAAAAATTCTCATTTTAAACAATTCAAGCAAAATAATAAGTATAACAACCATAAAGCAAATAATAAAATACTCCAGAGGCCTTATTACAACATAAAAAAACCCAAAATAGTAAAGTGAACGGAAATAGAAATTTACTAAAGTCCGAAAATAACACTCCAAAAGTATGGCCTCCATCGAGTCATCCATGGCCCCAAGTCCTCGTCACTGAGCATTACCTACAAGGGTTAAGAAAAGGGGGAGTGAGTTACAAGAACTCAGTGTGAAACCCCTTACCGTTGTCCACTGGGCCTGAAACCCATTTAGACATATTTTGGGCCTAAGCCCCTTTTTACATAATAATGTATCAAATATATCATATGAATGTAATGCAAATCCCAAACCATCCTAATAATCCATCCGCTACACACCACCCGTACCAGCCCATCACACCTATGGGGATCAAGTCAACCCACCCCGCCAAACACACCAATCGCAGGCATTATGCCATTTATAACAAATTTTGATTGTGGTCGAACCACCAAAATCACAATATCGTATTAACAAACATTTTTGTGGCAGTGCCACCAGAATCACTTCTCTTCAACATTTTCCCATCCTATGCAAAACATGTAAATGCATCATACATAGCAAATCATGATATTTACAAATACAAACAACAATAATTAATTCAGGGATTCATTACAATAATTCGGCCCATTGTAGCACTTGCAAATCAGCCCATTAAGACCATATATCAAAACGGCCCATTATGGAAAAATATCAAATTGGCCCATTTAAGTAATACATCAAATCGACCTATTTAAGCAATATAACAAATCGGCCCATTATAGCAATATAAGAAATCGGCCCATAATGGCAATGTATCAAATCGGACCATTACAGTAATGTATAAAATCGGTCCGTTAAGGCATATAACAAATCGGCCCATTAGGGGAAATTTCGTAATTCGGCCCTTTAGGGCTTTTTTGTAATTCTCACAGTGTTAATACCGATTTTGTCAATTTTATCAAAAATAGAGTAATTTAGGCCACTTTTCCCAGTTTACTCCAATAAACGATTTTAATCGTAGCGATATATTTCATATATGATATCAATCTTAAACCCACAAAAAACGGTGTGAGATTACACACCTGATTACGGTAAGTACTAAGCTTTCTTGATCTTTGACACCTAAGATATCATAACGCTCGATTAGTCGACATACGAGATTTAATAATCAAACTCTTAAAATAAACGATCTAAAGTGTTTACCCTTGGAATCGTGAATGACCACGATTTGTCAATTCTCCCCGGATGACGGTCCACAAGTCGGTGGAAAATCCCAAACCGCCGATACTGCCCTTCGTTTGAATTTAGGAGTAGGGATCGCTGATCCGCTCCTTTTGAGTTCTCCACTCGCCTTTCTTTTCAAATCGGCACCACAAGCCTCCATTCGATTAGATCTTAGTTAGATCGATATTACGTTGATATGAGATGGTTGACTAAGAAAAAGATTCGGCTTACCTATAGAATCGTGTGGTCACAAATCATTAGATCGAGCGATTTAATCCCTAAAATATAATCGGTTAATCATCACTATTCCAATAACATCTTAAACAAATAAAGAATGATTTCGTAAAATCCTTGAAGAACTCCTTACCTTAAAGATTTATAGGACTGATTCCCAACGATTGTACGGTGACTACGGAAGAATCAAAGTTTTTGCCTTCCACTATAATTCTACATTAGAAGGTGATCATATTGTAAAGAGTTATGAAAGGAAGATATTTTGGTTGAAACAAAATGAATATTCGAATGTTGATAAACACACATTCAGCTAGGAGAAAGAAAAATAAGAATATAGAATATAACTACTTACCGATTGATCAAAGGAGTGGGTGTTAATACGGATGAGAAGAAAAGAGAAAGAAGAGATGAAGGGTTCGGCTATAGAGGAAAATAGGCAATGATATTCGGATATGGAGGAAATGGATTAGAGAAGAAGATGAACAAGGGGTTTGAAGGGTTTCGGCCAACACCAAAAGAGATGTAAACCAAAGGAAAATGTGAGTATTTTTGCAACAAGAAAATTGATAAAAGATGGATTAAGATTTTGGCACAACAATGAAAAGAAAAGACCAAAACAAAGAAAAGATGCTCTCTTTTTGGCTTTTGGGAGCTACGGTTAATAGGAAGGATTTGAGAAAGAAAGATGGCACAAAAACTAAAGAGAAACAACTTCTCAAGCATTAAAGTTGTCAAAAACTCCTAGCAAAATTCGGCTATACTCCCCCTTCACCAAAACCGTACATACCTTGGCAAAAAGGTCAAACATTTGCAAACCAAAACTTTCTAAAACACTTTCCGCTCTTTGTGCTAACATGTTCCCTATACTTTCCTTTTCTTTTGATTTCTTTCCCTACCCTCATCCTTTCCTTATTTCTTAGCCACCTTGCCAAAATTAAAAAGTCCACCTTGCCTTATATATCATCTTGGCCGACACTTAGGGAAAGAATACAAAAAAATAGTCAAAATTTGCACATTATGGGATTTGAACCTCCTCCCTCAAGGTACTTCATGTGGCGCCATATCCCCTTTACCATAAGCTCCTTTATGCTAGCACATTACTCATTTAATTCCATAAACATTGAGGTCACTTACTATATCTCCTTAAAGTGCTAAAACATAAAATTTTTACTAAGGCCCAATTAAACCCCGAGCCTTCTTAAGACCTTAAAACATACACTATTAGTAATTTAACTAGCTTAACACAAGGAATAATGCAACACATAAAATTTCAAATTTCAGGATGTTACAATTCTACCCCCTTAAAGAAAATTTCGTCCTCGAAATTTACCTGATTAAAAGAGGTGAGGATATTGCTGTCGAATCGCGTCCTCAGGCTCCCATGTAGCTTCCTTCGATCCGTGATTATGCCATAATACTTTGGCTAACGGCACTGACTTCCTTCTCAGCACCTTAACGTCCCGATCTAAAATCCGTACTGGCTCCTCTTCAAAAGATAAGTCAGGTCTTATCTCAACTTCCTCCACCGGTACTATATGAGACGGATCCGATCGATAACGCCTTAACATTGAGACATGAAAAACACTATGTATCTGACTCAACTCCGGAGGTAACTCAAGTTGATAAGCCACTGGCCCAACACGCTTCAATACACGGTATGGCCCGATAAACCTAGGGCTCAACTTGCCCTTCTTTCCAAATCTAAAGATCTTCTTCCAAGGTGAGACCTTTAGAAAGACCTGATCTCCCACCGTAAACTCAATATCCTTACACTTCAGATCCGCATACGATTTTTGTCTATGCGATGCTTCCTTTAACTGTTCCCGAATTACCTTTACTTTTTCCTCCGTCTCTGATATCTGCTCAGGACCCAATAACTGTCGCTCCCCCAGCTCAGTCCAACAAGTAGGAGTACAACACCTATGACCATACAACGCCTCGTAGGGTACCATCTGGATGCTGGATTGATAACTGTTGTTGTATGCAAACTCTGCCAATGGTAGGAAATCCACCCAACTACCCCTGAAGTCGATCACACAGCCCCTTAGCATGTCTTCCAGTATTTGGATTACTCTCTCCGACTGACCATCTGTCTGAGGATGAAATGCCCTGCTGAAATTTAAACTTGTTCCCAAAGCTTCATGTAAAGCTTTCCAAAATCTTGATGTAAACCTAGGGTCCCTGTCCGATATAATAGACACTGGTACCCCATGTAACCTCACGATCTCTGCTACATACAACTTGGCCAACTTCTGCAATGAGTAATCCGTACGAACAGGTAGGAAATGAGCAGTCTTCGTCAACCGATCCACTATTACCCAAATGGAATCCTTCTTAGCAAGCGTTAAAGGTAACCCACTAACAAAGTCCATCGTTATCCTTTCCCATTTCCATAATGGAATTTTCACCGGTTGTAGTAATCCCGACGACAATTGATGTTCCACCTTCACCTGCTGACATGTTAAGCACTTACTCACGAAATCTGTAACTTCCCATTTCAACCCTGGCCACCAATACTGCTCACGGAGGTCTCGATACATTTTATTTCCCCCGGGGTGCATAGCATATGGGCTACTATGCGCGTCACGCAGAATCATTTGTCTCAATTCTGAATCTTTGGGCATACAAATTCTTCCGAGGAAACACAATACTCCATCACTATTCAATCCAAAATCCCCTATCACACCACCTTCCACTTGCTGAAGTAAGGAACCCAACCTTTCATCTAATAACTATTTTTCCTTAATCTGGCTTACCCACGCAGGCTTCACCTGAAGTTCGGCTAGCAGACTACCATATTCATACAGGCTGAGATGAGCGAACATCGCTTTCAAATCCGATATCACCTTTCGACTTAACGCATCAGCCACCACGTTAGCCTTTCCAGAATGATACTCGATTGAGAAGTCATAATCTTTCAACAGTTCTATCCACCTCCGCTGTCTTAAGTTCAGCTCTTTCTGGGTAAGGAGGTACTTTAGACTCTTATGATCCGTGTAGATAATCGACTTCTCACCGTACAGATAGTGTCTCCAAATCTTCAAAGCAAACACCACTGCAGCTAACTCCAAATCATGAGTTGGATAGTTCACCTCGTGCGGCCTTAATTGACGAGATGCATAAGCTACCACTTTTCCTCCTTGCATCAACACACATCCCAAGCCTGTGTGTGACGCATCACAGTAAACAATAAACTCTTTTCCAGCCTCAGGTTGAATCAATACTGGCGCTTCTGTCAAAATTTTCTTTAATTTCTCAAAGCTCTCTTGTTTCTGATCTGACCATGCAAATGGTACTCCCTTGCGCAACAGCTTAGTTAGGGGTGTAGCAATCAACGAAAACCCCTCAACGAAATGCCTATAATAACCAGCCAACCCTAGGAAACTCTGAATTTCGGCCACTGACTTCGGTGGTTTCCAGTCCAACACAGTCTCGACCTTCCGGGGATCAACTCTAATTCTTTCGGCAGACACAACATGCCCCAAAAAGGTTACTTCATCCAAAATTCACACTTACTGAATTTGGCATAAAGTTGCTTCTCCCTTAATATCTGCAATACTACCCGCAGATGCGAATCATGCTCTTCTTCATTCTTCGAGTACACCAAGATGTCATCTATGAACACCACCACAAACTGATCTAAATAGGGTTGGAAGACCCGGTTCATCATGTCCATAAATGCAGCTGGTGCATTAGTCAACCCAAATGGCATCACCAAGAACTCATAATGCCCATAACGAGTTCAAAACGCAGTCTTATGAGTATCTGCCTCCTTAACCTTAAGTTGGTGATAACCCGATCCTAAATCTATCTTCGAGAAAATTGAAGCTCCTCGCAGTTGATCAAACAGATCGTCGATTCTCGGCAATGGATACCTGTTCTTGATCGTTAACTTATTCAACTGTCTATAATCGATGCACATACGCATCGACCTATCCTTCTTCTTGACGAACAAAACCGGCGCTTCTCATGGTGACACACTCAGTTGAATGAATCCCCGATCCAACAACTCCTGAATTTGAGCTTTAAGCTTCGCTAACACCTTCGGCGTCATTCTATAGGGAGCAATGGACACCGGAGCAGTTCCTGGCAATAACTCAATTCCAAACTCTACCTCCCGATCTGGAGGCAGTCTTGGAAGCTCCTCGAGAAAGACATCCGAAAACTCTTTCACCGTTCTAACACTTTCCACTGATAATTCCTTAGCATCCAAGGCACTAATGAAAGCTAGGAATGCTTCATACCCCTTTCTCACCAACTTTTCTGTCTTTAAAGCAGATACCACATTTGATAGATAGTTCCTTCTTTCACCTATCATCATCACTTCCTCATCCTCCGAAGTTCTTAGTATCATCTGTTTTGCAGCACAATCCAAGTTCGCACGGTGTTTCACCAACCAGTCTATGCCCAAAATAAGGTCGAACTCGCCGAATGGCAGTTCCATCAAATCTGCCAAAAATATTTCCCCCTGAATTTCTAAAGGCACATCCCTAAACAGCTTATTTACTACCACCGACTGTCCAAGAGGGCTAATTACAGTTGTTTCTCTAGCAGTATTCTCAGATCTAATGTTCAGATTTCCAGATACAGCACAAGCAACATACGAATAGGTGGATCCGATATCTATCAAAACAGTAACAGATACATTAGTTATGAAGAACGTACCGGTTATGACATCCGGTGCATCGTCATCCTCCCGATGTCTGACCGCATAGACCAACCCTGGCTGTCTTGCCTCCGCGTTACCCCTATTACTGGTACCTCTACCCGGTGCACCCTGACCTCGTCCTACGCCATTACCACCTCGACCTGGCCCACAGCCTCTCGGTGGCTGCTGAACGCCTCTAGCTGGCTCTGCATCATAGTTACGAACATCCTGAGTCTGAGCAGTCTGTCGAAGGCAATCTCTAAGCCGATGGTCCTTAGATCCACATTTGAAACAACCACCGGTTCTCTTCCAGCATTCACCCGGGTGTCGTCTTCCGTAATCCGCACATGACTGCAACTGATTGGTAGCAGCTGGTAATCTAGCTCGACTTGGCTCCTCATTTCTAGGCCTCTTCTGAAATCATCTAGCAGGACCTGAGTGCCTAAAGTCTCTCTTGCTCCTGCCCCTATCCTTGTCTCGGTTTTGCCGCTCTGAGTGCTTAGCCTCTTCAGCTATCTTGGCTTTCTCCACTAGTGTGGCAAAATTCCTCTCTTTTTGTGGGGCTATCAGTACCCGCAACTCATCACGCAACCTGTCCTCAAAACGCACACAGCGTTCGTAGTCAGTTGGCATTATTCCCCGGGCATACCGACTCAGACATAGAAATTCTGCCTCATAAGCTGCCACAGTCTTACCTCCTAGGACCAGTTTTAAGAATTCTTTCCTTCGGGCATCCACATAACTAGCCCTGACATGCTTTCCCTGATATGCCATCTTGAAGAAATCCCAGGTAATACGATCGGCCTGAGTGCCTTCCCGAATAGTGAGCCACCATTGATACGCTTCGTCTCCAAGCAATGACACAGCTCCTTTCAGTTTCTATTCGGCAGTGCAATCTAAATCGTCCATGATCCACTCCACTGCCTCAAGCTAATACTCAGCTACATTTGGGGCCACACCCGAGATACCCCTAAAAACCTCAGCACCATTCGATCTGAGTCTTTCTGAAATTGACCCACGAGCTGCCGGCCCAGTTCTTGCCCCAGCAACCCTTTCCAAGACTCGCAACATTGCTTGGGACAGAGCGTCGTCCTCCCTCATATGATCATGTGACCCAGCTTCAGTCACAGGTGAAGTAGGTGCGTCCATTTCCGGTATATGTCCCGATGCCTCAGATTCAACTCTAGCGCCACGGCCTCTACCACGGCCACGTCTACCACGACCACGTCCTCTAGCGCTCATATTGGCTAATTCGATTTAATCTGATTATGAGTCTTATGAATCCGTATACTATTTCAGTGTTTATTAAATAATATTTTATGAAGTATAAGTAGTAAAGTCATTTTCGCAAAACGCATCCTATAGTCTCAATCTCTATAGTTTCAGCTTCCTAAAACTAAAGGTTCTAGAGTGTTTCTATAGTCATAACACATCAATCATAATCATAAAATGATAACATTTACTTACTTGACTTGGTGTCGGATACCCATGGTGCCATACTTCCTTTAAAACATACATTTATAATTTTAAATTCAAACAGCTTTGAAAAACGCTTTTAAACCCAAACCACAGCCGAGTATTGCAACCGGGCTCTGATACCATAAAATGTAACACCCCAAACCCGAACCATGCATTATAACCGGATCTGACATGTCACATGAGAAAAACGTGTTAAATCCCTTTTGATTTGTATTAAAACAGATGTTATTTCGTTATAAACAAGAAAACAAATATTATTAGAAGCATTTGATAAAATACTACTAATCCTTGAAAGTTAATTTAGAAATCAAAAATTTGGACTAATGATCTTATAAAACCGTGTCTTTTAAAAATATCTTTTGAAAGTTCGAGTGAAAACTTCCGTGTTAAAATATTTATAAAAGTTTATTTTGAAATCCATTCATTAATCGATTTTGGAAAACCTTAATTTAAGTTTTTAGAAAAATTATCATTTTAAACAATTCAAGCAAAATAATAAGTATAACAACCATAAAGCAAATAATAAAATACTCTAGAGGCCTTATTACAACATAAAAAAAAACCCAAAATAGTAAAGTGAACGGAAATAGAAATTTACTAAAGTCCGAAAATAACACTCCAAAAGTATGGCCTCTACCGAGTCATCCATGGCCCCAAG
Source organism: Gossypium sturtianum (assembly GCA_025698515.1). NCBI lineage: Eukaryota > Viridiplantae > Streptophyta > Magnoliopsida > Malvales > Malvaceae > Gossypium > Gossypium sturtianum. The sequence continues at coordinate 98,455,009 of CM046948.1, forward strand.
TCCTCGTCACTGAGCATTACCTACAAGGGTTAAGAAAAGGGGGAGTGAGTTACAAGAACTCAGTGTGAAACCCCTTACTACAGTTGTCCACTGGGCACTGAAACCCATTTAGACATATTTTGGGCCTAAGCCCTTTTTACATAATAATGTATCAAATATATCATATGAATGTAATGCAAATCCCAAACCATCCTAATAATCCATCCGCTACACACCACCCGTATTTCACCCATCACACTGTGGGGATCAAGTCAACCCACCCCGCCAAACACACCAATCGCAGGCATTATGCCATTTATAACAAATTTTGATTGTGGCCAAACCACCAAAATCACAATATCGTATTAACAAACATTTTTGTGGCAAATTACACCGGAATCACTTCTCTTCAACATTTTCCCATCCTATGCAAATAATGTAAATGCATCATACATAGCAAATCATGATATTTACAAATACAAACAACAATAATTAATTCAGGGATTCATTACAATAATTCGGCCCATTGTAGCACTTGCAAATCAGCCCATTAAGACCATATATCAAAACTGCCCATTATGGTAAAATATCAAATTGGCCCATTTAAGCAATACATCAAATCGGCCTATTTAAGCAATATAACAAATCGGCCCATTACGGCAATATAAGAAATTGGCCCATAACGGCAATGTATCAAATTGGCCCATTACGGTAATGTATCAAATCGGTCCGTTAAGGCATATAACAAATCGGCCCATTAGGGGCAATTTCGTAATTCGGCCCTTTAGGGCGTTTTTGTAATTCTCACAGTGTTAATACCGATTTTGTCAATTTTATCAAAAATGGTGTAATTTAGGCCACTTTTCCCGATTTACTCCAATAAATGATTTTAATCGTAGCGATATATTTCCAATATGATATCAATCTTAAACCCACGGAAAACGGTGTGAGATTACACACTTGATTACGGTAAGTACTAAGCTTTCTTGATCTTCGACACCTAAGATATCATAACACTCGATTAGTCGACATACGAGATTTAATAATCAAACTCTTAAAATAAACGATCTAAAGTGTTTACCCTTGGAATCGTGAATGACCACGATTTGTCGATTCTCCCCGGATAACGGTCCACAACCCGGTGGAAAATCCCAAACCACCGATACTGCCCTTCGTTTGAATTTAGGAGTAGGGATCGCTGATCCGCTCCTTTTGAGTTCTCCACTCGCCTTTCCTTTCAAATCGGCACCACAAGCCTCCATTCGATTAGATCTTAGTTAGATCGATATTACGTTGATATGAGATGGTTGACTATGAAAAAGATTCAGCTTACCTATAGAATCGTATGGTCACAAATCGATAGATCGAGCGATTTAATCCCTAAAATATAATCGGTTAATCATCACTATTTCGATAACATCTTAAACAAATAAAGAATGATTTCGTAAAATCCTTGAAGAACTCCTTACCTTAAAGATTTATAGGACTGATTCCCAATGATTGTATGGTGACTACAGAAGAATCAAAGTTTCGGCCTTCCACTATAATTCTACATTAGAAGGTGATCATATTGTAAAGAGTTATGAAAGGAAGATATTTTGGTTGAAACAAAATGAATATTTGAATGTTGATAAACACACATTCGGCTAGGAGAAAGAAAAATAAGAATATAGAATATAACTACTTACCGATTGATCAAAGGAGTGGGTGTTAATACGAATGAGAAGAAAAGAGAAAGAAGAGATGAATGGTTCGGCTATAGAGGAAAATGGGCAATGATATTCAGATATGGAGGAAATGGATTAGACAAGAAGATGAACAAGGGGTTTGAAGGGTTTCGGCCAACACCAAAAGAGATCTAAACCAAAGGAAAATGTGAGTATTTTGGCAACAAGAAAATTGGTAAAAGATGGATTAAGATTTTGGCACAACAATGAAAAGAAAAGACCAAAACAAAGAATACTCTCTTTTTGGCTTTTGGGAGCTACGGTTAATAGGAAGGATTTGAGAAAGAAAGATGACACAAAAACTAAAGAGAAACAACTTCTCAAGCATTAAAGTTGTCAAAAACTCCTAGCAAAATTCGGCTATACTCCCCCTTCACCAAAACCGTACATACCTTGGCAAAAAGGTCAAACATTTGCCAACCAAAACTTTCCAAAACACTTTCCTCTCTTTGTGCCAACATGTTCCCTATACTTTCCTTTTCTTTTGATTTCTTTCCCTACCCTCATCCTTTCCTTATTTCTTAGCCACCTTGCCAAAATTAAAAAGTCCACCTTGCCTTATATATCATCTTGGCCGACACTTAGGGAAAGAATACAAAAAAAATAGTCAAAATTTGCACATTATGGGATTTGAACCTCCTCCCTCAAGGTACTTCATGTGGAGCCATATCCCCTTTACCATAAGCTCCTTTATGCTAGCACATTACTCATTTAATTCCATAAACATTGAGGTCACTTACTATATTTCCTTAAAGTGCTAAAACATAAAATTTTTACTAAGGCCCAATTAAACCCCGAGCCTTCTTAAGACCTTAAAACATACACTATTAGTAATTTAACTAGCTTAACACAAGGAATAATGCAACACATAAAATTTCAAATTTTAGGATGTTACAAAAGATGGCACGATGATAATGTGTATAGACTACCGACAGCTCAACAAAGTGACGATCAAGAATAAATTCCCTTTGCCACGAATAGATGATTTGTTTGATCAGTTAAAAGGGGCAACGGTGTTTTCGAAAATTGATTTGAGATCGGGTTATTACTAGTTGCGATTTAAAGACTCTGATGTGCCAAAGACTGCATTTAGAACAAGGTACGGACACTATGAATTTCTTGTTATGCCTTTCGGACTAACAAATGCACTTGCTATTTTTATGGACTTGATGAACCAGATTTTTAGGCCGTATTTAGATCAATTTGTAGTTGTGTTTATTGATGACATTTTATCTACTCTCGTGATGAATCTGAGCATGCCGAGCATTTGAGAATCGTGCTACAAACTTTGAGAGATAAATAGTTATTTACAAACTTCAGCAAATGTGAGTTTTGGCTACGAGAGGTTGGTTTTCTGGGACATATAGTTTCAGCCAAGGGTATCCGAGTTGACCCGAGCTAAGTTTCTTCGATTATAGATTGGAAACCTCCAAGAAATGTATCCGAAGTCTGTAGTTTTCTGGGACTAGCCGGCTATTATAGACGATTTGTGAAAGGTTTCTCGATGCTTGCGACTCCGATGACAAGATTGCTTCAAAAAGATGTTAAATTTGAATGGTCAGAAAAGTGTCAGTAGAGCTTCGAGCAGTTGAAAGCATTATTAACTGAAGCACCAGTGTTAGTTCAGCCTGAGTTGGGTAAAGAATTCGTAGTTTACAGTGATGCATCGTTAAATGGCCTAGGTTGTTTTTTGATGCAAGAAGGCAAAGTTGTAGCTGATGCCTCGAGACAGTTGAAGTCACAGGAAAAGAATTATCCGACGCATGATGTAACACCCTGAAAATTTGAGTAATTTATTTTCTATGTGTGCTTTGGGTAATTATTCTAGAAAGTAAAATTTTTTGATTTATTTTCGTGGTTAGTATAGTCCTGAAGAAGGATTTAAAATTTTTTTTAGAAGGAATATTATTAATTTTAAGAAATTATTTATGGAAGTGGATTAAGTGACTTTGACACATAAATTAATTTAAGTGTCAAAGTGAGGCATAAGATGAATTATTGGACAAGTGGTGATGGCGCATGAGCTTGTGCATGAGGTTGAAGGTTCGAATCCCATGTTTAGCATCTAGGTGAATTTTATTTTGAATTTTTATGCACCAATATAGCAAGTGTCGGCCAAGAGCATATATGGAAGGTGTTGACTTGTTATTTTTGGTTAGAATATCAAAGGAATAAGGAAAATTTGAACTTAAGGAAGGGTATCAAGAAAATAAGGAAAGGTGTGAAGATATGAGGCAAGAATCAAGGAATTATTTTGGAAACAATATCTTGGTCACTAGACCATGCATTTGGGACGGCATCATGGCAAAAGAAAGGAGCCGAATTTTTGGTGATAGTTGGCTAGGAATTTTGGTTTTGTTTTGGTCATTTTTTTAGTGCATAGTTTTGCAAATTCTCTCAACCTCTCTCCCTTGGCCGAATTTGATCCTTGGTAAGCCTTGTTAATTTTTGACCATTTGGTCATTTTTGCACATCAATTGGTATTCTTTGTGCCTTATTTTCATTAGTGCCGAAAATCATCTACACCAAAAGCTTTTCTCTTTCTCTTTTCTCTCACCATTGCCGAATATCCATCTCTCTCTCAAGCTCATCTTTTTCTTTTCTTTTCTTCTATTCATTTTGAAATCAAAGCAACATCATCATCATCTTTCTCTTATTTTATTTCTTTTCAATCGAAATTCTCTCCACCTACACTTTCATGGCGAATGCTAAAGTGTTTATAAGCCAAATTATTTTCTCTTCTCCTTAATCTTTCATAGCCGAAACTTTCATCAATCAACCACCATTCTCAATTCTTTCTTTTCGACGTGGAGATTAGGTAAGAGATTCTTTCGCTTCGATTAGTTAATAGTGATTATAGCCGAATATTGATGGTGGTTTGAAGGCTTTATTAGATCAGAATAAACGTTCATTTTATTAACGTCTATTTTGTTAAACTTTAGTGCGATAACGGAAGTTGGAATCAAGAAGTCGTGGGTGACACAAATCGTTGGAATCGATTTTTGTGGTAAGGAAATCATATCTTTAAACCTTGGTATTATTTCGAAAATTTATCTTAGATTGGATTAACGATCTTTGTCTTTGAAGACATTCAGAATAGGGAAGAAAAGGGCGGTGTTTAGCCTTCGGAGAGAGGAGGTTACGTTATTCCCCTAAGTACAAGCAAAGGACTATTTCGGGAATCCGGGATTTTCCACCGGGTTGTGGACGTTCAACCGAGGAAAATCAATTGTTCGAAGTCGTTCGTACTCCCGAACCATTATTTGTTCGTGGATTCGATTCGGTTAGCGAACCATCGATCGGAGAAAAATCGCAAGTAGAAGTCTTACGAAAATCCGAGGGTAAATTTCTAGATCGCTATATTTAGATCGGTTTTATTATAGATTATAGTGTTTTAATTAACACAATACGTATAGGTGTTGAAGAGCGGGAAAGTTTAGTTCTCTCCATAACCGGTGTGTAACTTCACACTCATTTTCTAAGTTAGATTTCTAATCGTAAGTATTGCGATAAAATCGTGAAAGTGGTAAACTCGGAAATTATGTAGTAATTGATACTTTTGTGAAAATACATGAAAGCGGTTAAAACCAAGAAATATGCGAAAAAGCGCTAAATTGATTAAATGGGCGATAATACTCTAGTTCGATAAAATGGGCCGATAATACTCTAGTTCGATTAAATGGGCGATAATACTCTAGTTCGATTAAATGGGCGATAATACTCTAGTTCGATTAAATGGGCGATAATACTCTAGTTCGATTAAATGGGCGATAATACTCTAGTTCGATTAAATGGGCGATAATACTCTAGTTCGATTAAATGGGCGAAAATACTCTGTTCGATAAATTGGGCTAAAATGGGCCAAAGTCACTAAACTACTAAATGGGCTAGTTGTTAAATTGTTTATATGAGCCTAATGAAAGGTTAATTGATAAACCCACCGATGATATGGATTAATGAAAATCTGTTATATGATTATATTTGTTATATACGCATGATTGCATGGGGTGGGTTATATGAAGAGAAGAATGGCCATTGCCACAAATTTGGCTCATTGCCTCTAGTTCGGTGGCTGCCACAATATGGCTCAATGCCTCTAGTTCGGTGGCTCGCCACAAATTTGACTAAATGCCTCTAGTTCGGTGACAATTCACAATCTAGTTCGGTAGTGCACTACAAAATTATTTAAGGGCTTTAAGCCCATGATTGGTGTGTTTGGCGGGGTGGGTTGACTTGATCCCCACAGGTGTGTTGGTTGGTACGGGGGTGTTAGCGGATGGATACTAGGTTGGTTTGGGAAATTCATATTTCATGCATTCTTCTCTTTAAATTATGTTACTTTACGATGTATGGTTGAAATCTGTTAATGGGCTCAAGCCCAGCATGATATCTTGACGATCTGGCCTAAAAATGGTGGTAAGTGAGTTGCACACTGAGTTCTTTGTAACTCACCCAAATTTTATTAACCATTTCAGGTAATGGAAATTGACGTGGACTTGGGCCGGAGATGACTTGGTGGAGGCCATACTACAAACTTGGGTTTTTAATAAACTATGACTTTATTTAAGTTTTTATTTTAATTGCTATTATTGGGTTGATGTAATAAGGCCTCTTATTATGTTTTATAGTTTTATTGTGTGGATGATTTAAATTTTATTTCTAAACTCTTAATATGGTTTTATCTAAATTTTATTTTTTAGTCCTGAAGAAGGATTTAAAATTTTTTTTTAGAAGGAATATTATTAATTTTAAGAAATTATTTATGGAAGTGGATTAAGTGACTTTGACACATAAATTAATTTAAGTGTCAAAGTGAGGCATAAGATGAATTATTGGACAAGTGGTGATGGCGCATGAGCTTGTGCATGAGGTTGAAGGTTCGAATCCCATGTTTAGCATCTAGGTGAATTTTATTTTGAATTTTTATGCACCAATATAGCAAGTGTCGGCCAAGAGCATATATGGAAGGTGTTGACTTGTTATTTTTGGTTAGAATATCAAAGGAATAAGGAAAATTTGAACTTAAGGAAGGGTATCAAGAAAATAAGGAAAGGTGTGAAGATATGAGGCAAGAATCAAGGAATTATTTTGGAAACAATATCTTGGTCACTAGACCATGCATTTGGACGGCATCATGGCAAAAGAAGGGAGCCGAATTTTTGGTGATAGTTGGCTAGGAATTTTGGTTTTGTTTTGGTCATTTTTTTAGTGCATAGTTTTGCAAATTCTCTCAACCTCTCTCCCTTGGCGAATTTGATCCTTGGTAAGCCTTGTTAATTTTTGACCATTTGGTCATTTTTGCACATCAATTGGTATTCTTTGTGCCTTATTTTCATTAGTGCCGAAAATCATCTACACCAAAAGCTTTTCTCTTTCTCTTTTCTCTCACCATTGCCGAATATCCATCTCTCTCTCAAGCTCATCTTTTTCTTTTCTTTTTCTTCTATTCATTTTGAAATCAAAGCAACATCATCATCATCTTTCTCTTATTTTATTTCTTTTCAATCGAAATTCTCTCCACCTACACTTTCATGGCCGAATGCTAAAGTGTTTATAAGCCAAATTATTTTCTCTTCTCCTTAATCTTTCATAGCCGAAACTTTCATCAATCAACCACCATTCTCAATTCTTTCTTTTCGACGTGGAGATTAGGTAAGAGATTCTTTTCGTTTCGATTAGTTAATAGTGATTATAGCCGAATATTGATGGTGGTTTGAAGGCTTTATTAGATCGAATAAGCGTTCATTTTATTAACGTCTATTTTGTTAAACTTTAGTGCGATAACGGAAGTTGGAATCAAGAAGTCGTGGGTGACACAAATCGTTGGAATCGATTTTTGTGGTAAGGAAATCATATCTTTAAACCTTGGTATTATTTTTGAAAATTTATCTTAGATTGGATTAACGATCTTTGTCTTTGAAGACATTGAGAATAGGAAGAAAAGGGCGGTGTTTAGCCTTCGGAAGAGGGGAGGTTCTGTTATTCCCCCTAAGTACAAGCAAAGGACTATTTCGGGAATCCGGGATTTTCCACCGGGTTGTGGACGTTCAACCGAGGAAAATCAATTGTTCGAAGTCGTTCGTACTCCGAACCATTATTTGTTCGTGGATTCGATTCGGTTAGCGAACCATCGATCGGAGAAAAATCGCGCAAGTAGAAGTCTTACGAAAATCCGAGGGTAAATTTCTAGATCGCTATATTTAGATCGGTTTTATTATAGATTATAGTGTTTTAATTAACACAATACGTATAGGTGTTGAAGAGCGGGAAAGTTTAGTTCTCTCCATAACCGGTGTGTAACTTCACACTCATTTTGGGTTAGATTTCTAATCGTAAGTATTGCGATAAAATCGTGAAAGTGGTAAACTCGGAAATTATGTAGTAATTGATACTTTTGTGAAAATACATGAAAACGGTTAAAACCAAGAAATATGCGAAAAAGCGCTAAATTGATTAAATGGGCGATAATACTCTAGTTCGATAAAATGGGCGATAATACTCTAGTTCGATTAAATGGGCGATAATACTCTAGTTCGATTAAATGGGCGATAATACTCTAGTTCGATTAAATGGGCGATAATACTCTAGTTCGATTAAATGGGCGATAATACTCTAGTTCGATTAAATGGGCGATAATACTCTAGTTCGATTAAATGGGCGATAATACTCTAGTTCGATTAAATGGGCGATAATACTCTAGTTCGATTAAATGGGCGAAAATACTGCATTTCGATAAATTGGGCTAAAATGGGCCAAAGTCACTAAACTACTAAATGGGCTAGTTGTTAAATTGTTTATATGAGCCTAATGAAAGGTTAATTGATAAACCCACCGATGATATGGATTAATGAAAATCATGTTATATGATTATATTTGTTATATACGCATGATTGCATGGGGTGGGTTATATGAAGAGAAGAATGGCCATTGCCACAAATTTGGCTCATTGCCTCTAGTTCGGTGGCTCGCCACAATATGGCTCAATGCCTCTAGTTCGGTGGCTCACGCCACAAATTCGCTAAATGCCTCTAGTTCGGTGACAATGTCACAATCTAGTTGATAGTGCACTACAAAATTATTTAAGGGCTTTAAGCCCATGATTGGTGTGTTTGGCGGGGTGGGTTGACTTGATCCCCACAGTGTGTGTTGGTTGGTACGGGGTGTTAGCGGATGGATACTAGGTTGGTTTGGGAAATTCATATTTCATGCATTCTTCTCTTTAAATTATGTTACTTTACGATGTATGGTTGAAATCTGTTAATGGGCTCAAGCCCAGCATGATATCTTGACGATCTGGCCTAAAAATGGTGGTAAGTGAGTTGCACACTCTGAGTTCTTTGTAACTCACCCAAATTTTATTAACCATTTCAGGTAATGGAAATTGACGTGGACTTGGGTAGGAGATGACTTGGTGGAGGCCATACTACAAACTTGGGTTTTTAATAAACTATGACTTTATTTAAGTTTTTATTTTAATTGCTATTATTGGGTTGATGTAATAAGGCCTCTTATTATGTTTTATAGTTTTATTGTGTGGATGATTTAAATTTTATTTCTAAACTCTTAATATGGTTTTATCTCAAATATGTTAAGTTTTCTTAAGAACATTGGTTTTATAACAAAAGTTTTGTAGCACTAATTTATCTTAACCATGTGAAAATAAGCGAATGTATGATTGGTGTGACAAACCAAATCTTGTCTAAACGCGCATAGACCGGGTTTGGGGTGTTACATTTAGTGGTATCGAGCCAGTTTCAAAAACTCTGGGGTGTGGTTTGGGTTCAATAAAGAAATTTGTTTGAAAATAATTTCTAGAGTTTTGATTAAAGGTAGTATGGCACCATGAGCATCCCGCGCCAAGTCAAGTAAGTATCTGTATACTGTATGTTTATTATCATTGTGATATGATTATAAGAAACACTCTAGAACTTCTAGTTTTAGGTGTTAAAACCGTAGAGATTGAGACAATAGGATATTGATGCGAAAACACTCTATCTCTTTCATATCATAAGACATCGTTAATAAACAACTGAAATATTATTCTGATTTATAAAACTCTTAATCAGATTAAATCGAATTAGTCGTCATGAGCACTAGAGGACGTGGTCGTGGACGCGGTAGGCGTGGCCGTGGTAGAGGACGAGGTGTTAGGGCGCAATCGATGTGCCGGGTCATATGTCGGAAATGGATGCACTGCGTCACTCGAGAGTGAAAGCGGGATCGCGCGACCATATGGAAGAGGATAATCTTTGTGACACGAGCAATGCTGCGAGTACTTGAAAGGGTCATTTGGATCCAGAATGGACCAACCGCTCGTGGGTCGATATCGGAGCGCCCAAATCCAAAGTGGAGTGAGGTTTTGAGGTGTCTCGGTGTAGCTCCCAATGTCGCTGAATATTGGCTTGAGGCGAGAGGAGCGAATTATGGACGATCTTGAGTGCACTTTGTGGAACAAAAGTTAAGAGGAGCGGTATCTTTGTTGAGAGACGAAGCTTACCAATGGTGGCTTACTATCCGAGATGGCAGCGATCTTGCTTTGATTAAGCGGGAATTTTTCAAGGCTTCCTTTCAAGGGAAATATGTGGGAACAAGCTATGTGGATGCCCGAAGGAAGGAATTCTTGAACTGGTGCAAGGAAATAAGGCGGTGGCGACATATGAGGTGAGTTCTTACGTTTGAGTCGCTATGCTCGAACGATAGTGGCAACGGACCATGAGCATTGTGTGCTTCGAAGACGGTTTGAAAGACGAGTTGCGGGTTCGATAGCCCCACAACAAGTTAGAACTTTTGCCGCTCTTGTGGAGAAGGCCAAGATAGCCGAAGAGGCTAAGAACTCGGAACGTCAAAATCGGGAGCAAATTCGAGGCAAGAAAGATCTCGAAGCATTCGGGTTCTTCGAGAAGATTCTGAAGAGGCCCGGAATGAGGAACCAGCTCAAGGAAGAGCACCGATAGTGTTAATCAGTCGGGATTGTCTTTGAATGTGGGAAAAGACATTAGGAGAATGTTGGAGGAAAGCGGGTGCTTGCTATAAATGTGGATCGACGGAGCATCAATATAGGAGTTGCCCTCGACGTATGGATACAACTCAAGAAGTTCGTACTCTACCGATGCACCACCGGCAAGAGGAGTTCGAAGCAACCACCGAGAGGTCGGGGACCGGTCGTGGTGGTAATGGGTGGGCGTGGTCAAGGTGCGCGGGTCGAGGCAATGGTCCTAGAGGCAACGCGGATGCAAGACGGCCGGGATTGGTGTATGCGGTCGACGTCGTGAGGATGGCAATGCACTGATGTGATAAGCGCATGCGTTTTTCATTTCGATGTACCCGTTATTGCCTTGATAGATATTGGTTCTACTCATTCGTACATTGCTAGCACCATAGTGGAAACTTGAAATTAGACTCGAAATTTCCGATAAAGAGATGAGGGTGATTAGTCCTTAGGTCGATCGGTGGTGGTTAATAAAGCTGTTTAGAGACGTGCCCTTAGTTATTCAAGGAGAAACATTCTTGGCAAATTTGATGGAATTGCCTTTTGGCGAATTCGATATCATTCAGGCATGGATTGGTTGGTTAAGCACCAGGGCTCAATTGGATTTGTCTTTGAAAAGCGGATGTTGATAAGAACGCTAGATCGGGGTTTTATTCGACCGAGTGTGTCTCCGTGGGGAGCACCGGTTTTGTTTGTTAAGAAGAAGGATGGGTCAATGCGTATGTGTATCGATTATAGGCAATTGAATAAGCCGGCGATCAAGAATCGGTACCCTGCGAGGATTGACGACTGTTTGATCAATTGAAGGGAGCTTCTGTTTTCTCCAAGATTGATTTAAGGTCGGGTTACCACCGGCTTAAGGTGAAAGAAGCGGATATTCACAAGACAGCGTTCGACCCGCTTCACGGACACTATGAGTTTTTAGTGATGCCGTTTGGGTTGACCAATGCACCATTTGCATTTATGGATATGATGAACCGGGTCTTTCAACCATTCTTAGATCGATTTGTGGTGGTATTCATAGATGACATTCGGTTTATTCGAGGAGCGAAGAAGAACATGACTCGCATTTGCGGATTGTATTGCAAGTGCTCGAGATAATCGATTGTATGCCAAATTCGGTAAATGTGAATTTTGGTTAAGAGAAGTGACTTTCTTGGGTCATGTGGTATCGGTAGAAGGAATAAGGGTGGATCCTCGGAAGATTGAGGCGGTATTGGATTGGAAACCACCGAAGTCGGTAAATGAGATTCGGAGTTTCTTGGGTTTGGTGGATATTATAGACGCTTTGTTGAGGGGTTCTCATTGATTCTTTGCACCTCTAACTAAGCTTTTGCGGAAGGAGTGTTGTTTATATGGGTGATAAGCGGCAAGAAAGTTTCGAGCGATGAAGAAGGTTTTAGCAGGCGCGGTATTGATTCAACTTTGAGGTCGGGAAGGAGTTTACGATTTATTGTGATGCGTCACATACGGGTTTAGGCTGCGTATTGATGCAAAGTGGGAAAGTTGTAGCTTACGCTTCTCGTCAATTGAGACCGCACGAAGTGAACTACCCTACTCATGATTTGGAGTTAGCAGCAGTGGTCTTTGCCTTAAAGATTTGGAGGCATTACCTCTATGGTGAAAAGTCTATCATTTATACGGACCACAAGAGCCTTAAGTATCTTCTTACTCAGAAGGAGTTAAACTTGAGACAACGAAGATGGGTGGAGTGTTAAAGGACTATGATTTCTCAATTGAGTATCATCCTGGAAAGGCTAATGTGGTGGCGGATGCATTAAGTCGTAAAGGTGGTATCTCGATTTGAGAGCTATGTTTGCCCATTTGAGTTTGTATGAGGATGGTAGTTTTGTAGCGGAACTTCAAGTGAAACCTCGTGGTTGGATCAAATTAAGGAAAAACAGATATTAGATGAGAAGTTGAGACTTCTAATTCAACAAGTGGAAAATGGTGGGATAGAGGATTTTGGTATGAACATGGAAGGTGTGTTGTGCTTTCGTGGAAGAGTGCAGTATGCCTAGGGACTCGAGATATGAGGCAAATGATTTTGCGGGAGGCGCATAGTAGTCCTTATGCTATGCATCCCGGAGGAAATAAGATGTATCGGGATCTTCGTGAGCGGTTTTGGTGGCTGGATTGAAGCGGGAGATTTGAATTTGTGGGAAAATGCTTAACTTGTCGCCAAGTGAAGGCGGAGCATCAATTGCCGTCGGTCTTTTGCAACGATTAAGATTCCCCTTTGGAAATGGGAGCGGATAACAATGGATTTTGTTAGTGGGTTACCTTTAACACCTACTAAGAAAAATTACATTTGGGTAATTGTTGATCGTTTGACGAAGATTGCTCATTTTCTACCGGTCGTCACGGACTACTCGTCGTTGAAGTTGGCGCGGTTGTATGTATCCGAAATCGTGAGGTTGCATGGGGTACCTGTATCGATTATATCGGATCGGGATCCTAGGTTTACATCTCGATTTTGGAAAGCTTTGCATGAAGCCTTGGGTACAAAGCTTAATTTTAGTGCGGCTTTTCATCCTCGATCGATGGTCGGTCGGAGAGAGTGATTCGATTCTGGAAGACATGTTAAGGGGATGTGTAATCGACTTCAAAGGTAGTTGGGAGGATTTTCTACCGTTAGCGGAATTTGCGTACAACAACGACTACCAGTCTAGCATTCGGATGGCACCCTACGAGGCATTGTATGGTCGTAGGTGTCGTTTCTCCTATTTGTTGGGTGAGTTGGGTGATCGGCAGTTGTTAGGACACGAGATGATTTTACAAAGCGGAAGAAAAAGTGAAAGTTATTCGAGCACGGTTAAAGGAAGCTTCGGATAGCGAGAAGTCGTATGCGGATCCAAGCGTAAAGAGATCAAGTATGCCGTAGGAGATCAAGTCTTCTGAAGGTCTCACCTTGGAAAAAGATATTGATTCGGGAAGAAGGGCAAGTTGAGTCCTAGATACATTGGACCGTATCGTGTGGTGAAAGCGAGTTGGTCCGATGGCCTATCAAATTGAGTTACCTCCGAATTGAGTCAAATTCATAATGTTTTTCATGTGTCCATGTTGAGGCGCTATAGATCGGATCCTTCGCACATAGTAGTACTGGTAGAAGAAGTGGAGTTGAATTTGGATTTGTCTTTTGAGGAGGAACCGGTGGAAATCTTAGACCGAGACGTGAAGGTGCTAAGAAAGAAGAGGCGTGCCGTTGGTCAAAGTGTTGTGGCGTAACCACGGAGTGGAGGAAGCTACGTGGGAGCCTCGAGGATGCAATTCGGCAACAATACCCTCTCACCTTTTTTTCAGCGGTGTAAATTTCGAGGACGAAATTTTCTTTTAGGGGTAGAGTTGTAACACCACGAAAATTTGAGTAATTTATTTTCTATGTGTGCTTTGGGTAATTATTCTAGAAAGTAAAATTTTTTGATTTATTTTAGTGGTTAGTATAGTCTGAAGAAGGATTTAAAATTTTTTTAGAAGGAATATTATTAATTTTAAGAAATTATTTATGGAAGTGGATTAAGTGACTTTGACACATAAATTAATTTAAGTGTCAAAGTGAGGCATAAGATGAATTATTGGACAAGTGGTGATGGCGCATGAGCTTGTGCATGAGGTTGAAGGTTCGAATCCCATGTTTAGCATCTAGGTGAATTTTATTTTGAATTTTTATGCACCAATATAGCAAGTGTCGGCCAAGAGCATATATGGAAGGTGTTGACTTGTTATTTTTGGTTAGAATATCAAAGGAATAAGGAAAATTTGAACTTAAGGAAGGGTATCAAGAAAATAAGGAAAGGTGTGAAGATATGAGGCAAGAATCAAGGAATTATTTTGGAAACAATATCTTGGTCACTAGACCATGCATTTGGACGGCATCATGGCAAAAGAAGGGAGCCGAATTTTTGGTGATAGTTGGCTAGGAATTTTGGTTTTGTTTTGGTCATTTTTTTAGTGCATAGTTTTGCAAATTCTCTCAACCTCTCTCCCTTGGCCGAATTTGATCCTTGGTAAGCCTTGTTAATTTTTGACCATTTGGTCATTTTTGCACATCAATTGGTATTCTTTGTGCCTTATTTTCATTAGTGCTTAGAAAATCATCTACACCAAAAGCTTTTCTCTTTCTCTTTTCTCTCACCATTGCCGAATATCCATCTCTCTCTCAAGCTCATCTTTTTCTTTTCTTTTCTTCTATTCATTTTGAAATCAAAGCAACATCATCATCATCTTTCTCTTATTTTATTTCTTTTCAATCGAAATTCTCTCCACCTACACTTTCATGGCGAATGCTAAAGTGTTTATAAGCCAAATTATTTTCTCTTCTCCTTAATCTTTCATAGCCGAAACTTTCATCAA
This sequence comes from Gossypium sturtianum, assembly GCA_025698515.1. Taxonomy (NCBI): domain Eukaryota; kingdom Viridiplantae; phylum Streptophyta; class Magnoliopsida; order Malvales; family Malvaceae; genus Gossypium; species Gossypium sturtianum. The sequence goes on from CM046948.1 coordinate 98,470,057, forward strand.
TCAACCACCATTCTCAATTCTTTCTTTTCGACGTGGAGATTAGGTAAGAGATTCTTTTCGTTCGATTAGTTAATAGTGATTATAGCCGAATATTGATGGTGGTTTGAAGGCTTTATTAGATCAGAATAAGCGTTCATTTTATTAACGTCTATTTTGTTAAACTTTAGTGCGATAACGGAAGTTGGAATCAAGAAGTCGTGGGTGACACAAATCGTTGGAATCGATTTTTGTGGTAAGGAAATCATATCTTTAAACCTTGGTATTATTTGAAAATTTATCTTAGATTGGATTAACGATCTTTGTCTTTGAAGACATTGAGAATAGGAAGAAAAGGGCGGTGTTTAGCCTTGGAAGAGGGGAGGTTCTGTTATTCCCCTAAGTACAAGCAAAGGACTATTTGGGAATCGGGATTTTCCACCGGGTTGTGGGCGTTCAACCGAGGAAAATCAATTGTTCGAAGTCGTTTCGTACTCTCGAACCATTATTTGTTCGTGGATTCGATTCGGTTAGCGAACCATCGATCGGAGAAAAATCGCAAGTAGAAGTCTTACGAAAATCCGAGGGTAAATTTCTAGATCGCTATATTTAGATCGGTTTTATTATAGATTATAGTGTTTTAATTAACACAATACGTATAGGTGTTGAAGAGCGGGAAAGTTTAGTTCTCTCCATAACCGGTGTGTAACTTCACACTCATTTTCGGGTTAGATTTCTAATCGTAAGTATTGCGATAAAATCGTGAAAGTGGTAAACTCGGAAATTATGTAGTAATTGATACTTTTGTGAAAATACATGAAAAGCGGTTAAAACCAAGAAATATGCGAAAAAGCGCTAAATTGATTAAATGGGCGATAATACTCTAGTTCGATAAAATGGGCGATAATACTCTAGTTCGATTAAATGGGCGATAATACTCTAGTTCGATTAAATGGGCGATAATACTCTAGTTCGATTAAATGGGCGATAATACTCTAGTTCGATTAAATGGGCGATAATACTCTAGTTCGATTAAATGGGCGATAATACTCTAGTTCGATTAAATGGGCGATAATACTCTAGTTCGATTAAATGGGTAGAAAATACTGCATTTCGATAAATTGGGCTAAAATGGGCCAAAGTCACTAAACTACTAAATGGGCTAGTTGTTAAATTGTTTATATGAGCCTAATGAAAGGTTAATTGATAAACCCACCGATGATATGGATTAATGAAAATCTGTTATATGATTATATTTGTTATATACGCATGATTGCATGGGGTGGGTTATATGAAGAGAAGAATGGCCGATTGCCACAAATTTGGCTCATTGCCTCTAGTTCGGTGGCTCTGCCACAATATGGCTCAATGCCTCTAGTTCGGTGGCTCTGCCACAAATTAAGCTAAATGCCTCTAGTTCGGTGACAATGTCACAATCTAGTTGATGAGTGCACTACAAAATTATTTAAGGGCTTTAAGCCCATGATTGGTGTGTTTGGCGGGGTGGGTTGACTTGATCCCCACAGGTGTGTTGGTTGAGTACGGGGTGTTAGCGGATGGATACTAGGTTGGTTTGGGAAATTCATATTTCATGCATTCTTCTCTTTAAATTATGTTACTTTACGATGTATGGTTGAAATCATTAATGGGCTCAAGCCCGGCATGATATCTTGACGATCCGGCCTAAAAATGGTGGTAAGTGAGTTGCTGCACCGAGTTCTTTGTAACTCACCCAAATTTTATTAACCATTTCGGGTAATGGAAATTGACGTGGACTTGGGCCGGAGATGACTTGGTGGAGGCCATACTACAAACTTGGGTTTTAATAAACTATGACTTTATTTAAGTTTTTATTTTAATTGCTATTATTGGGTTGATGTAATAAGGCCTCTTATTATGTTTTATAGTTTTATTGTGTGGATGATTTAAATTTTATTTCTAAACTCTTAATATGGTTTTATCTCAAATATGTTAAGTTTTCTTAAGAACATTGGTTTTATAACAAAAAGTTTTGTAGCACTAATTTATCTTAACCATGTGAAAATAAACGAATGTATGATTGGTGTGACAAACCAAATCTTGTCTAAACGCATAGACCGGGTTTGGGGTGTTACACATGATCTTGAATTAGCCGTGATAGTGTTCGCATTGAAAATTTGGCGCCATTACTTGTTTGGTGAGAAATGCCATATTTATACCGACCACAAAAGCTTGAAATATCTGATGACTCAGAAGGATTTGAATTTGCAACAACGGAGATGGTTAGAATTGCTAAAAGTCTATGAATTAGTGATTGATTATCATCCGGGGAAAGCGAACGTAGTTGCTGATGCTTTGAGCCGAAAATCCTTATTTGCTTTACGTACTTTGAACATACAATTAGCCTTGTCTGACGACGGTTCGATAGTAGCCGAGTTGAAATCGAGACCGCTATTTCTACAACAGATTTGTGAGGCTCAAAAATTTGATAATGAATTACAAGCAAAACGAACTCAGTGTGAATCGACTTCTGATTCAGAGTTTCGAATAGGGCCTGATGAATATTTGACGTTCAAAGGTAGAATTTGCCTACCGAGAAATCCCGAGATTATTCAAAAATTTCTAAACAAAGCACACAGTAGTTGTTTATCAGTACATCCGGGAAGCACGAAAATGTATAACGATTTGAAATAGCTTTATTGGCGGCACGGCATGAAACGAGATATCTCAGAATTTGTTTCAAAATGTTTGATTTGTCAGCAAGTCAAGGCTGAACATCAAGTGCCGTCAGGTTTATTACAGCCTATTATGATTCCCGAGTGGAAGTGGGATAGGGTAATAATGGACTTTGTATCGGGTTTTCCCTCATCTCCGAAAAAGAAAGATGTGATTAGAGTTGTTGTTGACAGTTTAACAAATTAAATCATTTTGTTCCGATACGAACAGATTTCTTGCTAGATAAATTAGCTGAGTTGTATATCTCAGAGATTGTTCGATTGCACGGAGTGCCATTATCTATTGTTTTGGATAGAGATCTGAGATTCACTTCGCGATTTTGGAATAAATTGCAAGAAGCTTTTGGTACAAAGCTGCATTTTAGCACTGCGTTTCACCCGGAAACGGATGGTCAGTCCGAACGAGTTATTCAAATACTTGAGGATATGTTACAATGTTGCGTTCTTGAGTTTGAAGGTAGCTGGGAGAAATATCTACCGCTGATTGAATTTTCTAATAATAATAGCTTTCAATCGAGTATAAAGATGGCACCGTACGAAGCTCTGTACGGACGTAAATGTCGAACACCGTTGTATTGGACTGAGCTTAGTAAGAATAAGATTCACGGAGTTGATCTGATCAGAGAAACAAAAGAAAAAGTGAAAGTGATTCGTGATAGTTTGAAAGCAGCTTCGGATCGACAGAAATCGTACGCAGACTTGAAACGGAAAGATATTGAGTTTCAGATCGGGGATAAAGTGTTTTTGAAAGTGTCGTCGTGGAAAAAAGTATTGCGGTTTGGTCAAAAAGGGAAATTGAGTTCGAGATTCATTGGACCGTACGAGATTATCGAGCGAATTGGGCCAGTTACTTATCGATTACCTTTACCGTCTGAGTTAGAGAAAATACATAATGTGTTTCATTTTTCGATGCTTCGACGATACCGATTCGACCCTTCACATGTCATTTCCCCGACCGAAGTTGAAATTCAGTCTGATATGTCATATGCTGAAGAACCGATTAGAATTTTAGCTCGTGAGATCAAAGAGCTGAAAAATAAGAGAATTGCATTAGTGAAAGTATTATGGCATCGACACGGGGTTGAAGAAGCTACATGGGAACCCGAGGATGCTATGAGAAAACAATACCCGGACCTATTCACTGGTAAGATTTTCGGGGACGAAAATCACTAAGGGGGGAGAGTTGTAACAACCCGATTTTAGCTAAATTAGAACAGTGGTTTCGAAACCAAAAATCCGATGTCGAGAAATTATTTTAATATTATTTTTGGTGTTTACAAAATGATAGCATGTTTGTGTGAAAATTTCGTGAGCTAATTTTATCGATTGGTTACTCAATTTGAGAAAAAGGATTTAATCGCGTAAAATGCAAAAGTTGCATACTATTTTTTAAAGTGCTTAATTGCTATGGTTGATTAAACTAAAAGTCCTTATGATGATATTAGACCATTGGTAATGTAAGTGGACAATTATGGCCATCCATTATATGTTTTTATATGTTATAATTTAAGGTTAAATTTGGTATTTGATAAATAAAGTTAATATTAATAAAACAAAAGGAAAAATTTGCTCATATTATCATCTTTTCAACCGATTATAAGTAAGAAGAAAGCCATTTTAGGGCTTGAGATATTCAGCCAACTCCTAGCTTGATTAAGGTCAAGAAAAGAGGAATTTGGAATTAGATCGGGGGAAAGGCAAGATTATCGAGTAATTGACTCATTTCGCCGTTTTCGTACTCGAGGTAAGTTCGTATGTGACGATTTCTTTATAAATATATGTTGAATGCTTTGATATTTCCTAAAATGTGATTATGAGATTTTTATTAATGTATGAATTGTAAATATGATTCTATGGATATATTCGAAGATGGAATCGACAAGCTAAAAGTCCCGGTTGAACCTTAGGAATAGATTTTGGATACTGATGATATGTTATAAGATTGTAACAGCCCGATTTTGACCCTAATCAGAACGGTAGTTTCGGGACCACGAATCCAAGTTGGAAAAATATTTTTATATTATTTTCTATGTTTTTTATGTGTGAATTGGTGTGTGTGAAATTTTCGTATTAAAATTTGATCGTTTTGGTGCTTAATTTTGAAAAAGGGCTTAATCGCGTAAAATGAAAATTTGAGGGTTAAATGAGATAGTGCCGAATTGTTGATGTTTTTATAAATTGAAGGCTTTAATTAGAAATTTAACCATAAAAGAATAGATAGTGGACGGTAGGTATGCATGTAATAGTAATATGAGTTGTTTATTATATTTTTATGATATTTGGTTAAAATTTAATATATGTTAATATGTTATAATTGAATAAAATAAACAAAATGAAAGAAAAAGTGCTCATCTTTCTCAAGTGACCGAAACTTAGCAAAATAAAAAGAAAGAAAAGCCTAGCTACATTCGGCCTTGTCTAAGCTTGATTGAGGTATGTGTTTAGCTCGATTTTTGATAATTTTTACGTTTTTGAGATCGTTGCTATGTGATTTAGTTAACCCATGCTTGAATTTTTGATTTGGTTGTGTATTTCATGAATAGCCATTGAAGAAAGCTTGTTGTTTTTGTGGTTTGATGATGAAATATTGATAATATGTGTTAGATTAACAAGTTTTGTTCTTGAATTTTTGATGAAATTGAGTGATTTTGATTAAATTGCAAAAATAAATTTTTGAGGGACTAAAATACAAAATAAATGAAATGTATGAGCTTGTATTAGGACTATGAATATTCGGCCCTAAAGAAGTGTGTGCAAATTTTGCATATTTTGTGTTTTATGCTATAGGGACTAAATTGCAAAAAGTGTAAAATGTTAGGGGTAAAAATGTAATTTGGCCATTTACGTGTTTTTGGATTAATTGAATGAAAATATGTTGAATGAGCTTAATTTGAAATTGATTTAGATCAAGAACAAAAAGAATCAGGAGTGGATCGGGGAAAAACGAAGATAATTGAATAGTCGGGAAATCTAGTCCGTCGATATCCGAGGTAAGTTTTTAAGCAATTGGGTTGAATTGAAATTTTATCTACAATGATATACATGTATTTATTAGAGGTAAATATATACAATATGATAATGCCGAATGAAATATTGGTTAGGAGATGAATTTAGTTGAATGTGAAATATACGTATATGTTAGTGATATAGCTATGTGAGATATTGATTTAAGAGATGAATTTGGCCGAATGTGATGCATATTTGTATATATTTAGTACAGCCGAATGTGATGTTGAAATATAGATGTAATAAGCTAAATTTAATGTAAATATGTGGTTACTGTATGAATTAAGCTGGTTCAAGTAAAGCACTAAGTGTGCGAATCTAAACACCGAAAGCTTTGTGTGTGTGCGAAATCGGTCATTTGGCACTAAGTGTGTGGAATATTAATGTAATGGCACTAAGTGTGCGATACATTACAAATATTTGGCACTATGTGTGCGATATGTTAAGGTGACGGCACTAAGTGTGCGATACGTTACATGGTTTGGCATCGAGTGTGAGGGTTTGCGGATCCTCCAAGAATATTGATTAGTGAAATGTGTTAAACAAAAATAAAATGATCAGGTATGTGATTCATGATGGTTTGAAAATTAAGTACAAATTCGGTAAGTAATATTTGCATATGAAATTAATGAAATGTGATGTATTTATTTGCTTATAAATTTGTTTTCAGATGAGAAAATGGTTTATAGTTCAAGGTGAAACTTAATATGAAATGTTTGAGTATTCGGCATTATGGGTTATAAAATGTGTGAGTTGACTATTATAATGTTTAATGCATTGTTTTGTAATTGCTTATAACTTACTAAGCTATGATAGCTTACTCTATGTGGTTGTTGTGTTGTTTATTAGGTTTTAAAGCCCGGTTTTGAGCTCGGGGATCATCGTCAAGTCTATCACACTATCAACTAACTTTGGTACCTTATAAGTTGTACTTCTTTTGAAAATTATGGCATGTATAGGCTATGTCACTTTTGAGTTGATTTTGAATGGTGTGTATATGCAAAATGCCATGCGAAAATGGCTAAATTATTGTATCATGGTTTTATATAGATTCGACTATGGTATTAACTTATTTTGGTGTATATATCTTAATGTGTTATGTTTGGTATTTGGATATGAGAATTAAATGAATCAAGTTAATCATAGTTGTAATATTCGGTCATGGTATTTGTAGGATAAAGTAGGTATACTTACATGATTGGTATGAATGGCAATGTAGGTTATGTCTTTGGGTTGTGTATATTCGAACATAACATGTATATGTGTATGTATGAAGATTGATTTATATGTTTAAGTTATGGTAAGATATGTATCAAACTTTAAAATTTGGCTATATTAATTTTAAGAGATGTGATTATTGATATGTATGGAAGTTTTCGGCCATTGGTATAAAATTTGGTGTACCCTAGATTCGGATAAGCAAGGTTTTGACATATATGTATATTGGTTTTGGCATTAAATAATTCGTTTTGGTAAAATGTTTATAAACATGTGCATATTGGGCTTTTATATTTAATGACCAAATGAATAGTAACTTTTGTTATTTGATCAAAAATTACTTTTATGTGAATTTGGTTTTATGGATTAGTGATTTGTAAGTTAATGTATAAAGCATGCTATGGAAGTACATTATTAAATATTATGCATTTGGTTATGACCATACGTATAACGAATATCATGCATGAAATGTTTATATATTTCGATCTTTTTGTATATTAAAAATAAGTAGTTTAGTTGTGGTGCATGTTAGTTGGTTTCAACTTTTGATAAAATAAGTGATAGGTATATGTTGATATGTAATTACGTGCAAGTGAGTCTGATATGATTATTAATGAAGTTTGTTCATCTGTGATGCAATGTGATATGATTGAAGTAGGTCTGATAATGATTTAAAATGTTCAATCTGGTTGGGTTTAGATCAGTAATACCTCGTAAACCTAATCCGGCGACGAATACGGGTTAGGGGTGTTACAACAATCTTCAAGGATATACAATCTTAGATATGATATGCAAATCTTAGATATGATATGCAATCCTAGAAGATATGATATGCAATCTTAGATATGATATGCAAATCTTAGATATGATATGCAATCCTAAAAGATATGGTATGCAATCTTAGAAGATATGATTTTGTAATTTTAGAGATTTAATTTGTAGATACCTTTTAATCTTAGCCATTGATGTGATTGATCTGCACCGTTGGATTTGGGGAGGCTCAACTATAAATAGAGGCCTCTCCATTCATTGTAAGACACACTTGAGTTTTGAGTAATAAAAATTCTTGAGAGCATTCACTCAAATTTCTCTCTCTTTTGCGTTCTTATTTTCTGTGGCTTGTTCTTATTTTGTTCTTCGCTCATCTTCGTTTCTTTTTGAGTTGCTTCCGTTCGAGTTAGATTTTGGTGGAGGAATTTCGTTGAATCCTCATATTGCAGGAGTTAGGTTGACTCTTGCGTTTTTTTTTTAACTTTTTTTTATTTATCCATTTAATTGCTTAATCATTATTTATTCATTTATTTTAATTATTTTAATTATTTTTCTTTTTTGCTTTTCCCTATTTACGTTAAATTGATTTATCATGTATATTATTATTTTTATTTGTTATATATTATCTATGTATTATATATTATTTAACTTTAATCATATTATGTATCATTTGAAAATTTGTATGTTGTACATCATCTAAATTGTTTTATTATTAAGGCAAAATTTTCCATATATTGTTTATATAAAATATGTATATTATCTATTTTTAAATGGAGTATTATATATTTATTATAAGTTATCCCTTATACATTTTTATTCAAAGTTTTTTATATTATTTATTTAAAATATATATATATTTTATTATGTATATATTAACTATTTTAGATTTTGCCATATCGTTTTTTATTTTTTTTATTATTCTATTTTTTTTAAAAATTGTTATAATATCCCTTTTATTGTTTTGCATACATCATTTATCTTAAATTGTTATTTTACTTTTATATTTGATCTCATATGTAAAGTTTCGTATTCATTTCTTAGTTTTTTTTTATCTTTCGCATAGATCTTTTGAATTATTATTGCTTACTTTATATCTTTTATTTGTTTATTATTCTTATGTTTGCTTTAGCATGGTCATTTTATTACTTGTATCATTTGCTATTTTATGTTATTCTTTCTCTTAATTGCCTATATTAGTATTAAATGTTATTATATCATGTAATTGTAGTATATTGCTTTGGTATTTGTGTTTTGTAATGTATTAATGATACATTTTACTCAAATCATTGTTTTAAAATATATCTCATTTAATTACCACATTTTATCCAAAAGTTTTTCTTAAATAAGGCAATGTTTTGTCTTTAGAAATTCGGGAAATAGTGCCCTAATGTGCTGGGTTTCGATTTTCCGTTTGACTAAATAACTAAATATCCTTTTAATGAATTTTGTAAATCATGAGATGATGTTGGTTACGAGGGTTTAAAACATCATGTCCTAACGTGCTGGATGTGATGTTTGTATTCTTTTGGAACAAAGGAATCTCAAGTTCCAACTCAAATTGTTCAAGTTTTTAAAGAAATCATGTTTTCAAATATTTTCGAATTTTCGACATTAGGACAATAACTAATCAATCCAGTACCAATTTTGGGTGTTACGAGGGTGCTAATCCTTCCTCGTACGTAACCGACTCCCGAACCCATTTTCTTGAATTTCGTAGGCAAAAATCAATGTTTTGAAATAAAATGTTTTATAAGGTGATCCGATCACACCTAAGCAAAAAGGGATTGGTGGCGACTCCATTTTCGTTTTTAAAGTCGACCCCATTTTTTTCAAAACTTAAAAATGGTTTCGACAATATTTTATAACATACAATAATTAATGAACAATTTTCAACTTTTTGAAATCCAAACTACTATACTATACTTGAAAAAAAACTAGAGATATAAAAATAATAAATTATCAATAAAAAGAAGAAGATCTCACAATTCTTGTTTTATCCGTGAAAGATCAAAAACATTTGATTCAACATGAAAATAACCCAAACAATCTAATAATTACTTTTATTATCTATCAGTTGGTTTGATGCCACTTGTTTCTTTTTATTTTAAGGGTTTAATTTTCAAAAGAAGGAAGCAATAAATGACTTTTTTAAAATAAATTTTATATTTTTTTGAATTTTTTATATTTTTAAGTTTATATAATTTTTAAATAATTTTATAACTTTTATAAATTTTTTATAAATTATGAGAACTTTTAGGATTTTTTAAGTTTTATATAATTTATAATTTTAGAAGTTTATATAAAATATTATAATATTATAATTTTTAAAATATATTTTTATAATTTTTAATAAAAAATGAAAAATTAAATTAACAACTGTGAACATGGTTGACGAACGGATTTAATTGGTTTTTTTTTTCTTTGTTAACAGCAAGGTCTCCGGTGGGATTTAAGTTAGAAAAACTAAATTAGTTTTTTGATTTTTTGTATAAGCCATTACTAATTATATATATGGTTGGCAGTAACTAGCAGAAAAAGGAGTGATGGCAAATCTTTTATTTTGTCGATCTGGCAATACTCGATTCAGCCCCAATCAGAGTAGGCTTAGCATAATCATACATAGTCCAAGGAGTAGGACATACAGAAGGTAGCTGATTGTTTTAATTATCATCCATCTTCACAGTAATATCCTTTCCCTCTTGACTGTCTATTAAAATCTGTTGATCTTGCCTTGTTTCTCTAACTTCTCTCCAATTTCTACGAGCAGCTCTTTCAATCTCACTATAAAAAATTAACGGTTTCGACAGGTTTCCTCTAGTCATAAATCCAAAGAACCTATCAGAATCAAACAAATAAAAAATAGAATGCAAAAATTAAATTAAAAACAAAAATAAAAAATGGCTAAATTAATAGAAATAAAATTTTCCTAATATTTTAATCCCCGGCAACGGCTCCAAAAACTTGATGTCCACAAAACCAACTAAAAATCTGACTAAGGCAAGTGCACCTATTAATTAATAATATAGCTATGGTGAGAAAAGATATCGTTCCCACAAAGAATAGAAGTACTAGTTGTCGAAACCATTTTTTTAAACGAGTTTTGAAAAACGGGAATCGACTTTAAAAATATGGAAATGGAGTCGCCACCGATCCTTTATTCGAGGTGTGATCGGATCACCTTGAGATGGATTATTTTAATAAAACATTGTGATTTATTAAAACAATAATTTTGGTCTACGAAATCTAAGAAAACAGGTTCGGGAGTCGGTTACGCACGAGGAAGGGTTAGCACCCTCGTAGCGCCCAAAATTGGCACCTAATTGATTATTTAATGTCTTCATGCCAAAAATTTGAAACGATTCTAGAATACGATCCATTTACTTAAGATATATTTGGACAGAATCATATTGGACGCCAAAGCTTCTTATTTCGAAGAAATAAAATGCCGTACTCAGTAAGTAAGGGCACAACATCTTATATTCTCGAAATTAGATTTATCCTTCAACATTCAATACTCGTACATTTAAAAATAAGAAGGATATTCCATTATTTGGGTCAAATGAAAAATCGAAACCCAGTAAGTTAGGTAACTATTTCTCAAAATTCCCGAATACGAAATATTACCTTTGTTCTTTTGAAATTCTTATCTCGAGATGATAAAATATCACACCCAGTAAGTTAGGGCGCAATGTCTCAAATTCCCGAGAATAAGTTTTATATTTGAAATATTATGCATTTTGATTTAAGCGAGAAAGGATACTCGGTTGCTAGGTTTTAACGAGGAGAATCAGAACTCAGTAAGTTAGAGCACGATTTTCTCGAAACCTCTAAACACGAGCATTGCCTTGTGATTTTAAAAACGAAATGACATTAAGACACTACATCTTTCGTAAGATACAAGGGAACACTAGTATACAAAGCAAGATATTAATCCATACATCAAATTTTACACTAACGTATCACAACATTCAACCAATAATTAAGAAATACAAATCATACAATAGCAATAATTACACAATATACAATTTCTCTATTAATTATCGAAGAAAATGGAGCAAAATAATATACACAAAATATTACTATAATGAATCATAAATAATTAATGGTTACAAATTAAACAATATGACCCATGCAATAACAAACAAATAAACACTTAATTTAAAATATATGTATATATATATATATAAGAAATAATGGAAGTAACGTAAAGCCATTTAAAACATAATATTTAATATTATAAGTAAAAATATATGTATACAATATATGTATATAAAAATAATATCTAGAGCCACTTAAAATATAATGTTTAATATTAATTTTTAAAAAAGGGAATAATTACACAAATCAATGAGCAAATAATAAAACAAATTAATCTAAGGACCACATTGAAATCAGAATAAAATCAAGGGGCTAAAAGCAATAAAATAACTGAAATAAAAAAAAGACTGAAATGTCAGGCGCGTGGATTAAAAGGGACTAAAAGCGCAATTTACCCGAGGTAATAAACGCAGCGTTTAAATTGGGGTTAAATTTAAAACTACGCAAACTTTCTGGGCAAAATTCAAACAAAAGGAAAACTTAATTAAAAATGAAATAAAATACGGAAGGACTAAAAGGGAAATTAGCCTATTTTACAGAAACGTGCGGATCCTCCCCGGGTCGGGTCAACACGCGGATCTGGAGGGACGAAACGACGCCGTTTAAAGCTTAATGCCCCTGCCACCAAACGACGTCGTATTTCATAGCTTTAAATAGCAAGAACCTTAACAGAAAATCATTTTAAAACCATTTAAAAAAGAAGAAGGTGAAAACGCTCTGAAGGTTCTCTGGGGTTCTGACCTAACCCCGTCACCGAACCGCCGTACTCCGCCACCATCTGCCATCGCGCGATGGTCGGACACTCAAGAGTCATCCCCTTTGAACCTTTCAGGCGCCCTAAACATGGATCTAGATAAAATGAAAGTCGAACCCTTCACTAAAATCGAAAAGCGACCTAGAAACGCTTCGGATTCTCGATTCCGATCTTCGCAAAAGGTGAAAACTTCCTTTTTTTTATGTTTCTATCTATGTATATAATATATTTGAAGCAAAAAATAGACTACCACAATCTGAAATATACCTCTGTTTAAGATATATCTGTATTCTCAAAAAAAATCCTTTACAAATTTTTGCTTTGGTTGTATATATAACCGAAATGAAAAATAAAAGGTAAAATAAAAATACAGTCTTTGTTCTTTGCTTTGCTGTTGTTTTGTTCTTTTGTGCAGGTATGAGGCGACGTGGAGGCACGAGGGTGGCGTACGGAGGCTCGCTGGCGGTACGGAGGCACGCTTGGAGGTGTGGGTGGTGGCGCGCGTAGCGGCACGCGCGCGGTGCTGTTAGGGGAACCCTAGGGTTTCTGTTTAGCAAAATCTATTGGGCCGTTTGGGTTTGCTCTGTTATTGGGCTTGTAAATTATTGGGTTTGTTAATTGGGTAGTGTTTTAGGCATTTGGGCTTGTTCCGGAATTGGGTTGTAAACTGTAATGGACATGGACTTTAATGGACTTTATTTATTTTGGGTTTATTTGGTTTTAATTTTGGGTTTTAATTTAATAAACTGGTTAATTGGGCCCGGGCATAAATTGGGTCTTACAGCTGCCGCTCTTTACTCATTGTCGTGTAACGAGAATAGAGCAAAGACTTCAAAAAGAGCCAATTTTGTCCGGTCATGCCTCATTCAGCACTTTTCTTCTTGAGTAGCCGTTCCATCCCCCGCATCTTCTTCAGGGGCCTGAGAACTAACGCTTCGATCCACTCAAGGAAATTAGACTTGCAATCTGCTCCTGCAACTTCAGGATTGCCAGATTTGCTATATTCAATCTGCTCCACTGCAAACTCAGGGAGACAAGATCTGATGTTTTCGATCCGCTCTCCGCAACTTCGGGATTGCCGGTTGCTATCTTCAATCGCTCCACGCAACTTCGGGGTTGCGATTTGCTATCTTCGATCCGCTTCGCTCAGGAAGGCAAGATCTGATGTCTTCGATCTGCTCCTACAACTTCAGGATTGCCAGATCTGCTATCTTCAATCTGCTCCTACAACTTCAGGATCACCAGATTTGCTATCTTCAATCTGCTCTTGCAACTTCAGGATTGCCAGATCTGTATCTTCAATCTACTCCTACAACTTCAGGATTTCCAGATTTGCTATCTTCGATCCGCTTCGCTCAGGAAGGCAAGATCTGATGTCTTCGATCTGCTCCTGCAACTTCGAGATTGCGGATTCGCTATCTTCAATCTGCTCCCGCAACTTCGGATTGCGGATCTGTTATCTTCAATCTGCTCCTGCAACTTCAGGATTGCCAGATTTGCTATCTTTAATCTTCTCCTGCAACTTCAGGATTGCCAGATTTGCTATCTTCAATCTGCTCCTGCAATTTCAGGATTTCCATATTTGCTATCTTCGATCCGCTTCGCTCAGGAAGGCAAGATCTGATGTCTTTGATTTGCTCCTGCAACTTCAGGAATGCCAGGTCTGCTAATTCACCAATGTTGTGACACCGTCCTCTGGGGGACCCGTCATGTAAAATCGATTTTATGTGTTTATGCTTATGCAAAATGGTTAGGATGCAATGATCTGAATGAATCTAATGCTCCTAACTAAATGTATTATGGATGACATCTGCCTGAATGCAGAATGTCATGAGAATGATTTCTTACAGTGATTAGGATGCAATGATCAGAATGAATCAAATGCTCCTAACTAAATGTGTTTTTTATGAATGCAGAATTTCATGAGAATGATCCCTTTTTAAAATGCTTAGGGTTGTCATCGCTCATTGTTTATCAGGGCTAACATATTGTGCTGCCATCTTTTTCGACTGGTATTCTTGATAGAAAACCCGAGAAAACAAATATCTTGCTCAACAGATTTGCCCCACTGTAACCTCAGGGTTCATCTCATTGTGACTTAGGGGTATAGGATCTGAATCTCTTCCCCTCTATCCCACTGCGACCTCAAAATATAGAATTTGTTTCTTCTTTGATCCATCATATTGCTATTCAAAGGTATAAGATCTGTATTATCTTCCATCTATCCCACTATAACTCGGGGGTATAGGGCCTATAGCTTGTTCTATCAACTTATCACTCCTCGGGTGACCCAACCAGATGTGTATGCATGATGCTCGCGTGAATGCAGAATATCAATTTTTCTCCGGAGAATGATTCCCATTTTACACTTGGGTTAATGGTGCCCATTTTTCGTCAGGATTGTATTACTGACGCAATATCTTGTCATTTGTTCAACCACCATTTTGGCAAAAAAAATTCGGAGAGATAGTCTCAGTTTAGACTTCTCCTCCACCAATATTTCCAACCCTCACACTTGGTGAGTTTTAAACAATAGTCTGTTTGATTTCTGTATTATTTGAAGCTTCAGAGTAATATGCAAAACTCATTTTATGAAAATATTATTAGTCCACTAATCGTTATTTCAATGCAAAATGCCTGAAAAAGATCATAACCATGGACAAGAAGGAAATTAATTGGGAGTATAGCTCGAAACAAGCAAGTTAATCAAAGCTAGCAAATGCAATTAAGCAGGGAATTTATTAAAGGCGTATCTTCAAAAGAATAAGGTAATCAAAGATAGCAAATTCAAAATGGATAAGATGGAATACTAGGTGCCCCAGATATCGCAGCCTGAGCTTCTCTGTTCAAACTTCTTGAGGACCATTTTAAGCTCAACATGTGTTTAGGGGATCCAGAGTACTTTGTCGATGCCCTAAGACGTAGCATACTTCTTCATTGTTAATCCAGGCATATCAAGACTGTTGTATACCCCAGTTTTGATCAAAATTTGAGTCGCCCTTTTCGGGTTTTCAACTCAAATCCCCTTTGGTCTCAAAGCACCCTTTGCGAGTTTTTGCCTTGGCCTCTCCTTCTTCTTTCTTTTGATTGAAGTTTTTTTTTAAGCGAAATACTTCTTGACTGAATTCACCGGATTGGGCATATTCCTATCATCCATTTTGGTTAATGTTTCCAGAACAGACTTTTTCCCTATACAGGGTCTTTTCTAGTTTGGCCTCTATTTTTCTCTGAAATCCTTTTGTATATGAATGATCTTCTTCAATATCAGGTCCCTCTTTGGGAATTTTCTAGGATGAACCTCTTTGTCACAAACCCGCATCGGATAGTTATTAACTTTTCCTCACAGATTTGATTGATTATATCCGGATTGGACCCATTCTGCCTCATCCAATTTCAGCGCTGACAGAATTTCGACTCCAATGGGCAAAACCAATGAGAAACGTGTTGCCCCCGTGACAGTCTTGGCCAAAGTTTGATAAGCATAGAGGGTAAATAGTAACTTCTGTATGCCAATCCTTACAAGTCTCGGTCTTTTTATGTTCCTTTGTTTTTCTTTTTGGCTGCTTTTGCTGCACTGATATGTGGCATCTGATCTTTGAACAGACCGCATACTTTTGACCTTGTGCGGTTAAATGTGATCTTTTTGACATTTTTTTTGTGTCGGTGTTCTTTCTTCCTTTTTCTCCTTTTTTTTTGTTTTGATAACTATCGACTTTGTAATATTGGCATATGAAGCGACTTTTACCATCTTAGTGAAGTAACCGACATCTACGAAAATGAATCGATGTTAGCTAGAAGCTTTGGATGAGACTGGCTTGATAACATCTATGCCCCACATATAGGAAATCTTATTTCTGCGTTGAGCTAGGCTTTGATCTTCATCTCCTTCCTTGGCTCGCAACGTAGGATCTGTTTTTCATCCAGTATTAACAAATCAGAAGATGTGTTACAATCTCTATCCTCCTCAAATTCCTTAGATCCCTTAGACTCATATTTCATTCAAAAGGGGAGTCCGTAATAGCGTCGCGCATGTCATTGATATCTGGGGACCATTGTGGGTACGAATGTAAATTCCAAGAATGATTATTTGTATGGTATGATCATGAATAAAGAATATTTGAATTGTAATCCAAAGTATAAAAGAATCTATAAATAGAAAGAATGGAAAAACATTTTCTCAAAAAGATGCATTTTATTGAAATAAAGATTCTGAACACAAGCCTATTTCACAAAATGACTCCTATTACTTCTAGGCTGAAAGCAATAAGCGTGTTTTGAATATTACTCTAGATTAGCCTTAAAAATACATGTCTCTTCCAGAGTCCTATTGTTCAAAACACTCCTAGGTATATAAAGGCCGATGCTTGGAAAACTTTTATTCCTTGGTTCACTCTTTGGATATGCCATTGCTATTCTGACTTCCCAATTTCTAGGCTTCTGATGACTTTTTTAAGGAATCGCAACTCTCTTGCCCCTTCCTTCAATTTACTGCTTCGTTCAACTCATCGAGCTTCACAACCCCTATCTTAATAAGCCTTTCCACGACTTTCTTAAAGGCAGTGCAATTTTCTATTGAATGCCCCGAACTCCTGCATGATAGTCACATTGGGCATCTGTATCGTACCACTTGGGGTACGGGGGCTGCAATGGTGTCAGGTAGAAAGGGGACACCAAGTTTGTGTTAAACAATCTCTGATATAGCTCTTAGTATGTTATTGGAATAGGAGTGAACTGAAGCTTTTCTGTGTTCGTCCTTTGACTAGATTCATTCCTTGAAGGAGTCTGAAGACTAGTAGTTGTCGTCCTTGGTGATCCCACAGTAACTTGCTTTGAATAACCTTTACTGTATGCTCCCACATTGTTTACCTTATTTTCTTTCTTTCTCGGGGCTGATCTCTTGGCACTTTCCCCCGTATCTATTTTACCACTCTTTATGGCATTCTCAATCATTTCGCCAGTCATTACGACGTCTGAGAAGCTCTTTGTAGCGCTCCCTAGCATATGAGTGATAAATGGGGTCTTCATTGTATTAATAAAGAGTATTGTGGTCTCTTTCTCCAGAAGTGGTGGCTGGACTTGTATGGCAACCTCTCTCCACCTTTGTGCATATTGCCGAAAACTCTCGCTTGATCTCTTCTCCATATTTTGCAAGGTGATTCTATCGGGGTCATATCTCATTTACGTGATATCTTTGCTTCATAAATGCTCGTGCTAAATCCTCCAAAAGCGATTTTGATGCGGCTTAGCGATTGTACCATTTAGATATCGCTCCCGCCTTGGTATCATCCGGAAGCAATGTATTATGATTAGTCATTGTTAACATACCCAGTCATTCTTGGCAAAACATAGTTATATGAGCTTGGGGCAAGTAGTCCCATTGTATTTTTCAAATTCCGGCATCTTGAATTTGTGGGGAAGTATTAGATCTGGCACCAAACTTAGATCTTTAGCGTCGATTCCATGCTACCTATCAGCATTTTCCATGGCCCTGAATTTATCCTCTAGCCATTTGCAACGATCCTTTAACTGTCTTGGCAATTCCGACTTTGCCCTTTCTCTCTCTACTGATTCATCAAAGTCGGGAATAACAGCATTAATTGGGTGATCCTCTAAGTTAGAACCCGATCCCGCTTGGAAGCTTGTTGGTATCGAAACACCCTCCTGAAGTTGTTGAGGTTTAATTGTGACAGATATTTTTCGTGGGTACATCTCATATAACACCCCAAACCCGGCCCAAACGCTACAACCGGAACTGGTATGTCACTTAAGAGATTTTACATAACATGTCGCATTTTGGAAAACAATTACTAGGTTTACACATTTATTTCGAAAGCTTAATAATTCATTAAAGTATAAAATATTAAGTAACCAATTATCTTGGTAGATTTTAAATAAAAATCGAAATTTCATGCAGGTCTTAACTTAATTGAAAACGTAAAACTTAAAACCCAGTAATAAAAGCCCAACAAAATCCCAAGACATAAATGGTAGTCTAGTGGCCCATGGCCTTATTACAAGGAAATTTGAACCCATTAATTAAATGAAAATAAAAAAAAGTAGACTAAGTCTTTTTCTTTGAATTCTCAAAGCTCTGTCTCATGGCCACCTTGCTCTCCTCTCGGCTCGGTCCGATATACCTAAGTGTCACTGAGATGGTTAAAATTAAAGGGTGAGTCGCGAGACTCGGTGTGCAACCCTCATGCACCATTAGATTTGGACTTTAGCCCCATAAAACAGAATAATCAAAATATAAGTAACAAAAATAATATGCAAAGCCCAACCCATATCCTAGGTGTCCATCCGCTACACGCCCGTACGACCATTCACACCATTGGAGATTTCTACAATCAACCCACACGCTTCTGCGCCTTGATGGCGGTTGTCTTTGCTCATCATCGAGATCATGGCGTAGCCACTACAACAGATCATGGCAGAAGGCACTACAACAGATCACGGTAAGGAACCGCTACAACAGATCACGGTAAAAATCGCTACAACATATAACTTCCTCCTTTCATCAACCCAACCCATGCAATCACATATAATCAATATTCTTAAATCATTTAATCAGAGCATTCACTAACCTGGTGATTTGCTTTTACCCTCTTTGGGTTTCCGTCATTATGCCGGGATTTCGGCATTTAACAAAACATATAGGACTTATAATTATATACTAATCAAACAGATCTAGATGGTGTGGAGAATTACACACCTGATATTGCGAAATCCAATATTCTTAGTCGATGTCCTTGCTATCTAGATCTATTATCCTCAATCTATAGCCTTGCTTAAAAGCCGGAACAATTACGAAAATAGGCCTCTCCTATATTCGACCATGGTTAGTATTCTACCCGATTTTATATATATAAATAAACAAATCCTCTTACCTTGAAATCCTGAAATTGGAGACTTATGATTTTCGACTTTTAGGTCTAGTCGACTAAGCTTCCTTCAAATCCCGAATTGCCGCCCACCATAAAACCATTAAACTATTAGCTTTTTGGCTTTTGCCTTTCAAAAACCGGGAATAGATCATGAGAACTAATAAAAAATCAACACTTACCTTAGCATAGGAGATTCGGCTAGCACTAGAGAGAGGATTCGGCAATGCCCATGGAAGATTTAAATGCCGGAAGTATAGAACTAATTCTCAAATAGGTTGAATAGAAGAAAAGACTATGGATGCTTCGGCTTCCTAGAGAAATCGGAACAAGAAGGAAAAAGTGGAGAAAAGTTTGACTTTTAAAGAAATTGGAGAAAAGAAATTGGAGAGGAGAGGCTAGGGAATTTCGGCACAATGGGAGAGAAATTTAGGGTTTTCAGGTGTCGAATCAAGGAGCTAGCCCCTATTTATAGATATTTTGGCACCTCTTTGCTAAAAACCGAAACGCCCTTAAAATTCAAGCTAAAAGAGAGGAGAAATTGGCACCCTCCTTACCATGCATTGGAGAGATTTTACACTCCTCTAGGTGGTGGATTTTCGGCCAACACTTCCCTTGAAGATAAGCTCTAACTTTTCTCCTTTTTATCTATGATATTATCACTTAAAAATCCACATAAATTCTCCTATTTTATAGCCTTGTAGCCTTCCACCTCTACTAATCCCTAATGCCAAATTTAACTCACTTAAATTAAAATATTTGGGCCTCATTAAACTTAATACTTAGGCCCCTAATTCCTTGTGTGTGGCGTCACCCTCTCTTCATTTAAAGTGCCGAATTTGGCCTAAAACATGGGCTCCTTGCGACCCAAAACTTGTTTCTTTTTAACTGTTAATGATGCCACTCTAATCTGGGCCTTTTTGCCTAATTCTAAGCCCAAATTTAGACCCCTATCAATTAAATTAACATAGTAAACCTATCCCTACACTAAATGTATAGGCCGTAAATTTAGGATGTTACTGAGTTCTACCCCCTTAAAGAAATTTCATCCTCGAAATTTCCAACTAACTATTAATCGTAATACCCAAGTCTCACCACTATGCTTTCATTTGCGCACTCCGATTCTAAAGCCAAAAGAAACACTTAGTATACTATGGTAGAGTACGCACCATTGTTCGTGATCAGGCGTCTTCTTCCCCTTGGAGATGTCTTTGCATAGACCACGCCGGCTGCCGCCTCGCCTCAAGATAACCTGCATCTCCACGACCATGTGTCTGTGCCATTGCCACCATTGCCTTGACCACGGCCCCTTGGTGGTTGTTGATCACCTCTCCCGGCACCGATCGAGAACCTCGTCCCATGGGTGTGCCCGATCCATCTAAGGGCGGTCCTTAATCGGATGTCCTGTGGATCCACACCTAAAGCATCCATCGAGTTTTCATTCGCACTCCCCATAATCGTCCTCCCATATGTAGGACATGCTCGATTCGACCCGTCGAGATACGAGCTAGCCCATCGACCCCTAGGCCTTTTCGATAATTCCCGGATGCTCCCGATCGCTCAAAACTTCTCTTACTCTTACTCCTATCCTTATCCCTTTCTTTCCTCTCGACCCGTTTCACTTCCTCAGCTATTTTATGGATTATTAGTTTTCTTTCACTAGTTAACCACTAACAGTCTTATGAATAATAGTTTTAAGAGTGGTTCTTTCGAATTCGCATTCACAATGATCTCAAGTTTGTAACCTCTAACTAAAATAAAACACATACATCATACAAAAATCATCCAAGCACTTACATTCTTCACGTAAAGGTGTTTTCGTTGATTCACTACCCAGGGGTATTTTCATAATTTCATCCTACAGGGGTATTTTTGTAATTTTTCATAATAAAGTTCCTTGTTGATTTTGTGAAGTGAGGGTATTATGGTAATTTTACAATCCGGGGGTATTTCGATAATTTTGAAATCCGGGGGTATTTCGGTAATTTTGATATCCGGGGGTATTTCGGTAATTTTGAAATTTGGGGCAATTTAGTAATTTTGCAAATCAGGGGTAATTTGGTAATTGTACAAACCAGGGGTATTTTGGTCATTTGACAAAACGAGGGTAGGTTGGTAATTTTTTTCTAACCAGGGATATTTCGATGTTTTTGTTTTTTTTTTCAAACAGGGTACTTTGGGGAAAAATCTAGTTTCATGGTCCGGGTTACTCTTATAAACATGAGATTTTCGGGTAAATTTTCAAAACATAGGTATTTTACAAATTCATGGCTGGTTGGTAGTTTTCACAAATCAAACGTATTTTGAAAATTTTGCAAAACTTGAGAAATTCTCTTTCTTTTTTTTTTTCAAACTAGGGTGGCTGGTCCCTTTCGGGTTTTAATTATAAGGTTTAACCTATCAACAATTCCTCGTAACTAGGGTGAATAGTCACCATGCACCAGGTAGGATTCTAGTGAAGAGGAGGTGAGTCGCTAGGATTGCTTAAGTACCAAGCTCTCCCTGAATCCACTCCTAGACATGCGTATGCCCATTGCCACACCCTAACTTGGCTAAGGTGAATAGTCACTACGCACCAGGTAGGATTCCAGCGAAGAGGAGGTGAGTCACTAGGACTGCTTAAATACCAGGCTCTTTCGGATCCAATCCTAGACATGCGTATGCCTGTTACCACACCCTAGTCTTGCGGCTCGTTCACGGGTTTGTTTAGTGAAGTTAAGTCTTATGAGATTTTAAGAGTTGCTTCAGCTAGGCCTAAAGTCCATCAAGTTCTAATCTAACTAATCTACGTCCCATAAAGCCCATAAAGCCCACATATATTATATCACACAATGGTTCAGAATACTTACCTGGCGGACTTGGGCCGGAGACGCAGGTGCCAAGCTAAGCTAACAGACCTGTATAAATAAGCATGTTTCGAAAACCCAACTTTAGAAAATGTTTTAAGCCAAAAAAAACCCAGAGCCGAGTTTTGAACCGGGCTCTGATACCAATTTGTAACACCCCAAACCCGGCCCAAACGCTATGTAACATCCCAAAATTGGGCCTAGTAGGATTGGGCCCAATGGGCCTTGTTTTTAAAATTTTTGAGAACGGCATTAATGCAAGTTAGACTTATTAGGTAAGTTATTTTGGAAGGTTAGAGGGCTTCTATGAAGTCCCGGGATCAAATATTAGCTTTGGGGAAATTTTGGTTTTAGGTGAAAAAAAAAACCCTGGGAGTTGGTAGGTAGGCTTTAAGAATAAAATGTGGGGAAAAATGACACAAGTGGAGTGTGTGCTGTAGTGGCAAAGTGACGCCACATAAGAGACAAGGGGGTGACGCCACAAGGAAGGAAGGAGGTCCAAGGTTCAAGTCTTGGCTTTTGCATTTTGGTTTTCTTTTTACTTGGACCTCGAATTTGGCTATAGATTTATATTTAGTTGCGCATGGTTTAAGACACAAGAGGAGCTTGTGGCCAAGTGGCTAGCGGCGTGGATTATGTTGCAAGGGAGCACAGGTTCGAATCTCATGAGAAGCAAGGAGTATTTATTTTGCATGGATGCAGACGGGAAGAGTTTCATTGAATTTAAACTCTCTCGTGAAGGATCCCACATCGGAAAGATACAAAGAAGGAAGGTGAAGAGCTAGCTATATAAAGAGCATTCCGGGAGGAGGTTGACACACCTTGGAAGGCGTTTGGGCATAGGAGTGGTCGGAGCGCGGATTAACACCAGAGTCCTATCGGTGTGTAACTCTCTACTCTAGGCGCAGAGCGGCAATGCCGAAGTGCCGATCATGGCAATAGTAGCCACGAGCGTCGCGGCGCTGCGTGTGGGGCTTCGATGCGATAGTTGAGGCCATCGTAGTATTCTTGTGGGTTGGAAATTTGCTTGGGCGCGATGGGTAGAAGAAGGGCCCAATGGGCCGTGGGCCCAATTTAGTAAAATGTATGACCGGTGTAGTATATAGTGAACTAGACTAGGTGAATCTCATAAGCGTGGCTAGATTTGTGTTAGGTGGGCCACACGAAGGCGTGTGGCCCGAATGGGCCGAAATTGGGCTTTAGGCCCAATAGTCCATTCGACCAGAAATGGTAATTGGGTCGCCGGGCGACATTGGGCCTTTGGAAAGGCCATTCAGTCTGAAATTACTGAAATACCCTTAGTGGGTAAATTACCAAAATATCCTGAAGGGTAAATTACCGATATGCCCTTGGTGGGTAAATTACGAAAATGCCCTTGGTGGGTAAATTACCGATATACCCTTGGTGGGTAAATTACGAAAATGCCCTTGGTAGGTAAAATTACGGTTATACCCTTAGAGGTTGATTTGGGTGATTATGTTGTTTTATGTCTATCCGATTATGATGGTAATTCATGTTATACTTATATTTGATATATGTCTAGCATACATGACATAATGCATATACGAATTATTATGTCATATTGCATGGGTATGATGAGAGGAGGGGGAAGATTGATATCCGTGTCTTTGGGACACCAGTGGTTTGGCACCACCAGTGGTTTGGTACCACAGATTGATTATTGTGACTTTGGGTCACCAGAGGTTTGGCACCTCAGCGTCTCGTCCCGGTGGCTTAGCACCACAGTGGGTTGGCCCACGATTGATTGATTATGGGATTGGCGCCGGTGATTTCGTATCACCACGATGGGTTGGCCCCATCATTGGATTCGTGACTCGGTCACCGGTGATTTGGTATCACATTAGTGTCTTTGGGACACCAGAGGTTTGGCACCTCATAGCGTCCTCGTCGTCGGTGGCCGTGCCCACACGTGGGTTGGCCCCACAGATGATAATCTGGGATTGACGCCGGTGATTTGGTATCACACGATGGGTTGGCCCCATCATTGGATTCGTGACTTCCGGTCACCGGTGATTTGGTATCACATTCGTGTCTTTGGGACACCGAGAGGTTTGGCACCTCATAGCGTCTCGCCCCGGTGGCTTAGCACCACAGTGGGTTGGCCCCACAGCTGATTATACGGGATTGACGCCAGTGATTTGGTATCACACGATGGGTTGGCCCCATCATTGGATTATTCGTGACTTTAGGTCACCAGTGGTTTGGCACCACAATTATGGATATCGTGACTTTGGGTCACCAGTGGTTTGGCACCACCAGTGGTTTGGTACCACACGGGGTAGAGAAAGGAGCATTGGATGGCTAGGTTTGGGTGCATGATATGCATATTTTCATATGAAATTGTGTAAGGGCCTGTTGGATGGGGATTTACACGCTGAGTCTCGATGACTCACCCCTTAGTTAAATTTTGCAGGTAATCATTAGATCGCGGATTTGGGAGCTGAGGTGGACTCGTGGAGGCCATGCATATGTTCACTCGTAAATTCGTTTCTTTTATTTGGACTTATTTTTATTTGAGTTTTTGTTATGTAATAAGGCCTTGGATATTTTATTTGGTTTTTGATTTTCAATTTGTTTATTGCTTGTTATTAAATGATCAATATGGGATTTTCCTAAAATGATAATAAACCATTTCTTATTCAAAATTACTTAAACTCGATTTCTCACCACAACTATAAAGAATATGAGCTTTTTAACGAATGCACAGTTTTTAGACATTCCTTTCATGTGACATGCCAGATTCGGTCGTAACGTTTAGGCCGGGTTTGGGGTGTTACAATTATGGTATCAGAGCCTAGGTTCAAAAACTCGGCTGTGGGTTTGGGTTCAAAAAAATGTTTTCAAAAGATGGTTTGGAAAATGGTTTAGAAAAATATATATCTGTTCTTTTTGTTGAAATATGGCACCCGAGTCTCCGGCACCAATCCGCACTGTAAGTTTCCTGATACTTTTCTTTGTTATATGCTGTATTTTGAATATCTATTCTGTGTGTTTGGGTTGGATGTGATGTTCGGATATAGAGTTGATTGCGTACGAAATATTTGTCTGCTTTAATGGTTAGTTTTTTTTAGTATGTGTAGGATATCTAAATTCTAGTTAAAAGTATATTAGGGTTATTGGAATCAGAGTGCGCAGCATGAGCACAGCGTTGTAGGTTAGGTGGTACGAATGTTCCTGTAGTTGGAAATTTCGAGGACGAAATTTCTTTAAGGAGGGTAGATTTGTAACATCCCGAAATTGGGCCTAGTAGGATTGGGCCCAATGGGCCTTGTTTTTAAAATTTTTGAGAACGGCATTAATGCAAGTTAGACTTATTAGGTAAGTTATTTTGGAAGGTTAGAGGGCTTCTATGAAGTCCCGGGATCAAATATTAGCTTTGGGGAAATTTTGGTTTTAGGTGAAAAAAAAAACCCTGGGAGTTGGTAGGTAGGCTTTAAGAATAAAATGTGGGGAAAAATGACACAAGTGGAGTGTGTGCTGTAGTGGCAAAGTGACGCCACATAAGAGACAAGGGGGTGACGCCACAAGGAAGGAAGGAGGTCCAAGGTTCAAGTCTTGGCTTTTGCATTTTGGTTTTCTTTTTACTTGGACCTCAGAATTTGGCTATAGATTTATATTTAGTTGCGCATGGTTTAAGACACAAGAGGAGCTTGTGGCCAAGTGGCTAGCAGCGTGGATTATGTTGCAAGGGAGCCTGGGTTCGAATCTCATGAGAAGCAAGGGAGTATTTATTTTATGATGCTGGACGGGAAGAGTTTCATTGAATTTAAACTCTCATCGACGAAGGATCCCACATCGGAAAGATACAAAGAAGGAAGGTGAAGAGCTAGCTATATAAAGAGCATTCCGAGGAGGAGGTTGACACACCTTGGAAGGCGTTTGGGCACAGGAGTGGTCGGGCGCGGATTAACACCGAGTCCTATCAGTGTGTAACTCTCTACTCTAGGCAGAGGCGGCAATGCCGAAGTGCCGATCATGGCAATAGTAGCCACACGAGCGCGGCGCGCGTGTGGGGCCGACGCGATAGTTGAGGCCATCGTAGTATTCTTGTGGGTTGAAAATTTGCGCTTGGGCGCGATGGGCCGGGGGGCCCAATGGGCCGTGGGCCCAATATAGTAAAATGTATGACGGTGTAGTATATAGTGAACTAGACTAGGTGAATCTCATAAACGTGGCTAGATTTGTGTTAGGTGGGCCACACGAGGCGTGTGGGCCCGAATGGGCCGAAATTGGGCTTTAGGCCCAATAGTCCATTCGACGAGAAATGGTAATTGGGTCGCTTCGGGCGACACTGGGCCTTTGGAAAGGCCATTCCAGGTACGAAATTACTGAAATACCCTTAGTGGGTAAATTACCAAAATGCCATTGGTAGGTAAAATTACGGTTATACCCTTAGAGGTTGATTAGGGTGATTATGTTGTTTTATGTCTATCTGATTATGATGGTAATTCATGTTATACTTATATTTGATATATGTCTAGCATACATGACATCTCGCATACACGAATTATTATGTCATATTGCATGGGTATGATGAGAGGAGGGGGAAGATTGATATCCGTGTCTTTGGGACACCAGTGGTTTGGCACCACCAGTGGTTTGGTACCACAGATTGATTATTGTGACTTTGGGTCACCAGAGGTTTGGCACCTCAGCGTCTCGTCCCAGTGGCTTAGCACCACAGTGGGTTGGCCCTGATTGATTATACGAGATTAGCGCCGATGATTTGGTATCACCACGATGGGTTGGCCCCATCATTGGATTCGTGACTTCGGTCACGGTGATTTGGTATCACATTAGTGTCTTTGGGACACGAGGTTTGGCACCTCATAGCGTCTCGCCCCGGTGGGCCGTACCACGATGGGTTGGCCCCACGAGATGATATCTGGGATTAGCGCCCGGTGATTTGGTATCACACGATGGGTTGGCCCCATCATTGGATTCGTGACTTCGGTCACCAGTGATTTGGTATCACATTCGTGTCTTTGGGACACCAGAGGTTTGGCACCTCATAGCGTCTCGTCCCAGTGGCTTAGCACCATGTGGGTTGGCCCCACACGGTGATTATCTGGGATTAGCGCCCGGTGATTTGGTATCACACGATGGGTTGGCCCCATCATTGGATTATTCGTGACTTTAGGTCACCGGTGGTTTGGCACCACAATTATGGATATCGTGACTTTGGGTCACACGGTGGTTTGGCACCACCGGTGGTTTGGTACCACACGGGTAGAGAAAGGAGCATTGGATGGCTAGGTTTGGGTGCATGATATGCATATTTTCATATGAAATTGTGTAAGGGCTGTTGGATGGGGATTTACACACCGAGTCTCGATGACTCACCCCTTAGTTAAATTTTGCGGTAATCATTAGATCGCGGATTTGGGAGTGAGGTGGACTCGTGGAGGCCATACATATGTTCACTCGTAAATTCGTTTCTTTTATTTGGACTTATTTTTATTTGAGTTTTTGTTATCTAATAAGGCCTTGGGTATTTTATTTGGTTTCAGCTTTCAATTTGTTTATTGCTTGTTATTAAATGATCAATATGGGATTCTCCTAAAATGATAATAAACCATTTCTTATTCAAAATTACTTAAACTCTATTTCTCACCACAACTATAAAGAATATGAGCTTTTTAACGAATGCACAGTTTTTAGACATTCCTTTCATGTGACATGCCAGATTCGGTCGTAACGTTTAGGCTGGGTTTGGGGTGTTACACGCTACAACCGGATCTGGTATGTCACTTAAGAGATTTTACATAACATGTCGCATTTTGGAAAACAATTACTAGGTTTACACATTTATTTCGAAAGCTTAATAATTCATTAAAGTATAAAATATTAAGTAACCAATTATCTTGGTAGATTTTAAATAAAAACCGAAATTTCATGCAGGTCTTAACTTAATTGAAAACGTAAAACTTAAAACCCAGTAATAAAAGCCCAACAAAATCCCAAGACATAAATGGTAGTCTAGTGGCCCATGGCCTTATTATAAGGAAATTTGAACCCATTAATTAAATGAAAATAAAAAAAAAGTAGACTAAGTCTTTTTGCTGAATTCTCAAAGCTCTGTCGCATGGCCACCTTGCTCTCCTCTCCGGCCCGGTCCGATGCCCTAAGTGTCACCGAGATGGTTAAAATTAAAGGGTGAGTCGCGAGACTCAGTGTGCAACCCTCATGCACCATTAGATTTGGGCTTTACCCCATAAAAGCAGAATAATCAAAATATAAGTAACAAAAATAATATGCAAAGCCCAACCCATATCCTAGGTGTCCATCCGCTACACGCCCCGTATCGACCATTCACACCATTGGGGATTTCTACAATCAACCCACACCGCTACACGCCTTGATGGCAGTCGTGCTGCTCATCATCAGATCATGGTCGTAGCCACTACAACAGATCACGGCAGAAGGCACTACAACAGATCACGGTAAGGAACCGCTACAACAGATCACGGTAAAAACCGCTATAACATATAACTTCCTCCTTTCATCAACCCAACCCAAGCAATCATATATAATCAATATTCTTAAATCATTTAATCAGAGCATTCACTAACCTGGTGATTTGCTTTTACCCTCTTTGGGTTTCCGTCATTATGCCGGGATTTCGGCATTTAACAAAACATATAAGACTTATAATTATATACTAATCAAACAGATCTAGATGGTGTGGAGAATTACACACCTGATATTGCGAAATCCAATATTATTTGTCGATGTCCTTGCTATCTGGATCTATTATCCTCAATCTATAGCCTTGCTTAAAAGCCGGAACATTTGCGAAAATAGGCCTCTCCTATATTCGGCCATGGTTAGTATTCTACCCGATTTTATATATATAAATAAACAAATCCTCTTACCTTGAAATCCCGAAATTGGAGACTTATGATTTTTGGCTTTTAGGTCTAGTCGACTAAGCTTCCTTTAAATCCCGAATTGCCACCCATCATAAAACCATTAAACTATTAGCTTTTTGGCTTTTGCCTTTCAAAAACCGGGAATAGATCATGAGAACTAATAAAAAATCAACACTTACCTTAGCATAGGAGATTCGGCTAGCACTAGAGAGAGGATTCGGCAATACCCATGGAAGATTTAAATGTCGGAAGTATAGAACTAATTCTCAAATAGGATGAATAGAAGAAAAGACTATGGATGCTTCGGCTTCCTAGAGAAATCGGAACAAGAAGGAAAAAGTGGAGAAGAGTTTCGGCTTTTAAAGAAATTGGAGAAAAGAAATTGGAGAGGAGAGGCTAGGGAATTTCGGCACAATGGGAGAGAAATTTAGGGTTTTCAAGTAATAGAATCAAAGAGCTAGCCCCTATTTATAGATATTTTGGCACCCCATCGCTAAAAACTCAAAACGCCTTAAAATTCAAGCTAAAAGAGAGGAGAAATTCGGCACCCTCCTTGCCTTGCGAAGAGTAATTTTACACTCCTCTAGGTGGTGGATTTTTCGGCCAACACTTCCCTTGAAGATAAGCTCCTAACTTTTTCTCCTTTTTATCTATTATATTATCACTTAAAAATCCACATAAATTCTATTATTTTATAGCCTTGTAGCCGTCCACCTCTACTAATCCCTAATGCCAAATTTAACTCACTTAAATTAAAATATTTGGGCCTCATTAAACTTAATACTTGGGCCCCTAATTCCTTGTGTGTGGCGTCACCCTCTCTTCATTTAAAGTGCCGAATTTGGCCTAAAACATGGGCTCCTTGCGACCCAAAACTTGTTTCTTTTTAACTGTTAATGATGCCACTCTAATATGGGCCTTTTTGCCTAATTCTAAGCCTAAATTTAGACCCCTATCAATTAAATTAACATAGTAAACCTATCCCTACACTAAATGTATAGGCCCGTAAATTTAAGATGTTACATCTCAGGATGTGTCGGGGTAAAAGCCGAAGGATATAGTGGTTTCTCATTATCTTCACCAGCGTTAACCATGGGGGTCTTTCCTTTGTCTATTGCTCCCGCCAGTAATTGAGTTAATTGAGTCATTATACTCTTTTGTGATTCCATCATTCTATCCACCATATCTTCTTTGGATCTTAGCCATTTGTTCTCGCATTTGCGTTGAAGTTTATCTGCATCTCCCTTTGGAGTTGTTCAAGCTTCTCTAATCTCTGATCCATATCTTTCATTTTGGTTCGGGTACCGTAGGGATGTTTAGTTTTGCCGGTGTCCAGGTTAATGCTGAAATAACTTCAACCAATCAGGGTTTTCTCATGAAATCTAATGCATATGATGTTATGCTATGTGAATGCATGAAATGAATGTAAAGAGGTGTCGATTCTAACTCAATTTCCTTTAGAAAACTTTACTAGAGGACAAAATTCTTTACATGAAACAGACTACAAATATACGAACATCCGTATTGTCTTCCGTTTTATCAAGAAATTCGTTCTCCATGCCGAGCTCCCTAATCTAGCAATCGAACCCAAATCGACATCTCTCTCTAATATAAAAATGCATGCTAAGTAACAAAGATAAAAAATTAGTACAATAGAAACGAAATTCAAAGCATGTAAAAAAAATCATTCAAACTCCTATCTGAGTGGCCACTAGGGTTTATCACAGCTCTACCTAGGGTGGGCTCTTAGGGCTTTCTATATGCAGTTCAGTTCTAGAGTTGAGGTACCTGAACCAGCAGATTCCTCGATCCTCACCCATTTTAGGCTCATACGGACCGAGTTCGATCCAGGGGAATACATTTCCCTATGGCTGCACGGAGATGAAAATCTCACGAAGACATAGGTACGGATGTATCCCGAAAGCGATTCACTATCCTGCACGGAGGTGAAAACCTCACGAAGGAGTAGCTTCTCACTCCCACTTAAAAGGGTATGACCCAACGGTCATGCAATATGATACAAAAGTATTTTAAAAGACTCGAACCATAACAATCAAATGAGATGATGCAAGCGAACGCAAATAAAAGGATCGTAATTTTTCAAATCAAATTTTCAATTTTCGACAAAAGGACAGAAATTAATTAATTTTATGGCTTGACTCTCTTTTGTTCCCCAGTGTAGTCGCCAAGCTGTCGAAACCATTTTTTTAAACGAGTTTTGAAAAACGGGAATCGACTTTAAAAATATGGAAATGGAGTCGCCACCGATTCTAGGTGTGATCGGATCACCTTGAGATGGATTATTTTAATAAAACATTGTGATTTATTAAAACAATAATTTTGGTCTACGAAATCTAAGAAAACAGGTTCGGGAGTCGGTTACGCACGAGGAAGGGTTAGCACCCTCGTAGCGCCCAAAATTGGTACCTAATTGATTATTTAATGTCTTAATGCCGAAAATTTGAAACGATTCTAGAATACGATCCATTTACTTAAGATATATTTGGACAGAATCATATTGGATGCCAAAGCTTCTTATTTCGAAGAAATAAAATGCCGTACTCAGTAAGTTAGGGCACAACATCTTATATTCTCGAAATTAGATTTATCCTTCGACATTCAATACTCGTACATTTAAAAATAAGAAGGATATTCCATTATTTGGGTCAAATGAAAAATCGAAACCCAGTAAGTTAGGGCACTATTTCTCAAAATTCCCGAATACGGAATATTACCTTTGTTCTTTTGAAATTCTTATCCTGAGATGATAAAATATCACACCCAGTAAGTTAGGGCGCAATGTCTCAAATTCCCGAGAATAAGTTTTATATTTGAAATATTATGCATTTTGATTTAAGCGAGAAAGGATACTCGGTTGCTAGGTTTTAACGAGGAGAATCAGAACTCAGTAAGTTAGAGCACGATTTTCTCGAAACCTTTAAACACGAGCATTGCCTTGTGATTTTAAAAACGAAATGACATTAAGACACTACATCTTTCGTAAGATACAAGGGAACACTAGTATACAAAGCAAGATATTAATCCATACATCAAATGTTACACTAACGTATCACAACATTCAACCAATAATTAAAAAATACAAATCATGCAATAGCAATAATTACACAATATACAATTTCTCTATTAATTATCGAAGAAAATGGAGCAAAATAATATACACAAAATATTACTATAATGAATCACAAATAATTAATGGTTACAAATTAAACAATATGACCCATGCAATAACAAACAAATAAACACTTAATTTAAAATATATGTATATATATATAAGAAATAATGGAAGTAACGTAAAGCCATTTAAAACATAATATTTAATATTATAAGTAAAAATATATGTATACAATATATGTATTTAAAATATATGTATATAAAAATAATATCTAGAGCCACTTAAAATATAATGTTTAATATTAATTTTTAAAAAAGGGAATTGTAACACCCCCAAACCCGGCCCACAAGTCTTGTCCGGATCTGGTTATGTCACTGCGGAATGACGGTTAAAAATCTTTGTCTTTAGAGTAAAACTTGAAAATTTTGTTAACTTTCGGGAAGTAAGTCCATTAAAATTATTAAATAATATAAGCTTGGTTTGAATTAAAACTTTATTATAATTTATTATAATATAAATCCTTTGTAAAAATATTACTAAATACGATATAACCTTTATCAACTATAAATAGAGTACTTTAATCAAAAGTGGCCCTTATTACATCAAATAAATTCCCAAAATACGGATAATATAAAAATCACTATTAATTAACTAAACAAGTAAAATATCTACTACGCATGAAAATGCATCGCATGGCCACCTTTGTATCTACTCCAACCCGGTCCATTACTCACGACTCACTGCGATGTTGGATAAATAATTGGGTGAGTCATACGACTCGAGTGTGTAATTACACCACCGATATCCACCCACATGTTAGCCACAAATCAACCCAATTATAAAATGCATAAATATAAATCATTTAAACATTACCACAACTGGGCTTGGCCCACAATCAAATCATACTCAAGCTTTGGGCTAGGCCCTTTTCTCATCAATCCATCGATCATTGGGCTTGGCCCATTTCCACGTATGTTCTCAAAACATACAAATCCACAAGTCATATTGGGCTTGGCCCATTTCCATATCAATTCATAACGAAACCATGCAATCATGATACCCAACCCAAACCTAAGGTCCATCCGCTACACACCCCCTTATCCGACCTACCACACACCGGGGACTATCAAGTCACCCTCTCCTTTTCCCTCCATAAAGGCAACCAATGCCATCCACGATGTAGCGTATAGCTAACATCAAACCACGATGGAGCACACAGCAATCCATCAAGCCACGATATGGCATAAAGCCGATATCAATCAAGGTAACCACGCGAACTAAATCGCAAAGATCCACAACGCGACCTCGATCGGCGCCAATCCACGATGTAGCACAAAGTCGACATCAACCACGCACTCGAAGTACCCGTACCTTCTTTCAAAAACCCACCCATGCACATGTAACATAATATGATCTTTGAGATGATGCATGTACATGATATTCACAATCATAGGCATGCTCACATAGTTAAAATCAATTATCACATATTAGCCAATTTGCTACTAACACAGTCGTCATCATACCCCTTTAGGGTATCCATTACACATATGGTACTTTGCATTCATTAGTAAACATATAACACAATGAGATATCATACAAATCCGGAAACAATGGTCTAACCACACACCTTATTACTTGGAGTTCTAGACTCTCGATCCTCGACGCTATCGTTTAGTGAGACTACGGCTATTTGCCTAACGTTTTTCGTTGTTGGCCCACACCGTGGCCAATCTCGCATGCTGTGAAACGGATCTCTTCTTGAACTTTGGGATGGGAGCTTTCCCTTGCTCACCTTGACCGGTATTCGCATCCATAACGATATCTAATCAAAACTTGGTTATAATACAGATCTCAAACGAATAATCATAAACTACTCATCCTTCACAAGATGCAGAGTCTTGAAAAAGCTCCTTAATCACTGCTAAAACTCCTAAATGGTCAAGGTCAGAATCGGTTACCACAAATGCCAAATATGGCTTGTAACAAAAATCTATGAAAAGAGGACCCCTATGGCCGAATAGCACCTAACCCTTACCTTCCTTAAATCGAATGGAGAAGAACTAGGAGAGGTCGCCCTTGCTAGAATTCGCCCAACCGCACTAGGATGCCAAGGATTTCAACAATGGTGCTTAGTATTAAAAGAGTTTCGGCTTAGTCTAATGATTAGAGAATCAAAGTTGAAGGAAATAAAAAGGTATGGAAATAAAGAGAGTAAAAGGAATTCGGCTAAGCCTACTTACCTCTTCCAACGATTGAAAAAAACCCAAAGTGATCCACACCACACCTACTATTCGGCCAAGGTGACAACTAAATAGGGGAAGGAATTTGGCACACCAAGAGGGAGAGGAGAGATTCGGCAGCAGACTTGAAGAATAATTTGGCACTCTACCCCCTATTTATAGAATTGCCACCCCCTTGAAGACTCCAAGATCAAGTAACACCCACTAATTCAAATCAATTTGAATTAGTTCAATTCAAAAACAATTTGAATTGCTCCACTATTATCCCACTTATCAAAAAAAACAAATAAATAATAATTATCCCACACTTCTAAATAACTAAATAGATAAATAAAAATAAAAAAAAAACATTATCCTCATCTAAATAAAAGCCTTCTAGCCGTCCAACACCTTCAAAATTGCTGCCAAAAGGAATAAAAAAATTTAAACTCCAAAACGCAACTCTCTTGGTTCGAACTGGGACCAATCTCACGCACGCGCCCCTCCAAAGCCCCAGCCATTCGGCCACATTGAATTTCATGCTAGAAACCCCTAACAATTATTTTTAAACCCTTCTTATCTCAGCCCATAACCGCACAAAAAATAGAAACGCCAACATGCAGCTCCAGGCGCTCGAACCTGCGCCCTTGCTCTCCTCCAGCGCCTAAGTGGCGCATGAGAGCCACTCCACCAGCCCATCTTTCTTGTCCGAATTCCTCACCATATATCTTTAAGGCCTTACAAAGCCCAACGCCCAAAACAAAAAAATAAAACGCCACTTTTGTTGCCGCCTAAACTCGAACCTGGCCCTCAATGGCCCTACTTCCACCCTTAAATAAGCAAAGCATAACCACTTTGCCAATGCCTTTCATGTGTCCTATTCTCCCAATTAATTCTTTTAAGGCCTCCCAAAGCCAAGCTCCCCTTTATTACTTAAAAATCCAAAATTTTCCCAAGTCTTCCCGTTTAACCCGAGCGTTCTCAACACCTCCAAAACACAACCACGTATACCCAAAACCTACTAGAACTTAAATTATACCCAACATGCATAGCCCCTAAATCAGGGTGTTACAGGAATAATTACACAAATCAATGAGAAAATAATAAAACAAATTAATCTAAGGACCACATTGAAATCAGAATAAAAATCAAGGGGCTAAAAGCAATAAAATAACTAAAATAAAAAAAAAAGACTGGAATGTCAGGCGCGTGGATTAAAAGGGACTAAAAGCGTAATTTACCCGAGGTAATAAACGCAGCGTTTAAATTGGGGTTAAATTTAAAACTACGCAAACTTTCTGGGCAAAATTAAAACAAAAGGAAAACTTAATTAAAAATGAAATAAAATGCGGAAGGACTAAAAGGGAAATTAGCCCATTTTACAGAAACGCGCGGATCCTCCCCGGGTCGGGTCAACACGCGGATCTGGAGGGATGAAACGACGCCGTTTAAAGCTTAATGCCCCTGCCACCAAACGACGTCGTATTTCTTAGCTTTAAATAGCAACAACCTTAACAGAAAATCATTTTAAAACCATTTAAAAAAAAATGTGAAAACGCTCTGAAGGTTCTCTAGGGTTCTGACCTAACCTCGTCACCGAACCGCCGTACTCCACCACCATCCACCGTCGCGCGCGGTGGTCGGAGACCCAAGAGTCATCCCCTTCGAATCTTTCAGGCGCCCTAAACACGGATCTAGATAAAATGAAAGCCGAACCCTTCACTAAAATCGAAAAGCGATCTAGAAACGCTTCGGATTCTCGATTCCGATCTTCACAAAAGGTGAAAACTTCCTTTTTTGTGTTTCTATCTATGTATATAATATATTTGAATCAAAAAATAGAATACCACAATCTGAAATATACCTCTGTTTTAGATATATCTGTATTCTCAAAAAAAATCCCTTACAAATTTTTGTTTCGATTTTATATATAACCGAAAAGAAAAATAAAAGGTAAAATAAAAATACAGTCTTTGTTCTTTGCTTTGCTGTTGTTTTGTTCTCTTGTGCAGCTATGAGGCAACATGGAGGCACGAAGGTGGCGTATGGAGGCTCGCTGACGGTACGGAGGCGCGCGTGGAGGTGTGGGTGGTGGCGCGCATAGAGGCACGCTCGCGGCGCTGTTAGGGGAACCCTAGGGTTTCTGTTTAGCAAAATCTGTTGGGCCGTTCAGGTTTGCTCTGTTATTGGGCCTATAAATTATTGGGTTTGTAAATTAGGTAGTGTTTTAGGCATTTGGGCTTGTTCCGGAATTGGGTTGTAAAATGTAATGGACATGGACTTTAATGGACTTTATTTATTTTGGGTTTATTTGGTTTTAATTTTGGGTTTTAATTTAATAAACTGGTTAATTGGGCCCGGGCATAAATTGGGTCTTACACTAGTAATTATCGTCTTTCTATTATTGAACTGATAAAATTGAGTGATGGATTAAAACTAAAATTAACTAAATTAATTAACTACGAACACGTCAAAGAACAAATCAGGAAAATAATCGATTAAACAACCAAAAAGCGAAACAATACCCAGGAAATAATTCACCTAGATTTCGTCTGTCATTATCAATCTAAATTACGCAATTTCTTCACTTAGTATATTGATCCGAAGAAATCCCTAAATTATGCTAACATCTCTTTTCAAGAATAAGAAAAACTAACTCTAGGTTGATTAATTGAAATTTCTTTCTAATTAAAACCCTTATTATCACATTAACTCGATCTATGGATTCCCCTATTAGGTTTGACTCTAATTCGGTATATTTATGTCGTCCTATTTCTAGGATTGCATGCAATTCCATTCAATTACACTAGATCTACTCTTAAATCAGGTCTATTCCTCCTCTGATTTAAGCACATTAAACATGGATCAATAGTCTAGAAATATTAAATCAAGAATTAAGCACACATAATTGAGAACAAGATCTAAGTATTTATTGCGTAAAATAAAAATCAAACGACAGAATTCATCATAGGGTTCATCTATCCTAGGTATTTATAAAATTAGCTCATACTTGAAAATAAAAATAGCCAATAGATGATATAACCGAAAGAAATAAAGAAACTCATGATAATGTCCTAAGAATCTTTGATCTTGACAAAAATCTGCTTTAGATTCGGCCTCAATGGTGTTTTTCAAGTAGTTTTCTTGAGTATTCTATGATGCCTCACTCTTATATTCTTATTTTGTCATATATATGTCTCAGAATGCCTGAAAAACCCTAAAAATCATGTTTTTCCATTGTTCAGAATGCAATTTGCGAAATCAACACGGGCCTGCCACATGGCCGTGTGTCTAGGTCCAACCCATGTGGCTCCTGTTACTCACTCTGATTTTTTGATTTTCGGTCTTTTTACTCCCAGATTCTCTCATAAATATAAAAATATCAATTTAAAGGATTAGGAGCATAAAAGTCACCGTTAACATCAAATAATCACCCAAAAAATGCATTAAGAATGAGACTAAAAACATGTTACTTTTAGCACCTATCAGAGTCTCCTCCTCATTTGTAATCATCAATTGTATTTCATTCTTTAGTAGTGAATACTAATTGAGAGCATTTACTCAAACACATGGCGTGCTTTGATTTTTGTGGTTATTCTATTCTTTCGAGCTTTCTTTTGTCTTTGAATTGCTTTCGCTTTATAATTCAGTGCCTTAGAGAAATTTTGTGAGATTTCTCAGTTTGTGAGAGTTAGGCATATTTGAATTGAAGAAATCGCCTAAGATCACACGAATTGCGAGACGGAAGTTCTAACCATGTGACACTTGAGCTTGGTTAAGTTTGTTTATTAATTTTTGTACTTGAGCTTGATTAAACTAGTTTATATTCAAGCTCAAGCTCATTCATTTGTTTCTATATAATAAGGGTAGAAATGTTATTTATAATATAAAAATATATTAAATGAAAAGCTCAATTAGGCTCACAAGTTGTTCAAATAAAGTATTATGGTGCTTGAAATTGGCTCAATTAATAGCTCGAGTTAGTTAAGCTTAGTTGGGTAGTTATCAAATCAAATTTGATTTTTTTTCGTAATTGTTCTCAAATAACTTGCAAGCACAGAGATCTCATTTACGCCCCTACTTGAAAGGTAAATAATTGACTTTATTCAAAAGATATAACAACTACTAACTCATTTATATTATTAAATAAATTGAATTTTCATTTTATGATTGGTATGCAAAACTTAAATTGATTTTTGGTTACTTATTAATAGCTTATAAGTATAAAAAGACCTTAAAAAATCAATTAAGCTCAACTTAATTCGCACCCAATTGAACCCTTGCTATTAACAAAAAAAAAAATAATTAAGCCACTCTATTAACAATTTCTATCTTTGACCACATCGATAATTAAAATCAACTGACAAATAAATCAGATGGTGATATATGACAATCTCCGAATTAATATTTCATTTTACCAATAATTTTTTTTAAAAATCATAAAAATATAAAAATATTTTAAAATTATAAAAATATTAAATATTTATATAAACTTATAGAATTTATAAAAAAAACTTATAAAAATTCTAATAAATTTTAATAAAAAAATTCTAATAAATTTTAATAAATATAAAAATATAAAAACTTATAAAAATATAAAAAGAATCATAAAAATTTATAATAAATTCTAATACATTATAAAAAAATTATGAACATTTTTTAAAAATATAAATTATTAATATGTATAGTATAAAAGTCATTTACGAGTTCCTCATTTTGAAAATTAAACTCCTAAAATAAAAATGAATACATAGCATCAGACAAATCGTTAGATAATGAGAATAATCACTCAAATATTTCATGTTGACATATGCTAACATTTGCAACTATTAGATAATGAAAATTTGATTTGACAGTATTTAATTGTATCAAAAATATTTGTAATAGGCCAATTTAGCTCGGGCCCATACAAAAAATAATAAACCCAAAATAATAAAACAAAATCCAAGTCCAGTCAAAAATATATCATTTGACCCGATCGGAATGGGCCATTACTTGAAAAGATTGAAGGTCCATGTACAAGCTTGACGTATATGGAAACACAATTGTAATAGCCCGATTTTGACCCTAATCGGAACGGTGGTTTCGGGACCACGAATTCGAGTCAGAAAAATATTTTATATTATTTTCTATGTTTATTATGTGTGAATTGGTGTGTGTGAAATTTTCGTATTAAAATTTGATCGTTTTGGTGCTTAATTTTGAAAAAGGGCTTAATCGCGTAAAATGAAAATTTGAGGGTTAAATGAGATGGTGCCGAATTGTTGATGTTTTTATAAATTGAAGGCTTTAATTAGCAATTTAACCATAAAAGAATAGATAGTGGACGGTAGGTATGCATGTAATAGTAACATGAGTTGTTTATTATATTTTTATGATATTTTGTTAAAATTTCATATATGTTAATATGTTATAATTGAATAAAATAAACAAAATGAAAGAGAAAGTGCTCATCTTTCTCAAGTGACCGAAACTTAGCAAAAGAAAAAGAAAGAAAAGCCTAGCTAAATTCGGCCTTGTCTAAGCTTGATTGAGGTATGTGTTTAGCTCGGTTTTTGATAATTTTTACGTTTTTGAGATCGTTGCTATGTGATTTAGTTAACCCATGCTTGAATTTTTGATTTGGTTGTGTATTTCATGAATTGCCATTAAAGAAAGCTTGTTGTTTTTGTAACATCCCGATTCAGGGCCTAGTCGGAATAGTGGTGCGAGACCATAAATCTGAGTTAGTAAATTGAGTTTTTAAGGTTTATGACATGTTTGCATGATAGTATTAAAGTTCCATGTAGAAATTTTGTGAAATTGACATGGAATGATCAAATAGAACTAAATTGCAAAAGTTGCAAAATATGAGTTTCTAGAAGCTTTTTGTATGAATATAAATTAGAAGTCCTTAAATAGAAATTTGCCCAAATTATAAGTTTTGGAAAAAAAAATGGATATGAGTTAATAATTTGTAAATTTTTAAAGAGAATGGCATTTTAGTCATTTACCAATTAAATGATTAAAATGGGAAAAAGATGATAAAAATTTCATTCATCTTCTTCCTTGTGCCGAAAATTGGGAGACTCCATAGCTAGGGTTCTTCAAATTTTTGAAGCTTGCAAGTAAGTCATCCTAGCCCCGTTTTTAATATTCTTCGTATTTTTGGAGTCCTCGTATTATGAATTAGCTATTTTTAGCTATAAAATGAGCTAAAAAGCATGTTCAAAAATCTACCCATGTGTATCATGCATGTAAAATGATATTTTATGGAATTTTATGAGAGTTTGATGTTAGATAAACATCTTTTCCTTAGTGAATTTCATGAAAAATGATAGTATGGACTAATTTGTAATAGTTATGAAATTGGTCATACCTATTAGAAATAGTGAGAATTGATGATTGTTATAGTAGAGAAAATGAATCAGCTAAGCATGATGTTTAAGAAATTTAAGTGAGAATCATTTTACGAGCCTAGGGGAAAAAGTGCAAATAAGAGAAAGTTTAG
Source organism: Gossypium sturtianum (assembly GCA_025698515.1). NCBI lineage: Eukaryota > Viridiplantae > Streptophyta > Magnoliopsida > Malvales > Malvaceae > Gossypium > Gossypium sturtianum. The sequence continues at coordinate 98,511,056 of CM046948.1, forward strand.
GGGCAAAATAGTAATTTTTCCAAAGTATGAGTTAAGAGTCAATTTAGTCAATGTGAGTATTAAATGATCTAATTATTATTATAGATCAAGAAAAACGAAGTTCGGATCGAAACCGAGGCAAGAACAAAGTCGAGGACTAAATTGCATATCTACATACATTTTGTATATTGAGGTAAGTTTGTATGATTTTTAAGCTTTATGATTTTTATCATTGAATTGCTTAGTATAATGTACATTATTACCATATAAATGTTTATTGATATGTTAAATAAAGAAATTATTGAGATTAAGCATGAGAAAGTCCCGATTGAAGTTGAATTACTTAGGATACTCGATATACCACACGAGATAAGAAAGTCCGTATAAGACCAAGCCAAGGCATGGCATCGGCAATCAAGCAAGTTATCATGTAAGTCCAAGACAAGTCTTGGCATTGAAGAGTTATTATGAGATGAAGACCCATGTAAGCCCAAGCCAAGGCATGGCATTGGTGAGTCTCCAAGCAAGGATGTCATGTAAGTCCAAGACAAGTCTTGGCATTGAAAAGCTATCATGAGGTAGAGATTCCATGTAAGTCCAAGCCAAGGCATGGCATTGGTGAGTAACAAGAAAGATTTCATGTAAGTCCAAGCCAAGGCTCGGCATTGACCAGTTCATGAGTAAAGATACCAAGTAAGACCATGTCAAGACATGGAAATGGTAAGTTCCCAAGGGAACACAAAAGGAAGACTTTGACTAAGTCCATGACAAGACATGGCATCAATACCAAGATGAGAGATCCAATGTAAGACCATATCGAGGATATGGCCTTGGCATCGAACTATGTGGGATGAGATTCAGTATCCTCGGTTATTCGCAGAAACTCATCGGGCAAATGAGTAAAGTTAACATGTTAACAAGAAAGACAAGTAAGAAAAGCTATTATCAAGTTAGAAATGAGTATTACTCATATTATGAATGATGAACTAGAGATTATAATTATTATTGTAGAGCATGCTGATCTATGTGATCAAGTGATACAGGTACCTTATTTACCTCAAGTGATCAAGTGTGACGACTCCTGACGACTTAAATTATGTTTATACATTTAGTAAATGGATCCCGATAAAGCTGTGGCGGATGACGTAGAAAGTAACGCGCCGGTTCATTGAAGGGACGGTCTTGCGAACGAGAATGAGAATAGACCCTCTACATGTTGAGTCAAGAAGGAGGAGAAGAGGCTAGAGAAGCCTTTCTCCATATGATGAATACATGGTATACGGAGTTCGTTCGTATGAACCCGAATGCAAACCCCCTCCACCCCACCTATTCCTCAACCTATCCCGGTAGCCCTCAAGTAGTAGAGGTGGTAAGAGGAGAGAAGCCTCCGATCGATAGAATCGGGAAACATGGGGCGGAAGAGTGCAGGCTAGAAAAGATGATGATCGGAAAAAGCTGAATTCTGGTTAGAAAATACCATCAGGGTATTTAATGAGTTGTCATGCACACCTGAGGAATGCATGAAGTGTGTAGTCTCTCTTTTAAGAGATTCTGCTTACCAATGGTGGAACACCCTTGTGTCGGTGATACTGAGGAAAAGATCACATGGGAATTTTTCCAAGAAGAGTTCAAGAAAAAGTATATCAGTCAAAGGTTCGTGGACCGAGAAAAGAAAGGAATTTCTAGAGTTAAAGCAAGGCAAGATGTGCGTGTTGATTATGAGCGTGAGTTTGTGCGGCTCAAGCAAATACGCTCGAGAATGTGTGTCCACCGAGGCCATCATGAGTAAGAGATTTGAAGATGGGCTAAATGAGGACATCAAATTGTTTGTTCTTTGTCCTAGAACTAAAGGAATTCGTTGTGCTAGTAGAGAGGGCTTGTAAAGCAGAAGAACTAGTAAAGGAGAAGAGAAAATCTGAAGTAGAGTCTCGTGACTCTAAAAGAGACGATGGAATAAGTCATTACAATCCTCATCCAAGAAGTCAAGAGATTTCTCCACCCGATCGGCTACTTCCACTGGGTTTTCAAAGAAGGACAAGAGTAAGCAGTATTCGGGGAGTAAGGCACAGACGACCTCAGTTGCTAGTGTGGGGAACATCCGATCGGATAGACCCGAATGCCCACAGTGTGACAGACGTCATCTTGGAGAATGTCGAGCACATGAAAATGCATGTTTCAGATGTGGTTCCCAGGACCACTACATAAAAGATTTTCCAGAGACAATGAAAGAAGATAGAGCTCAGAACCCGAGATCCAGGAGTGTGGTAAGAGGAAGACCATAGAGAAACCCATGAAGTGGGGCAAGCGGGAGAGGTAACCTTAGAGAGCAGGCTGTGAGACCTGAGGGTAGGGCGCCTGCGAGGACTTATGCCATTCGCGCTCGCGAAGAGGCATCTTCTCCTGATGTTATTACGGGTACCTTTTCTCTTCATGATATCAAAGTTATTGCTTTAATAGATCCCGGATCCACACACTCTTTCATTTGTATGAAACTAGTATCCAATATGAATATGCCTATAGATTCTACAGAATTTACGATTAAGGTGTCTAATTCTTTAGGCAAGAGTGTGTTAGTTGATGAAGTATGTAAAGATTGTCCATTAATGATTAGAGGTCATTACTTTAAAGCAAATCTTATGTTGCTACCATTTGATGAGTTTGACATCATTCTTGGTATGGACTGGTTGACCACTCATGATGTAATAGTTAATTGTGGGAAGAAATATATTGAGATGAGATGTGAGAATGGGGATACGCTCCATATTGAATTAGATGAGCAAAGTAAATCTCCGGCAATGATTTTTCACATGACGGCACAGAGATACGTAAGAAAAGGGTATGAGGTATATTTGGCCTTTGTGATGAATGATAAAGAAACAGAGTTAAAGACTGAGTCAATACCAATAGTATGTGAGTATGTGGATGTTTTTCCCGAAGAATTACCAGGACTACCACCAGTTAGAGAAGTTGAGTTCAGCATTGAGCTACTCCCGATACTGTACCAATATCTATTACTCCTTACAGAATGGCTCCAACGGAGTTGAGAGAGTTGAAGTCACAGTTGCAAGAGTTGACAGATAAAGGTTTTGCGAGATCAAGTTGTTCTCCATGGGGTGCTCCGATTTTATTTGTGAAAAAGAAAGATGGCACCATGACATTGTACATAGATTACCGTCAACTTAATAAAGTGACAGTAAAGGACAAGTACCCATTGCCAAGGATTGATGATTTGTTCAATCAATTGAAGGGAGCCGCGTGTTCTCTAAGATAGAATTTGTGTACCAAGAAAGGACGAGCTTATTCAGAGAATTTTGCATGAAGCACATAACGGATGTTTATCTCAGTACATCCGGGTAGTACCAAAATGTTTAATGACTTAAAGCAACAATATTGGTGGCGAGAATGAAGAAAGATATTTGAGTTTATTTCCAAATGCTTGATTTGTCGACAAGTAAAAAGGTGAACACCAAGTACCTTTGGGTTTGCTTCAACCCATTTTGGTTTCGGAGTGGAAATGGGACCAGTATTACTATGGATTTTGTAACTTGGGTCTACCATTATCTCCGAGCAAGAAAGATCTTTGTATGGGTTATAGTTGATAGACTCACGAAGTCGACTTATTTTATACATGCGAGTTGATTACTCACTAGACAAGTTGGCAAACTTGTGCGTTTCAGAAATAGTAAGGCTTCACGGTGTTCCGTTGTCAATCATCTCGGATAGAGATACGAGGTTTACAACCAGATTGAAACACCCCAAACCCGGCCCACGAGCTTTGACCAGATTTGGTATGTTCCTCAAGTAAACCGGTTCAAAATTCTTTTGTTACTTAGGAAAAACTTGTATGATTTTTAAAAAAATATTGTTTGGGTTGGGCTTGAGTTGAAAACAAATTTATCTTATGTTAAAACCCATTTATTTAAGGTGACAAAACATTTAGAGTTAATTTTAAAAAGGAATTTACTTAAACTCTAATTGATAAAAATCCATAAACATAATAAATAAAAGAAAAATAAAGTAAACCACAATGGCCTTATTATATCAATGATCCCAAAGTAAAACTTAAAATACTTAAAATAAATTGAAAGTCCAAATCATAAATTTCTTGCTATGCATGGCCACCTTTAAGCTCCTGCCGACCAGGTCCATTATCGCTCATCACAGAAAAATATTCCCCAAACGGGGTGAGTCATGAGACTCAATGTGTACACAACACTAAGTCATAATAGAATCAGGCATGCAAATGATACACATTCAAATCATAGAATACAATTAATGATGCATTCCCAAACCCAAACCTAATTAACCATCCGCTACACACCACCCGTACTGCCCGGTCACACAAGTGGGGACTACTAAGTCAACCCTCCATCCGCTACACACCATCGAAGGCGATCGCTGCGATCGGCGTGCTCATCGCCCATATAATTTGTATCATTAGACACCATATTCAAATAATGTAACCGAAGTTACCAAATTCAGATAATGTAACCGAAGTTACCATATTCAAATTTTGTGACCGTAGTCACCATATTCCGTTGGTGAGACCGAAGTCAACACCTTCTTCCCCTTTCACATAGATCCCGAATGCCCCATGAATTTTATAACATATATAACATACATATTTCTCATTCATGTTACTATTCACATGTTCAAAATATAACATATTCATAATCCTATCAGAAGTAGGAAACGTACCTGAGTACTCTTTCATTTGTGGTACTTGACCATATTCACATTCTTATGCATATTCATATAATTAATAATTGCTTTATTGAAGATTAGTATGGGTACACACATTCTTAATAATACATTTAATTTAAACATAGCCATGAACCTATCAAAACTTAGGGTAGGGTACACACTGATTTGCTTAATGAATTCCTTGAAATCCAGAAATCGATCTCCATCGCCTTAGATCTCAAATTCCTACATTTGATTAATCACTTACTAATTTAATAAAAAGCCATTCGGCCATAAATCCAAATCCTATTAGGATTAGTATTCTTAAAACTTACCTTGAAATTCTCAAATCCCAAAATCCTTGTATCCCTCTCATGAAATCCCTATAACTACATGTTAGATCAATTTCTAACATTTATTCACAACAAATAACCCTTAGCCGTATGTTAAATATGACTTACCTTAGATTCTTAAATCCCAAAATTCACCGAATAACTAGGGAACACGCGCCTTATGGTGTACCTTGGGGAAAAGAACTTCTCCTTCCTTGTAGTCGACACTTAGTAAATCTCGAAAGATCTCTTCGACAACAGATATTAAAGGGTATTAGAATCTTAATTTCGAATGACCTTAAAAGAAATAGAATGAGAATCTAACCTAATCTTACCCTTCTTGAAGAATTTGATGGAACTCTTGCTTGAACCCTTAGCGATATTCGGCTATGGCTTTGATGTGGATAACAATTTCGGCTCTTGAGGCTTAGTGAGAAATCGACTAGGGCTATTGGTATCTTTGGCTTTTGATTGTGTTTGTAATAGAAGAAGAAAAGAAAAAAAGAAAAAGAGAATAATGGCAGAGAAAATTCGCAGAGAGAAGAGGAGAAACTTTAGAGAATTTTGCAGAGGTTTTCTTGAAAAGAAAAGAATGAATGAAGAATAGCCTTACTCTTCCTTTTATAGCCAAAATTACTAGCTAGAGTCCTTTACTTGGCCACCACTCTTCTATTTTGATAGCTTTATCCCTTGATTTATCACTTTAATAAAACTTAATCCAATAATTATCTCTTATCTCTTAATAAAAATAATACTAATAATAATCCTCTTTTATCTCTTCCTTATCTATCAAAATAAAAGAAATAATATCCACATTTATCTCTTGAAAATAATCTAAAATAAATCCATTATTTATCCCTTATTTATCCACCCTTTATCTCTTAAAAATAAAAGAATAAAAGCTCTCAATTTATAGCCATGTGCCGTCCACCTCACTTCTTCTGGAAGCAAAATAAAATTTCTTTTATTTGCTTCCCATGTGACTCGAACTCAGGCCCAACACCTTGCATGTGGCGCCATTTCAGAGGCCCTAAGTGGCATCTCCAGGCCACTTTTCCAAGCTTTGTTTGTGTGTCAAATTCCTCATATTATTTTTCTTAAGGCCACCTTGCCTTAGTTTTCTTTTTAAGCCTTAAAACTTGACATTTCTTTACATTTCCAAGTTTCTAAAAATGTTTACTTTCCTCTTTTGAATCATTTCCACATCATTTCCTTACATCCCTAGTTTCCAAAAATGTTCACTTTCCTCTTTTAAACTTAACGTTTCCAAAGCATTTCCTTACATTTCCTTACATTTCCATACATTGCCTTACATTTCCATACATTTCCATGCACCTTAGGGTTCCTAGAACTCCTCAGAACACATCCAACACACCCATTTGAGCCCACTATCTCATGAATTACACATGAACGCATAACCCCTAATCTAGGATGTTACAGTTCTACCCTCCTTAAAAATAATTTCGTCCTCGAAATTACTTATAATGCTGTTGTACAATCCTTCTCACCGCACTATGCTTCATTGCGCACTCTGATCTTAATAGAACCATCATACTTTCTAGGCACAATCCCTAAGTTCACGTCCCCTAGAACTTATTTCTAACGTCGCGATTTAATCCAGAGTAAAAAGTTTTATGAATTAGTCCTTGTTTCACTTGATTATTCGCGAAGAATTTTATGGAAAAATTTTAGGAGTGGTTCTTTCGTATCCATACATGCACACAGTCTTTACATTCATACATCCATCAATCAATTATGAACTTTCGTTCATTCAGAGAAATGTTGTAGTTTTCATTGTTGTTGTTTTCCACTACCTGGGGTATTTTAGTAATTTGCCCTACTGAGGGTATTTTTGTAATTTGTCAAAATGAGGTTCCTTGGTGATTTTGTCAAAAAGTATTTTGGAATTTTTAAATTCAGGGTATTTTGAAAAATTTTGAAATCGGGGGTATTCGGTAATTTTGGAGCTCGGGGTATTTTGGTAATAAACCATGGTAAATTTGTAGAGTTTAATATTTTAGGGTATTTCCAAATTTTGCAAAACTTTGAGGGTTCTTTTTGAGAATTGTACTTTCCAAAGCGGTGATGTTGCAAAAATTTGGAAATTAGGGTCATTTTGGTAATTTTGTAAGTTAGGGCGGTTTGTAATTTTCCAAAATCAAGGTATTTTGATATTTTGCAAATTAGGGTTTTTGGACATTTTATAAAGTAATGAATTTTTTGATAAGAAGCTGTGGGTATTTTGGAAATTTCATAAACCAAGGGCAATTTAGTAATTTTGCAAATAGGGGTATTTTAGTAATTTTATAAATCAAGAATACTTGAGAAAATTTTATAGAATCATGTTTGCAATTCAAAAGGATAATTTTAAGAGTTTTAAAACTAGGTTTTTTTTTTTTTTTGAAAATACGGCTAGTTCCCTTTCGGGTTTTAGTTAGGGGTTTAGCCTATGAATAAGTCCTCTTGGTTAGGGTGAACAGAAGCTACGCAGGTAGGATTCTGCGAAGAGGAGGTGAGTCACTAGGACTGCTTAAATACTGGACTCTTAGGATCCAATCCTAGACATGCGCACAATGGTTGCCACACCCTAACTCGGCGACTTAGTCATAGGTTTGTTTAATGCATTAAGTCTTATGTGGTTTTGTGTTTGAGTAGTCTAGTCCTAGGGTTCAAGTTCCTATCATTCTATTCTACGTTCCATGCCTGTTCTACCCTTATACGGTTCATAAATCACAGAATCACACATAATGTTAGGGGTACTTACCTGGTGGACTGCGGGTCGGAGACTTAGGTGCCATGCCAGAACACCTGCTTTATTTTAAAGAAAATCATTTGGGCTCGAATTAAAAACATTTTGGGCTTTAGACCACAGGCAGAGAGTTTAAAACTGGGCTCTGATACCAAACTGAAACACCCCAAACCCGGCCCACGAGCTTTGACCAGATTTGGTATGTTCCTCAAGTAAACCGGTTCAAAATTCTTTTGTTACTTAGGAAAAACTTGTATGATTTTTAAAAAAATATTGTTTGGGTTGGGCTTGAGTTGAAAACAAATTTATCTTATGTTAAAACCCATTTATTTAAGGTGACAAAACATTTGGAGTTAATTTTAAAAAGGAATTTACTTAAACTCTAATTGATAAAAATCCATAAACATAATAAATAAAAGAAAAATAAAGTAAACCACAATGGCCTTATTATATCAATGATCCCAAAGTAAAACTTAAAATACTTAAAATAAATTGAAAGTCCAAATCATAAATTTCTTGCTATGCATGGCCACCTTTAAGCTCCTGCCAGACCCGGTCCATTCTTTGCTCATCACACGAAAAATATTCCCCAAGCGGGGTGAGTCATGAGACTCAATGTGTACAAAACACTAAGTCATAATAGAATCGGGCATGCAAATGATACACATTCAAATCATAGAATACAATTAATGATGCATTCCCAAACCCAAACCTAATTAACCATCCGCTACACACCACCCGTACTGCCGCCCTGCACACCGTGGGGACTACTAAGTCAACCCTCCATCCGCTACACACCATCGAAGGCGATCATTTGCGATCGACGTGCTCATCACCCATATAATTTGTGTCATTAGACACCATATTCAAATAATGTAACCTGAAGTTACCAAATTCGAGATAATGTAGCAGAAGTTACCATATTCAAATTTTGTGACCGTAGTCACCATATTCCAGTTGGTGAGACCGAAGTCAACACCTTCTTCCCCTTTCACATAGATCCCGAATGCCCCATGAATTTTATAACATATATAACATACATATTTCTCATTCATGTTACTATTCACATGTTCAAAATATAACATATTCATAATCCTATCAGTAGTAGAAACGTGCTGAGTACTCTTTCATTTGTGGTACTTGACCACATTCACATTCTTATGCATATTCATATAATTAATAATTGCTTTATTGAAGATTAGTATGGGTACACACATTCTTAATAATACATTTAATTTAAACATAGCCATGAACCTATCAAAACTTAGGGTAGGGTTTTTTTGATTTGCTTAACGAATTCCTTGAAATCCAGAAATCGATCTCTGCCTTAGATCTCAAATTCCTACATTTGATTAATCACTTACTAATTTAATAAAAGCCATTCGACCATAAATCCAAATCCTAGTAGGATTAGTATTCTTAAAACTTACCTTGAAATTCTCAAATCCAAAAATCCTTGTATCCCTCTGTGAAATCCCTATAACTACATGTTAGATCAATTTCTAACATTCATTCACAACAAATAACCCTTAGCCGTATGTTAAATATGACTTACCTTAGATTCTTAAATCCCAAAATTCACTTAGAATAACTAGGAACACGCGGCTTATGGTGTACCTTCGGGAAAAGAACTTCTCCTTCCTTGTAGTCGACACTTAGTAAATCCAGAAAGATCTCTTGACATGCAGATATTAAGGGTATTAGAATCTTAATTTGACGATGACCTTAAAAGAAATAGAATGAGAATCTAACCTAATCTTACCCTTCATGAAGAATTTGATGGAACTCTTGCTTGAACCCTTAGCGATGATTCGGCTATGGCTTTGATGTGGATAACAATTTGGCTCTTGAGGCTTAGTGAGAAATCGACTAGGGCTATTGGTATCTTGGCTTTTGATTGTGTTTGTAATAGAAGAAGAAGAGAAAAGAGAAAAAGAGAATAATGGCAGAGAAAATTCGGCAGAGAGAAGAGGAGAAACTTTAGAGAATTTGTGAGAGGTTTTCTTGAAAAGAAAAGAATGAATGAAGAATAGCCTTACTCTTCCTTTTATAGCCAAAATTACTAGCTAGAGTCCTTTACTTGGCCACCACTCTTCTATTTTGATAGCTTTATCCCTTGATTTATCACTTTAATAAAACTTAATCCAATAATTATCTCTTATCTCTTAATAAAAATAATACTAATAATAATCCTCTTTTATCTCTTCCTTATCTATCAAAATAAAAGAAATAATATCCACATTTATCTCTTGAAAATAATCTAAAATAAATCCATTATTTATCCCTTATTTATCCATCCTTTATCTCTTAAAAATAAAAGAATAAAAGCTCCTAATTTATAGCCATGTGCCGTCCACCTCACTTCTTACGGAAGCAAAATAAAATTTCTTTTATTTGCTTCCCATGTGACTTCGAACTCAGGCCCAACACCTTGCATGTGGCGCCATTTCGGAGGCCCTAAGTGGCATCTCAGGCCACTTTTCCAAGCCTGTTTGTGTGTCAAATTCCTTATATTATTTTTCTTAAGGCCACCTTGCCTTAGTTTTCTCTTTTTAAGCCTTAAAACTTGACATTTCTTTACATTTCCAAGTTTCCAAAAATGTTTACTTTCCTCTTTTGAATCATTTCCACATCATTTCCTTACATCCCCTAGTTTCCAAAAATGTTCACTTTCCTCTTTTAAACTTAACGTTTCCAAAGCATTTCCTTACATTTCCTTACATTTCCATACATTGCCTTACATTTCCATACATTTCCATGCACCTTAGGGTTCCTAGAACCCCTCAGAACACATCCAACACACCTACTGAGCCCACTATCTCATGAATTACACACGAACGCATAACCCCTAATCTAGGATGTTACACAGATTTTGGAAGAAGTTACAAGAGGCCTTGGGTACAAAGTTGAACTTTAGTACCACTTTTCATCCTCAAACTGACGGTCAGTCGGAGAGGTTAATTCAAGTACTCGAGGATATGCTCAGATGTTGTATTCTTGAATTCCGAGGTAGTTGGGAAAAGTTTCTTCCATTGGTAGAGTTTGCCTACAATAATAGTTTTCAGTCGAGTTTAAAGATGGTGCCTTATGAGGCTCTATATGGGTGTAAGTACAGAACGCCTTTATTTTGGACTGAACTCAAAGAAAACCAAATTCACGGGGTTGATTTGGTTAGAGAAGCTGAAGAGAAAGTGAAAGTGATACGAGAATGTTTAAAAGCTGCATCAGATAGACAGAAGTCCTATTCGGACTTAAAGAGAAAAGAGATAGAGTATCAAGTCGAAGATAAAGTTTTCTTGAAAGTGTCACTGTAACACCCTGAATTAGGGGTTATTTGTAATTTAAATATTTTCCCATATGTGTGCTTGAAGAATTAAATTCTAGAAGTATTAAGCATGTTCTAGGGCCTAGAGCTAACCCCGAGCTAGGTCGGACTTGGAACTAAAAATTTCTTTTTAAGTATCTTAAATGAGGAAGCTAGGAGATAGGGGGTAAATTTGAAATTTGGGAGAAACATGTCACGAAAAATAAAGCGGTAGCAAAGTGGTAACCTAGCGCCCTTAAGAGTTGGAGGAGAGAATGGGTGCAGTCGCGATTTCAGAGTGGTGGAGCGGCGTTTTGCATTTTATTTTCTATATATGCAATCTTTGGGCTTGATAGAAGGCATTAAAATTAAATGGTGGGGTTTTGTGACATGAAAGTCTAATGGGAGAAGTGGCTAGGGGACGTTGGAAGAGAGAGGCTGGTGTGTGAGGTCGTGGGTTCAAATCAATGTGGCGACAAGTGGCGTTTTATTTTTGTTTTGGCGTTAAGGCAAGAAGGAACCAAGGAAGTAGGATTTAAAAGAAAACATGGCGCATTCAGGTCACAAAGAAACGCTCGGCCGAATGGGCTCGGGCGCTACAGGCCGCTTGTTCCACGAGTCCTGTGTTCGAATCTTAGAAGTCTGCATTTGGGGTTTATTTTTTCAATCTTTGGCGTGGAAATAGAGTTGGCTGCTCATGGGTTCTTTGTTAATTTGGTTGAGGAGCACATGGCTTCTTTGTTTTTATTATTTATTTGATGAGATAATAAGGGATAATAAGGATAATATTAGCTTTTAATTGGATTTTATTTGATTAATTCTAAGGAGTAAATATAGGTGTTTAAATTATTCAAATTGTTTTGAATTGATTTAAACTATTGGTCTGGAGTGAATTAAGGAAAATTATTGGAATTTGAACTCTTCATGAAAGAGTGGACGGCAAGCTTAAAGGGGGGGTGCCGAATGCCTATAAAAGCATCAACCTATCACCTTATTTTTCTTTTTCCCATCTTTGCAAGTAGCCGAAATTCCCAACCCTTCCATCTTTTATTTTCTCTTTTCTCATCCTCTCCAAAACTGAAAGCCATTAATTCTCTTTGGCCGAATCCCCCACACCTCCATAGCTCATCTATTTCTTTTCTTCTTAAACCAAAGCCCCTATATTTTTCCTATCTCTAAATAGCCGAATACCCTCCACCCTTGTTGCTGAAATCCCTCCTCTCCTATTAAGATTTATTGTGGCCGAATATTAAGAAGATCGGGGTGCTTTCGGGGTTTCTTTTGGCAATCGGTTGGTGAAGGTAAGTGATGACCGAAACCTTCTTCTCTATATTCTCTTCTCTGTCGACATCTACAAAGGGTAAGGGCTGATTTTGGTATTTAATAGCAAGGATGTTAATACCCTTTTTGGAACCGATTGGTTATAGGGCCTTCAGGATTTGGAAGCGAGCAAGTGAATCCATCATCGTCTGGCAATCAATTTTTGAAGGTGAAGCAGAATCACATCTCGTATGTTGGAGTTAGTACCCAAAGGGCGTTAGGGCAAGGAAATCTAGGGTGGACGACTTAATTCTTCGGGACCTAGGAATTACGATAGTATCAGGTGTGTAAAAACTCATTACACACTTTATTAATTTACATGATTACTATTATTGTTAGTCACTCTTGTGGTAATGTTTGCTTGTGGCTAAGCATGGATTCCGGGTAAGTCCCCTAACTTGCGATTATTGATATATGATTTGCATGCCATCACATGATGCTAAATGTTATGCCATGATATATGATAAATGATATATAAGCATGTGATGGTGGGATTAATGAGAGGAGGGGGATGATTTTATGGACTGTCGTCAGTGGTTTTGACCGCAAGATGGGTTGGTCCCATCAGATTATTGTGACCTATGGTCATCAGTGGTTTTGACCACAACGATTGATTATTTGCGACTAAGTCCCAGTGGTTTGGTACCACCAGTGGTTTTGACCACATTTGATATATTGTGACCTATGGTCATCAGTGGTTTTGACCACACGATGGGTTGGCCCCATCATCAGATTTGTGACTCTAAGTCATCAGTGGTTTTGACCACCAGTGGTTTTGACCACACGGGGTAGAAAAGGAGTATGGATGGTTAGGTTGGGTTGCATGTGCATGTGCATGTTTATTAATGACTTGTGTATGAGTTACCTTACCGGGTGGGGGATTACACACTGAGTCTTGGTGACTCACCCCCTTCCTTTAACATTTTGCAGATGAGTAGATCGCGGAGATGGAGCCGGAAGGACTCAAGGTGGCCATGCAGTGGAAATCTTAATTAGATGAACTTGGATTTTGTTTTATTTTATTTAATGTTGGTTTTATTTTAACTAAGTTGTAATAAGGCCTCCTAGATATATTTTTATTATTCTATGTTTTGGATTAATTTGTTTAAACTATTTCTTAACATTAAATTAAGTACACATGTTTTCTAAAATTTAATCGCAAAATATTTTATCGTGCCATCAGGCACACTACGAATCAGAATAACAATCGACTTAATGAATATTTTTTAAAAATAAACCTAAGCATGTTTTTTTATATACACCTCAAGTGTTTTAAATCGAACACTATCTTTTATCAAAAAGTTAATTCGACTTAAAGGGATTTTTAAAAATACTTTCTCTGTAGCACACCAAATTCGGTCGTAGTGTTTGAAATTTGGGTTTGGGGTGTTACAAAATTGATATCGAGCAGGTTCAAAGCTCTCATTGTGGGGCCCAAGGCCCAAAAATATTTTAGTAGGCCTTTTGAATTGTTTTGGGTTTTGAACAGCATGGCACCGAGTCTCAGAGCACCTATCCGCCTGGTAAGTACTCTAACTACGTATGATTTATTTTCTGTAGAAGGGTAGGAAGCATGGAACGTAGATAGTGATAGGTACTTTAAACTTTAGGACTAGACTACCCCAACAGAATACATAAAACTTTAAAAGCCTAATTAAACAAACCTAGGACCAAGTCGCCGAGTTAGGGTGTGGTAACCCTTGTGCGCATGTCTAGGATTGGATCCGGAAGAGCTTGGTACTTAAGCAGTCCTAGTGACTCACCTCCTCTTCGCGGGATTCCTGCAGTGCGTAGCCGGTTCACCCTAACCAAGAGGACTCGGTCATAGGCTAAACACGCTAAATAAAACCCGAAAGGGATTAGCCATGTTTTAAGGAAAACTCTAGTTTTAAAATCACTAAAATATCTCTTTTAAATAGTAGGACAAATTTATTTTTGGAAAATTTACAAAATTATCACGATTGACAAAATTACCAAAAATACCCACAGGTTAGAAATGGCGAAATGTCAGAAGAGTGAATAAGTATGAAAGGTATTAGGGAATGGATGAGCCCTTTTGTGTGAACTAGGGTAAAAGACTTAAAACTTTGTGTGATCGAAAGAATCTCTATTAAACTCTCCTCATAAAATTTCTTCGCGGATAACCAAGTGGAACACGTACTAATTCATAAAATTCTTAAGCGGATAAGCGCAATCGCTAGAATGAGTTCAAGAGGTCGTGGGCGTCCCGCCGCGTGGTCGTGGTAGGGGTAGGATGACCTTGTCGAGCCGGCAAGGTGCGGGTCACAGTGCGGAAATGAGATGCCGGATCTCTGCGTGTGCGCGAAAATCGAATTCAAGATCGGACGGGTGGTGATGATGTCGTATCTCAAGTGTATTACGGGTATTGGAGCGAGTTCTTTGAGGGTGGCGCGGCAGTGCGAGCCCGTAAATCGTGGTTGAACGACTCGGGCTAACGGAGCGAAGTATTTAGGGAGTTTCGAGTGGCACCAGTCTTGTGAATCTTGGTTGGAAGCAATGAAAGAATCATGGATGACATAGATTTTACTGGTGAGGAGAAATTGAAGGGTGTAATTTCTTTGCCGGGATGAGTCATATCGGTGGTGGCTCATTGTAAGGGATGGAGCGGTGGCGAGAAAATCTCACACAGGAATTTTTCAAGGATGCCTATCAAAAGAAGTACATCGGAACTAGCTACGTAGATGCACAATGAAAGGCTTTCTTGAACTGGTCCAAGGCAATAAGACGATGGCGAGTATGAGGCCGAATTCCTTCGGTTGAGTAGGTATGCTCGTGGTATTGTGGGTACCGAGCATGAGCGCTGTGTTAGATTCGAGGATGGGTGAGAGATGAGGTGAGGATGATGATAGCTCCACAACAGAACGAGTTTCTTTGTTCTTGTGGAGAAGTCTAAAGTTCTTGAGGAGTAAGGCAGTCAGTTAAGCGGAACCAAGAACGGAATTGGAATAAGAGGAGCTCGGAACCTTCAAGGTTCTCGGGTAATGAACAGAAGAGGACGAGGTTTGATGGGTCGGATCAAGTCGCTAGGCTGCTCTTTGCCAATACCCAATGGCCGCCACAATGTGCTCGGTGTGGCAAGCCTCACAAAGGTGAGTGTTTGAGTGGTAATCGAGGGTGCTTTGAGTGTGGATCGTTCGATCACCGTGTAAGGGATTGTCCTCAGAAGTTAGCTAAGAATCAACGAGAGGGTCGAACCGTGCTCGGGTTAGAAATGAAGGACCACCACAGAGGGTCGAGTGCGGCTAGAGGTAATGATAATGGTAGCAGGCGTGCCGAGGTGTTGTAGGTGCAGAGGTGAGGCAACCAAGGTTGGTTTATGCGGTTGGCCGTCGCGAGGAGGAAGATGTGCGGACATGACAACGGGTAAGTTTTTATTTTGGAATACCCTCATTTGTCTTGGTTGTGGTTACGTTAGTTCATTCCTATGTTGCTAGTAAAGTGTATGGAACTTGGATTATGAGCGTGAGGAATGTTTCTAGAAAGTACGATAGTTCTTTAAGATCGAGAATACGAAAGTGATAGCATAGTGTGATGGGTTAAGGATGCATGATTGGACGATAGTAAGTAATTTCGAGGACGAAATTATTTTAAGGGGGTAGAATTGTAACACCACGAATTAGGGTTATTTGTAATTTAAATATTTTCCCATATGTGTGCTTGAAGAATTAAATTCTAGAAGTATTAAGCATGTTCTAGGGCCTAGAGCTAACCCAGAGCTAGGTCGGACTTGGAACTAAAAATTTCTTTTAAGTATCTTAAATGAGGAAGCTAGGAGATAGGGGTAAATTTGAAATTTGGGAGAAACATGTCACGAAATAAAGCGGTAGCAAAGTGGTAACCTAGCGCCCTTAAGAGTTGGAGGAGAGAATGGGCACAGTCGCGATTTGAGTGGTGGAGCGGCGTTTTGCATTTTATTTTCTATATATGCAATGTTTGGGCTTGATAAGAAGGCATTAAAATTAAATGGTGGGGTTTTGTGACATGAAAGTCTAATGGGAGAAGTGGCTAGGGACGTTGGAAGAGAGGGTGGTGTGTGAGGTCGTGGGTTCAAATCAATGTGGCGACAAGTGGCGTTTTATTTTTGTTTTGGCGTTAAGGCAAGGGAGAACCAAGGAAGTAGGATTTAAAAGAAAACATGGCGCATTCAGGTCACAAAAAGAACGCTCGCCGAATGGCACAGGCGCTACTCGGCGCTTGTTCCACCAGTCTGTGTTCGAATCTTAGAAGCTGCAGATTTGGGGTTTATTTTTTTAATCTTTGGCGTGGAAATAGAGTTGGCTTTGCTCATGGGTTCTTTGTTCGGCTGGTTGAGGAGCACATGGCTTCTTTGTTTTTATTATTTATTTGATGAGATAATAAGGGATAATAAGGATAATATTAGCTTTTTAATTGGATTTTATTTGATTAATTCTAAGGAGTAAATATAGGTGTTTAAATTATTCAAATTGTTTTGAATTGATTTAAACTATTGGTCTGGAGTGAATTAAGGAAAATTATTGGAATTTGAACTCTTCATGGAAGAGTGGACGGCAAGCTTAAAGGGGGGGTGCCGAATGCCTATAAAAGCATCAACCTATCACCTTATTTTTCTTTTTCCCATCTTTGCAAGTAGCCGAAATTCCCAACCCTTCCATCTTTGATTTTCTCTTTTCTCATCCTCTCCAAAACTGAAAGCCATTAATTCTCTTTGGCCGAATCCCCCACACCTCCATAGCTCATCTATTTCTTTTCTTCTTAAACCAAAACCCCTATATTTTTCCTATCTCTAAATAGCCGAATACCCTCCACCCTTGTTGCCGAAATCCCTCCTCTCCTATTAAGATTTATTGTGGCCGAATATCAAGAAGACCGGGGTGCTTTCGGGTTTCTTTTTTGCAATCGGTTGGTGAAGGTAAGTGATGACCGAAACCTTCTTCTCTATATTCTCTTCTCTGTCGACATCTACAAAGGGTAAGGGCTGATTTTGGTATTTAATAGCAAGGATGTTAATACCCTTTTTGGAACCGATTAGTTATAGGGCCTTCAGGATTTGGAAGCGAGCAAGTGAATCCATCATCGTCTGGCAATCAATTTTTGAAGGTGAAGCAGAATCACATCTCGTATGTTGGAGTTAGTACCCAAAGGGCGTTACGGCAAGGAAATCTAGGGTGGACGACTTAATTCTTGGGACCTAGGAATTACGATAGTATCAGTGTGTAAAACTCATTACACACTTTATTAATTTACATGATTTGCATTATTGTTAGTCACTCTTGTGGTAATGTTTGCTTGTGGCTAAGCATGGATTCCGGGTAAGTCCCCTAACTTGCGATTGTTGATATATGATTTGCATGCCATCACATGATGCTAAATGTTATGCCATGATATATGATAAATGATATATAAGCATGTGATGGTGGGATTAATGAGAGGAGGGGGATGATTTTATGGACTGTCGTCAGTGGTTTTGACCACAAGATAGGTTGGCCCCATCAGATTATTGTGACCTATGGTCATCAGTGGTTTTGACCACAACGATTGATTTTTTGCGACTAAGTCCCAGTGGTTTGGTACCACCAGTGGTTTTGGCCACATTTGATATATTGTGACCTATGGTCATCAGTGGTTTTGACCACACGATGGGTTGGCCCCATCATCAGATTTGTGACTCTAAGTCATCAGTGGTTTTGACCACCAGTGGTTTTGACCACACGGGGTAGAAAAGGAGTATGGATGGTTAGGTTGGGTTGCATGTGCATGTTTATTAATGACTTGTGTATGAGTTACCTTACCGGGTGGGGGATTACACACTGAGTCTTGGTGACTCACCCCCTTCCTTTAACATTTTGCAGATGAGTAGATCGCGGAGATGGAGCCGGAAGGACTCAAGGTGGCCATGCAGTGGAAATCTTAATTAGATGAACTTGGATTTTGTTTTATTTTATTTAATGTTGGTTTTATTTTAACTAAGTTGTAATAAGGCCTCCTAGATATATTTTTATTATTCTATGTTTTGGATTAATTTGTTTAAACTATTTCTTAACATTAAATTAAGTACACATGTTTTCTAAAATTTAATCATAAAATATTTTATCGTGCCATCGGGCACACTGAATCAGTAACAATCGACTTAATGAATATTTTTTAAAATAAACCTAAGCATGTTTTTTTATATACACCTCAAGTGTTTTAAATCGAACACTATCTTTTATCAAAAAGTTAATTCGGCTTAAAGGGATTTTTAAAAATACTTTCTCTGTAGCACACCAAATTCGGTCGTAGTGTTTGGGCTGGGTTTGGGGTGTTACCGTCACCATGGAGAAATGTTCTCAGATTTGGCCGTAAAGGCAAGTTGAGTCCATGTTTTATCGGACCATATGAGATTACTGAAAGAGTTGGGCCGGTAGCTTATCAATTAGCTTTGCCATTAGAGTTAGAAAAGATTCACAATGTGTTTCGCGTGTCAATGTTGAGACGCTACCAATCAGATCCTTCACATGTAATTACCCCGTCAGAGATAGAGATTCATCCCGACATGACTTATGATGGAGAACCAATTAAGGTTTTAGCTCGGGAAGTCAAGCAGCTAAGGAATAAAAGTATTGCCCTGGTAAAAGTATTGTGGCAAAGACATGGAATAGAAGAAGCTACGTGGGAACCAGAAGAGAGCATGAGAAACCAGTACCCAAAACTATTTGCTGGTAAGATTTTCGAGGACGAAAATTCCTAAGAGGGGGAGAATTGTAACATCCCGATTCAGGGCCTAGTCGGAATAGTGGTGCGAGACCACAAATCTGAGTTAGTAAATTGAGTTCTTAAGGTTTATGACATGTTTGCATGATAGTATTAAAGTTCCATGTAGAAATTTTGTGAAATTGACATGGAATGATCAAATAGGACTAAATTGCAAAAGTTGTAAAATATGAGTTTCTAGAAGCTTTTTGTATGAAATAGCTTTAGAATATAAATTAGAAGTCCTTAAATAGCAATTTTCCCAAATTATAAGTTTGGACAAAAATGGACATGAGTTAATAATTTGTAAATTTTTAAAGAGAAGGGCATTTTAGTCATTTACCAATTAAATGATTAAAATGGGAAATAGATGATAAAAATTTCATTCATCTTCTTCCTTGTACCGAAAATTGGGAGACTCCATAGCTAGGGTTCTTCAAATTTTTGAAGCTTGCAAGTAAGTCATCCTAGCCCCGTTTTTAATATTCTTCGTATTTTTAGAGTCCTCGTATTATGAATTAGCTATTTTTAGCTATAAGATGAGCTAAGAAGCATGTTCAAAAATCTACCCATGTGTATCATGCATGTAAAATGATATTTTATGGAATTTTATGAGAGTTTGATGTTAGATAAACATCTTTTCCTTAGTGAATTTCATGAAAAATGATAGTATGGACTAATTTGTAATAGTTATGAAATTGGTCATACCTATTAGAAATAGTGAGAATTGATGATTGTTATAGTAGAGAAAATGAATCAGCTAAGCATGATGTTTAAGAAAGTTAAGTGAGAATCATTTTACGAGCCTAGGGGCAAAAGTGCAAATAAGAGAAAGTTTAGGGGCAAAATAGTAATTTTGCCAAAGTATGAGTTAAGAGTCAATTTAGTCAATGTGAGTATTAAATGATCTAATTATTATTATAGATCAAGAAAAATGAAGCCCGGATCGGCGAGGTAAGAACAAAGTCGAGGACTAAATTGCATATCTACATACATTTTGTATATTGAGGTAAGTTTGTATGATTTCTAAGCTTTATGATTATTATCATTGAATTGCTTAGTATAATGTACATTATTACCATAGAAATGCTTATTGATATGTTAAATAAAGAAATTAATGAGATTAAGCATGAGAAAGTCCCGATTGAAGTTGAATTACTTAGGATACTCGATCTACCACGCGAGATAAGAATGTTCGTATAAGACCAAGCCAAGGCATGGCATCGGCAATCAAGCAAGTTATCATGTAAGTCCAAGACAAGTCTTGGCATTGAAGAGTTATTATGAGATGAAGACCCATATAGCCCAAGCCAAGGCATGGCATTGGTGAGTCTCCAAGCAAAGATGTCATGTAAGTCCAAGACAAGTCTTGGCATTGAAAAGCTATCATGAGGTAGAGATTCCATGTAAGTCCAAGCCAAGGCATGGCATTGGTGAGTAACAAGAAAGATTTCATGTAAGTCCAAGCCAAGGCTCGGCATTGACCAGTTCATGAGTAAAGATACCAAGTAAGACCATGTCAAGATATGGAAATGGTAAGTTCCCAAGGGAACACACAAGGAAGACTTTGAGTAAGTCCATGTCAAGACATGGCATCAATACCAAGATGAGAGATCCCATGTAAGACCATATCGAGGATATGGCCTTGGCATCGAACTATGTGGGATGAGATTCAGTATCCTCGATTATTCGCAGAAACTCATCGGGCAAATGAGTAAAGTTAAAATGATAACAAGAAAGACAAGTAAGAAAAGCTATTATCAAGTTAGAAATGAGTATTACTCATATTATGAATGATGAACTAGAGATTATAATTATTATTGTAGAGCATGCTGATCTATGTGATCAAGTGATACAGGTACCTTGTTTACCTCAGGAGTATGAGACTAGTAAGTATCATGAGATATGTAAGAATCAGTATGAGTAAGTAAGCTTAAATAGCTGAAATTTATGATACCATTGTTTATGTTAAATGGTTTATATTAAGCAAGTATGTTGCTACGTGCATTATATGCAAACTTACTAAGCTAAATGCTTACGTCCTTTATTCTTTCTTTCCATGTAGTCTCGCCAAGCTAATCTCGTGGATCATCGTCACTGGAGCTCGGAGCACACTATCAATCGCTATTTTGGTATAGCCAAGTTGTTTATATTAAGTATGGCATGTATAGGAAACATTTCATTTTGAGTTATGTTTTAAAACTAGCCAAAGTGTTGGCTATCAAGCTTAGTATTCTTTTTGTATATGGCCATAGAGATGAGTCATGAATGATTAAGTATGTATGTTTTAATCTATCAATGAAGTATGCATCCTTGTTCATGTTAGATGTAATACTTGAGTTGTTGAATTGAGCATTAGTTTGGTCTTAATTTCAGGGTGGCAATTGGCTTGGTAAATAGCCTCTAAGTGCCCATACGGATGGACACACAGGCGTGTGTCTAGGCCATGTGCACCCTGCACCTTTGTATCTTAAGTTAGAATAGACCACGGACCAGTCACACGGGCGTGTGTTTAGACTCTAGGCCGTGTTAAGGTAGTCAGTGTGCACCACGGGTGGTAAGCACGGGCGTGTGCCTTGGCCGTGGGCCATTGGCAGAATGCTGGGGTTTTAGGCACGATTTGGGGCCACGGGCGTGTCCAGGCCGTGTGTAAATTGCCAGTATCCACCACGGGTGAAAGACACGGGCATGTTTTAGGGGTGTACGGGTGTGTCCCAAGTCACACGGACGTGTGACCCCTGTTTGGAGAGAAAGTTTCGGATGAGTTTGAAAGTTTGGGGCGTAAGTCCGAGGCCTCGTAGGCCCATGAAATGCCCTGATTTGACTAAGAAAGAGAAGTTTTTAATTCGGAACGAAATTTTATAGTCCGTAAGTACATGATTAAGTGAGTTCAAGCATGGTAATGTCTCGTATCCAGTCTTAGTCTTGGACTCGGGTATGGGGTGTTACAGTTTTTGTGGTTTGATGATGAAATATTGATAATATGTGTTAGATTAACAAATTTTGTTCTTGAATTTTTTATGAAATTGAGTTATTTGGATTAAATTGCAAAAATAAATTTTTGAGGGACTAAAATGCAAAATAAATGAAATGTATGAGCTTGTATTAGGACTATGAATATTCGGCCCTAAAGAAGTGTGTGCAAATTTTGCATATTTTGTGTTTTATGCTATAGGGACTAAATTGCAAAAAGTGTAAAATGTCAGGGGTAAAAATGTAATTTGCTCGTTTACGTGTTTTTGGATTAAATTGAATGAAAATATGTTGAATGAGCTTAATTTGAAATTGATTTAGATCAAGAACAAAAAGAATCAGGAGTGGATCGGGGAAAAACGAAGTTAATTGAATAGTCGGGAAATCTAGTCCATCGATATCCGAGGTAAGTTTTTAAGTAATTGGGTTGAATTGAAATTTTATCTACAATGATGTACATGTATTTAATAGAGGTAAATATATACAATATGATAATGCCGAATGAAATATTGGTTAGGAGATGAATTTAGTTGAATGTGAAGTATACGTATATGTTAGTGATATAGCTATATGAGATATTGATTTAAGAGATGAATTTGGCTGAATGTGATGCATATTTGTATATATTTAGTATAGCCGAATGTGATGTTGAAATATAGATGTAATAAGCTAAATTGAATGTAAATATGTGGTTCTGAGTATGAATTAAGCGGTTCAAGTAAATCACTAAGTGTGTGAATCTAAACACCGAAACCTTTGTGTGTGTGCGAAATCGGTCATTGGCACTAAGTGTGTGGAATATTAATGTAATGGCACTAAGTGTGCGATACATTACAAATATTTGGCACTATGTGTGTGATATGTTAAGGTGACGGCACTAAGTGTGCGATACGTTACATGGTTTGGCATCGAGTGTGCAGGTTTGCGGATCCTCCAAGAATATTGATTAGTGAAATGTGTTAAACAAAAATAAAATGATTAGGTATGTGATTCATGATTGTTTGAAAATTAAGTACAAATTCGGTAAGTAATATTTGCAAATGAAATTAATGAAATGTGATGTATTTATTTGCTTATAAATTTGTTTTGAGATGAGAAAATGGTTTATAGTTCAAGGTGAAACTTAATATGAAATGTTTGAGTATTCGGCATTATGGGTTATAAAATGTGTGAGTTGACTATTATAATGTTTAATGCATTATTTTGTAATTGCTTATAACTTACTAAGCTATGATAGCTTACTCTATGTGGTTGTTGTGTTGTTTATTAGGTTTTGAAGCCCGGTTTTGAGCTCGGGGATCATCGTCAAGTCTATCACACTATCAACTAACTTTGGTACCTTATAAGTTGTACTTCTTTTGAAAATTATGGCATGTATAGGCTATGTCACTTTTGAGTTGATTTTGAATGGTGTGTATATGCAAAATGCCATGCAAAAATGGCTAAATTATGGTATCATGGTTTTATATAGATTCGGCTATGGTATTAACTTATTTTGGTGTATATATCTTAATGTGTTATGTTTGGTATTTGGATATGAGAATTAAATGAATCGAGTTAATCATAGTTGTAATATTCGGTCATGGTATTTGTAGGATAAAGTAGGTATACTTACATGATTGGTATGAATGGCAATGTAGGTTATGTCTTTGGGTTGTGTATATTCGAACATAACATGTATATGTGTATGTATGAAGATTGATTTATATGTTTAGGTTATGGTAAGATATGTATCAAACTTTAAAATTTGGCTATGTTAATTTTAAGAGATGTGATTATTGATATATATGGATATTTTCGGCCATTGGTATAAAATTTGGTGTACCCTAGATTAGGATAAGCAAGGTTTTGACATATATAAATATTGGTTTTGGCATTAAATAATTCGTTTTGGTAAAATGTTTATAAACATGTGCATATTGGGCTTTTATATTTAATGACCAAATGAATAGTAACTTTTGTTATTTGATCAAAAATGCCTTTTATGTGAATTTGGTTTTATGGATTAGTGATTTGTAAGTTAATGTATAAAGCATGCTATGGAAGTACATTATTACATATTATGCATTTGGTTATGACCATACGTATAACGAATATCATGCATGAAATGTTTATATATTTCGATCTTTTTGTATATTAAAAATAAGTAGTTTAGTTGTGGTGCATGTTAGTTGGTTTCAACTTTTGATAAAATAAGTGATAGGTATATGTTGATATGTAATTACGTGCAAGTGAGTCTGATATGATTATTAATGAAGTTTGTTCATCTGTGATGCAATGTGATATGATTGAAGTAGGTCTGATAATGATTTAAAATGTTCAATCTGGTTGGGTTTAGATCAGTAATACCTCGTAACCCTAATCCGGCGACTAATACGGGTTAGGGGTGTTACAACAATCTTCAAGGATATACAATCTTAGATATGATATGAAAATCTTAGATATGATATGCAATCCTAGAAGATATGATATGCAATCTTAGATATGATATGCAAATCTTAGATATGATATGCAATCCTAAAAGATATGGTATGCAATCTTAGAAGATATGGTTTTGTAATTTTAGAGATTTAATTTGTAGATACCTTTTAATCTTAGCCATTGATGTGATTGATCTGCACCGTTGGATTTGGAGAGGCTCAACTATAAATAGAGGCCTCTCCATTCATTGTAAGACACACTTGAGTTTTGAGTAATAAAAATTCTTGAGAGCATTCACTCAAATTTCTCTCTCTTTTGCGTTCTTATTTTCTGTGGCTTGTTCTTATTTTGTTCTTCGCTCATCTTCGTTTCTTTTTGAGTTGCTTCCGTTCGAGTTAGATTTTGGTGGAGGAATTTCGTTGAATCCTCATATTGCAGGAGTTAGGTTGACTCTTGCGTTTTTTTTTAACTTTTTTTTATTTATCCATTTAATTGCTTAATCATTATTAATTCATTTATTTTAATTATTTTAATTATTTTTCTTTTTTGCTTTTCCCTATTTACGTTAAATTGATTTATCAAATATATTATTATTTTTATTTGTTATATATTATCTATGTATTATATATTATTTAACTTTAATCATATTATGTATTATTTGAAAATTTGTATGTTGTACATCATCCAAATTGTTTTATTATTAAGGCAAAATTTTCCATATATTGTTTATTTAAAATATGTATATTATCTATTTTTAAAATGGAGTATTATATATTTATTATAAGTTATCCCTTATACATTTTTATTCAAAGTTTTTTATATTATTTATTTAATATATATATATATATTTTATTATGTATATATTAACTATTTCAGATTTTGCCATATCGTTTTTTTATTTTTTTTATTATTCTATTTTTTTTAAAAATTGTTATAATATCCCTTTTATTGTTTTGCATACATCATTTATCTTAAATTGTTATTTTACTTTTATATTTGATCTCATATGTAAAGTTTCGTATTCATTTCTTAGTTTTTTTTTTATCTTTCGCATAGATCTTTTGAATTATTATTGCTTACTTTATATCTTTTATTTGTTTATTATTCTTATGTTTGCTTTAGCATGGTCATTTTATTACTTGTATCATTTGCTATTTTATGTTATTCTTTCTCTTAATTGCCTATATTAGTATTAAATGTTATTATATCATGTAATTGTAGTATATTGCTTTGGTATTTGTGTTTTGTAATGTATTAATGATACATTTTACTCAAATCATTGTTTTAAAATATATCTCATTTAATTACCACATTTTATCCAAAAGTTTTTCTTAAATAAGGCAATGTTTTGTGTTTAGAAATTCGGGAAATAGTGCCCTAACGTGCTGGGTTTCGATTTTCCGTTTGACTAAATAACTAAATATCCTTTTAATGAATTTTGTAAATCATGAGATGATGTTGGTTACGAGGGTTTAAAACATCATGTCCTAACGTGCTGGATGTGATGTTTGTATTCTTTCGGAACAAAGGAATCTCAAGTTCCAACTCAAATTGTTCAAGTTTTTAAAGAAATCATGGTTTCAAATCTTTTCGAATTTTCGACATTTGGACAATAACTAATCAATCCGGTACCAATTTTGGGCATTACGAGGGTGCTAATCCTTCCTCGTACGTAACTGACTCCCGAACCCATTTTTTTGAATTTTGTAGGCCAAAATCAATGTTTTGAAATAAAATGTTTTATAAGGTGATCCGATCACACCTAAGCAAAAAGGGATTGGTGGCGACTCTATTTTCGTTTTTAAAGTCGACCCCATTTTTTTCAAAACTTAAAAATGGTTTCGACAGCTTGGCGACTCCACCGGGGACCAATAAGAAAGTCAAGCCGTAAAATTGATTATTTTCTGTCCTTTGTCGGAAATTTGAAAATTCGATTTGAAAATTTGATTTGAAAATTACGATCCTTTTGTTGCATTTGTTTGCGTCATTGCATATGATTTTTTTTTTGCGCATATTGCATTGCATGACTGTTGTGGTCGCACCCTTAAGTGGGAATGAGAAACTATGCCTTTGTGAGTTTTCACCTCCGCATGGGCTAGTGGATTGCTTCCGGGATACATCTGTACCTATGTCTTCGTGAAGTTTTCACTCCGCATGGCCATAGGGAAATGTATTCCCCTGAACTGAACTCGATCTGTATGAGCCTATAATGGGTGAAGATTGAGGAATCTGCTGGTTCAGGTACCTTTTCTTTAGAACTAAACCGTATATAGTAAACGCAAAGAGCCCACCTTAGGTAGAACTATGCCAAACCCTAGTGGTCACCCAGATAGGTGCCCTATTTTGTTATTTATTTCTCTTGTGCTAACGTGTTCTCTTTTGTTTTGATTGCATTGCATTCACATCATAGAAAAGAGGTGTTGATTCAAATTCGATTGTTAAATAGAAGAGTTTGTCATGAGAAAATGGATTTCTTGATAAAGTGAATTATAATACGGTCGTCCGAATATGGTCCAAGTAAACACAACGAGAGAAGACTGATAGTCCGTGAAGGAATACAAGACTTTATTGCCCAAGGATTCAAGCTGACGAAGACTATTCGAGAGTCGTCACATCTCGATTTTCTAACAAGCATTGCGAGGATAAGTGAGTAATGAGTCGCGACCAAAGCAAAAAGGAGCTAGTGGAGGCATCTATTAGAAGTTTGTAAGATTTGACCTTTGCAAAGAAGGGGACTGATGTTTTTGCTTGGAATATGAGGGCAAGGCCGCATATGTAATCCGTTTTATGTAAAGAAATTTGCTTTCTAGAAAAGTTGTTCTAATGGAATTGAATTCAGAATCAACGTCTCTCTTTCTTTTGCATTCATTCCATGCATCTGCATTGCATTGCATCATTTACATTAGACTTTTACAAAAGGATCCTAATTAGTTGAAGTTATTTTAGAAAAAGAGAGAAAGAGAGAAAGTTAATCTGGAAACTTAGCATCGTTACGATACTCGCACTAAGACGAAAGATATGGATCAATGACTTGAACAGTTCCAAAGAGACATGCAAGACAAGTTGCAAGAGCAGTTGGCAAAGATCCAACAAGATATGAGGGAACAAATGATGGAAGCCCAAAGGAATATGGTTGCTCAAATGACTCAGCTACTGAATGGGGCAATGGACAAGGGAAAAGGTCCCATGTCTAATACTGGAGAGGATAATGAGGATTATCCTCCGAGTTTTACCCCACCACATGCACAAACACAACCTAAAGCATATCCTCAAAGGCCATCTGTTACAATTAGGCTTCAACAAGGTCAAGCTGATACTGGGGTGCCCATGAATGTCCAAGTTGGCTCAGGACCTAACCCAAGAGATAACCATGCTAATCCTGTTATCCCTGATTTTGAAATAATGGAGAGGGAAGAGACGAAAATTGAGTTACCGAGGTAGTTAGAGGACCGTTGTAGATGGTTAGAAGAAAAGTTCAAGGCCTTGGAAAATGTTGATAATCACCATGGATTTGATGCTAAAGACTTGAGCTTGGTTCCAGATTTGGTGCTTCCTTACAAGTTCAAAATGCCAGAATTTGAGAAGTACAATGGGACTAGCTGTCCTGAAGCCCATATTACCATGTTCTGTAGACGGATGACTGGGTATGTTAATAATGATCAACTGTTGATCCATTGTTTCCAAGATAGCTTGGTGGGGGTAGCGTCCAGGTGGTACAACCAATTGAGCCGTGCTAAGATTAATTCCTGGAGAGACCTAGCACAAGCATTTATGAAACAATACAATCATGTGACAGACATGACGCCTGACAGAATCACCTTGCAAAACATGGAGAAGAAATCAAATGAAAGCTTCAGGCAGTATACACAAAGATGGAGGGAAGTTGGCATGCAAGTTCAGCCACCGCTCCTAGAAAAGGAAACAACAATGCTTTTATCAATACTTTAAAGGCCCCATTCATTACTCACATGATAGGAAGTACCACAAAGAGCTTTGCGGATATAGTAATGGCGGGAGAAATGATTGAAAATGCGATAAGGGGTGGCAAGATTGAAGCAGGGGAAACCAACAAAAGGTCTGCTCCAAGGAAAAAGGAGAATGAGGTGAATAATACGAGTACATACAACAAAGGGTACTCGAAGGCAATTACTGTTAGCCAGCCAAAAGTAATTACTGCTGGTCAACAAGGGTCGGTAAGACAGGAATCGGGCACAAGGCAAAACTCTAAAAAGCTCCAATTTACACCAATCCCAATGACGTATAAGGAGCTATATTAAAGTTTATTTGACGCACACGTGGTGTCCCCATTTATCTAAAACCGTTACAGCCCCCATATCCCAAATGGTATGATTCAAACACTCAATGTGACTACCATGCGGGAATGCCGGGATATTCAATAGAAAACTGCACTGCCTTCAAAAAGGTAGTCGAGAGGTTCATTAAAATTGGAATTGTGAAGTTCGACGTTTCATCAGAACCTGATCTTTGACGAGGCAGTAAATGCGATAATTGAAGGAGGAGACAAGAAAGTTGCGACTCTTTGAAGAAGTCAAAATCGAAGAGGGAACTGGGGAACGAAGTTTCCAAGCCTTTACATACTTGGGAGTGTTTTAAATAATGGGACTGTGGAAGAGATCCCTGTATTTTTAGAGCTAATCTAGAGTAATATTCAAAACACGCTTGTTGCCTTAAGCCTAGAGGCAATAAGAGCCCTTTTGTGAAATAGGCTTGTGTCCAGAATTTTTATTTCAATAAAATGCATCTTTTTGAGCAAATATTCTTTTATTTTTTCCATTTCATACTGTACAAACAATTGTTATTATTTTTTTTCTTTTTTTTTGTTCTTTAGACTTTCTTTCAAGTATTCTTTCATTCTTCATTCATGACCATACAAATAATCATTCTTTGAATCATTTATTCTTTGGAATCTTCCTTCGAACCTACAATAGGTCTCCAGATATCAACGATATGGGCAACGCTGTTACTGAATCAGAGTCTCCTTTCGAGTAAGATATGTGTCGAGAGGGATCTCAGGACTTTGAAGATGATAGAGATTGTAACCTATCTTCTGATTTATTAAGAATGGCAGAACAAGATGAAAAACAGACCCTACTCTACAAAGGGTCAGTGGATATTATGAGCCTAGAAAAGAGGTGAAGATTATAGCCTAGCTCACCACAGAAATAAGGTGAGACATCATTGAGTTATTTTCAAGAATTCAAAGATGTTTTTACACGATCATATCAGGACATGCCTGGGCTACTGAGACGCGTGTACGTTGAAATCTTAAAAGAGGTCCATAAGGATGTCAGAAGGACACATGCTAATGGTTTTACAATAGCAAGCTAATCATGAGGTTTGGGTACTGCTAGTCTACATAGAAGGGGATGGCATCAGTTATGCCGTATTTAAGGAGACAAGATTCATATGCCTCATTAATTTCTTCACAGACTCTCTCTATGTGGGGCAGGCCAATCTTGGCAAAATTTCTAGTATACATCGATTTATCGTGGTGGTATTACTTCACTAAGAAGGAGAAAGTAGCTTCACATGTCAATTTTACAAGGTCGACAGTAAAAATAAAAAATTAAAAAAAAGATCAGGCGCCGACAAAGAATGCCAAAAAGGACAATGTCAAAAGTTTGTAGTCTGTTCAAAGATCAGACGCCATATCATAAAGCAACAAAGGCAGTTAAAAAGAAAAAACAAAACAAAGATTGTAGGAAAGATGACCGAGACTTGTAAAGATTGGCATAAGAAGCTACCATTTACTCTCTATGCTTATCAAACGTCGACTAGGACTTTCGCTGGGGCAATACTTTTCCCATTGGTTTATGGAATAGAAGTGGTTTTTCCCATGAAAGTTGAGATTCCTTTGCTCCAAGCTTTGATTGAGTCAAGAATTGGATGAAGTAGAATGTCTCTAGTGAACTTGGCTGAAGAAAAGGGTTTGAAAGTATTCATCATAGTAAAAAAATGGATGATGCTGATTTATGTTGAAAATGGTCCACCCAAGGGAATTTCATGATGGGGACCTGGTATTGAGGAAGATCCTTCTTATACAAAAGGATTTCAGAGGAAAGTAGATGCCAAACTGGGAAGGGCCTTATGTAGTAAAAAAGGGACTGTTCTAGAGGAGCATTTATATTGACCGAGACGGATGGTGAAGACTTGCCCAATCCGGCGAATTCAGGTTCAGTCAAGAAGTATTTTACCTGAAAGGGGAAAGACCAAGGTGAAAACCTGCAAAGGGCGCCTTGAAAAAAAAAGGACAGGCCAAGGTGAAAACCTGCAAAGAGCGCTTTGAGACCAAAGGGGTTTTGAGCCGAAAACCCGAAAAGGGCGGCTCAAATTTTGATCAAAGATAGGGTATGTGGTAGTCTTGCTAGGCCTAAATTAACAATGAGGAAGTATGCTACGTCTTGGGGCATTGACAAAGTACTCTGGATCCTCTAAACACGTATTGAGCTCAAAATGGTCCTCAAGAAATTTGTACAGAGAAGCTCAAGCTACGATATCTGGGGCACCTAGCTTCTATCTTACCCATTTTGAATTTTCTATCTTTGATTACATTATTCTTTTCAAGATACACCCCAATCAATTTTCTTTTATTGCCTTGGTTATCTTTGATTAACTTATTTGTTTCGAGCTATGCTCCTGATTAATTTCTTTCTCGTCCATTGTTGTGATATTTTTCAAGCATTTTATATTGAAATAACGATTAATGGACTAATAATACTTTCATAAAAGGAGTTTCGCATATTACTCTGGAAGCTTCTAAATAATATGAGAATTTGAAACATGACTATTGTTTAGAACTTACCAAGCTTAAGGGTTGGAAATATTGAAAGATGATTATCTCTTTAGATTTTTATTGGTTGAACAAAAAGATAAGACATTTCGTCAGTGATACCTTCTCGACAAATAACGAGCAATGTCAACCCAAGTGTAAAAGTGGATCATTTCTGGGGAAAAGAAAAATGATACTCTGCATTCATGCAAATTTCAGGCATATACATCTGGTCATTACACCCAGGGAATGGTGTAACAGATCAAATTGATTGAAGATGATACAAATTCTATACCTCTGAGTGGTAGCAGGATGGATGGAAGAAACCAAATGTTATTCCCCTGAAGTTGCAGTGGGAGGTACAAGCTTTATGTCCCAAGGTTCAAGTGGAGTGGACTCAGAATTACCATGGGGCAAATTATTTGAGCAGAATATGATTGATACTTCGAGAGGAACGGGGATGAAGAACAAATGAGTGATGACACCTTAAGTAGGAATCATGCTCATAACATTTCTGCATTCATATATCATAGCGCGTCTAATTAGGAGCATTTGATTCATTCCGATCAGGGCATCCTAATCATTCGGCATAAGCATATACCCATTCTACAGGTC
Source organism: Gossypium sturtianum (assembly GCA_025698515.1). NCBI lineage: Eukaryota > Viridiplantae > Streptophyta > Magnoliopsida > Malvales > Malvaceae > Gossypium > Gossypium sturtianum. The sequence continues at coordinate 98,542,954 of CM046948.1, forward strand.
ATGTCCTCTATAGGACAATGTAGTAGGGTAGATTGATGCTTTCAGCCTGACCTCTTTGGAGTTGCAGTGGAGTAGACTAAAATAGCAGATCTGGCCTTCCTGAGGTTGCAGTGAAGCAGATCGAAGACATCAGCCTTGTCTCTCTGAGTTTGCAGTGGAGCAGGCTAAAAGATAGCGGATCCTACCTTCCTGAGGTTGCAGTGAAGTGGATCGAAAGCATCAGTCTGGCATCCCTGAGTTTGCAGTGGAGCAGACTGAAGATAGCAGATCTTGTCTTCCCGAGGTTGCAAAGTGAAGCGCATCAAGATACCATCCGCATCCCTGAGTTTGCAGTGGAGCAGATAGAAGACAGCAGATCTTATCTTCCTGAAGTTGCAGGAAGCAGATCGAAGATATTAGCCTGCCTCCCTGAATTTGCATCGGAGTAGACTGAAGACAGCAGATCTTATCTTCCTGAAGTTGCAGGAAGCATATCAAAGATATTAGCCGCCTCTCCCGAAGTTGCGGTGAGCAGATCAAGACAAGCAGATCTAATCTTCCCGGTTGTTGGGAAGCGATCGAAGATATTAGCTCGCCTCCCCGGTTGTGGAGCGCATCAAGACAGCAGATCTTATATTCTTGAAGTTGCAGGAAGCAAATCGAAGATATTAGCTCGCCTCCACTGAAGTTGCAATGGAGCGCATCAAGAGAGATCTTATCTTCCGAAGTTGCAGGAAGCAAATCAAGATATTAACTCGCCTCCCTGAAGTTGCAACGGAGTAGACTGAAGACAGCAGATCTTATCTTCCTGAAGTTGCAGGAAGCAGATCGAAGATATTAGCCTGCCTCCCTGAAGTTGCGGGAAGCAGATCGAAGATATTAGCCTCGCCTTCCCGAGTTTGCAATGAGTAGATCGAAGACAATGCAGATCTTATCTTCACGAAGTTGCAGGAAGCGGATCGAAGATATTAGCTTGCCTCCGTGAGTTTTGTGAGCGAGCATCGAAAATAGCAGATATTGTCTTCCCGAATATTGTAGTGAAGCAAGATCAAAGATACTAGTCTCACTTTTCCGGTTACTGATAGGATGGATTAAATCTACAAGAGCAGTCTTATCTCCCCAAGTTGCGGTGAGAATAAGATTAATGCTACTGATTCAATCTCCTTGAAGTTGCAGATTGGGTTAGAGACTACTTGAAGAAGATGAGGATCAAGAAGTTAAGGTTCGGCAAGACCGCGCAAAATTGGTCCGTTTATAGTCTTTGCTCCATTCTCATTACATGACAATGAGCAAAGAGAGGGCGTAATAGAGTAGGCCAATTTAGCCGGGCCCATACAAAATAATAAACCCAAAATAATAAAACAAAATCCAAGTCCAGTCCAAAATATATCATTTGGCCCGATCGGAATAACCCATTACTTGAAAAGATTGAAGGTCCATCTACAAGCTTGACGTATATGGAAACACAATCTTCAAGGATATACAATCTTAGATATGATATGCAAATCTTAGATATGATATGCAATCCTAGAAGATATGATATGCAATCTTAGATATGATATGCAAATCTTAGATATGATATGCAATCCTAGAAGATATGGTACGCAATCTTAGAAGATATGATTTTGTAATCTTAGAGATTTAATTTGTAGATACCTTTTAATCTTAGTCGTTGATGTGATTGATCTGTACCGTTGGATTTGGGGAGGCTCAACTATAAATAGAGGCCTCTCCCTTCATTGTAAGACACACTTGAGTTTTGAGTAATAAAAATTCTTGAGAGCATTCACTCAAATTTCTCTCTCTTTTGCGTTCTTATTTTTTGTGGCTTGTTCTTATTTTGTTCATCGCTCATCTTCGTTTTTTTTTTAGTTGCTTCCGTTCGAGTTAGATTTTGGTGGAGGATTTTCGTTGAATCCTCATATTGCGGGAGTTAGGTTGACTCTTGCGTTTTTTTTAACTTTTTTTTATTTATCCATTTAATTGCTTAATCATTATTTATTCATTTATTTTAATTTTTTTAATTTTTTTCTTTTTTGCTTTTCGCTATTTACGTTAAATTGTTTTATCATATATATTATTATTTTTATTTGTTATATATTATCTATGTATTATATATTATTTAACTTTAATCATATTATGTATTATTTGAAAATTTGTATGTTGTACATCATCTAAATTGTTTTATTATTAAGGCAAAATTTTCCATATATTGTTTATTTAAAATATGTATATTATCTATTTTTAAAATGGAGTATTATATATTTATTATAAGTTATCCCTTATACATTTTTATTCAAAGTTTTTTATATTATATATTTAAAATATATATTTATTTTATTATGTATATATTAACTATTTTAGATTTTACCATATCATTTTTTTATTTTTTTTATTATTCTATTTTTTAAAAAAATTTTTATAATATCCCTTTATTGTTTTGCATACATCATTTATCTTAAATTGTTATTTTACTTTTATATTTGATCTCATATGTAAAGTTTCGTATTCATTTCTTAGTTTTTTTTATCTTTCGCATAGATGTTTTGAATTATTATTGCTTACTTTATATCTTTTATTTGTTATTCACGTTCTTTTATTTGTTTATTATTCTTATGTTTGCTTTAGCATGGTCATTTTATTACTTGTATCATTTTCTATTTTATGTTATTCTTTCTCTTAATTGCCTATATTAGTATTAAATGTTATTATATCATGTATTTGTAGTATATTGCTTTGGTATTTGTGTTTTGTAATGTATTAATGATACATTTTACTCAAATCATTGTTTTAAAATATATCTCATTTAATTACCACATTTTATCCAAAAGTTTTTCTTAAATAAGGCAATGTTTTGTCTTTAGAAATTCGGGAAATAGTGCCCTAACGTGCTGGGTTTCGATTTTCCGTTTGACTAAATAACTAAATATCCTTTTAATGAATTTTGTAAATCATGAGATGATGTTGGTTACGAGGGTTTAAAACATCATGTCTTAACGTGCTGGATGTGATGTTTGTATTCTTTCGGAACAAAGGAATCTCAAGTTCCAACTCAAATTGTTCAAGTTTTTAAAGAAATCATGTTTTTAAATCTTTTCGAATTTTCGACATTAGGACAATAACTAATCAATCCGATACCAATTTTGAGCATTACGATACCCATTTTCTTGAATTTCGTAGGCCAAAATCAATGTTTTGAAATAAAATGTTTTATAAGGTGATCCGATCACACCTAAGCAAAAAGGGATTGGTGGCGACTCCATTTTCGTTTTTAAAGTCGACCCCGTTTTTTTTCAAAACTTAAAAATGGTTTCGACAATATTTTATAACATACAATAATTAAGGAACAATTTTCAACTTTTTAAAATCCAAACTACTATACTATACTTGAAGAAAAACTAGAGATATAAAAATAATAAATTATCAATAAAAAGAAGAAGATCTCACAATTCTTGTTTTATCCGTGAAAGATCAAAAACATTTAATTCAACATGAAAATAACCCGAACAATCTAATAATTACTTTTATTATTTATCAGTTGGTTTGATGCCACTTGTTCTTTTTTATTTTAAGGGTTTAACTTCCAAAAGAAGGAAGCAATAAATGACTTTTTTAAAATAAATTTATATTTTTTTTGAATTTTTTTATATTTTTAAGTTTATATAATTTTTAAATAATTTTATAACTTTTATAAATTTTTTATAAGTTATGAGAACTTTTAGGATTTTTTTTAAGTTTTATATAATTTATAATTTTAGAAGTTTATATAAAATATTATAATATTATAATTTTTAAAATATATTTTTATAATTTTTAATAAAAAAATGAAAAATTAAATTAACAACTGTGAACATGGTTGACGAACGGATTTAATTGGTTTTTTTTTTTCTTTGTTAACAGCAAGGTCTCGGGTGGGATTTAAGTTAGAAAAACTAAATTAGTTTTTTGATTTTTTGTATAAGCCATTACTAATTGTATATATGGTTGGCAGTAACTAGCAGAAAAAGGAGTGATGGCAAATCTGTTATTTTGTGGAAACTAGGTGCGATGTCTCTCATTTTATTATCCACACAATAATGGTTATGATAGTAGTGGCTTGGCTTGAATTGAATCTTGAAATGCAGAAATAAATAAAACAGACTTGTATGCTAATGCTTGTATAGTGTATTGAATTTATAATGGTGAATTGCATGACGAGACCGCCCTCCATTCTGAAATTCCCAGGGATGATTGTGACGCCGCCAGCTACAGCTCCGGTGGCTTCAAGGACCACCTGGACCAGGCCTTTCTTCAAACCCTTGCATTGTGCACCTCTCCACCAACTCCAGCAACAGCAAGAGGTCAGCTTCATTTGCTTATTGATTGGAATTTTCACTTCTCCTTTGCTTCCTCAAACATGTGTTACATAATACTTTCCTCTGTCCTATGATTTGTTGTTTCTTCAATTTAATTTCCACCTTGTGGCTTCTTCCACTGTTTTCCCCACTCCAATTGTACTCAAGGTTGATGCTGGAGGAATCATGTGTGAACCTTGTAATGGGAAAGGATGGTTGCTTTGTGATTTTTGTAAAGGACAAAAAACTAACGTCACAGCGGACAACAAGCGGATCTACCGCCGGTGCCCATCTTGTAAAGCTGTACGTATTCCTGCTTTTCCAGATTTCTAATCCACTAAATTCCTTTTCCTACCAGTTTACGTTGCATGATTTCAGTGGTTTCTGCCAATTTTTATTTTTCACCACATACCCTGCAATCTAGATGTGCATAGGCACAGCTGATTTAACTGCTCGGTGGTATGTATGTATGTATGTATGTATGTATGTATGAAGATTTGGTTTAAATATCATGCTTAAATGTTCATGGGAGAAAGAAAAACCTCTATATGCTTGCTTAGAATGATACCGAGCAGGCTTACACATAAGGTATAAGACTAGGACATCACAACAAGTGGCTGCTCTGTTCAGAATTCAGTATACAGTGCCCCGTATTGCCTTCCATATTACATGTTATTCTGGCTTCGTCCCCTGCAAATGATGAATCAAAAACTAAAACCCCTCATTTAAAATTGAAATGCAGATTGGTTATTTGTTATGTTCCAAATGTAAAGTCTTCAAATGTGTCACCTTCCCAAATGGTAGCGATGGTGAAGAGCTGACGTTCTGAGAACACCTTGCTGGTTTATTTGGGGGCAAAACAAGTTGCTGGCTTATTCATTAAAGACTGCAGAGAAGCCCTTCGACTAGTGTGCTTGTGGAGTTATTCTTAATGTTCTGGAGGAGAATGATTTCAGGTTCCTCCTTGTCCTTCTATGTATTTTTCATAATCAATCAAGAAGGAATTCTTTGTGAGGCATCTAATATACTATTTTGCATTTCCATGAGCTGTGGAAACTGTTAGATGGTTGACTAGTATTTCCTTGTTGATTTGATTTTCCTAGCAATCAGCTAAGTCCTTTAAGGTTCTCAGAATATGGTTTTAATAAGTTACTTAAGGGACTGTCTTTGAATTGCCCGGTTGGGTGGCTGTCAAACGTCAATAGCCTAGACCATAGAGTACAGGTTTATCTTGGAACTACGCCAGAGTATTGACAATGATTCATATGTGTGTGTGTGTGTGTGTTTCAGAACCGAAAGTGTTGACACTGGCAGGTGCTGATGTTGACCACTTTGTACTCAAGGTGTTAGCAAATGTTTATCTAATTCACAAGTTACATCAGTAGCCAGAATAAATCCAAAGACGGTTGCACCCGTGTACATGCTATTCAGTTCCATGATAAGACAAGCAACCTTATGTGCACTGGCCAGTTTTCCAGTTATTTTCCTTATGTAATCTGCAAATTGTCTGTCAAGTTCCAAATAGCTATATTTTAAAGAAAGTTACTACAACTTGGGAACTTAATCTTTGTTTCTCTCCTCTTCCTTCAAAATTGAATCACAGTATATTGGCATATTTCATATGGTCTCTGGACTATGCTGCAGTAACTCATCATAAGAATGCTGTCTGTTGAATCATATATACAGTTAAGGACTTCAAATGGTACATACCTTCGAAACTTAAAAATTAAAATGCTACATGTTATTAACTAAGATTTACTGCTTAAATTAATAATGCAAATTTACAGTTAAGAATATTACTGCTAGTTCTAACTGTATGCTAGTTATCAGTTTGGGACTAAAATACCTTTAGGTAATGCATGTCCTTGTTTATTGGATCTTATACTTTGGCATTTTGAATTTGATTCAATATCTTGTACAAGAGCATATGATAAAGGCTGTGTTAAGTTGTTAGCAAAGGTTGACCACCACAAGCGTCATTGTTGCAATTACATGTGGCTATGCTTCCATGAGTAGTTTGCAATCAATGAATGCATGTATGTATGTGCTGAAGTACAAAGGAGCCAAAAATCCAAGATGATTCATCATGCAGCTCTCACTGATTTGATCTGGTATGATAAGCGCTAAAACAATAGGTATAGTATTAGAATAACGTTCAAATCATTGGTATTTTACTCAAAAGGATACATTGGATACTTCTAGATATGTGATTTTAGTTACTAATATTTTCTCTTTTTAAAGATATACAAAATTATTTTACGCCTGGTTTATTTAATTATTCTACAAGACTAATTCTTATTCAAAATAGTTGTAGTTCAAGAACAACTACATTCATAAAGTATTTGTGCCTACTTTATTTAATTTCTTCTCCAAAAAGTATTTCATAGAAATTGTTCCATTTGGTATTACTTGACCAAAATTGAAGAAGTGAAAATAACACAGGAATATAACAAAGTTATTGTGTTAGCTTCACTCTTAAAATATTTTGGAGAGTTTAACTTTGCGAATGGATGTTTCAGTAGTTATTGGTTCTTCTAACCTTTCCCTTTAATATTGAGTGCTTGTCGCATTCTTTCAGAACATAGAAAACTCTTGTCCACTATTCTTCATTAATACCTTAGAGTAGGAAATCCACTCCAATATTCCTATTCAATGTCCAATTTTGTTACTCTTGGAATGTCTACAGCTTATGAAAAGTCTTTTGACATTTTTTTGGTAAATTCTTATTCTCTCAAAATCTCTCAAGAGGTCTCTTAATTTGGTTTTCTCCTCAAGCCTTATACTCAAATACACTTAGGCTTATTTCACCATCTCTTCACCTTACTAATCAATATCTACAGGTGCGCATAGTGTTGCAAGATCTATTCCAGTCTCTCTATGTAATCTTTTGATATATCTTGGTTCATTTATTTGCAATGATTCCTCCTTTTACAAAGGAGTGAGCAGCTAAAAACAAATCATTTCAAAGGAAACAAATGATTGAGTAGTTGACAACTAATGATAAAATTATAAAAACATCTGAAAGGCACAAATCGACTGTTAGGTCGCGGGATGAAAATAAATTTATAAGAAATTAATTAAAAGGCAACTATTCAAGGTTCTATTCGCTCACACCTATATTTTAATATGTAAAAGAGTTAATGACAAATGAACCTCAAGGATACAATAAAAATGACTGTCTATATTTTGCACTGACGGAAACAATCCATTAAACAGAGCATTGCATGGCAAAAATATCAAATTCTATAAAAAAAAATTATGTAATAATTTTTTATAAATCAATCTTTGAATATTAGAAGATGGAGGAGAATAAAGAAAATTTTGTTTCTTAATATTTTAGTGTCATGGTATTTCGTAGTATCCATGCAAATAAATTCCTCTCTTATAGTAGTTTTCATATTTTTTTCGTAGAGACATAACTATCCAATAGATACCTATATAGATAAGGGTGAGCGTTCGATCGAATCGAGTGAAAATTTTTTGAGTTAATCGAGTTCACGAATCCTATTTTATTATTCTAACTCAATTTGAATTTTTTTCGAATCAAGTCGAGTGAAATGAAATTCGAGTCGAATCGAGCGAAATTGTTTGAGTTAAAATAAAAAAATTGAACATGTCAAATAAAAATATTGTTATAGTATAACTAATTCCATGTTAGAGCACATAATTTGAAACCATATATATTTGAAAAATTATTCAAAAAAAAAAAAAAAAACTTGAGTATGATAAATTTGAATCATTAATTAGGTTTTCAAAATTATTATTTTAGAAAATTTTTAAAATTTAAACTTTTTTAATTTTTTAAAATTTTAAAATTTTAAATTTTTATAAATATTTTGAATTTTAAAATTATTTTGAATTATTTTGTAATTTTGGTTGAAAGAGACCAATTTGTTTATTTTCAAAGTTGATTTGTCTGAGACGACGAGAGAGGTTTTGGAAACTGGCGGCGGAGGAGCGGTTGAGGAAACGAGGCCGGAGTTTGGGCCTTGGATGTTGGTTGAGAGAAGGTCTAGGCGTGGACAACGGTTTGGCCAAGGTAACGCCGGAGGGAATAATGGAGTGATTGACTGTGCGAAATCTTGCAAGGAGGTTGGAAACTCTCGATTTATGGCGTTAAAAGAGGTGGATGAGATGACCGAAATTCTCGCTGGTTCTGTTGAAGATTTTGTGTCGGTGAAGGGGGCTGGAACAACTACTGGTGAAGTTGAGGATTTTAATATTAGGGTTGGGAGTAATTCTTTGAGGGGTGTAGGCTCTTTTTCAAATTCTAATCCAGGCTTTAAGCCCAGTTCGAGTAATGGGCTGTCTAAGGAAGCTGTTGCGGTTGCCAAAGAATTGGCTGACTTGGGTCATCCGTCTAATGGGCTTGCGGAGGAGGCTGTCATTCTTAATCGTTCGGGCCAGGCTACTATGGAAAAATGGCCTTTGAGGGCCAGTCTATTCGAACAGAATTTGCGTGAGGAATTAAAAAGTAGCAATGTTATTTCTAATTCTATTTCTAATTTTGGTGCTACAGGTTCGTCACACCATGCATTTTCAAATAAGAACGTGGTTTTGGATAATGTTATTCGTGGGGGTTCATCCAATGAGATTCGAGGGGATTCAAATGACGAGAATTTTGATAATATTATATCGTATTTCAATCCGGCTTTTGAAGGCTCTGGGGGCACCCCTGTCACCATTTCTGATGATGTTTTGGATCCTGGGAAACATTCTGCAATAACTTTCAAGGATTTCTCTAGCAAAAAAGAAAAAAAGTAGCTCGGTTAACTCCTCCCGTGGAAACTTTGGTGAAGGAGCTTCTGTTTCTAAAGAGAGGCTTAGAGGTAATGATTCTATTGGGCGAAGTGGTCGAAAAGCCTCCAATGCTTTGCGTGGTAGGGGGAGTCGGTTCAAAGCTTCTGGTAATTCTAGAGTACCCTTAGCCGAATCTATGGAGGAAATGGCTAAATTTATCTCTAACCCGAATCTTAGTAATGACCTCATTTCTGGATCGGAAGGTGGAGCCTTGATTACGAATGGGGATACTGTCTCTCGACAGTAATTGGTATGTTTTTTCTAATTTTTGTTGTCTTTTTTTATGAATTTTACAATATTTTCTTGGAATTGTCAGGGTTGGGCTAGTGATAAGTTTCCTCTTATCTTTCGGGAATATAATCGGGAACATAGTCCTGATATTATTAGTTTGCTTAAGACAAGAGTTAGTGGGTGTAAAGCAGATAACATTATTGCAAAATTGGGCTTCCCTAATTCTCATCGTGTCAAAGCGATTGGTTTCTCGAGGGGTATTTGGATTGGCTGGAAGAATTCTGTCCGTCTTGAGATAATTTTTAATCATTCTCAGTTCATTATGGCTCGGGTTGGATCTAAGTTTTTCTTAAATTCAGTCTTTATGTCGTTTGCTTATGGGAGTCCGAATAAGTAGAAGCGTAAGGATCTGTGGGATATTTTGAAAAGCTCGATTCCTATGGGAAATTACCCGTGGGTTGCAATTGGTGATTTCAACGCTATACTTTCATCAACTAAGAAATCAAGTGGTTTGACTAAAGGTAGGCGTTGCCCTCTCTTTGGTGACTTCGTCAATAAGGCAGAGCTTCATGATTTAGGGTTCAGAGGTCCCCCTTTTACTTGGCACATGGGTTTGCTTTTTGAGAGACTCGATAGGGCTTTGGGAAATGAAGCTTGGGTTCAACTCTTCCCTAATAGTTTGGTCACTCACCTCCCTAAAATTAAGTCTGACCATAGACCCCTTCTCCTTTCTTTAAATCCGGAGGTTTCTCTCCCCAAGGGAAGGCCTTTTCATTTTTTGGCTGGATGGGTTGAACACCCCGGTTTTGGAAATTTTGTGGAAGATAACTGGGATTTCTCTAGTGACATGTCTAATTCCTTAAGTATGTTCACTCACGATTTCAAGAATTGGAATAAGACAGTTTATGGTCATATCACCTCTCGTAAAAGGTTTCTTATTAAGGACCTCACTAAAATTTAGAAAATTATAGATCTCTCAAGTTCTAATCGGTTAGCTCAGGTGGAGTTAAAGATTCGATAGGAGTTGGAGAATGTTCTTCGCCATGAAGAACTTCTTTGGAAATAGAAAGCCCGCTGTGATTGGCTTCATCTTGGAAATCGTAATACTAAGTTCTTTCATGCTCGTACGATGCGACAGATGAAGAATAGACGTATTACTACGATTCGCAATGATTGTGGGGAGTGGATCTATGATTCGGAAGCTATTGAAGCTGAGGCTAACAAAATTTTCCAAAATTTGTATAGGGAGCCCCCTGGTCCTATGGGATGTTTACCTTCTAGTAAATTTCCTTACCTTGGCCAGGATGATATCTCTTTCTTGGAAAAGCAGATCACTAATAAAGAAATCAAGGTGGCTCTATCTGATATGGCCCCTCTCAAAGCTCCCGGTAGTGATGGTTTCCATGCACTTTTCTTCCAGGAGCAGTGGAATACGGTGGGAGACGCGCTTTGTAATTAGGTTAGAAGTATCTTTAATGGGGCACCATTGATGCTGAGTTGAATAATACTTTAATTATCCTTATTCCCAAGGTTGATAATCCTGAGGACTTTGCTCAATATCGTCCAATTAGTATGTGCTCTGTTTTATATAAACTTGTGATGAAGATTATCGCGAATCATTTTAAGATCATTTTCCTGAAGATTATTGGGCCAGAGCAGGCTGGGTTTACAGTAGGTAGGAATATCACTGACAATGTCATTATCACCCAAGAGGTTATTCACTCAATGAGGAGCTCTTCTAAAAGAAAGTGGATGACTATTAAGATTGATTTGGAGAAGGCCTATGACAGAGTGCGATGGGACTTTATCAACATTTCCCTTCAAGCTACTATTATCCCTACTTTCCTCATAAATGTCATTATGTCTTCTATTTCTAACTCTTCGATGCAGGTTCTCTAGAATGGAGTTCCTTTGTCTAAGTTTAGGCCAGCTAGAGGTATTAGACAAGGATGCCCACTTTCCCGTTATCTTTTCGTCTTATGTATGGATTGGCTTGGCCAAGAGATCCAATCAGCTATTTCGGAGGGTCAATGGAATCCCATTCGCCTTTCTCGTTCTAGCCCTCCTATTTTGCATTTGTTCTTTACTGATGACTTAGTTATTTTCAGCAAAGCAGATACGAATCATAGTTGACTCATCAAGAATATTCTGGGAAGGTTTTGTGATTTCTCTGGGCTCAAAATCAATGCTAGGAAAACAAATAGTTTTTTCGTTAAAGGTGTGGATGCGACAGTGGCAGACTCGATTAGTTCTTTATTTGGTTTTCAGAAAGTTCAGAATCTTGGACATTATCTTGGTATTCCACTCTTTCATCAGAGGGTGACTAATGGTACTATGCATTTTGTTGTCGAAAAAGTTAGAAGAAAGCTCCAAAGCTGGGACGCTAAAAGATTATCCATTGCCGGCCACATTACTTTGGCCCAGTCGGCTCTCATGTCTATTCCCAGCTACTTTATGCAGTTTGTGATGATTCCTAGGAGAATTTGCAATGAAATTGAGAGCTTGGTGAAACAATTCATTTGGGGTTCATCTGAGCATAAAAAGAAGATGTCTCTGGTTGGGTGGGATTCCATTTGTCAACCCAAATGTTGTGGAGGGCTTGGTTTACGGAAATTACGAGACTAGAATATCTCATTTTTTCTTAAGCTGGGGCTTAATTTCGTGACTAACAAAGAGGCTCTTTGGGTTTGGGTTATTAAGGCTAAATACTGGATGACTGATACTCTTCCTATCTCCATTAGGCGTGACAGAGGCTCGTTTCTTTGGAATTCTCTCACTAGAGTTTGGCCTCTGCTTCGAGAAAATTTATGTTGGTCCATTGGGGACATGTGTCAAATTCGCTGTTGGGAAGATGTTTGGATTCCTAGTGTGGGGCCACTGATTAAGTTTATTCCGACATGTGTTAATATTAGCTCTGGCTTCTGTCTTAATGATATGGTCAATGAGGATGGCTCGTGGAATCTTTATTTGTTCAGACTTTGGCTTCCGGAGGAGGTGATTGAGTTGATTATGGGCATTCCCCCTCCTTGTCCCTCTGAGGGGCCGGAAAAAATTTCCTGGTGCCATACTTTGACTGGAAACTTTACGGTTAAGAGTGCTTATAAGATTTGTAAGGGCAATGATTAGAGTTCGAAGGATGATAAATAGAAGAGCGTTTGGAAGATTCCAAGACCACAATGAGTTTGTTTTTTATTTTGTTGGTTCTCAAGCAGCGCCTCCTTAGTAATGTTGAAAGGGTTAAAAGAGGTTTAGCGCATGATCCTTCATGCCCTATATGTTGTTTTCATTCGGAAGACATCCTTCACATTCTCAGAGATTGTCCTACTGCTAAGGATGTGTGGAGCCAGATCATAACAGGTAATCGTTTATCAAACTTTTTTTCTCTTAACTTACAAGATTGGATCCTTGTTAATGTGCAGGATACTTCGATGATTATGACGAGTGGAGCTAGTTGGGCTTATCTTTTTGGAATTCTGGCTTGGCGGATTTGGAAGAACCGCAATCTTTTTATTTTCCAGGGCTACCCGTGGAACTCAAGAGAGATTGTAACACCCCTTACACGGGTTCTACGTCAGGAACCGGGCCCGAGGCAATACCGAACTCAACCCACTTAATCGCCATGTAGGCTCAACGTCATTACTCTCTATAACCTCATTCTCGACTTACGAGGCCTCACTCATACACACGAGGGCTCTCGAGACTAATCCAGAACTTTTACGATCCTTCAAAATTTTCTTCTTTTATACAGGGTTCACACGCCCGTGTACTATGTAACACGCCCGTGTATGGACACACACGCCCATGTTCCCTAGCCGTGCTAAAAACCTGAGCATTCTGCCAATTGCCCCACGGCCATGGCATGCCCGTGCTCCCCAACCGTGGTGAACACTGACTTCCTTCCCATGGCCTAGAGTCTAGACACACGCCCGTGTGGCTAGCCCGTGGCCAACACTGATTAATCCCATACGCCCTGGGCATACGCCCGTGTGACTAGTCCCTGGTCTATTCTGTTTTAAAATATTAACAAACAGGGGACGCACGGCCACAGCACACGCCCGTGGGTAGACCGTGTGTCACACATGGTCAAGACACACGCCCGTGTGTCTAACCACATGGTCAAGGACAAAGCTAAGTGCCAAGTTCTTTTCACCCTTCTAGCATACACAACAAATACTCATCCAACAAAATCATAATCAACTCAAATTGAATACAATCTCACATAGAAAACTATATCTTTTTCATATAATGTAATAGCCAACAACTATGGCATTATACAAAATACACTTCCCATAAAAAGGCTAACACATCTTATCCATTTACATCAAAATTGACTAACTTGTCTAGACCCTATACATGCCATATACAACAGATTAAGTTTCATGTACCAAAGTGTGCTGATATATGGGCTATCTTCCAATGATCCTCGTATCTCGATTCACCACTTTTAATCTATAAGACAAGGGAAACGAAAGGGAGTAAGCTTTGAGCTTAGTAAGTTTACACATAAAAAATTAAGCATCATAGTATAAGCCCAACCACAATTAGCATTATACCAACATATAATATACAACTATGCTTAGTCTTTCTATCCCTTACCATATTACCAACACATCATGAGCCACATGCTCATAACTATTGAAATGCACCCCTGCATTCAATATCACATTTACATAATATACAACACATCATTATTGCTCAATAATACATCCACATAGCTAACTCACATAGCTAATCCACACATCTAATCCACATATCTTATCCACACAGCTATTACACACAGCTAATATACACAATTAATCCACACAGCCAATATCTCAGTGGTTTCACACTTAGCACACCACAATCAGTTTATAAGGTGGTATCGCACTTAGCCTACCACAAAGGTAATCATAGTGATCTCGTACATAGCCACTAAATGATATACCTAACGATAGCATCGCACATAGCCAGCTCATCGTCAATATGCATTTGGATGGTATCGCACTTAGCCCACCATCTAGCATTATCACAATACATGCACAAGTCTATTTACCCAATTATTTATCCATTCACATCTATATTACATTCATTCTATTTGAACCACATAGGTTCCCAATCATTCTCATTCATTCTCATTCATGCTACACGCTAGCTAGCATTATCAAATTGTAAGTATGAATGCATTGTTTATGCATAGACTTACCTCGATACTCAAAAGTATTGAAATGTGCAATTTAGTCCACCACCTTGCTTTTGCCTCGGTTTCGGTTCGGGCTTTGTCTTTCTTGATCTATAATGAATAAATCAGCTTATTCAATACACACATTAACTAAATTGACCCACATCTCATACTTTAGCAAAATTACTATTTTGCCCCTAAACTTTCTCATATTTACACTTTAGCCCTAAAGGCTCGTAAAGTGATTTTTATTCAACTTTCTAGCCTTTCATGCTTAACCGAACCACTTACTCAACTAAAGCATTCAACAATTCTCACTAAATCACCCATGTATGACCAAACTTAAGATTTTCACAACTAAGTCCCTACATGCATTTTCATGGAAAATCATTTAGCAAAAGATATTTCTACTACATCAAGCTTTCATATTCTTCCATAAAACATCAAAATACATGCATGTCATACATATGTACATTTTTGAACATCCATAATAGCTCACCAAATAGCCAAAAATAGCTTACTCATGCTACTAGGACTTCAAAAATACGAAGAATATCAAAAACCGGGCTTAAGAGCACTTACTAGCATGCTTGAAAAATTGAAGGAGCCCTAACAATGGCTTCTCTAATTTTCAGCAGCTTGGGGGAGAAGATGAGTGAATTTTTATCATCTTTTCACCTATTTGATAAATAACCAAAATGCCCTTTTTGATAAACTTCAAATTTTGACTCATCCATGCCCATTTTTGTCCAAAAATTAGAATTTGGGTAAATTGCTATTTAAGGACCTCTAATTAATAATCTAAAGCTATTTCACACAAATAGCTTCTAGAAACACACATTTTGCAATTTAGTCCTTTTTGGACAATTCAACCACAATTTCACAAAATTGTTTCATGAAACTTTCACACTAGCATGCATACATAATATAAACCTCAAAAACTCATTCATGACCCTCGAATTTGTGGTCTCAAACCACTATTCCGACTAGGCCCTAAACTGGGTTGTTACAACTCTCCCCCCTTTAGAGATTTTCGCCCCCGAAAATCTTACCAGAAAAGAGGTTTGGATGTTGCTCTCTCATAGCTTCTTCCATTTCCCACGTAGCCTCTTCCATGCCATGTTTCTGCCATAACACTTTCACTAGTGCTATGCTCTTATTTCTCAACTATTTCACTTCTCGAGCCAAGATCTTAATCGACTCCTCTTCATAAGACATATCCGGTCTTATCTCAATTTCTGTTGAAGAAATCACATGTGAAGGATTAGAGCGATACCGTCGCAACATCAACACATGGAACACGTTATGAATCTTTTCCAACTCTACCGACAAAGCCAACCTGGTAAGCTCTGAGCCCCAGTGCATGCAGTAATCTCATACGGCCCTATGAACCTTGGACTCAATTTCCGTTTTCGTCCAAATCTCATAATCTTCTTCCACGGCGATACTTTCAAAAATACTTTGTCACCTACTTCAAACTCAATTTCTTTTCTTTTCAAATCCGCATACGACTTCTGTCGGTCCAAAGCAGCTTTCAGTTTATTACGGATTACTTTCACTTTCTCTTCGGTCTCTTTTACTAGATCGACCCCATGGATCCGCTTCTTGCTAAGCTCGGTCCAATACAAAGGAGTCTGACACTTACGGCCATACAAAGCCTCATACGGTGCCATCTGTATACTCGACTGATAACTATTGTTATAGGCAAATTCGACCAAAGGTAGATATCTCTCCCAACTACCTTCGAATTCTAACACACAGCATCAAAGCATATCTTCAAGAACTTGAATCACTCTTTCAGACTGACCATCGAATTGCGGATGGAACGCAAGATCGAAATTCAATCTCGCACCCATGGCCTCTTGCAACTTCTTCCAAAATCTCGAAGTAAACCTCGGATCTCTATCCAATATAATAGACACAGGTACACCATGCAATCTCACTATCTCGCCCGCACGCACAACTCAGCTAACTTATCCAGTGAATAATCAACACGTACTGGAATAAAATGAGCTGACTTCATCTATCTATCCACAACAACCCACACAACATCTCTCTTCCTCGGAGTCGTCGGTAACCCCGTTACAAAATCCATGGTAACCCGATCCCACTTCCATTCGGGAACCATCACGGGCTGAAGCAATCCTGAAGGCACTTGATGCTCAGCTTTCACTTGTTGGCGAATCAGACACTTAGTCACAAACTCTGAAATATCTCTTTTCATGCCCGGCCACCAATATAACTTCCTCAAGTCGTTGTACATTTTCGTACTACTCGGATGTACTGACAAGCACCCACTGTGGGCTTCATGCAAAACCTTTCGAATCAACTCCTCATTTTTAGGAACACAAATTCTGTCGCGATACATCAGACAACCATTCAAATTCACTCGAAAATCAGAATCACATTCCGACCCGCACTTAGCTATCTTAGCTTGCATCTCGCTATCATTTCTCTGAGCTTCACATATTTGTTGAACAAATAGTGGCCTAGCTCTCAACTCTGCCAAAATAGCACCATCATTAGACAATGCTAAACTCGCTCTCATAACTCTTAGAGCATACAGGGATTTCCTACTTAAGGCATCAGCAACCACATTCGCTTTTCCCGGGTGGTAATCAATGACTAACTCATAGTCTTTCAACAACTCAAGCCACCGTCTCTGTCTCAGATTCAGATCCTTCTGATCCATCAAATACTTTAAGCTCTTGTGATCCGTAAAGATTCGGCACTTTTCGCCATACAAATAATGTCGCCAAATCTTTAACGCAAAAACAATCGCAACTAACTCCAAATCGTGAGTCGGATAATTCTTCTCGTGCGGTTTTAACTGCCTCGAGGCGTAAGCGATTACCTTACCCTCTTGCATCAACACGCAACCGAGACCATTAAATGACGCATCACTATAAACCACAAACTCCTTCTCCGATTCTGGTTGAACCAAAACCAGTGCCTCAGTCAATATTGTTTTCAGTCTCTCGAAGCTCTGTTGACATGTCTCAGTCCATTCAAACTTGACATCCTTATGCAATAAGCCGTCATCGGGTAGCAATCACAGAGAACCCCTTTACGAAACGTCTGTAATATCCCGCTAATCCCAAGAAACTTCTAATTTCTGACACGTTCCTCGGTGGTTTCCAATCCATAACAGCCGATATCTTACTCGGGTCAACTCTGACACCATCACCTGACACCATGTGTCCTAGGAATCCGACCTCTCGGAACCAAAACTCACTCTTGCTAAACTTAGCATACAACTGCTTATCTTTCAAAGTTTGCAAGACAATTCTCAAGTGCTCTTCATGATCGTTCTCATCCCAAGAATAGATCAATATGTCGTCAATAAAGACAACCACAAACTTGTCCACATATGCTCTGAAAACACGGTTCATCAGATCCATAAAAATCGCAGGTGCATTCGTCAACCCAAACGGCATAACCAAAAACTCATAATGGCCATACCTTGTCCGAAATGCAGTTTTCAACACATCTTGCTCTTTCACTCTGAGCTGATAATAACCAGACCTCAAGTCTATCTTGGAGAACACTGTAGCTCCCTTCAGTTGATCGAAAAGATCATCAATCCTTGGTAAAGGATACTTATTCTTAACCGTCACTTTGTTAAGCTGTCTATAGTCTATACACAACCTTATAGACCCATCTTTCTTCTTCACAAACAATACCGGAGCTCCCCAAGGCGAGTAGCTCGGTCTTGCAAATCCCTTATCTGTCAACTCTTGTAACTGAACCTTCAGTTCTTTCAACTCTATAGGTGCCATTCTGTACGGGGCAATCGAAATAGGTGCCGTTCCCGAAACCAACTCAATTCCAAACTCGACCTCTCTCACTGGAGGTAATCTGAGTAACTCCTCCGGGAATACATCTGGATACTCACGTACCACTGGCACTATTTTAAACTCCACCCCAACCTCTCGAGTGTTCAACATGAACGCAAGATAGGACTCACATCCTTTTCGCAAACATTTCTCAGCCACTAGGGAAGAAATCATCACTGGTAGACTATCCGATCCACCTGATTCAACCCGAACCACATCCCCACTCTCACATTTCAGTTCAATGTACTTACTACCACAGTTCACTAAAACACTATGGGTAGTCAACCAATCCATGCCTAGGATTAAATCAAACTCATCAAACGGCAACAACATAAGGTTTACCGGGAAACAATGATTCTCAATCAACAAAGGACAATTCTTACACACTTTGTCCACTAACACATGCTTTCCTAACGGGTTTGACACCTTAACTACTATGTTCGGTAGACTCAACGGTCATACTCAAACTAGATGCTAATCTCATGCAAATATAAGAGTAAGTAGACCTGGATCTATTAAAGCAATAACAGAGGTGTCAAAGAGAGAAAAAGTACCCGTTATCACATCAGAGGAGGATGCCTCTTCGCGAGCACGAATGGCATACGTCCTCGCAGGTGCCCGACCCTCTGGTCTCACAGCAGAGTCCCTGGACGCACCTCTACCACTAGCCCCACCTCTTGGGTTCCTTGGTGGTCTACCCCTCGTAGACACATCACTAGGTCTCACTTCTTGCCTCTCTTCCTTCTCATCCCTCTCGGGACAATTACGGATAAAGTGGTCAGGGGAACCACATTTGTAACATTTTCGACTGTTTCCCCAACACTCTCCGGTGTGATACCTACCACAACTTGGACACTCCGGTTTACTCTTTGTATTGCCCACACTTTCCATCGAGGGGGCTCGGACTCTCGAACCCTGACGAGTATTGTCCTAGTCTCGATGCGAATATCCCACTGAGGCTGACGTCCGAGGATTCACTTCGTTGGATCTTTTCGACTTGGCTTGATACGACTTGCCCATCGGTCTCTTTCTCGCATCTCGGGCTTCACTCACAGCCCTCCTCTTATCTGAACTCAACTCTTCGGCCTTACTTGCCCTCTCAACTAATACCACGAATTCTTTCAACTCCAAAATGCCAACTAGGATTTTAATATCCTCATTCAGCCCATCTTCTAACCTCTTGCACAAGATGGTCTCTGTCGACACACATTCTTGAGCGTATTTACTAAGCCTAACAAACTCATGCTCGTATCCTGCTACTGACATTCTTCCTTGCTTCAACTCAAGGAATTCTTTCCTCTTCCGATCAGTAAATCTTTGGCTTATATACTTCTTCTAGAACTCTTCCAGAAAGAAGTCCCACATTACCCGCTCTCTCGGGACCACTAATGTTAGCGTCTTTCACCAATGGTATGCCGAGTCTCTCAACAAAGATACGGCACACTTCAAACTCTCCTAAGGTGTACATGAGAGCTCATCGAACACCCTCATCGACTTCTCTAACCAGAACTCCGCCCTCTCAGGGTCGTCATCTACCTTAGCTCTAAACTCCTCAGCCCCGTGTTTCCTAATATTATCCACCGGGGGTTTCAATATCCTCACTACATCCATACCATGAGGAGCCACTGGATTTGGCTGAGGTATAGGAGGAGGTGGAGGAGGTTGAGCGTTAGGGTTCGCTCGGACGTAGTCCGAGTACCAATCACTCATCATATGAAGAAAGGCTTCTCGTGCCTCTTCCCCTTGACCCCTCGCCTCGGGTCCATTTTGCATCGGCACAGTTCCTTACGCAGGAGCCGTCGTATTACTAGCTGCTTCATCAGCAGTCAATAGATCGGAATCCATATTCTATATAAAACAAGATTTAAAATCATCAGAAACCACCACACTATTATCGTACACTTATGGCATGTATAGCTAGACTCTTACACCCGCTATGGTAGTCCTAGAATCGACTAAACCATAGCTCTGATACCACTAAATGTAACACCCCTTACCCGGGTTCTACGTCGGGAACCGGGCCCGAGGCATTACCGAACTCAACCCACTTAATCGCCATGTAGGCTCAACGTCATTACTCTCTATAACCTCATTCTCGACTTACGAGGCCTCACTCATACACACGAGGGCTCTCGAGACTAATCTGGAACTTTTACGATCCTTCAAAATTTTCTTCTTTTATACAAGGCTCACACGCCCGTGCACTATGTAACACGCCCGTGTATGGACACACACGCCCATGTTCCCTAGCCGTGCTAAAAACCCGAGCATTCTGCCAATTGCCCCACGGCCATGGCACGCCCGTGCTCCCCAACCGTGGTGAACATCGACTTCCCGCAGACGGTCTAGAGTCTAGACACACGCCCGTGTGGCTGGCCGTGGCCAACACTGATTAATCCCACACGCCCTGGGCACACGCCCGTGTGACTAGTCCGTGGTCTATTATGTTTTAAAATATTAACATGCAGGGGATGCACGGCCACAGCACACACCCGTGGGCTGACCGTGTGTCTAACCACATGGTCAAGGACAAAGCTAAGTGCCAAGTTCTTTTCACCCTTCTAGCATACACAACAAATACTCATCCAACACAATCATAATCAACTTAAATTGAATACAATCTCACATAGAAAACTATATCTTTTTCACATAATGTAATAGCCAACAACTATGGCATTATACAAAATACACTTCCCATAAAAAGGTTAACACATCTTATCCATTTACAACAAAATTGACTAACTTGTCTAGCCCCTATACATGCCATATACAAAACATTAAGTTTCATGTACCAAAGTGTGCTGATATGTGGGCTATCTTCCAATGATCCTCGTATCTCGATTCACCACTTTTAATCTATAAGACAAGGGAAAAGAAAGGGAGTAAGCTTTGAGCTTAGTAAGTTTACACATAAACAATTAAGCATCATAGTATAAGCCCAACCACAATTAGCATTATACCAACATATAATATACAACTATGCTTACTCTTTCTATCCCTTACCATATTACCAACACATCATGAGTCACATGCTCATAACTATTGAAATGCACCCCTGCATTCAATATCACATTTACACAATATACAACACATCATTATTGCTCAATAATACATCCACATAGCTAACTCACATAGCTAATCCACACAGCTAATCCACATATCTTATCCACACAGGCTATTACACACGGCTAATATACACAATTAATCCACACACCAATATCTCGGTGGTTTCGCACTTAGTACACCACAATCAATTTATAAGGTGGTATCGCACTTAGCCTACCACAAAGGTAATCATAGTGATCTCGCACATAGCCACTAAATGATATACCTAACGATAGCATCGCACATAGCTAGCTCATCGTCAATATGCATTTGGATGGTATCGCACTTAGCCCACCATCTAGCATTATCACAATACATGCACAAGTCTATTTACCCAATTATTCATCCATTCACATCTATATTACATTCATTCTATTTGAACCACATAGGTTCCCAATCATTCTCATTCATTCTCATTCATGCTACACCCTAGCTAGCATTAACAAATTGTAAGTATGAATGCATTGTTTATGCATAGACTTACCTCGATACTCAAAAGTATTGAAATGTGTAATTTAGTCCACCACCTTGCTTTTGCCTCGGTTTCGGTCCGAGCTTTGTCTTTCTTGATCTATAATGAATAAATTAGCTTATTCAATACACACATTGACTAAATTGACCCACATCTCATACTTTAGTAAAATTACTATTTTACCCTTAAACTTTCTCATATTTACACTTTAGCCCTAAAGGCTCGTAAAGTGATTTTTATTCAACTTTCTAGCCTTTCATGCTTAACCGAACCACTTACTCAACTAAAGCATTCAAAAATTCTCACTAAATCACCCATGTATGACCAAACTTAAGATTTTCACAACTAAGTCCCTAAATGCATTTTCATGGAAAATCACTTAGCAAAAGATGTTTCTACTACATCAAGCTTTCATATTCTTCCATAAAACATCAAATTACATGCATTTCATACATATGTACATTTTTGAACATCCATAATAGCTCACCAAATAGCTAAAAATAGCTTACTCATGCTACTAGGACTTCAAAAATACGAAGAATATAAAAAATCGGGCTTAAGAGCACTTACTAGCAAGCTTGAAAAATTGAAGGAGCCCTAACAATGGCTTCTCTAATTTTCGGCAGCTTGGGGGAGAAGATGAGTGAATTTTTATCATCTTTTCACCTATTTGATAAATGACCAAAATGCCCTTTTTGATAAACTTCAAATTTTGACTCATCCATGCCCATTTTTGTCCAAAAATTAGAATTTGGGTAAATTGCTATTTAAGGACCTCTAATTAATAATCTAAAGCTATTTCACACAAATAGCTTCTAGAAACACACATTTTGCAATTTAGTCATTTTTGGACAATTCAACCATAATTTCACAAAATTGTTTCATGAAACTTTCACACTAGCATGCATACATAATATAAACCTCAAAAACTCATTCATGACCCTCGAATTTGTGGTCTCAAACCACTATTTTGACTAGGCCCTAAACCGGGATGTTACAGAGATTGTTAACAATTCCTACTACTGAGCTTCTCAATGCTTTTCTGTAAAGTTGTTTCGAGTGGAGATTTTGGTCCTCCTTTGGAAGAGCAAGTTTATGGTTCTACGATTTCCTTAATACTGATGGGGCAGTACGTTCGGATATGGGAAGTGCATCTGCTGGGGGGTTGCAAGAGATATGAATGGACAATGGCTCTTTGGTTTCAACAGATACCTTAGAAAGTGCTCGATTTTCGATGCTGAACTTTGGGGCATTTTGGAAGGGCTTAAGCTCGTTCAAAGAAGAGGTCATGATCATGTAATAATCCTCTCGGACAGTCTGGACGTCATTCGGGTTATTCAAGGAAGTAACCTTGTCACATCGAACTCCGCTTTAATCAAGTGAATCCAGAGTACGCTATCTCAGGAGAACTCATGGGTTTTGCGCTATATTCCTAGAGAACAGAATGAAGTTGCTAATTGCATGGCAAAAGAAGCGTTATCTTCTAGAATTGATCTGTAATTTTTTTATATTCCCTCTCTTAGGGTTTGAAATCTATTCGATTTGGACCAGTCCAGGGGTTTTTTCTCAAACTTTTTGGATGTAACTAATTAGCTATTCCTTTTTTTTCACCAAAAAAACAATAAAAGTTGATAGGACCAAAAGAGTATTTACACCAATTTGTTATTCGAATTATTCGAGTTATTCAAATTATGAAATTCAACTCGGCTCGAACTCGAAACTCGAATCGAGTTATTCAAATTGACTCAAATAATTCGAATAACTCAAAATTTAAAATTATTTTCGATTTTTTCTAATCGAATCGAGTTTTGCTCACCCCTTATATATAGATAGTCAAATCTATTAAAAGTAAACATGATTATTCAGTACAATATTACTTTATTAAACATAATATTTTTTGTTAATAATCAAATAACATAACTTTTAGTAACAAAAGATATAATTCATTACTATAAATAGCGACAGTTCTCAGTTAATAATAAATGATAGACCAATTTTACATTAAATACCAAAAAAATTAAATATTGACGGGACTAGGCTGATTGAAAGATAAATGACGGGAATGAACCAATTTTTGAAAAACGCTTCTAGCTAGAAACTTTTTTAGGTGATACGCAAAAAAGTCCTTCAAGCTGGAAGCTCTTTTTGCCATTTTTTAACAAAAAACGCTTCCAGTAGGAAGCACTATCCGCCAAGTCAGCATTTCCCTAACGATCACCTACTTTCAACAGTTATTTAATTAGTCGTTGCTTCCCCAACGGTAAAAAAATTATCCTATAACCCCCCATTTCATTTTTTTCCAATTCAATCTCAAACTCTCTCATATTATCAATTCTCTCTCAAATTCCTTTCAAAACCCACTTAAATTCTCTAAATTTTTTTTCCTCTCTCACTTTTATTTATTTAAATTATCTTAACGTTTTCCTTAAATATTTTTTCTAATACAAAGTATTCATTTTTTTTCAAAATTATCAGTGGCAAGTTCTGTAATCCATCATGATAAGAACCACATTTCCGTCAATCAAGTGTAAATGGTAAGAATATTTCTTATTATATTTTAATGATGTCTAATTTTTATATTCTTTTTTATATTTAAATTTAATATTTTGTAAATTTCTTTCTTTCATTAGGTGGAAGATCGAATTTTGCAAACCACCATTCGTAATCTACCCACTCTTCCATCACCCTTGATCGAGCCGTACTTGAGAGAAGCTGATTTTTCGCACGTGGCCCTTATAGGTAGGGGGTGTAAGTTGGACCCAACACTTGTAAGTTCATTGGTGGAAAGGTGGAGACCCGAGACTCACACTTTTCATATTCCATGCAACGAGTGTACTATCACTCTAGAGGACGTGCAATTACAGCTTAGGTTACCAATGAATGGGTCCATAGTGACTGGGATTGTTCACGACGATTGGAAAGCTATATACAAGGAACTTTTGGGGCTGGTTCCAGAGACAATTTTTGGAGGCTGGATAGAAATGGCTTGGTTAAGAAGAAATTTTGGTGAGCTCGATGAAGATTTGACGAAAGTCAAAGAGAACAACATGTCCATGCTTACATCCTTATGGTAATCGGGGGCATCCTAATGCCGGATAAGTCACAAAATCTCGTCCATTTAAGGTGGCTGTTGAAAATTATCAACTTTAGAGAAGCGGGCAAACTCAATTGGGGGTCTGTCGTGTTGGTGACATTGTATCGGGAGATGTGTCGGGCGACGCAACCACAAAAAATTAAAATTGGTGGTTTCATGCTACTACTGTAGTCATTGGCACAGTATCGACTACCATTCTTACATCCTGTAGCAAACTACCGTTACACGTTCCCACTCGTAACAAGGTAAAATTCATTAAATAAACTATTAACTGTGATAAAATAATTTAAAGTTTAAATTATTTTGTTAATAAATTAATCCAATAGGTGGAATCATAGGCCGAGTTACGCGAGAGTACCAAAGGAGATGTGAGATATACGGCTTTTGTTAGACCAACAATCTGAAGTAGAGGTTAGTATATATATAACTAATTGATTTAAGATTAAGATTTAACATACTTGATTTAAAATTTAATAGTATATATATAACTATCTTTTATTATTTTAATATAGTTTGTATGGACGCCATACAAGGATCCGACAATTCGGGAATGCATCTCGTTGGAATTCTTGGTGAATCCCACCATCTGGCACGTGAATGTGTTATTGGTAGTGTACATTATCGTGGAGATGCATGAGTCGAATAGGGTGATGCAACAATTAAGGTTCAGGCAATCAATTCCAGTGGCACCTCAGGATCTCGATGATCTCCATCCTATCAACTTACGGGGGAGGTCGGATGAGAATTGGATTAGATTCCACGGTGAATATATCAACATGTTGAACAATCGGTACGAGTTTTTACCTCCTCACGAGGCAATTATCGCTTCGGAGTAAGCTTGCTATCCGGAGTATATATCTTGGTTTAGGCTTGTTGGCAAGCCATACTTGCTAAGTGAAGAAAATAGAAGGGGGCAACTGTATACGAGGAGGCCACAACGACCGCCGATGCATCCAAGGTGTGACGAGGTGGGTCCGTTGTCTGCACCTACGCAAGAGTCGAGACCGATGCACATACCACCCCTTAGTTAGTATGTTTCGTCTTATTTTAGTGCGTATTCGAACCCTGTCATTTTCAAACAAGCACTATATATTCCACCATATTTTGCTGCTTCTACTTCAATGCCAAGCTTTGCTTTCGGACCTCCGTCCCCAGTATATTACACGCCTATGCCGTCGACATTTTCGACGATGATGTATAGGCCGTCCATGTTTCCGCTACCAACCAAGAGTCCATTCGATCAGCCACCGGTGTATGGAACATAATATAGTTTTACCCTTACGCTGATGGTGACACAGACACCTATTAGGTCTTTGTTCTATCAAGGTGGCTTATCTTCCCAACCTCTTATTCCTAGACAGGAAGAAGCTCGATGGCAACCGAGGAGCACCCGATCACAATCAACTACGGACGAAGGTGAAAAAAAGGAGAGGCTTGTACCACAACCTCTGCCAGAGGCTCAACCAAGAAGGAATTCGACTCGCAACTATGGACAACCCCGGTGTGGCACACTTCTGACATGGGTTTGGATTGATTTACTTTATTAATTTACTTATCATGTTAACATTAAACTTGTTTATTGCATCGATGTCAAACATCCTTATTTATTAAAGTTAATAAAAGTCATTTTTCATTAAAGTTGATTTTTGTTAACAAATTATTGATTTGTATCATATGGAAAAATAGTTAAAGTTAATAAAAATCTTTTTTTTTTCATTGAAGTAAAACAAGTTGATTGCAGTGAACAATTTAATAGATCTACTAATGAGGTGTTGTTCTTATATCATCCTTTCGTTGTGGACATAACAGCATTGTATGCCCCGAGTTCCTACACCACCCACATAACCTTGGTTGGTTTGACTTCTCTCAAATATCCATGTTGTCGCGTATCTGAGTGGACATCGGTTAACCTTTTGGTTTGCGACGTAATGATATATTGGGTAACAACTTGAATGGAGCGTTCGATACAGGTTGGCATCTACGTTTATTTGGGACCGGTGGGAATATGTTTCTCCTCACGATGTACATGTTTAAAAGTTTGTACACTTCGTCCACAAAGTTTATGGGATCTAAACGTGCACTGCTACATGCTGCAATTGCATGAGCACATGGAAATCAAAGTGTGTCAAATCTCCCACAGTCATAGCTTTAGTTTTTGATGTGTACATGGCATGGTCCCCCGACAATCCCTGGATTGGGTCAGTCGAACTCCGTTACTCAAAACCACAGGTCTTCACGCGAGTGATACACTGGATGCATACAGTTTGCTCGTGTTGTTCCCTTCCTAATTTCTTTCAGTGCGTCATCGTTCCAAACATGACCACCTTACATCTTCTCAACAAAAATCGCCGCTCACTTTGGAAAAAGTTCAGCTAAACAGAAGTATGTCTCTTTGACAACCAATGTTACCAAAAAATGGCTTTTTCCCTTCAAAACAGAATTGATGCATTCCGCCAGGTTTGTCGTCATGTGCCCATAACATAGACTCCCGTCGTAGGATTGTGTCCTGTAACCCCCTAGACCCCGCCCAAACGTTATGGCCAAATCTTGAAGATTACATTGGCCATGATGATGGCCCAATAAAACATTTTAGAAATTATGTCTTGAAAATCTCTTTGCGAAAACCCAAGGTTTTGTTATTTAAGTGTTTGTTTTAGAAATTCGATCTTATGTTCAAATAAAAAATGTCAAGATTAAAAAACAAACATCGCAGCGGAAAATGTCATTTTGAAAAATCATAAGATTGATATTGATACTTTGGAAATCATCGATTTTGCAAACATGTTGTGATGGGTTTTAAAAATCAAGTATTGAGTTTAAAACTGTTACTGGAGTCTAATAAATTTTGTTATAAAAATAGTCTGTCGTTTTAATTTTATTTCTTCAAATTATTTAAATTATAATTTAACATAACAAATCATGCAAAAAAGAAAAACCCCAAAACATTATCCAAAGTTCAAAAATCCAAAACAAAGTCCCAAAATTAAAGTCCATAAAGCATGAACACAAACCAAAATGTCCAATACCACTACTTGCAAGGTTTTTCAAAAATATAACCAAGCCCATCCTAGCCTCGATTATCTGGAATCAAAGTTTGAAGGGGGTGAGCTTAAAAAAAAAAAAACTTAGTGTAAGTCTTAAATAACAATTATTTCACAAAATAATTCATCACAACATCATATTAATCAGTCCATAACATATATAAATTACTCAATTATAAATCAAATATGACAGATTGTGTAATGACATTATCAATGCAACATTTTCAGAATACAATACATATATTAGAACTTAAATCCTACCTAACTCCACTACACACCATACAGAGTTCCCCAGAACTTATCCAACCAATAACACACCAAAATGTGGTCGAACCACCAGCAATTGTAGCTTTACTGCCAGATACATAATATTGTGGACAAGGCACCAGAAATACAGATCTACTGCCAGATACTTCCTAAGTACATTTTTCCAACCCCATGCATGTGTTATGGCAACAGAACAGATTTTTCAGTAGCATGCTTTACATGCGAATCGAATTATCAGAATATGGCATGCTTAACATGCGAGTCAGATCTCATATTTTTACACATAATTTCACAATAGCATGCTTTATCAAGCAAATCAGAGCATCATAGTAGGGCATAATTAACATACAAATCCTTAGATCAAAATTTAGTAACATATATTATTTCCATATAAATAAGTATACCATATTTTTATAAGCCATAAATCACATGACATGAGTGATGGAAATCATATATTATCATAAATCTTAGAATCATCCAATAAACCAATCACACCACAAAATCACAGAATTTTGGGATTTACTTGTTATCCTCGCTTATCGATTTTACCGATTTCTATGAATATACTTGTATTCACATAATCACAATATTAAATATCAATATCCATAAGCAATACGCTTACTATATATATAAATATTCTTCATCATTATTTATTTAATCGTAATATCAAATAATATCACTTAAATCCCCAAACCTTAGATTTGATGGATTAGATCACAATTCCACTTCGAAAGAGATGAATCCGATTTTTCTCAAGTCACTATGTTAAATCAAAATAATTGTTAGTATCGATCTAACGAAATAATAATATTCCCCTAAATAAATAATAATTATTCGACACTACTTACGCAAAAACATCGTCAACTATCACCCCTTTCTACAGTTGGTGCGCGTATTCCAGGATTAACGAGTATTCTTCAATGATGCACGAAATCGAATAGTTAGATCCTTGTTAAACAAAAAATAATAATTTGAAAGTATAATTCTTATGATATTTCTTCATACTTACAATTAAACGGAGAGAAAAGGGCTTGGCAACGAAATCCTGAAAAACCGATCAAAGAGGGGGATTATGCCCTATAATCAGAAAATAAAAGAGTTTAAATAAAATAATAATTTGAAAGTTAATTTTTAATAATGAAAAATTAGATTCAGGAGTTTACAAGAGGATTTTTGGAAAGAGGAGAAGAAAAGAAGAAAAATGGAAAAAAAATCAGCGATGGCCGACAGCGGCGGTGCAACGACGATGGCGATGGGGAAGGAAAGTGGTCCGGCAGCTGAGTATGGTGGAGGAGGGGAAGAGATTTGAAGAAAAATGACTTTAAAAGTGTTGAAAAATAATAAAAAAAGCAGAAAACGATGGAGGAGAATGTGGTGGATGGAAAAGGAGGAGATGAGAGAAAAAAAAATAGTAACAAAATGAAAAATGAGGTTTTGGGAGAGCTAGGGTTGGCCAAGGGTAGTCAACAATTCATTTTGGGTAAATTTGGGGACAAAGGGAGTGAAAAGGGGGATTTTGCACAAAAAGGAAAGTAGAAAGGGGCAGTGGAAGGAAAGTTTGACTCAATAAAATGAAGGAGACTCTCCCCCTGTTATGGAAAGACTTGGACGACAAGGGGGAGTGTTGACCTTCTAGAATGGTCAACAATTGCGGCTAGGATGAGAAAATAAATAAAATAAGTGTAGGGAAATTTGAACATGAGACCTCCAACAATTAATTAACATACTAAACCACTAGGCCTTTTTCTTCCTTGTGATGCAGATTTGCACAATTTAATAAATAAATTCTAGGGCGTGACATGTCCACTGTTCAAAGGGTATGTTGTAAAGGTAGTCCACCCCGTCATCGTTAATGGCCCGTAATTTTCCCAACATCTCACGGAAGCAGTCTTTGACGAGCTTGTAACCTGTCGAGAGAAATGAGCAATAGTACCGTCCATAATGCCCAACATTTTCTCACCAGTTAAAAATCAAAGAATAATTAATAGTGGCGATTACATACCCATGTTGACCACTTGTGCTCACTGAGTAGTAGAGCTGTATTGTCCGTGGTAATTCGCCGAAACATGTCTTATACAATTCATATGGCATGTGCGGTCCCAAAGGCTCCTCTGTCATTCAATTGCAGACAGTATTCCAGGTTCCCGATTGGAGATGACGCAAATATTAGGTTAGGGTCAAACATGCCTCCTCAACCTAGATAGGAAGAAATCTCAACCGTCTGCTAACTCTCCAAGTGTGAAAACAAAGGCAATCGACAGGATTTTCCGATTGCCATCATATTCTACGACCGACAACAATCGATAGGTATATCTCCCGTACATAAATGTACCGCCGATTTGTACAATTGTCTTGCAATACTAGAATGCCTCTTGACAATGATTGAAAGTATAAAAAAAACGTCTGGACACTCAACATTGATGAAGCAACCGATTGTTGTAGTATGCAGGCCCTATTTCCAAATTGGTTACGCAACCTAGGACGTACATCTCCAAGATCCGACATCACTGCCATATCTCGTTGTACGACTCTGCCCACCCACTATGCATCTTCTCCAATGCCTTTTGTTTTACAATCCACGCCTTGCGGTACAAAGGTGTGTAATTGAACTAGCAACGAATGTCTGCAATTAGAACTGACACATCAATCCTATGACTCATTTTGACCATAGGTAGTATAATATCCGCGATCATCTCTGAATCCAATTTCAGATGATCTCGTGTAATACCTACAACAACATGACTACGTTAAAATTAGAAATTCAACTGTGTCGTACACTAAATCGGTGTTAGTGCAGTACCTGCGACAACACACGTATGTGGAGCAATATATTTATTTATGGTCAACAACCCCGTCCTTTTCTTAATAGACGCCATGATTTTCCATGCACATTTGTTGTCTCACATTGCGCACTTCACCTCGAACTTGTCAGATCGAGATTTGTAACACCCTTAACCCATATCCGTCGCCAAAATAGGGTTACAGAGTATTACCAGAGTTTACAGTACAAACAAATAGAATTTTAAACATTTCATAATATATCAATTTTAATATAAAAAATGAATCAAAATCACTTATATTGCCCTATATACGAGCCCTCGAGGCCCAAAATAAGCATTAGAAACAAGTTGGGACTAAATCGAAAACTCAGAGAATTTTTCAGAAAACATTGAAAAATTTCAAAGCTGTAGGGGTCACACGGCCGTGTGACTCACACGACCAAGAGACAAGCCCGTGTCTTAGGCCGTGTGGGCATTCAAAATAGGGACACACGACCGTGTCCCAGCCCATGTCCGTGCCTGTGTAACTTACTGACTTGGGCCACACGGCCAAGCTACACGCCTGTGTGCTAGGCAGTGTACCATTCGAAGTAACCTCAGACGCTCGTGTGCTAGGACGTGTGCTAGGCCATGTAACAGCTTGACTTGCAACCCTTTGATGTGTCACACACAGTTGAGACACACGCCCGTGTCTCTGCCTGTGTGGACAAAAATAGGCCATTTTACAAGCCATATTTCTCACCCAATTTGGGATAAACCTACACCCAACATTATGCATATAAGCAAGCCATAATAAGGTACCAAAACCATGCACTTTCTAGCCTTATACAAATGGTATGATCACATACAACCAATATGCCCTTAGGCACCTCAAATGAAAATTTATAAACATGACTAACCATGTGTTCAATATAACCAATTGATCAACTAACATATATGCATATTTACACCAAAACTTACCATGTAGATCATTTAAAAAAACATACCATTTGGTACCAAAACTCCATTCTAAAACTAGTATCAAATGACCATATAAATCATTTCACCAAAACACCAATTTACCACAATTACATCCTATCATAAAGAACATATTCAATTTGCATATTCATACCACAATTTTCGTCTTCCATAATTCAACCATACCAAGTTATTCATCAACCATTAGAGAGCAAATATTTACATACCATATAATAGACTTATACTATCATTAAAGTGTTAAAACACTAGCCAAACAAATGGCCAAATTATCAACAAAGCATAAAGGCCAATATTAGCAAAAATAACCTATACATGCCATTATAACCAAATTTAAACCAACTGAAAGTACCGAGTGAGCCAATGGATAGTGTGATATAGCTCCGACAAGCTTCCAACCTGAACGAGCTTCCGATTCACTAAAAACACAGAAAAATACATCGAGTAAGCATTTAAGCTTAGTAAGTTTGTATAACATAGAATTTAACTTACCATTTAGTCACAATTTAGGTAAGTAAACATAGCATATCCCAACTCAATTTGGCCAAATGCCTAAGTACATATTCACCAACATGTTAGCCATGTAACACATATAATAGCCAATAAATATAGATGAACATAACCACTAAGCAAGTTTCATATACAAGTATTGATCACTGTGAATCAGAGCTTTAAAATTTATAAAAAGAATGATCGAACCTGGAAACTAACTCTGACAACGATTGAGGCAAGTGCACCTATCAAACAGTAGTGTAGTTTAGGCAAGACCGGATTATCGAACCCAAAGGAACTAAAAGTACTAATACTAACTTTCTTTCTATTATTTAGCCTAAAATAAGTGAAGTTGTTTATTAAACTAAATTAATTAACTACTAAGCTAAAGACTCTAAGACAAAGAAGAATGAATTTGGAAAATAACTTGGGAAAAACTCAGTTGATTTAGGAGATACCCTAGGAAGAATCCACCTAGACTTCACTTGTTATCTAACACTGAACCATACGATTTATTCACTTAGTTTGATCCGTAAGACTCCCTAACATATGTTAAACCCTCACTCGAGGCGAATAACGTCTAACCCTAGGTTAATTATTGGAACTCTCGTTCTCTTATAATAACCCCCCAGAATAGTAGTAAATCGATCTATGGATTCCCATATTAGGTTTCACCCTAATCCGAAAAAATCTCGTCACCCTATCTCTAGGCGTGCGATCAACTCCGTTTAATTATGTTGGATCTACTCTTAGGCAGGGTCTATTCCTCCTCCACCTAAGCACATTAAATTTGGATTAAGCTCACATAATTAAGAACAAACTAAGTATTTATCATATAATTCATAAAACAATAACAAGATTCATCATAAGTTTCATCCCCTCCGGGTATCCGAAGGGTTTAGTTCATAACAATAAAGGAAAACATCTCAAGAGAAAAGATAAAACAAAACATAAGAAATCCCTAAAACCCCCTGAAGGAATTGAAGAGGAGATCCTCCGTCTTGAGTATAATTCTGGCTTCTTGAGATGGATCAACTGGCTATCCCTGAGTGAATCCCCACAAATCTGCCTTCTTTGGCCTAGCACGACGCCCCTAGACGATGGCTTTGGGCTCCCCTCGATAGAGGGTTTCTGTCGAACTCCCCGATTAAGTTTCCCCCTAGGGTGTTTATATAGGCTTTGAGATGTGTTACTTGGCCTCCAAGTATCCTAATTTGAGTGCAATTCCTAATTTGGGGTTTAATTAGACTTTGGAGTGTGTTTCTTTGCCTCCAAGCATCCAAATTCGAGTGAAATTGCTCTTTCCAGCGACAGGGACACGGCCATGGCACACGCCCGTGTGAATCGTGGCCAGGCCGTGCTCAGACTTCTTTAATGAGGCACGACCGTGTGAATCGAGGGAAGACCGTGTTCTAGATGATCAGTGAGGCACGGCCGTGTGATCTTTGGTCCAGGCCGTGTCGATTTCATGCTTTGGCCCATTTGTCCCGTTTTAAGCCCGTTTTGCGTTCTTTTCATCCCCTGGTGCTTTCCTGAGTATATATCATGAAAAGAACGGATTAAGAGCACCTTTTTACATAAAATAAGGGATAATTCATCCAAAAGCATACTAAATGTGGGCCTAAAATGTGTTACTATTTCAGTTTATCAAATACCCCCACACTTAAGCTTTTGCTTGTCCTCAAGCAAAATTCTTAACTCATAATTAAAACGAACTTCCCTCAATTCATAATAGTCATTAATAGTGTTTCATCATAATTCAGAGATAATTCATACATGGATAATTCAACTCAAAGAGTCCTAAAGATTCAAACAGTCTAAGTCATACATTTGTAGCACAAAACATTGGTGTTTCCCTTCATCTAAACAATTACCTCTGATTTAAAATCGACAAGGATTGCCATTCTCACTTAAAGATTCACTCAAATCACTCAAAGTGTTTAAGGTTCAAAATTAGGCATTCAAAAGTCAAACATGAAGAGTTAATCCCATAGGATTGCATGAAAATCAAATCTCCACCAATGAAATATGAGATGAAACACAAATCAAAAGGTCTTTAACAGGGTTGTAACGGGGCAAGGGTTAAGGTGTGGAATAAAGCTAAATTAGAGGGTTAGAATCGAGATTGAATTGAAAAATTACCTAACTAAGAACTAATGAACTAATAATAATAATTACATCAATTGAAAACTAATAATACTAATAATACGAGCTTCTTTTTTTGATATTTGAAATTTAAATGTATAAGCTCGTTTAATCACATAACTAATAATGAATATTGGATATATATATATATATATATTTAGGAATCAAACTAAATACATAATAAAGGATAAACTACTAAAATTCATAATTAGGCAACTAATCAGATCAAATCTCGATATAAGGGTAGTCAAAAGAAATGGTGATAACAAAAACAAAGGGGTTCTGGGTTAATATTAGCGGTTATGTCAATAAATAGGGTTGTTAGGATTAAAAGGGGTTCACTAGGGGTTAATTATGAAGGTAGGCCTTTTATGGAGTAAGTGGGTTAAATCCTAGGTGCCTTTATCATCTCTGTGTATCAAATAAAAAAAATGTGGTCTCGACATGTATAATTGATGCAAGTTCTAGAATAACAAATCAGTGTTGACATACTCATAATCAATAAAGTGAGCAAGAAAAAGAATTTATGCTCTATAAGGCTCAAAATCTCACAAAAATTATGGGTGTTTTGATGTCAACCTCGTAAATTTCAAACTTCAAAGTAATATTCAAATTCAGGTAGACATCCTAAAAATTTTTAATTCTTGAAAAATAGACTTATCATACCTGATTCTCTAGTATTCTTAGAATTTAATTATCAATGCACAATTATCAATGACTTACTCTAAAACATATCAATAAAAATCATAAATCATCAGAAATTTCATTCTAATCATAATATGAGAAACTTACTTTAAGACAAGGCATAATTCAGGGATTTTTAAATAATACTATAGTTAACCCCCCACACTTAAGATGTACATTGCCCTCAATGTACAAAGATAGATAATAGCAATATAGTGAGAAAATCAAAAGATAGGGAGAGAAGTGAAACTTCTTGAATTTTGGATGAAGTTAATGAAAAGAAACCGGATCGGATTGGAGGTGAATGTGGGAAGCGCGCTTGAACCGTTTGAATTTGAATCCTCAAGTAGCCGGCTTGATTTTATTGTATCCTAAGCTAAATCTAAATGGTACGAAAAATAAGAAGAAAATAATAAAGAAAATAAAAATAAAAATAAAAATAAAAATAAAAATAAAAATAAAAATAAAAAAAATAAAAAAAATAAAAAAATAAAAGTAAATTGTGATACGGTCCACGCCCATGTGCCTACCCGTGGTGTCCACACGGCCGTGTGCAAGGCCGTGTGGTATGGGAATCGTGCTTCACTTATTCGGTTAGTTTGTAGTTAGGTTCTGAAAGTAAAAAAATAAAAAATAAAAAAATGAAAGTAAAAATTAAAATAAAATATGAAAATTAAATGAGGTTAGTGCTCGGGTTGCCTCCCGAGAAGCGCTCGTTTATAGTCTTAAGCTAGACTTTGCCTTTCATTCGTATGGTCATGGTGGTTTGAGGAGGTGAAAATCCTTCCTCATGCGATCAACTCGATTTTTTATATAAAATTTAAGTCGAGTAGTGTTTACCTCAAAAGTACTGAATTTAGGATTGCTTACCTCGACTAGCCCGTATAGGAAGACATTAAGTACCTCAAAAGTGATTTCTTCGTTTGTCTTGAGGTCTGAATTGGTGATTTGAGGGTCTTCCTTATTCAACAATACCTAATCCCCTATTTTGAAGTGATTTGTTGCTCCTATCAGCTCGTCTGGGGTTTCCTTTGGTTTCACTTCGTGTATTCCTAGTTTCTCTTTAAAGTGTGTTTTCCACTTGTCTAATTCATCGACTTGAAGCCTTAGTTCTTAATGAATTATTTCTTTATGGGTACGAGGTCTAAGATCTAGCTCAGCTAGGTGATTTCATGATGCTTCCTGTAAAGAAGGTTGAACCAAATGGTTATCAATAGAATTAACGTTCGTACCTTTATTACTCGATGTCCTAGCTGAGTCAAGAGCTTGAAGAGTGATTGTTTCATCTTCTACACGAAGTGTGAGTTCACCGACTTCTTCCTCTCTGTGGTCTTTCTTTATTGCATCGGGATATGGCACACGAGGTTGGTACTCTGTAATTGCTGGTTTTGGTATATCATGGCACACTTCAACCTTACCTTCACTTACCACAGGTTCTTCCCTTGAGTTTGGTTCGTCTAACCCTTCACTATCGTAAATGGCTTGATTTTGCTTACTCGAGTTAGTTTTAGTATTGCTTGGCAAGCTTCCTTGTGGTAGTTCTGAGATCATCTTAGCAAGTTGTATAACTGACTTAGTAAGTTCCCCAACTTGGCTCTCGATCCCTTTGATCGATGCTTGTTGGTCATTAAGTGTTGTCTCATTTTTTTGGAGACGGTTATCTGTAGCTGCCATGAATTTTGTCAGCATCTCTTCAAGGTTCGACTCCTCTTCCTGTTGGTGAGGTGGTTGTTGAAAGTTTGGAGGAAGTTCCGGCCTTTGGCTACTTTGATCATTCCCTGAGAAATTGGGATGGTACCTCCAACCTGCATTATAAGTGTTATCATAAAAATTATTTTGTGGTCTAGAATAGTTACCCATATAGTGGACTTGTTCGTTCTCCATGCCATATCCGTAGGGTGGGTACTCAGGATTTGCCATGCCTTCGCTTGTTTCGTACTGCATAACTGGATGTATCTGCGAAGAACACAAATCATCAAACTTTTTATTTAACATCTCTAACTGGTTTGATAGCTTTGGTTATTGGGTCGAGGTTGTAGATATCAATTACGCTTTTGTTGGCTTTGTCCTCATAACTTGCCACTGATAGTTATTCAGTGCCATCTCCTCTATCTGCCAAAATCAAATAGAAGAAAATTTAGCAAAGTAAAATAATAATAATAATAATAATGGCTAAAGTAATAAAAATAGAGCTTTCTTAATATTTTAGTTCCCCGGCAACAACGCCAAAAACTTGATCGCTGTGAATCAGAGCTTTAAAATTTACAAAAAGAATGATCGAACCTGGAAACTAACTCTGACAACGATTGAGGCAAGTGCACCTATCGAACAGTAGTATAGTTTAGGCAAGACCGAATTATCGAACCCAAAGGAACTAAAAGTACTAATACTAACTTTCTTTCTATTATTTAGCCTAAAATAAGTGAAGTTGTTTATTAAACTAAATTAATTAACTACTAAGCTAAAGACTCTAAGACAAAGAAGAATGAATTTGGAAAATAACTTGGGAAAAACTCAGTTGATTTAGGAGATACCCTAGGAAGAATCCACCTAGACTTCACTTGTTATCTAACACTGAACCATACGATTTATTCACTTAGTTTGATCCGTAAGACTCCCTAACGTATGTTAAACCCTCTCTCGAGGCGAATAACGTCTAACCCTAGGTTAATTAGTGGAACTCTCGTTCTCTTATAATAACCCCCTAGAATAGCAGTAAATCGATCTATGGATTCCCATATTAGGTTTCACCCTAATCCGGCAAAATCTCGTCACCCTATCTCTAGGCGTGCGATCAACTCCGCTTAATTATGTTGGATCTACTCTTAGGCAGGGTCTATTCCTCCTCCACCTAAGCACATTAAATTTGGATTAAGCTCACATAATTAAGAACAAACTAAGTATTTATCATATAATTCAGAAAACAATAACAAGATTCATCATAGGTTTCATCCCCTTCGGGTATCTGAAGGGTTTAGTTCATAACAATAAAGGAAAACATATCAAGAGAAAAGATAAAACAAAACATAAGAAATCCCTAAAACCCCCTGAAGGAATTGAAGAGGAGATCCCCCGTCTTGAGTATAATTCTTGTAACACCCCTAACCCGTATCCGTCGCCGGATTAGGGTTACGAGGTCTTACCATAACAATTACCAAGTCCATACACTCCATCCAACTAACACTTGATAAATTCATATCATTTCATGCTATCACAAATGAATATATATATATATATATTCTATCAGGTCTTAATATAACAACTTGCATTATAAAATCACATGGTCATTTAAAAAAAAAAAACAACGACTACATAAGTATATAATATTTAGACATTTATTCACCTATAACATGCACACAAACAAAAATCTAATAGTCACTTACATATTTAATCAAATAAAATTCTTAAAGCATTTCATATATATATATATATACGTAATATTTATAAATACCAAATTAGCACATACCATTTTTGAAATCAATCCATGTACAAATGTTTTCATGTACACTTTATTATTATAAACATATATTTACGCAACAAACGGTTGCACATATAGACTCGTGAAATATTAAACATACATGAAATCTATTAAACCAATATACCTTATCAATTCATTATCTTAGCCCAAAATGCCTTAAACCACAAAATCAAACCATACTTATCAAATATATATGTACCATGGCCGAATATAGGCTAAAATAACTTACTACTCATCAACATTAACATGGCATCTTTAATAATCCAAATAGACCAAATTAATTTACAACCCAAAGAACATCATCTCAACTGTATCCACCTCATTCGAACCAAATCAAAATGAATGCAAAACATATCAATATATCATACTTATCCCAAATGCATCACATCTAGATATAATAGGCATATTATTTGACCATATTCCATACATGATTAAACCATGGCCAAATTTCACATCCCTTAATATCATAATCAATCCATTATATCAAGAACATAGGAATTAAACTTAATCAAAAGAAATAGCCATTTTCGCAAGGCTATTCATATATATATACAAGGCCGAAAGTCATTAATCTAAACCTTAGTCTAACCTATACATGCCTTCGGTTCAAAACTAAGATTAAATACCACAAGGGGAGATAATGTGGTTGACTTTTCCGACGATCCTCAGATGCCCGTAACTTGATGGAAAATCTATAAAACAGAACAAAGAGCACACACGAAATAAGCTCACTAGCTTAGTAAGTCTTAAGCATTTACGAAACAACAGTCAAATATTCCAACATTTAGCACACATACATATATAAATATACCTGTAAATTCAAGTAATTTAACAAATAATAATTTCAATATGGTCGAACAATTGTCTATGTAACTTATCATCTATTATTCCTCATTGAAGGTATACAACCCTTCCAAAGACTTTAAGCCTTAAGTATTCGTGATATTACCTTATTAACAAGTATAACATATATCACAAGTATATATATACAGATATGCATTTTCAATAACTTTCACTTTTGACATTTTTACCTTTGACCAAATCTCAAAGATATCACCAAGCTTATATTCAATATACATATCACACTTATTAATGAATAATTCAAATACACATATCATAAAGACTCATTATCAAAAACTTTAACCATTCTACCACTTATGTAATTTGAAAGGAAAGATAATCACATACCTTGTTCCTTGCATCCATAAACCTTTATATTTACCCGAGCATTTTGTTTATTTAAGTATTTACATCCCACCTTGTAAAGGATTTATAACACATCACCAGGCATTAAGCTCGCTAGGCAATAAGCCCGATATACATCATCGGCACAAGGCCTCGCTAGGCTCATAGCCCGACTACATCATCGGCACAAGGCACGCTAGGCATTTAGACCGATAAATAACACCAAAGACACGAGCTCGCTAGGCTTAAAGCCCGATATAGATATGATCATTAATTCAACACACATTTCATAACATCAACAATGCAAACAACTCATATAGATCATATTACCTTCACATACCAACCAAAACATATTTATACACTTTTCGTTTTACAAAGTAAATTCAATTCAATACTATACTTCTACATTCGGCTATTATCTATAATTATACTTTAAATATTTAAGTTTCATTATTCATCATAGTCGTAAATAAATTTTTAACGTATATTTGCTTAAGGACTTACCCTGGTTGTCGATAGACCGTGTAAATCGGCTATTCGAGAACCTTCGTCTTTCCCCGATCCAATTTCGCTTTTCTTTGCTCTTGATCTAAAACACATTAAATTCAACTCATTCAAGTACATTTCAATTCAATTTTGTCCCAAACCACATAATTAGACAAATTACCATATTACCCCTAATATTTCACTACCTTGCAATTTAGTCCTATTTTGCATAACACACAAAATACATCAAATTAGCTAATACTATACAAGGGCCGAATGTTCCTAGGGACTTTACAAGCCCTCAAATTTCATTTATTTTGCAATTTAGTCCCTCTAAAATTTCATTTTTACAAATTAGCCCTAAATACAAAATTTTCACCAAAATTCCTAATACAAAATTTGTAAATCTTTAACATATCATTTATCTCAAATCATAAATCACCAAAAATCACAAGAACCTAGCAATGGCCGAATCTCATACATGCTCATTTTCAAAAATTCTAACATGGGTCAACTACAGTTCGAAGCAACGATCTCAAAAACATAAAATTTATCGAAAACTAACTAAAAACTCACCTTGAATTTTAGCTTCAAAGTGCCGAAATTTCAAAGAACCAAAAGCTTATTTCTTCCTCCACATTCGGCCATGGATGAGTGAAAATATGATGGCTTTCTTTTCTTGGTTATTTTAACAAATAATAAATAAATACCAATTTACTAAACTAACCTTATAATTAAAAATAACTAAACATTTTAACTTAAGGACAAACTTATCCATGGCCGGCCACTAACATCTAAAATGGGTTATTTACCCATTATATACTTCATATTATAATGCCATGATCAATTAAGCACATTTCACTTTAGTCTACCACTTTTTTAGTTTACGCGATTAGGTCCTTTTTAACAAATTAAGCAC